>JAVGWX010000003.1:22314282-22914282 GCA_036924085.1 Ariolimax columbianus
ACCTCTCAGGCTGATTTCAGTAGCAATCTAACGTTATTTATTTCTTGTTCTTCATGAACAGAATCAGAAAACACGTGGTCATTTGTTGAACTTAATGCCTTATTCGTGCAAAGCAACAATGAACGGTCACATATCTTAACTTTGTTATTGCCTTCGACAGATAATTCAAGGCACCTTTATTGAATATACTTCCCCCCCCCCCCCACTCCTCACTGCCCTCGTCTCCATCGCCCATCCTTCCCCGTCGTCCTTTTCCTCTCCTGGTCATATAGAATAGAAGCGTTAGCTGTTTTCTCTAGTCACTCTTATTTCTCAGCTCGTTTCGTCTGTCTGCCAGTTTGGCATTTTCTGACCTCACCTTTGACCCTCTGAGAACACAGAAGATGGCTGATAGTTTATATGTAAGGCTGAATGACTTTCAATTTCTTGTCCAGGCCAGTAGAGATGGCGATACATGTCTGTTTCACAAGAGGAGAGAACACACTGGGCCGCAAGCACCATCCGTATGTTCCTGGCGGGAAATATCAGAATCAGAAATATAGACCGGTTTGACTGAGTCACTCCATTTCCTCCAGGCGTTGTCGAGGTCGTTTGTGTGGTTGAGTGTACCACATTAGAGGCACTGTTATCGAAACGCTCCAGTCAACCCAGTTGTGAAATGGAAACTGGAAAATGGTGCTCCTCTGAGACACAAGCCAGCTCGTTCAGATGATGATCTCAAACAATTATCACATAAAATGTAATAGCTCCTATAAAACAATTATCACATAAAATGTAATAGCTCCTATAAACAACTGTCACTTAAGATGTATTATCTACTGTAAACAATTGCTCAATTTTAATTTTGGCAACATTTTTAAATAGCTCTTAGCTGTCTCAAATTGTTCGCTGAATTCTCGTATTGGATTCTGTATGCCCCAGCAACAACTTGAACTCATTCTAGCAGAAAACCCAAACCCAAAATGCAGACAGTGCATGGTGACAATATTTAAAGAAGGACGCGAGTTAACGAAAGATATCGCTGATCAACTCTGGACGGATTCCGTATCACACCCACCACGCATTCAACATTCCACTGAGGAAACTATGAGTCGGAGGATAATGAAACTGCAAACTTGACGGTTGGTATTTTCTGTTTGAGGTATCTGTGGCGAAGTGGTCAAGCCGTTTGCCTTATGTTCAGGCGGTCGGAATTCGAGATGCGACGGTCAGTTCATGATGTCAATTTTTCCTAAGATCCCTGAGTTATAGCAAGCCTTTACTTTTTTTTAAATGGAAGTTTGATAATTTAGTAGATATGTTCCATTGTCGTCCTCGGGCTAGATGATATGTGGTTATATAGCATTTTCGTCATCGGAGTATTGTGATATGTTGTTTTATAGCATTGTCGTCCTCGGCCTAGATGATATGTGATTTTATAGTATTGTCGGCATCGGCCTAGTGGGAAATGTATTTTAATAGCATTGTCGTTCGGATTACAGTATGAAAATCAACAAAGAAAATTGAATTTATTTATTGTTTTGCGTTCGCCTTATTTCTCTAATCCCCAAGGCGGCGTGCGTTGCTCTGTGGTTATTATTTTGCTCCTGTCGGCCCAGTGCATCCGACTTCAGGATGAATTTTATGTAAGGGTTTGCTTCCTCCTGCATTTTCTAAGGGTTTGCTTCCCCGGGGTAACGGCCGGTGCTGTGATGGGAAACGACCCCACACCTTCGGATTGTGAGACGTGTCACTTAACCACTAGCCCACGCCGTCCCCAAAACTGAAGTTATAACGATTGCAAAAAAAGAACCAAAAACAAATATATTTATACAAAATCAACAAGTAAAACAGGTCACACGTACCTGGCTAATATGACCTTCAGCAGATGGCAAAGGAGTCACTGAAATACAACACAAATGTAATAAAGCAATCCAAATCATTGGGCAAATGTCTCCGATATTATTATGTAAACACGTGACAATCGATACAAGAAGAATGCTATACAACACGATATTAATACCCACATTTCTTACCCATAGCATTGTCATCATCGGCCTAGTGTGATATGAAGTAGTATGGCATGGCTGGTCGTCAGTCTAGCGTGATATGAAATATTATAGCATGGCTGGTACTCAGTCTAGCGTGATATGAAGTATTATAGCATGGCTGGTTCTCAGTCTAGCTTGTTATGAAGTATTATAACATAACTGGTCCTCAGTCTAGCGTGATATGAGGTATTATAGCATGGCTGGTCCTCAGTCTAGCGTGAAATGAAGTATTATAGCATGGCTGGTCCGCAGTCTAGCGTGAAATGAGGTATTATAGCATGGCTGGTACTCAGTCTAGCGTGATATGAAGTATTATAGCATGGCTGGTTCTCAGTCTAGCTTGTTATGAAGTATTATAACATAACTGGTCCTCAGTCTAGCGTGATATGAGGTATTATAGCATGGCTGGTCCTCAGTCTAGCGTGAAATGAAGTATTATAGCATAGCTGGTCCGCAGTCTAGCGTGAAATGAGGTATTATAGCATGGCTGGTACTCAGTCTAGCGTGATATGAAGTATTATAGCATGGCTGGTTCTCAGTCTAGCTTGTTATGAAGTATTATAACATAACTGGTCCTCAGTCTAGCGTGATATGAGGTATTATAGCATGGCTGGTCCTCAGTCTAGCGTGAAATGAAGTATTATAGCATGGCTGGTCCTCAGTCTAGCGTGATATGAAGTATTATAGCATGGCTGGTGCTCAGTCTAGCGTGAAATGAAGTATTATAGCATGGCTGGTCCGCAGTCTAGCTTGATATGAAGTAGTATAGCATGGCTGGTTCTCAGTCTAGCTTGTTATGAAGTATTATAACATAACTGGTCCTCAGTCTAGCGTGATATGAGGTATTATAGCATGGCTGGTCCTCAGTCTAGCGTGTTATGAAGTATTATAGCATGGCTCGTTCTCGGCCTTAACTAGTTAGCATTCTTTGTTCTTCATTTGATTCATACTATTATTAAGTAAGTCTTGATGGCTTCCGGTATCTTATTATTTTTATCTGAACTGCTAAGTTGAGAATAAAGTGAAGACTTTAATTAAAAGACAATTAATAAAACATAACTGATAGATTTGGTTGGAGTTGTTGGTTGGCTCATCCAATATCGTTTGGTCCAGATCTCCTTCTAGGAATCTGCACACCGTCATTTGTCGTGAAACAAAAGCAACCCGTATCGACAAATCCATATTTACTTGCAGTTTTTTCTGTAGCTAAATACATGTTTGAAAGCTTCGACAGAGTGACCCCCTAGTTGGATAGCCTACAAGATGTTGTGGAAACATTGAGACGTCCCACATAGTTTCTAATTACCTTTTGCGGAGACTATTTCACGACTTTGGTGGATACAACTTGCAGCAAGGAAAATTTACACAATACTCATACGTTACTCGAGCAGGAAAGAATAAGCCTCTGTAACTATCCTAGCTCTGTAACCATTATTGGGACTGCCAATAGCATTATGTAAAGACAATGGCACATAAACTAATAATGCCAAAGCTCTAATACAAGCCTATTCTATGAGGTGAGTCGTTGCAGGGACCGTTTTTTTTTTGTTTTTTTTTTGCGTTCGCCTTATTTATCTATTCCCCAAGGCGTGTGTGCGTTACACTGTGGTTTTTATTTTGCGCCTGTCGGCCCAGTGCATCCGACTTCAGCATGCATTTTATGTAAGGGTCTGCTTCCTCCTGCATTTTCTAAGGGTTTGCTTCCCCGGGGTAACGGCCGGTGCTGTGATGGGGATCGAACCCAGCACCTTCTGGTTGTGAGCCGTGCCACTTAACCACTAGGCCACGCCGTCCCCTGCAGGGACCGTTTGATTTTGACGAGTCGACCAGGAGACGTGAAGCATGAACACAGTATTAGAAAACCACCACTTTATCTCTATCTATTAATGTTAGCGTTTTTGTTTCTCTTTGCAGGACAATTCCGGCCGAGTCTTAGACAAATGGTGTGTTGCTACCCTTGAGGAAGAACTGGTTGTACTGCATCAGTTCTTACGCTTTGGAGAAACTAAGGCCATAGCACAAGAGATCATACTGCAAGATACAAAAGACCGTCACGAGGTTCTTGTCAAACACAAAGTCACAGCTGAGTCGGACATTAAGAAGTTCATTGAGCGCAGTAATTTGTCTATGCAGAACTATATCAAGTCGTACGAATCCACAAGGCAGTTGTTTGGCTCGACACATGTGCCATGTATCCCACCTACGAACAGAGTCGTGTCATCTTCAATCATCCCGCCAAACTACAGTCCAAGCAGGGAACCGCGAGTTCCTATGCCACACATATCATCCACCCTGTCCACGCCTCTAAGCACACCTCCATTAAATTGTCTTCAGGTAGTCCAACATTTTGACACTCACAAGGAACAACCAAGTCCTATCCTCAACCTCAGCCTAGGAAGCTCAGACGCGTGCAGGTCCCCCATGTGTGATAGCCCACAGAATCTAAGCACAGCCTCAACAGTAATCTCTGTAACCTCACCATCTCACCAATCCCTGCAGCCGCAGCATCACGGACTAGATGAGATAGATGGCAGTGACCCTTATATCACGGGGTCAGAAGATGAAGGGGAAGCAATAGACTACTCCAACAAGGACATTTCTGATTCTCCAGCTGATGGAGATGCAAGGGGTAAACAGCACGTGCGCAAGTCCACCAACCCGATCAAACGACAGTGGACGCCATCTGTCAACTTTGGTAACACGTATGTGGGGCCAAATGGCAAAAAGAGGGTTCTGTGTGCAGCATGCAATAAGACTTTCTGTGATAAAGGTGCCCTTAAGATCCATTACAGCGCCGTTCACCTGAAAGAGATGCATAAATGCACGGTGGAAGGTTGTAGCATGCTGTTCAGCTCCAGAAGGAGCAGAAATCGACACAGTGCTAACTCAAACCCAAAATTGCATATGCCCCAGAAACGAAAGGACGAGCTGGATCAGACAGACGAAACAAGCATGTCAATAATGAGCGAGCCAAACACCTCAACAACCCCAACCAAATCTATCCCCACTTCATCCCCTGTTCAACCTGTCCATCCACAGTTTCCTGTTATTCTCGATCCACAACACATGATTAGACCAGAATCCAACTTTTTTATTGATATGTCCAGCAAATATCCCTTTCTGGCTCCTCCCGAGAAGAGACTCAAGCTGGAGGCTGAGCAGCCGACAGACCTTAGCAAGCTCACTTTATGCAAATCCCCTAGTGAAGAACCATGCGATTTAAGTCAGAAGTTGGATGATGAGGTGAAATTGGAGATTGACTTGGACAAATGCACTGTTACCAAAGAAGATGTTGACCAAAGTGGCAGAGAAACTGATGTACTGAAAACAAACAATGAATGGGCGATCAAAGGGGGAAAACGAAGAAAGAGTTCTGCCCCTATACGATGTGCTCAAACTGGGGTAAGTCAACCAACAAGTTATGATAATGCTGGCAACAAAATGTCCAAATCCAGATCTCCGTTAACTATTCACAATGGTGAAATACTTGATTTCAATGGAGCAACATCATGGGATGTCAGAAACAACGTGCACATGTCTTTACAAACAGATGTTGAAAGATCTCAAATGGACGACAATTATGACTGCATAGATCAAGAGGAACAGATGCAAGAACTTATTGATGGACAACCATATTCACAAAGCTCCAATGAGAAGAGGAACGACAGACACGAAGCGAGGAACTTTCCCAAAATGGCATCATTGCTATGGTCAGGCACTACAATCATAAATAGCGCAAGTGTCTCTGCAGATAGGGTGTCATTGCAGCAGACAGATAAAGGATATACCAAATATAAAGAAAGCACAAAAAAGGAGATAACGACTGTTGCGGGAGATGTTTCTGATTGTGAAAGCTCTGAAGATACATCTCTTCCGCCAAATGATGTCACACGCCACTATCCACCAGATATTTATCTAGATAAAGAACATCCACTAAAGTGTAAAATATGTGGCAAAATATTTCAAAATAGTTTCACTGTCAAAATTCATTTTCACGCAGTTCACCTCAAAGCTATGAATCCATATACTGCAGACAACTGGTCTGCAACCTTTCCATCCAACCAACGTTTCGACCACCACAGAATCAGCATGCAGCTCCATCAACGTATTCACGCAGATGATGTCATTGCTGACACAGAAACTTCTCACACTTGCAATGACGATATAGTGGCCAGACTTTATAGTCAAGATTTAACTAGTGCTAATATGGTTTCGAGCACTGCAGCAAAGGTTCGAAACAGTGACATTGAACATAGCAATGCCAAAAACATGGAATTGAAAAGGGGACAAAGTGAAGATTTATTTTACGCTGTAAACAACGAAAAAGTGACTGATGATTTAGACAGCAACCCTCCTAAAATAACAATCCAGCTTGGCCTGAATGGGCACAACATCAAACCAGATCAAAAAATCTCAGAAACACTTGAGGAAAGAGAGGGAGAGGGTAATCATATGAACAAAAACAAATGTCTTTATGATGGAGTTCAAAGTGAAACTTATGACGTCAAACTCTCCAGCTCATTAGTGCAACAAGATCATACCAGTTTTTCACAAACAGAACATGCCAGCGATCGACCAGATCCAGCAGTCAGGACAGCTGTTTCTCCTCGCAGAGCATGCAGCAGACAGAAGACCTTGAATGGCATGTCATCTAGAGCACTAACCAGCCTCTGATTGACTACTGCTCATACCACATGTGTTCTTGATGGCTATCACACACACCACACGTGGTCTTGAATTCTCTCACGTGAACCAAAGATGTACTTCAAATTATTTCGTATTTTCCCAAAGAAAGTGATAATTGAACTTGTCAATTGTTGATCTCACGAATGTGAATATCAAAAACATTATGTAACGTTAATGCGCGTATATAAGTTACCATATGTCTTGAAATATTTGTGTTTTACACAATAATGATTACGTTTTCATAACATTTCAATTGCTGACTATGCATTAATTTTTTTTTTTAAACGCAAACTATAAACATATATATTTAAATATTAGCATGTATCAATTGGCATAAATTTCCATAGAATGTATGTCTCCTTGTGAATGTCAAGGTTACAGAGTAATAGTAACAACCATCTGTTGGTCTCATGTTGTAGGCCAACAAGACCGTCATGTATATATTTTTCAAGTGGCCACATTGTGTTGGCAGCTTTTGGTGTCCATTCTGGAAACTGCTATTGTTCTAATTGTTTTGCAATCTTAATATTTGTCTTCTTTCATTAATTTAAAAATTCATCCGTTTAAAAAAAAATGTATGCCAGAATGTTTTTCAAATATTTGATTCTTGTCAATCTGGCAAGAAACATATAATCAACACTGTAGAGGGTTCATAGCAAGTCATCTGCGCTTCCTCGTCGTTTCCACACCGTGATGAAGTTGCTAACCTCATGGACCATCTTATTTAGTCGCCTTTAAGACATGGGTGAGAAAGCAATAGTCCATTTCTTTTCTGCTCATGTGTACCAGGAATCCACGAAGAAATTGTTATCAGGTGTGAAAAAAAGGATTTTTAGAAGACGACTGAGTGTGTAGCAATTATGTAATAACAACAAATATGTATGTAGACACATGCAAACTTGTAGACACTTGCAAACTTGTAGACACATGCAAACTTGTAGACACTTGCAGAAAGTTGCAGAACATCTGGTCAGTGTTGTTGTAGAGCACGTGCTTCTCATGGCATACGTCTTAGTCTTAGTCGACCTGTACGTCTACAGGAGCGGATACCCCTGGACAGGTCCCAGCTCTGGCATGAGCTGGATGTAGCCGGGAACTTTGCGAGCTAGGCCTAGTCGACCTGTACTTCTACAGGAGCGGATACCCCTGGACAGGTCCCAGCTCTGGCATGAGCTGGATGTAGCCGGGAACTTTGCGAGCTAGGCCTAGTCGACCTGTACTTCTACAGGAGCGGATACCCCTGGACAGGTCCCAGCTCTGGCATGAGCTGGATGTAACCGGGAACTTCGCGAGCTAGGCCTAGTCGACCTGTACTTCTACAGGAGCGGATACCCCTGGACAGGTCCCAGACCTGGCATGAGCTGGATGTAGCCGGGAACTTCGCGAGCTAGGCCTAGTCGACCTGTACTTCTACAGGAGCGGATACCCCTGGACAGGTCCCAGCTCTGGCATGAGCTGGATGTAACCGGGAACTTCGCGAGCTAGGCCTAGTCGACCTGTACTTCTACAGGAGCGGAAACCCCTCGACAGGTCCCAGACCTGGCATGAGCTGGATGTAACCGGGAACTTCGCGAGCTAGGCCTAGTCAACCTGTACTTCTACAGGAGCGGATACCCCTGGACAGGTCCCAGCTCTGGCATGAGCTGGATGTAACCGGGAACTTCGCGAGCTAGGCCTAGTCGACCTGTACTTCTACAGGAGCGGATACCCCTGGACAGGTCCCAGCTCTGGCATGAGCTGGATGTAACCGGGAACTTCGCGAGCTAGGCCTAGTCGACCTGTACTTCTACAGGAGCGGATACCCCTCGACAGGTCCCAGACCTGGCATGAGCTGGATGTAACCGGGAACTTCGCGAGCTAGGCCTAGTCAACCTGTACTTCTACAGGAGCGGATACCCCTGGACAGGTCCCAGCTCTGGCATGAGCTGGATGTAACCGGGAACTTCGCGAGCTAGGCCTAGTCGACCTGTACTTCTACAGGAGCGGATACCCCTGGACAGGTCCCAGCTCTGGCATGAGCTGGATGTAACCGGGAACTTCGCGAGCTAGGCCTAGTCGACCTGTACTTCTACAGAAGCGGATACCCCTGGACAGGTCGCAGCTCATGCCAGAGCTGGATGTAGTCGGGAACTTCGCGGGCTAGGCTCGAGGAGCGTTATTACTCCGCTGCGTTGGGACAGGTGTCGCGGATAGTGGTTAAACGATGTGCGAGTCCATCTTAACAGACATTAGAGCAAAGTAGACTCTCAGCATGTTAGGCGCCATCTATGCTGCTCTTAACAAACCAACTAACCATGGCACACGGTTAGTTACCTCGTGCACGCTCTCTGTGGGGCTCTCTATTCTTGGCATTGTCATACACAAAGATCACGCCTGTCACTTGGTACATACGTATGAGGTTCAATTCTCACGACCTGAACATTCCAATTGTTTCAGCTGTAAACTTGTACCTGACCTAGGGATAGGGAAGAAAGGGCAGCAAGGAAGGGAGCTGCTATTCCACTCCTGTGACTCAGTAGGATGAAGTCTCGTCCCCGATGACGGCGTCTGTTATGGGACTTTACTAATATTATATAATTAATGTCAATACCAATTACAATCACGAGAAACACATCCTAAAGAACAATAGTTTACATTTTCTTACATACCAATTTCTACCCATGTATATCAGATCAGTTTCTACCTATTTCTATCAGATCAATTTCTACCCATGTCTATCAAATCAATTTCTACCCATGTCTATCAGATCAATTTCTACCTATTTCTACCAGAAACAATTTCTACTTATGTCTATCAGATCAATTTATATCTATATCTATCGGATCAATTTCTGCCCATATCTATCAGATCAATTTCTACCCACATCTATCAGATGAATTGCTAGCCACGTCTATCAGATGAATTGCTAGCCACGTCTATCAGATGAATTGCTAGCTACGTCTATCAGATGAAGTGCTAGCTACGCCTATCAGATGAAGTGCTAGCTACGTCTATCACTTCCTTGACACAATAACGTTATGAGAATATTTTCGGTTCATGCAAATTTGTTTAATTATTTATTATTTCACATCTTGATGCCCAATTATACGAGTATATAGTATTTGTTACTATTTGCAAGATCACTTTTGTGTACGGCTACATTCTTTACCAAGTGTATTGTGCGAACAATGTTTAGCAGCCTTTTTTTTTTTTTTTGCTACATTCTATGCAAAATCTCATTTTTATATATTTATCTATACAAAACTTAAAATAGCAATATTGATTGTTGTTTTGTGTTTTAGCCGTTTTTTAACGTGTTTTATATGCAAAACAAATTACTTGTGCCAAAAAAACATCATACCAAATACAGCTTGAAAGTCAGGAGAGAAAGTAAAGATCAAAAGGAAGTAAGTATTACAAGAAGATACATAACAATATAACCAGAGATGTACTGAATTAGAACCTACACGGAAAAAGAAGCATGTGGAGGGTATGAATGAATTAACGAATGAATGATGTCAAAACTATGTTGATTTTATATAAATATCGTCAAAATATAAATGTATATGAGTTATTATAGCATCAGCTAATATTGACAGAGACTCTATATGTCTATCGTCTGTTTTTTGTTTCAAGTAGAAATTGTTTGATATTAGATACTCTATTTGAAGATGCATGATATTATCTTTACCATTAGAAACAGAAACTTAAGTGTAACGCAGACTATCCCCAGTAACTACAAAGTCATGGGTTCTAAAGTTTAGCTTGGTAACGATGGAAAATAAATGAGACGACAGGTATATGGCAATTTGGAGTTTCCGTAAACTCGTGGTCTACGGGGAGAGCGCCTCTGACGATCAGATGGATTCAAGCTGCTCATGCCAATTCAGATGAAGTGCTAGCTACGTCTATCAGATGAAGTGCTAGCTACGGCTATCAGATGAATTGCTAGCTACGCCTATCAGATGAAGTGCTAGCTACGTCTATCAGATGAAGTGCTAGCTAAGTCTATCAGATGAAGTGCTAGCTACGTCTATCAGATGACGTGCTAGCTACGTCTATCAGATGAAGTGCTAGCTACGTCTATCAGATGACGTGCTAGCTACGTCTATCACTTCCTCTGAAATGAGTTTCCTTTCACTGCTCATGCCTTTTTGGAACACCATTCAAAGGACAATTTTCCTGATTTCGACCAACCGTCATGTTTCATGCCTTCAGATAAATGTATTATTTCCACTATTTCACCACACCTGTTATTTGCGGTTGAAAAATATATTCCAGTTACATTAAAAATGTTTCTCCTCTCAAAACCTGCCAACGTTTACAGATCTGACAATTCATTCCCTTGGTTGATCTTAAAGTTTCATCTGCCTAAGTTTAATTTATACAATTAACATATTTTATCATTCACATCTTCTGTGACCTACAATTTGTCCCATGATACCTGTCAACAGTTTTCTGTTAGGCCAACAGTAAAATGTAAGGAATATGTTCATATACATAGATAAATAGATCACAAACCTTACATTTAATTTGAATCCAAGAATACATTAAGAAATGACTCACAATAATCTGAACATTATTTGTTTTAGTGTGTTTTCTCATCAGTTAGTACAAGAATTGTGGCCTTTTTTGAAACACTTTTTTACTGGCAATGTATATTTAATGACCTTTGGTTGAAATACTTAAAGTAAACATTTGTTATTCTGCTGGTCTGCTAATAGTGTTGGAAAGTAACGTTCTCGAACACATGTCTTCATTGCATTGAAAATGCGTTACAAATCAATTCCAATGATCGTATTGTTACGAAAATGTAATAATTTCACAATTTTTTCAACATTTATTCATGTATACTTTTACTTGCAAACATTTAACAGATTACTCAAACAGCATCATATTGTGATTGACAGTCTTGACGTGTTATATAAATGTCCACAACAGTTGTCCTTCTGCATGACGTCACTATCAAATGATTGTATATTTGCGGTGGTTGTTTTTGTAACACTTTTGTTCTACATGGTTTGGTTGTTACCAGTCTGACGTACAAGCCACAATGTCGTATTTTACGACATTCACAACAGGGTGCAGTGTACATATTCCTTCTTTCCAAATACGGTCTCTGGTTTCACTTGTGGCAGTTGTATACCAAACAGTATTAATTTATTTGTTGGTTTTTTGGGGTGCCTTTTATTTCCTCATTAAAGTATAGCCATTTATATTCATAGACTTTATTCATTATGGAGACTGACAAATTATATATACGATTTGCTTTTTATTTTGTTTTTCTTTAAATATTTTTTGTCAGCATTCTGCTACTTATAACATGACTTTTAATAAGGACATTCTATACAACAAATCCTTCCCTGTGATTGTGGGAGAGATATAGAACAGGTCTTGTTATGTGATAGTGAATAACGGCAAACCACTAGAGAATCCAGTGAATTGTTGGAAGCATGATCTATGCGGGACGTCGTGGAAGCTACGATATGACGAGAACATCGCTGGCCTGGACATGTAGTACACATGCGTGACAACAGATGGACACGTAGAAGAACGTTTTGGTGGCCATACACATGTACACGTCCACCGGGCCGCCCACTTATTTAACGGCTGGATGGACTGATCGAAGACCTACGTCCGCATTGGTACAGTTTACAAAATATCGAGTGGCACAAAGAATAATGTTGGCTTCCTCGCACACGACATGCTTGCCGTACTGACGCTGAGAATAGTGTGTGACATAAGGACATCTAGCAAAGACGACTCACCCTGACCTGCTTATTTAGTGGCAGGCTCTAGTACAACCTATTACACATTTCTGAACAAAATAGTCATCCTCTTTAAACATATTATGAGAAAAGCATATCTGGAGCACATTGCAGCAGTTAACGAAAAGGTTTGGTACATTGATATAGGCAATCAAAGAAAGAACATTTTGAAATGTTTAATTTCATAACACGGAAAACAGAAAAGGACAGAATTAGCCGGATAGGATTTTGTTGCGTACGACAATCGGCGTGGTTCATGATGATGAATGCTAACAATAAAATGAAAATAACAATTATTTGTTATTGTTGTAATTTTGGTTTACGCATTTACTAATACTATTAAAATATGTGTGCTGCTTATGAATAGCAACAACAACAACAACAACAACAATGTTCGTTTAGACGTCTGGGGCCCGTCGGATGAACATCACCATGTCCAGTTGTAACTGCGTGCTGCCAGGCCTCCTCTGAGGCAGATGGGGAGGCTGCTACCTGTTGGAGCCACGTGTTTCGGGGACGACCTCTCCGGTGCTTCCAGCCAGCAGGGTGGGGGCCGTTTGCACTGTTGACTGTCTTTTGAAGAATCTGGTGAGCTGGGACTTCCTTGTCCAGTCGGACAACATGACCGAACAGGGAAATGAGGCGAAGTTCCAGAAAAACCGAGACAGGGGGGAGATGTGTCTTTGCAGAAACGTCTACAAAATCGTACAGACGAATGCCAAGGATGTGTCGTTGATTTCGCATATGGAAAGCCTCAATTCTCGAGGTGTCGCTTTTTTGTAGGGACCAGGTCTCGGAGCCATACACGAGGACCGGGATCATGCACGACTGGTAGATGCGCAGTTTAGTGCTCATGGAGAGCCTACTGTTCTTCCACACACGGCGGAGATCATTCATCGCCGAAGCCGCTAGACCAATCCGCTTGTGTATGTCGGAGTTACTGCGGCAGTCGGGTCCAATCGTACTGCCGAGGTAGAAGAAATCATTATGAATAGCGCACTACATATAACTGTTAGTATGTATGCTTCTATTGTACGCGCTCAACTGTATGTAGTACATGGTGATAGAAAGCGAATCGATGACTTCCACACGCGCAACTAACGTTCTACCCTTGGAGTTCGCTGGCATGACCTACTCACTGACATCGAGGTCTCCCGACGGACGTAAATTTTCCTCAACGCTGGATCTGCGCCGTCACTCCTACTGCGCTGTCACTCCTACTGCGCCGTCTCTCCTACTAATTGAATCATGTGGCGCACCTCTCTCATGACGCTCGACAGATTCTACACCTGACCCTGGAAATCAGGTTCCACCTTGGCGCAACGACTGACTGAGACGCATCATCTCCACTCCATTTGTCCTGCACGTTGCTTTGAGCTCTTTTCATCAACCGTGATCAGAGCGACAGTCCTAGTTTATTGTAGCTAGCTAGTTGCCCAATCGCAAGCGATGATGGGGACATAAGACGGGTATGTCCTGATGATGTAACTTGCGGTGTAGTTGGTTTATAGTGAGTAAGAAACTGCACTGGTCATCAACCCCACTCTCTGGTCCCGAGCTACCTTTGACCAGTGGCAAGACATAAGTCAATACGACCGGAGGTAACTCTGGTCACACCTTCCTTGAGACCAGGAGTCGCTTGAAACTTGATTCGATAACCCAGCGTTACCGTTTGAAAGGCGAGTGCCTTACCTCTCGACAACATAACTCACCGTGTGAGCGATGTGTCATGGACCTTTTGCTAACCGGGCAGGGCCCAATTTCTCCAAGGCAATGTGTTATTCCATTATTGGCCCGTGTGTACATTTCCCAGCAACACCATAACCGTCCTTGTCATCAAATAGGGTGAACGGCGCCAATCTGAGGAAGTTTACCCGTGAATACCGGACCGTGGAAATACGACACAGGGTAACCGAAATACTATAGCAAATAGCCGAAGACCATGCCAGGATAACCGAAGAGAAAACCGGCAGAAAATAAACGAACTAACTAATCCAAAGGGAAACCACAACACGTTTCCGTGGAGGCAAGTGTAAGTCACCTACTAGTGGGAATTCCAGTCCCATCGGTGGCCTGACCTAATCGATAATGGATTAAAACACGAGAACAAGACTAAACCGCGGCCGATTATGAGCCATCTTAGTGCAGCTCCCTGACAACCATCTTGGTGAAGCTCTCTGACAACCATCTTAGTGAAACTCTGTGACAACCATCTTGGTGAAGCTCTGTGACAACCATCTTGGTGAATCTATCTGACAACCATCTTGGTGAAGCTATCTGACAACCATCTTGGTGAAGCTATCTGACAACCATCTTAGTGAAGCTATCTGACAACCATCTTGGTGAAGCTATCTGACAACCATCTTAGTGAAGCTGTCTGACAACCATCTTAGTGAAGCTATCTGACAACCATCTTAGTGAAGCTATCTGACAACCATCTTAGTGAAGCTATCTGACAACCATCTTAGTGAAGCTATCTGACAACCATCTTGGTGAAGCTCTCTGACAACCATCTTGGTGAAGCTATCTGACAACCATCTTGGTGAAGCTATCTGACAACCATCTTGGGGAAGCTCTGTGACAACCATCTTGGTGAAGCTCTGTGACACCCATCTTGGTGAAGCTATCTGACAACCATGTTGGTGAAGCTATCTGACAACCATGTTGGTGAAGCTCTCTGACAACCATCTTGGTGAAGCTCTGTGACAACCATCTTGGTGGAGCTCTCTGACAACCATCTTAGTGCAGCTTTCTGATAACCATCTTGTTGCAGCTCTCTGACAACCATCTTGGCTGTTTACACCAATAACCTGACTAACTTAAACTGTAGAAATGTTCATTTGTATTTCAATGACGTTTTATTTGCTTAAAATGTAGAAGCAAAATTCCTCAGGAACAACTTTGTTTTCGTATCTTAGTTTCTTTAATGTTTTATATTTTAAAATGGTGCCAAAAATTACGATATAAAGTGTTCATTTGTATTCATTTTCTTAGCAATATTTAATGTAAATTTATGTTTTGCCTAATAGTTTCTTACAAAATGATGTGCATTTAATACTTGCGAAACAATTTTTTGTCATTCTAATTATATACACATCAGCAGAAGCTGCATGTGCATCATCAGCATTATCACCACCAACTTCACTATTACTTTCCTGTCACTCCAAATAACGAATCATAGGTTCAACATTGCATTAGCTTGTTAATCGTGTCCAGCTTTTAAGGAATCCCGAATTCATTTTTTGCGGAGCTGGTCAGTAGCAGTGGTTTTTCCATGGCAGTGCTGCTAGTTCCATACACAACCTTTCTTTTTCGCCTGTCACGACCTGCCTTAGAAGACACTAGCCCTATAGTGTCCAAATCGGGAACCACTCGAGCTTCAAAGACGGTCCATTAACAGTCGTCCAACAGCACAAACGGGTAGTGGAACTACTGGTATTCTCAGTCCTTGCTGGGTTTCAACAGTTCGCAGTGGCCGATCAATGAGAAGAAAACATGCAACTACAATCGAGATCCGCACCCGGATAATTACTTTTTTTGTTTTTTGCTCAAATTATTCCTCATTTCCTTCACAACGCTTCAAACCGTAGAGGACGACGAGGGACGACGGAGATGCCAATCATCTGCTTGTTTACTTGCAGTTTAAAATAATAAATATGTGCAAAACTTAAATGTTAGAGAACTTGTAAGTGAAAAATGTGAATGTAAGATTGAAGGCAGAGACATTATATGATTACCTGATTTATTTTTAATGGGACATCAAAAATATAAATGCAAATATAAAACGCAAAAGAAAAAGGCGGCACATATGCTTATGTTTTCTTGTAAAAATAAAAACAGATAGTGATAGCTCTGAAATGTGAAGGTGCTATTTTCTGTCATCATTTGTATTTTGACCAGGCTAGAATTAAAATGCAATAATAATAATCCTAATCGTTGCACTACTTTTGTCTTGTGTTTGTTTGTTTTATTAGTATCACCAAATTGCTGCCTCAGTCGTGAAATATCTGGCCATTGCCAATTTTAAGATTGATCATGAGCTACGCGTGAGTTTGTAGCGTAATTTATAAAATATATGTTAGAGCGCTAGTGACTCACAGCAAATAAATACTTTAATCTATTACACCATGAAAGTAGATGCCCGACTTACAGTTAGTAAACGCGAGGCAGCGAGGAAGGGGAATGTTCACCCCACTTCCAAAATATTGAGACTTCGAACAGTGAAGTCTTTTACACTTCATCTCCGACGGCAGTGTCTGCTATGATGCAATAGACTACACCTTTAGATTGTGGACGCACGTCAACAATACAAATAAAAGGACACCGCTTGATGTCTACCAGTAATCCGTTTAGGTCTTGACCTGTGAGCCAGCCATATTGAGGAAGATACTAAACACTGAAGAGACGGAATCATAAACATTCATTGGGAAAACTATTGCCGTACATAGAGTAGGAGATTAGAATCTTTGCTCAAAATGAGACAAACGGTTTTAAGAATAAAATAGCCCCCTTTTGAAGAAAGACCACTAATGGCAGACATACGATTCAATCGGGTTGTTCCTTCATGTAACCTTTGTTAAATGATGCCAAATAAGTATACCAGACACTGCAGTAAACTCGATATTGCTATCGACATAAATATGAGCAAAGTTTAAATGTGGTTCTATGTGAGAATTGTGAAAGACCGAAATCAAAGTGAAAATATTTTTTTTTACCAATATAACAAGACATACCTTATAGTTGAACACCACACAAATGGTTAGCGTGGAAGGCAATCGTCCAAGAGACAGACAACATTATAAGTGCTAGATAACATCAGAAGATGGATTAGAAAAAGCATGCCACACCGCCTTATTATAGCAAGAAACAGGGTATACTGCAGATGTATATTCGATGTGAAGATGGCACTTGTATTGAACTGTGCTGTAAAATACGCGTGTTATAAACTTTGTGAAAGGATTTTCTTTATTCTTAGCACCCATTTTAAGGTTCGTGTTCGTTCTACTTTTTGTATAGATAAATAAATGTACACGAGACTTACTTCGCTGTTTACAAATTGTTTCTTCTTTATCTTTCCTGTTCTTGATTTGTTCTTGACTTAAGTAGACACTTCGGTACACTTCTGCTACTGTTCTCATGTCAAACTGCATCCAATCCATCTTTGTTCTCTGCCATTACATTAGATAGCATGTGCGTGCGTGTGTCTGGATGATCGTGTGTGTGAGCTGGGTGAGGAATGCATTAACTTTAAGAAGAATAGATGGCGTCTTGAACCGTCTGTGGTTTTTGTTTTATTAACTGGCTATATATTCTTTTTTGAATCTTGTATGTATCTTTATGATCTACAGAAATGTATTATGTTTTTAATTGAGTACGTTTCTTTTTATTCTGTTTTGACTCTTCTTGTGAGCATGCCGTCATTATTTTCGTTAGTGTTTTTGAAGGACGTCTGGTCCAAATCCAGAACTTCACGTGCTCTTGTAACGGCTGGATATATCCTAGGCACAGCCGCACGTGGTGGCCATTTTGCTTTTTATCGGCTTTCGCGCTGAAACGAACGTTGTGACGTGTGCAGCGAGGCTTTCCGCCCGACACATCCGATTTCAGCTTTCTTTTCTTTTAGTCCTTGGTCTGTATCCCACACTGCTATCCATATCCATTGGCCCGACTACATCCTGTTTCCAGGGCAGCAAGATGGAGGCGGAATAGGGTCTTGGTTAGCTTTAATTCGCTGACCCTGATGCAAGCAGTGAGCTATGAGTCGCTGACCCTGATGCAAGCAGCCATCTATGAGTCGCTGACCCTGACGCAAGCAGCCAGCTATGAATCGCTGACCCTGATGCGAGCAGCCAGCTATGAGTCGATGACCCTGACGCAAGCAGCCAGCTATGAGTCGC
This sequence comes from Ariolimax columbianus, assembly GCA_036924085.1. Taxonomy (NCBI): domain Eukaryota; kingdom Metazoa; phylum Mollusca; class Gastropoda; order Stylommatophora; family Arionidae; genus Ariolimax; species Ariolimax columbianus. The sequence goes on from JAVGWX010000003.1 coordinate 22,332,643, forward strand.
TGATCGTGACGCAAGCAGCCAGCTATGAGTCGCTGACCCTGATGCGAGCAGCCAGCTATGAGTCGCTGACCCTGATGCAAGCAGCCAGCCACGAGTCTCCGGCTGCTGTCCGCTCACCCACTGCTCAATCTTGGTCCCCTTCGCCATTTTATAAATTGAAGGTACAGTGACTTCTTATGTCCATAGCAGAGCCACAGAGACTGCCGGGGGAAGGCTTTATTGGAAACGAAGGCACCCATCCCATAGAAAACTATAAATAGTACTATGTTTTTAATTTATTGAGACACGCTCTCCCATTTATCAAAACCTGGACAAAATACAGATTTCCAGGTTCCCGCCAGATATAGACTAAATTCATTATTTATTTGTATTACTGTTATCTTTTTCATTATCTGTTATATGTTCGGTTCTTTTATTTTATAGTCGATTTTTTAACGACAAAATTGGATGGATCAATCCAGTAACGAGAGTTAGGCTAACGACAAAATTGGATGGATCAATCCAGTAACGAGAGTTAGGCTAAGTTGCGTATTTAAGTAACGGGCCCTGTCATTATGAGCCAATGATGCACGGGTGTTAAACGGCCTGATCTATGCAGTTGCTTCATGACAAGACTCGTTGTGTCATGGAGTCATTGTGTACTCATGACAAGACTCGTGGAATGGCCGTCATCGTGTACTCATGACAAGACTCGTTTTGGTAGGGCGTCATCGTGTACTCATGACAAGACTCGTTGTGTCATGGAGTCATTGTGTACTCATGACAAGACTCGTTGTGTTATGACGGTCATCGTGTACTCATCACAAGACTCGTTGTGTCATGGCCGTCATCGTGTACTCATGACAAGACTCGTTGTGTCATGGAGTCATTGTATACTCATGACAAGACTCGTTGTGCTATGGCATCATTGTGTACAATACCAAATGCAGTCTCTAGTATCTTGGATCAATGATATTACATATTGCTGAACTCCACGTCACCAGTTAGCAATGTCTTCCTGTGAATTCCTTTGTTTCCATACAAGTTAAAATGGTTAATCAGTGATTCTCCCCAAGAAAATTAAAGTTCTTTATATTTATGTTCAATTTGAAAATAATTAATTTGGACAATCGGTATTAAACACGGATTTTGTTGTTCTTGCTATAGGTAGTTGAAACGGTTTGTTTGTATTTGTTATATATTTTAAGCGCTAAAAATATAAATGAAATTATTTAATGTTAACTACAATTTGAAAGTGGAGTGTGTAGATTAGTCGACTGTGACCTGGCCTGCTAGACTTGGATTACGTCATGCCAAGGTTCGAAATCATGGACTGACAGAAAAAAAATCGTGCCTGGTACAACCGCTCCTCCAGTCGACCCAGCACTAATTGATACCTTGCGTATGAGTTTGGGGTAGGTAAAAACAGCAAGGAATAATACTAGCCACCCCACCTCACATAGCTACGGCTTAGTACACATCATCCCCGACGGCAATTGTTGGCATGGGACTGACCTTACATGTTTACATTATTTCATGTTCACTACAACAGGCAATAAATGAAATGATGTAATGTTCAGTCCATTCATGCATAGGCGTCTCAGTCTCTATAGACCATTGGCGTGGCGCCCTAAGAGTATTGTCCGGTTCTGTCTCCTATATTTGGACACTGTCTGCTATGGCTATAAAGGGCGATCCGCGAATGACAGTCCCTGCCACATATCGTACAACCATGCAGAGGAGACTGGCTTGCCTGGTTGTTCCTTGATCTCTTCATTGGTTTACATTTCTCTGCATCCAGAAGGCCTCTACGAGCGTCAGCAGTCACTGTGCCCCCTCCAACTGACTGTCCACAGACAACTCGAACCTCATACATTTTTTTCCCTGCCCTCGGATAGGATGTCACATGACTTCATGTCCCTCTTCCATACGTCCTTGAATCGCAGTGTGGAACAATCGATTCTTTTAACTCCAATGTCTAGCTGTCCATACAGGATATCCTTTGGCAGCCTTTCCTCTTCCATGCGATAAACATGTACCAACCATCGAAGACGTCGCTGTGAGTGCTCTTTGTAAGATCGTAATATATGACACTCTCTCTTGTCATCCAATCCCCAATGTACACTGTAGACACCTGACGTGAAAGGTGTTGAGCTTGTTTAGTGTAAGTGCTGCAAGTCTCGTTCCAATACAGGAGAGTGCCAAGAACGCAGGTCTGACAGACTCGGACCTTAGTGTAGGGAGACAGCGTAGCGTTCTCCCAGACTCCTTGTCAGGCAGGCCTTGACGGTACTCGTCCTGCCATGCCTACTGTCTATCTCCTTCTCGAGCGATAGAGTGTTGCTGATGGCAGACCCCAATTAAGTGAAACTGTTGACGAGCTTCAGAGTGACGTTATCAATCTTTATGGAGGGCGTAGTGGTATTGCTCTGTGCACAGACCTTTGTCTTTTCCAGGCTTATTGTAAGCCCAAATCTGCTTGCACCCATCGGCGAATCTGTCTCCCAGTCTCTGTAGGGCCTCCTCACTATTGGTCACTAGAAATGCATCATTCGGACATAGCATCTCCCTAATGAGCTTCGACATCGTCTTGGTTCTTGCACCCAGTTGGGACAAGTTAAACAGCCGCCCATCTGACTTGATGTGAAGATAAACACCGTCCATAGATGTGTCATGATCATGGAGAAGAAGATGTCAAAGAGAGTCGGCGCCAGCACACATCCCGGCTTCACTCAACTCTTGATGGGAAAAGAGTTTGAAGATGATCAATCGTATAGAACTGAGCCGTTCATATGAGTGTGACAAGAAATTATCATGCAACGCAGTTTTGAGGGGCATCCGATCTTCTCGAGTTCAAACGACCCTTTCTACTAACCAAGTTGAAGGCCTTGGTGAGGTCTAGAAACATCATAAAGAGCGGCTGGTCTAGTTCTCTTCACCTCTCCTGGATTTGGCGAAGAGAGAAAATCTTATCCGTTGTTGATCTACCTACTCTAAAGCCACACTGGGATTCTGACTACACCCTGTTCCCGAGCAGTCTCAACCTGTTTAGTAGCATGCGGGCGTACACTTTGCCTATAACGCTCAGGAGCGAGATCCCTCTATAATTATTGCAGTCCAGGCAGTCACCTTTGTTTTTGTACATAGTCACAATGATGGCGTCACGCAGATCTTAGATGACTGCACCTTCCTCCAAGCAGAGGCATAGAAGATCAAACCGGCCGAGTTAGTGCAGAGTTCCCGCATTGTATGACTTCGGGTGGGATACCACCTCCCTCTGGTGCTTTGCCATTTGATAGGTAGTTGATAGCCTTGTCAAGCTCATCCAGAGTAGGTGATCTGTCAAGTTCCTCCATAATGAGCAGGACCTGTAGACTGCACAATGTCTCATCAGTGACTACTGTTTCCTGCCCTGAGTAGAGCTCAGAGTAATGCTCCATACGACCATCTGCTGGCCACGGTCCATGATGCTCACACCTGTCAGACATTTTAGGGGGCAGCACCTCGCAGTGGGGCCCAGAGCCATTTATATACCTCTACGCATACAGTTTTTGCAAGTACTCATTCACACATTGTTAACCGGTTCGTTGATTGGCGAATCGGGCCCTTCTGAGGGCAGTAAACGTCCTCTCATTTGGGCATTTTTTAATAATTCACGAAAGCTTCTTTTTTGGCCTCAATTACTGGTTCCATTCTTGCGAGATGTGCATTGAAACAGTCGTGATTGGCCCGTTCTCTCATGTCAAACGTAGCTAATGATGTATTATAGATTGCACCTTTCATAATGTTCCACTTACCAGTGGCGACACATTCAAATCCTTTTTTCAAGATTCAGGTCAGACACAAACTTCTCTGCCTTGGAAATAATCACCATCTGCGCAGTGTTGATGCAGGGATGCCCATCTGTTTGAAGCGGCATGTTATGCGAAGCTGCAAGCGTACCCTGCTAATACAAGAGCATGGTTGGAGTCGCAGTCTGCACTGTGATAGCTTCTAGTGGAGAGGACCATATTTAGAGCTGAAGCTCTCCTATAATCAAGTCTATATGATGCCATTATGTTTCGGCTTGCTCTTGAAGAAAGTATTTGTGATGCATAAGCCTTGTTGAGTGCACAGCTCCAGCAACCTCTGAATATTGTCATTTATCCTGCCAAAACCATGATGTCCAAGGCAGGTTAGCCATGTTGCGTGGTCCCCACCTACTCTAGCATTAAAGTCACCAAGAAGAATGAGTACTTTTGTCCCTGGGACTTTTCTTTAACATTTCTTTTGTTCACTACAACATGTTATAAATGAAATTATTTAACGTTTGCTACAACATGTTATAAATGAAATTATTTAATGTTTGCTGCACCAGATTATAAATAGCTGACAAACTAACCATGTAAACAAATAGCTGAATCACTACTACTGCACAAAGAAAAGGCTTTTTACAAGGTGTTCCCCTGCTCCTTACAGAGAATAACAGAAAGTAGAAATGCACTAGTAAAATTAAATGATAAGGGAATGGGCATTCCTCTCTACTCTACTTACATTTTAACTGTCTTTTGAGTTTCCATGGGAGCATAAGGATTTAGCGATCACTCATCGGTGTTCCCTTAACCACCCATGGGAACATAAGGCTTTAGCGATTACTCGTCGGTGTTCCCTTAACCACCCATGGGAACATAAGGCTTTAGCGATTACTCGTCGGTGTTCCCTTAACCATCCATGGGAACATGAGGCTTTAGCGATTTTAACTTCGTCTCCATAATCTCTAGTTGTTTTTATTGCGGATCCAGCAGCATCCAGGCTCTCGCCTGTTTTACAGGATGATGTTGTCAAGTTATGAGGTTGTCAAGTTATGAGGTTATCAAATTTTTCATAACGAGATTGTCAAGTTTTATTTGGTGAGTTTGCCAATCTCACGTACAACCGTCCTCAGCTTCCTTATACAACATGGACTTGAAGAGCAGTGGACACTTATCCTTTCACTGAAAGACCCGTAAAATACACCTGGTGGCTTTCTGACCTAATCCTGGCTTTGTTGTTGACAGTCAGTGTACACTTCATCCGAGTGGTACCCGGATACAAAAGTAGGTCCACTGTAACCTCCCAAGCATATCGACTAAAGAAGGTTGTGCAGAAGGCTAGCATCGTGTAGTAGTGATCCTATTCTCCTCTTGGAGCGAAGTGAGTCCCCATTATCTATGTACACATAGAATTGATGTATGTTTGTATATGGGGGACAGAGACGAGAAAATAACGCCTGCAACACGGCGAGACATGGCACACACATCGCAATTGAGACAAGCTGAAAGCTTGCATGATGTAAAGTAAAAATCCAGAATTTGAAGGAATGTTCTAGAAACCGTGTCCTCTATATGGTACCAACATATGAGAGCAAATCACACGTTTTGTCTGGATCAGAAGACGACGATGTAGAAACTAACATTGGGATGAGTTAACGGATATAATATCGCTACCTCTAATAGCATCGTGTGTAACACATGTGTAGATCACATCGCCCCTTCTTGTGTTGTTGAAACATTATTAATTCATAAAATAAATGTTTACACAATTGTCCTTGCCGTTTAAGACTGGCATAAGCTTCCATCTAATATTGGCCTTGCAAATAAATTGTATTTTTATTTAGTATAAATAAAGATGTATGTAAATTGAACTGTTTTGTCTGTTTTCTGTTGAGTTTAAATTAAAAATTATGTAATTTAAATTGTTTGTTTCAATATGTGTGACTTCTGTATGCATGTTTGTAGGAACGTTTGGTTTGAGTGTCATATTGTGTGAGTGAGTTTTTGTGTAATATGTGTGCGTATTTGTGTAACACGTGTGAGTATTAGTGTGACATGTGTGAGTATTAGTGTGACATGTGTGAGTATTAGTGTACCTTTGTTCACGGCTTCCATGTTTCCTTCAAGTTTGTAGCGAGATCTCATCTCCGTGTGTGTTTCACTCTGCTTCTACTTCTCATACCTTACGGATTCCAGAACATGGCCTGTCTTCCCGAATGTTATGAATGTGACATATATTCATGAAATAAATTTTCAGCGTAGACAAACACAATGAAACCAGCCGTCTAAACAAGAAGTTTCAGAAAGTTAATGAAAACATTGATGTCGAGTACAAAGATCGTCAGCGGTAGCTGAACATTCACAACTGAAAGGAGTATACATGGAGGTTAATGGTATATACATTTCATTTACAACGCTGCTGTTGGGGATGAAGTGTTCATTTTATTCCGAACCAGTTTCTTTTCTTGCTGCCTATCCATCTCTATCCTAAAACCAGGTACCTATTTATAGCTGGGTTCACTTGAGCACATCGATAACGAAGATAATGTGCTGTGTCATGTGAAGCGAGCGGTCTACCAATCTTCTATTCAATTATTTCAAATTGGGAAGACGTACAACTAGGTATGGGCGGTGATCAGATGCTCCTCATACATGTTCCCTGGAGAAAGGCAAGTTGTGTATGGTATGGTGCGTTTCACAATGTTTGCCGCTTTTTAAAATTGAATATCTCAGCTTCTAATTAACAGAATATTTCAAATTTTGTGTATATCCTGCAGATCACCATGTCCCAATGGTACATATTTTTTCTTGCCCACAAACAAATCGTATACAATTTTCTTTATTTAGGTAATACAAAAACCAGCCCTCCTAATGAAACCAGTTTTTTTTAATGATTAATCCTTCATGACAGTGAGTATTTTTTGTAGTAACATTTTCCACGTGTTTCACGATATCTTTCCAACTTCAACCCAACGCGCACTCATAGTTAACTGTAGTTGGCCGTTGATCACTGATTTTTAACAGTTCTAGTGAGCCTTCAGGTGTGTCAATGTGTCAATACAAATTGTGCCAAAGTCGTAGCTTAACTAATTGTTAATGTTCGCGACTACAATGAGTCTGAAAGTCAAGCTTTTTAACACTCCGTACATCTGGGGTAGTTGTCTCGCCGCCGCGATTCAATCTCAACCAGTGTTCGTAAAGCGATTTCAGTCCCGCCAGACGGAGCGATAGTGCGGGCTTGCCGAAAACGCTCGCCCGCTTTTCCCCGTATAGGTATCGGGATGCGGTTTGTTGTGTCATGGCCTCCGCTGAGGTGCGCTGCTCTGGTCCGTATCGAGAAACTTTGACAGTCGGTGGTGATTTTTCGAAGGCTTATAGCAGAGCTCGACAGTTCGTCTCGCTGGTGTTCAGACTCTCGCAAAGAGCTTGTGACCGGGAAATGGAAAGCAGGAATAGAGCTTGAAGGCGCTGTCCTAGCCCGACCAACCCTCGGGAGAAGGGCAGGCTGGCAGGCAAAAATTGTCTCCAGTCCCTGTGAAATTCATCGCAGGTGCCGTTGGGATCCGTTCTGCACAGAGCGCTGCCATCCCTCCCCGAGCGAGCCCGGTCGGTCGGTCGTCTGGTGTGTGTAGAGGCCCCTGTCAGGCGGTCCTAGGTCGACGGACTGAGGTACGGGGGGAACAACCGTCCGTCCGTCAGTCGGTCCCTGCGGCCGTCCCAGTGAGGCTTTTTACACAACCGTCCTCCGCCGACCGGTGAGTGTGGTTCGTATGTCTCCGACAGATATCTGGTTGATCCTGCCAGTAGTCATATGCTTGTCTCAAAGATTAAGCCATGCATGTCTAAGTTCACACTGTCTCACGGTGAAACCGCGAATGGCTCATTAAATCAGTCGAGGTTCCTTAGATGACACGATCCTACTTGGATATCTGTGGCAATTCTAGAGCTAATACATGCTTAACAAGCTCCGACCCTCGCGGAAAGAGCGCTTTTATTAGTTCAAAACCAATCGTCGTTTCCCCTCGCGGGGTTGCGGCGTCCCCACTGGTGACTCTGGATAACTTTGTGCTGATCGCATGGCCTCATGTGCCGGCGACGCATCTTTCAAATGTTTGCCCTATCAAATATCGATGGTACGTGACATGCCTACCATGTTTGTAACGGGTAACGGGGAATCAGGGTTCGATTCCGAAGAGGGAGCATGAGAAATGGCTACCACATCCAAGGAAGGCAGCAGGCGCGCAACTTACCCACTCCCGGCACGGGGAGGTAGTGACGAAAAATAACAATTCGGGACTCTTTCGAGGCCCCGTAATTGGAATAAGTACACTTTAAACCCTTTAACGAGGATCTATTGGAGGGCAAGTCTGGTGCCAGCAGCCGTGGTAATTCCAGCTCAAATAGCGTATATTAAAGTTGTTGCAGTTAAAAAGCTTGTAGTTGGATCTCAGGCGCAGGCGGGCGGTCCGGCTCGCGCCGGTTCACTGCCCGTTGTCTCCTGCCCTACCGTCTGCAGGCTTCTCCCACGGGTGCTCTTCGCTGAGCGTCCTGGGTGGCCGGCGCGTTTACTTTGAAAAAATTAGAGTGTTCAAAGCAGGCCTCGGCTGCCTGAATAATGGTGCATGGAATAATGGAATGGGACCTCGGTTCTATTTTGTTGGTTTTCGGAACTGGAGATAATGATTAACAGGGACAAACGGGGGCATTCGTATTGCGGCGTTAGAGGTGAAATTCTTGGATCGCCGCAAGACGAGCTACTGCGAAAGTATTTGTCAAGAATGTTTTCATTAATCAAGAACGAAAGTCAGAGGCGCGAAGACGATCAGATACCGTCGTAGTTCTGACCATAAACGATGCCGACTAGCGATCCGCAGGAGTTGCTTCGATGACTCTGCGGGCAGCTTCCGGGAAACCAAAGTGTTTGGGTTCTGGGGGAAGTATGGTTGAAAAGCTGAAACTTAAACGAATTGACGAAAGGGCACCACCAGGAGTGGAGCCTGCGGCTTAATTTGACTCAACAAGGCCAACGCTGAAATGATTGACAGGCCGAGAGCACTTTCGTTGGGTCTAATAGGGAACGTGTGCTGGTATTAGACCCACGGAAGACAGGTCAGTTTTACCCTCTTAATGAAAGAGCGTCTGCTACGGTAATCCTGCTTAATCCTACATAAACTGCAGGTTTCAGACACTTGGTCATGACTGACATATAAAAAAGCCCTCTATTGATTCGTTGGGTCTAATAGTGAACGGGTGCTGGTATTAGACCTTCGGAAGACAGGTCAGTCTTACCCTACAAATGACAGGGCGTTGCTACGGTAATCCTGCTCAATTCGAGAAGAGTCGCAGACATTTGTCCACGTACTACGCCCATAAGCCAGTGGCGCAAGGCTACCATGTGAGAGATTACGGCCGAACGCCTCTAAGCCGGAATCCCGCGCTAAATCTCCGCACCACGGTGATGGGAGGCTACGATATGGTTGGGACCTGGAGCCGCAGAAAGAGATCTCTGCAGTCCGCCGATCAAAGCGGGCGGGAAGCATACGGCGATGAGATATGAAACCACTAGTAAAAGACTTAGTTCTCGGTCGGGGTGTCTCAAGCAGTAGATCAGCTACCTCACTGCGAACTGCTGAGACTCAACCCTTGACCATGAGATATGTCCGCACACCAGGCGAACAACATCTCCGTGCCATGACCAGGCTTGTCCCCTGGTCAAATGCACTCTTTCGAGAGGAATCACAGGTCGCTGACATTTGGTCCACGTGCTTGTCTGATAAGCCAATGGTGCAAAGCTACCATCTGAGGGACTACGGCCGAACGCCTCTAAGCCAGAATCGCGCCCTAAATATCAGCATCGCTGTGATGGGATGCTACGACATGGGGCTTGCGTCTCAGCCCGGCCCGGTCGAGCCGCAGAAATGCACCTGGTTAAATGCACTCCTGCCTCGCTCTTTGCCTCTGCATGCTATCAGTCATCCCAATGGACGCAGAAGAGATGCAGTCCAGCGGACATTACACCTCCTGCCCTATTGTGACAACCTCCCGGGTGGCGGGGAATGCTAGGTGTAACATCACTGCAGATGAGCCGAGAAAATAAAGGGAGCAAAGAGATACCTCACTCACATGCATATGCTACGTTTCTGGCAGGACGTGACGATCCTGGGACACAGTCACACTGGACTGCCTCTCTTCCGGGAAAGTACAAACTATTACATAGTCCATCATATAATTGCCAAAACCTATAGACACGAGTAGGAAAGACTCGATAGTCCTGCAAGACAACTTCCTAACAGAGATAACTCTGACCAAAAACAACTGCTGCCTTGCAGTTAGGCTGGGGACAGCCAAAGGCTAAGGAGGGCAACCCTACAGAAACGCCTGTTGAAATCGGATGCACTGAGCCACAGGCTTAACAAAATAAAACAGTGCAACGTAAATATCGCTGTAAACAGCGTACGATGAAGAAGAAGAAGATAACACTCCGTACAATTGCATTGAAGATGTTTCAATATTTTTGTGGAGAAGCTAAGCCTTGTAAACTGTATCGGAGTATCTGAAACCCTAAAAAGAGAACTATTCACGATGTGGGTTTAAGTAAACGGTTATTTGATCGTTCGCCTCATCCCTATTGAAGTTCGTGTTGCATTGACACTATGCGAACTGAAGTCTCGTCTCAGTACAGACAATGACATTGATGTATCGAAATCTACATTGTGAAGAACTGTAATGGACACAGGCTTTACCTTTAGAAAGTGGGCTAGCGGAAGAAACGTCATCTGTGAGAATCCTAATGTGAAGCAAGTATTTACGTGAAGTACGCGAAATGCGTTAACAATGTTATGATTTTGTGGATGTGGATGAAACTTGGATAAATGCTCAGCACATACGTGAAAAGGGATGGCAATCAGAGGATGGAACGATTAAAACAATATCACCAAGTGGCAAAGGACAGCGCTTGATAATAAATAGCACATGCAGGTAGCAGACATAATGGGCTGGTAAGGAATGCAGAACTTGTATTTCCTTCAAATTATGCGGACAATCGGGACTATCATACCCAGATGAATGGTAACATATTTAGAGAGTGGATTGAAAAAAAACTGTCCTTCCGTCCTTAGATAGACCCTCTTGTCTGATAAGGGACAATGCATTATACCACAACGCAATGACGCAAGAAGACAAAATCCCGACATCATCTAGTACACAAGATGCAATAAAGATGTGGCTCACAAAAGAACATATACCATTAAACGAAACATATCTAAGACCTGAATTGCTTTTCCTTATCAAGCAAACACGAAAGGAAAAGATATTTCAAATAGACAAGTTGATCCAAGAGCATGGTTATATGCGTTTGAGTCTGCTACTTTACCATTTACACTTAAACCCAATTTAACTCGTTTGGACGAAAGTTAAATGATTAGAAGCAGCTGGAAATAAAGCTTTTAAATTATGCGATATGAAAGAACTAACATATGCCGCCCTCTCTGATAAAGACAAAAATTATTGGACTAAATGTGAGGACAATGTCTTAAACGAGGAAGAAGGCTATTGGATAAAAAGTTCGTTCAGCCGTGAGCAGACGTCAATTCGTTGGAATCGTCTGATTCTGATTAAGTGAGAAATTAATTTCCATGTTTGTTTTTCGAGTAATATGTTTCCACCACCTTAGCAAAACTGTCATTTTCAGGGCCACCTCATTCAGATAGAAGATGGATCTCAGAACTGAATTATAACCATTTATTGTATTGCTCAAGCATCTATTTAAAAAACTGTGCCAATCTATCTGAAGTATGTACTTTCTATGTTCTATATATCATTTGCTTCACACATTCTTTCTACGAAATGCGCATTTACTTCTTACAGTACCTACAAGACATGAACTACAGTAAAAATGACATTATGTGGTACCTAATGTAAAAAATCTGATTCGAATTGGAGAGACACTTATGCGTAAAGACACAATATTTTTAATTTTCGGTAATGCAGGAAGTGGTGGGGGGGGGGGGGGGGGGGGGTTTATTCATGAAATTGGTGCAAGTCCCACACAACCCTCTTTGTCCCGCCACTTAGAGACACGCCACTGAAGCTATCCTCTTTTCTCCAGGGACCACTCGTAAAAACAATTAAGTATAGCATATTAATGATAATGTCTAACATATTCTTAGTGAACCCCAATATTGAACCAGGCAACGAGCCAGCTAATGAAGCCTACGTCATACGTTGAAACCTCAGTAAACAGTAAGTAACGAAAAGATGATTTCAGCGTCACAATTTTGAGATAATGTTGAAAACAAAATCTGAGTAACGGAGACGTAAAAACATACTGAAGTAGAAAAAAATACAAACATGCAAGAAGTAATTAACAGCAAAGTATAGTGAACGTTATCTATAGGGTAGGCACCGACAAATGTTACAAAAACAATGGGACTTCATCTCTTCTTTTGGCCTACTTTTCTTGCTATGAGGGGTCGCAAAAAAGGTGGGATGCCTAGATTTCTTTTTTTTTCACCAAGTAGAAGGGTTGTGCTATCGACAGGCGTAACTTCCTCAGGGTGTCAGAGACACCTTCGACCAACCGACGTCGATGTCGGTCCATTGCACGTGGACTGGAGACCTGCTTTTATGCTCTTTCTGCAGGCTCCTCATAATGCATTCTTACTAAATGATCAAAGCACTTCGTTGTTGTTGTATGTATCGTTAATTTATGCACCAAGTGGGTTTGTCCCCACTGTTTGTCTCAGAGTGTTGTTGCGCATTCGGTCATGGATTGTCTATCTGTCTGCACTTCCCACACAGCACATCTCCCAGCTCTGGATCTTACTCTTATTGGTTGCTAGTAAGGACCAAGACTGACATTGGTAACACAATGTAGGATTAAATAACGTATTTATCCGCCTCCTCCTAGTTGAAAGAAGCATTCTAGAGTGTTTTAAAATCGGTCCAATTTGATAGTGGATACCGTTTGCCTTCTGAATTATGTATGCAAACTCTCTATCCAAGTCTGCCATCATCCGTGAACATACTACCTAGATATTTTAACTCAATTACTTGCTTGATACTCACGTCACTGCTATTGTATCTTATATGCACGTGTTCATGCGATATCATTAAACTCTCTGACTTGTCTGTGCTGATCGTTATATCATATTCATGCAAGCGAAATTGTGACATGTTTGGTAGTGTAAGTCTTCTCCATTTTCATAAAAGATGGCCAGATCATCAGCAAATAGCTGTTCATTTAGGGGCTCCCCGTGGGGTTTAGCCAACTGTGTCATGTTTATCCACATAATTATGGATAAAAATAAAGAAAGAACACACCACTGTCGTAAATCACTCAGCACTGAAAACGAATTTGTCGTAGTGACATGTGTTCGGGCTGCACCTTCACTGTTTGCTTACAAGAACGAATACCATCTAGTGGTTGACCCTCCACGCCATATTCCTACATTACTTCACACAGCTTACATCGACTTACCCAGTCAGCTGCATTTTCTTGATTAATTACGCCTACGTGGAGTTTCTTATTTTAATAATGGAACAGCAGGAGCATGCGGAACGACTTTACGCAACTATGGTGACAATCTGTTTAACTATGGTCACTATTTAGTCAGCTTGAGGTCACATATATTAGCCTCATACCCAGGAGTTTACTTACCGGTGTCCATGTGCTCCTGCAGGTACTTTCTTGTCGTTTCTTTAAGACGATGCCACTGCTAGTTCCATGATGGTTTCCTTGGCGTCGATGACCAAATACACGTTTGGGTAAAGTAAATTATGTCAGTGAGTACATACATGCTCGGGTAGTACCTTATGTCAGTGAGTACATACATGCTTGGGTAGTACCTTATGTCAGTGAGTACATACATGCTTGGGTACAGTACATTATGTCAGTGAGTACATACATGCTTGGGTAGTACCTTATGTCAGTGAGTACATACATGCTTGGGTAGTACCTTATGTCAGTGAGTACATACATGCTTGGGTACAGTACATTATGTCAGTGAGTACATACATGCTTGGGTAGTACCTTATGTCAGTGAGTACATACATGCTTGGGTACAGTACATTATGTCAGTGAGTACATACATGCTTGGGTAGTACCTTATGTCAGTGAGTACATACATGCTCGGGTAGTACCCTATGTCAGTGAGCACATACATAATTGGGTACAGTACCTTATGTTATAGATTACATACATGCTTGGGTACAGTACCGTGTGTCAGTGAGTACATAAATGCTTTGGTACAGTGCTTTATGTCAATGAGTACATACATCCTTGAGCACAGTACCTTGTGTCAGTGAGTGCATACATGCTTGTGTACAGTGCCTTAAGTCAAGTATATTACCTTGTGTCAGTGAGTACATGTTGGGTTACAGTACCTTATGTCAGTTAGTACATACATGCTGGGTTACAGTACCGTGTGTCAGTGAGTACAAGCTGGGTTACAGTACTGTGTGTCAGTGAGTACATGCTTGGGTATAGTGCCTTACATCAGTGAGTACATGCTGGGTTACAGTACTGTGTGTCAGTGAGTACATGCTTGGGTGTAGTGCCTTACATCAGTGAGTACATACATGCTTGGGTAGAAGATCTTGTGTCAGTGAGTACATGCTGGGTTACAGTACCGTGTGTCAGTGAGTACATACATGCTGGGTTACAGTACCGTGTTTCAGTGAGTACATACACGTTTGGGGTGCAGTATCGTGTGTCAGTGAGTACATACATGCTGGGTTACAGTACCTTGTGTCAGTGAGTACATGCTGGGTTACAGTACCGTGTGTTAGTGAGTACATACACGTTTGGGCACAGTACCGTGTGTCAGTGAGTACATACTAGATTACAGTACCGTGTGTCAGTGAGTGCATACATGCTGGGTTACAGAATCGTGTGTTAGTGAGCACATGCTAGGTTACAGTACCGTGTGCCAGTGAGTACATACATGCTAGGTTACAGTACCTTATGTCAGTGACCAAATGCACGTTATGGTACAGTACTTTATATTAGTGAGTACATACACCTTTGGGTACAGTACCTTATGTCTGTGAGTACATACATGCTGGCTTACAGTATCCTATGTCAGTGACCAAATACATGTTATGGTACAGTACTTTATGTCATTAACCAAATGTTGTAGTACAGTACCTTATGTCAGTGACCACATACATTTTGTGGTACAGAACTCTATTTCAGTGATCAAATACATGTTGTGGTAGATTACCTTATGTCAGTGATCAAATACATGTTGTGGTAGATTACCTTATGTCAGTGACCACATGTTGTGGTACAGTACCTTATGTCAGTGACCACATGTTGCGGTACAGTACCTTATGTCAGAGACCACATGTTGTGGTACAGTACCTTATGTCAGTGACCACATGTTGTGGTACAGTACCTTATGTCAGTGACCACATGTTGTGGTACAGTACCTTATGTCAGTGACCACATGTTTTGGTACAGTACCTTATGTCAGTACAACCAATGTTACCAACTCAGTAAGAATGCCTTCCAAATGGCAAAAAGCTGCCAAATATTGTCAATATCTTCATCTACATTGAAGACTAAAGAATATTAACAATAATATGACTAATCAATATAATTTTATTTTTGAAAATAAATGCAAATTTACAAAAAAATAGAAAACCGAACGATGAAGTGGAATCTAGAAAGACGAGTGATACCCGGACATGCAGCACAAAGGAGTTGTGAACAACTGGAGATAACTCAAACTATACAGCTGGAAATCTAATGGTTTTGACAAGTTCAAGTAAGTCAAATCAGATGTTCTCAACAATAATCCCCATTGCAATTATGAATTGCGCTTACACACATAATCAAGATGGAAAATGTATTTCTAAAATCGTCGAGAAATTGACAACTTTCGCACAGACTTTATGTAAAAGTTCAAGGTAAATCTTTGAATGAATATGACTCAATTTTTCCAATCGCTTTTATGTCTATAGCTTTTTCTGGTAACTCATCTACATCATTTATTGCGTTTTTTCAATCAACATTTTACGTACGTTAAAGCAATTAGTTACATTCGATTTCTAAACTTAAATTTGATAACGTTCACACTGATAAATACCATTTCAATTGCAGCATTGGATTTGAATATTAAATCTGATGTTGCAAATTTCGCGGTTTCTTAAGTCTCAGAATGGCACGCTACATTCCAAGCAGTATCATCACTGTACTTTAATAAGTTTACGCAGATGTGGTCAATCTGATTCTTTGTTTTCTGGTCTGGGGTTACCAATGTTGCCTTATGAATGACTCTGTGTACAAACATACTTCTTCCTATGACCAAATTGTTACCTGCATAAAAATCTGCAAACCGCTCTCCGTTTCCGTTTAGGACTCCTAGTCCCTCTCCACGATCTCCCCATACCCCACGTTATGTCCTATTTTTGTGAAGTCTCGCATTAAAATGGTAATGTCACTTCTCCCTGTCTCCTCCACTATTTGCTGTAATCTGCTGAAGAAAACCTCTTTAACTGTGTCTTCCTTTTCGTTTGTTGGGGTATATCCTGAATTATATTGAGTTTAACCTTCTTGTTGTTTGTTCTAAATGGAAGTGCTAGGAATAAAGAAACGGCAGCATAAAGAGTGGATAACAGCAAAAACTAAGATCGAGAAGAGGCGAATTGAGAAAATGGTCTTACTAAATAGTAAAACTAGAGCCGCAAAAAGCACAACACAGAAGGATTATGTAGAGAGCAACAAGGAGGTTAACAAGAGCATCAAGGAGAACAAAAGACGTTACATTGATGGTCTGGCCGAGGAAACGGAAAAGGAAATATGAAAGGTCTATATGAGGATACCAAGAAACTATCGGGAAAGTATCAACAACATGGTAGACCAATAAAAAATAAACTCGGGGAAAAGATAACTAACCTTGAAGAACAGAAGAAAAGATGGGTAGAATACTTTGAAGAGCCTTTCAACAGACCAGCACTAGACAACCCACCAGACATCCTACCAACAATAGAGGACCTGCCGATCAACTGTGATAATCCAAGTAAAGAAGAGATTAGAAGAGCAATAGAGTTTCTAAGGAACGGAAAAACAGCGGGACCTGATTCGATACCACCGGAAGCCGTAAATGCAGATGTTGAAACATCTACTAACATGCTCCACAACTTGATAGGCCCCATCTGGGAGCAAGAAAACTTACCAAAAGATTGGAGAGAGGGCTACCTGGTGAAATTGCCTATGAAGGGAGATTTGCAGGAATGCAAGAACCATAGAGGAATAATGTTATTATCAGTGTTGAGAAAGATGCTAAATAGAGTAATACTAGAAAGGTTGAAAAAGGCAGTGGATAACAAGATAAGGGATGAGTAGGTGGGCTTCAGACAGAATAGATCATGCATTGACCAGATGGCCACACTGTGAATAATTGTGGAGCAATCATTGGAATGGAATTCGAGTTTGTACATCAATTTAGATTATGAAAAGGCTTTTGACAGTTTGGTCAGAGATATACTCTGAAAATTACCTAGGCACTATGGAATAACTCAAAAGCTCACAAATAATTAGACAGACGTATGAAAGTGTGCAATGTTGAGTTATACATGAAGGACAAATCACACAGCTATTGAAAATTAAATCTCGGGTAGGACAGGGTTGCCTACTGTCACCTTTCCTGTTGATCCTGGCAGTGGATTGGATTATGAAACTAACAACAAATCAGAGAAATGGAATTCAATGGACCTGGAATAAACAGCTGGATGACCTAGATTTTGCGGATGATATAGCACTTCTGTCTCACAGCCAAAGCCAAATGGAAAGCAAAATGGATAGACTGGATTATACCTTTAAACAAGTCGGTTTGAAGATCCATAAGGAAAAGACAAAGTAATTAGGGTCAATGCAGCAAACACAGAACCAATCAAGCTGAGAGGAACGCCCCTGGAAGAGGTAGAGGTATTTACATGCCTAGGAAGTATCATCAACAAGGAAGGAGGGACAGACGAGGATATAAAAACAAGGATAGAAAAAGCAAGAGTTGCATTCAGCATGTTGAAACCAAGATGGGAGGAACTGCAAGGAAATAAGAAGGAAGACAAAAATAAGGATTGTCAATTCAAATGTGAAGCCAGTCCTGTTGTATGGAGCGGAAACCTGGAGGATGATCAAAGACAATGACAGGAGACTGCAGGGTTTTGTCAACAGATGCCTGAGACAGATTCTTGGTATAAAATGGTTTGACAAAGTTACAAA
The DNA here is from genome assembly GCA_036924085.1 of Ariolimax columbianus. Classification (NCBI taxonomy): domain Eukaryota; kingdom Metazoa; phylum Mollusca; class Gastropoda; order Stylommatophora; family Arionidae; genus Ariolimax; species Ariolimax columbianus. The sequence continues at coordinate 22,350,640 of JAVGWX010000003.1, forward strand.
CGATAGACTGTGGGGGAGAGCGAGACAAGGTAAATTGGAGCAGAAAATCTTAGGAAGAAAGTGGAGATGGATGGGTCATACATTAAGAAAGCCCCAGGCCAGTATCACCAGGCAATCCCTGTCATGGAACCCCCATGGAAGAAGAGGCATAGGAAGACCAAGGAATACATGGAGACCAAATCTGGAGGAGGAATTAAAGAAAACAGATAAAAGCTGGAAGGAAGTGGAAAACATTGCACAGGACAGAGCTGCTTGGCGGGGGTTGGTTGATTGTCTGTGCACCGCTGGACGAAATAAGGCAAAAGAGAGACTTTGCATAAGATTGTCAAAGGCAGAGCTTTCAACGTAATTGCATTCATGTGTGTGTATTTTTTTTTAACTTCATATGATTGGCTTGCTCAATCTCCCACAACCAAGCCATGAAAAGGGCTTTGCAAGTAACAAAATTTAGTCCAGAGAACGGAATGCGTTTGTCGAAGTTTAACTTTACTGCGATATTTACACCTTTCGGTCCGACACATTCGACTTGCAGCAGACATTTTTTTAGTACCGGGTTAGCCTTCCATCTACGATCCCTGCCCCTTAGCCAGTCTGGGTACCGGGTTAGCCTTCCATCTACGATCCCTGCCCCTTAGCCAGTCTGGGTACCGGGTTAGCCTTCATTCTACGATCCCTGCTCCTTAGCCAGTCTGGGTACCGGGTTAGTCTTCCATCTTCGATCTCTGCTCCTTAGCCAGTCTGGGTACCGGGTTAGCCTTCCATCTACGATCCCTGCTCCTTAGCCAGTCTGGGTACCGGGTTAGCCTTCCATCTACGATCCCTTCTCCATAGCCAGTCTACTCTGCTGCAGACTGTTATCCAGGATCACAGCGTGGAGGTGAAGAAGGGTCTTTGCAGCTCTGGATCGCTGGCCCTGACGTTAGCAGTCAGCTATGGATCGCTGGCCCTGACGCTAGCAGTCAGCTATGGTTCGCTGGCCCTGACGCTAGCAGTCAGCTATGGATCGCTGGCGCGGACGCAAGCAGTCAGCTATCCGTCGCTGGTCCTGACGCTAGCAGTCAGCTATCGGTCGCTGGCCTTGACGCTAGCAGTCAGCTATGGTTCGCTGGCCCTGACGTTAGCAATCAACTATGGATTGCTGGCGCTGACGCTAGCAGTCAGCTATGGATCGCTGGCCCTGACACTAGCAGTCAGCTATGGATCGCTGGCCCTGACGCTAGCAGTCAGCTATGGGTCGCTGACGCATGTGATTGATGGGATCGTGACATTCTGCATTCATCTCATATCTGCAAAGCGCACAGTTAGCTCTGCTAGGATATCTCGGCCTTTCACATAAACAGTTTTGAAACTATTACAGCAATACTTATTTACATCGTACATGGAGCTAGCAAACTCATTATGTCAAACTATTTCAACAGTGTTATACACTGAACTATTGTTTCACTAGATCTTGCAGACAACAAATAGTTTACTATTTATTTATTTTTAACTGGGGTAGTATTGGTATTTTTCAATTGGAATCGTCTAGGCCCTAAAATGTTCGTAGAACCTAGGTACTGTGCCTAGTCGGCCTAAAAACTTGAGCGGTTCTAACATTGCGCACTGCCAGGTTGAATGGAACAGAAGAAGAAAACCTAATAATAATAGTTTGTTTGTCCATCACAAGTAATGAAGACCACTCTCTTTGTTCAGCCGTGTGGACAGTCGTATCTCTTGCTGTGTCCGCTGAAATGGGTGACTTGCGCGGTGATTTGGATCAAAGTGAGGAAGAAACTGCGCCTTTTGTCAACCTCACTCACAGAGCCTAAGCTACCTTGTGCCAGTGGCAAGACATTCATCGAGACGACTGGAGATAGCATAGGATGCAGATTTTGCCTCAGGGTTACCACCGAAGCCTTTCCGTAAACATGTAACCCGCAGGGTAGAAAGGTGGGAAGGCATCTAACGCAGTTTGTCGTGCCTTTTTGAAAACCACAAGAGGTCGTATGGACAACACTCAGCGTGTGAGTGACTCTGGCATCTCTCCCCAGCTGTATTCAGCTCATCATAGTAGCATCTAAAAATCCCACACGCCAAATTCGTGAAGGTGAACCGGCAGAACCAACCCGTGAAATACGTCACAGGTATAAGCGTAGTGCCATTCAGCCAGCGTCCAGACCAGGATAAACGGATGGAAGAAATCACCAAAAAAAAACGAAATAACAAGTCCAGACGGAAAACAACTCCACGTTTTCGTGAACACAAGTGTAAGTCGTCGACTAGTGTGAATTTCAGTCAAATCCGTGGTCTGGCGGCATCCATAATGATCCAAAACAGTAGAGAAATGTAGACTCGCAGCCAGCTATGGCGCCATCTTTGCCAGAAGAAAACCTATTGAAGAGTGTAAGCACCACGCGGGGTAGTCATCTTCTTCTTTTGCGTTCGTTTTCAGTCTCACGCTGCCAAGCCCCGACCACAGGACTTTGCAAGCAGCAGGATGTAGTCCGGAGAACGGGATGCGTTGTGTCGCTAGTTTACAGCTTGACTGCGATATTTGCACCTTTCGGTCCGACACATCCATCTTCGGCAGCAAATGGGGCAGTCTAATTACAAGCATACATGCAGCAAATGAAATGGTTGGGGGGGGGGGGTGGAATACTGCGAAGAGATTTATGGGGGGTGGGGGAGTGGAATACTGCGGAGAGATGTATGGGGTGGGGGTGGAATACTGCGGAGAGATGTATGGAGGGGGGGGTGGAATACTGCGGAGAGATGTATTGCCGGGGGGGGGGGGGGTGGAATACTGCGGAGAGATGTATGGGGGTGGGGTGGAATACTGCGGAGAGATGTATGGGGGGGGGGGGTGGAGCGAAGTTCGAGCAGCGATTAGGTCGCTGAAAAAAGGGAAAACCCCAGGTTGTGATACAAGCGGGAGGAGAGGCAAGTATCCACATGTACCATGCAGTCTGTAATAATATCTGGCGCAACACAGAAAGGCCCAAAGCATGGAAACTATCTGTGTACATCCCCATACCCGTGAAAGGGAATCTAAAGTTATGTACAAACTATCGGACTATCGCCTTGATAAGCCATGCCAGCAAGATCGTAATGCGTATCATCATGAAAAGAATAGAAAGACAGCTGGACTATGAAATAAACGAAACGAAAGCAGGGTTCAGGCCAGGAAGAGATACGCGAGACCGTATCTTCAACATGAGAAACATCATCGAGGCAAGCAGAGAATTCAATACGGTCCTGTATGCCTGTTTTATAGACTACATAAAGGCCTTTGACTTCGTAAAACATGAGCAAATGTGGAACATTATTAAAGAAATGGGCTTCCCAGCACATCTAGTCCAACTAATAGAAACCCTCCACAGGGGGCAGCAAGCAGCCGTCCGAATACATGGTGAAACCTCAGATTGGTTTGAGATACACAAGGGGGTCAGATAGGGCTGCATTCTTTCACCATACCTCTTCAATATATATGCAGAAAACATCAGAAATGTAAAGGTAAATCCAATTTCTACAGACTTCGATCCATTCATATTATGTGGAAAGGAGATACTGGAAATACGATATGCCGCCGACACAGTGCTGCTCTCGAAGAGCGCCAAGGGCCTAGAACAAATAATTACATCAGTTCATCACTGAAGCCCAGAATTTCTACCTGAATACAAAGAAAACAAAGATAATGACAACTGATAAGACAAAACTCCAACCTAAAATCAAGATAGCTTGAGAAGAGATAGAAACTGTTGCACATTTTGAATATCTGGGATCAATACTGAACAACAATGGAGACTGTACAAAAGAATTACGAAGACGACTAACTATGGCAATGCGGAGGATAAGGAGTATGCAGAACATATGGCATAATACAAACAAAGAACTAAAATTAAAGTTCCTAAGCACATGCATTTTCCTGTGGCAACCTATGGAAGTGAAACATGGACGATTACAAAAGCAATAAGAGCGAAGATCGATGCTTTTGAAACACAGTGCTACAGAGGAGTCCTGAAAATCCCGCGGACAATGAAAGAAAGAAAGAAATCCATCCGACAACATCTGAATGTAGAGGAGAATTGGATCATAAATGACGTAATAACCCGAACATTGAGTTGTTGTTTTTTGGCACGTCAAACGACACAACGGACTGGAGAGAGTGGTTATGGAAGGCATGGTGACTGGGAAAAGAGACAGGGGCTGACCGAGAAGACAATGGAACCAAGACATCAATGAGACGCTGGATTTGACCTTGGAGCAGGCCGAAAGACTGGCGAAAGATGAGTTTCTTACAGACAGCCTGTCATGAGAGCGACGTTCTGCAAAGGACATGCTACATGATTATGATATATATATATATATACATACAGAATGATTTATTTTTTTAATGTTAACACTTTTTTGACATAAGAACATGTTTATGCTACCAAGCCACGAGATATTGAAGATCCATATCCGAGAGAGAATTACAGAGGTCATGGCAGCAATACCGCCCGAAATGTGCATCCGAGCTCTGCAGGTCACATGGATAAGGTTCAAGAAATGTGTTGGCAATGATAGCGAACAATTGGAGACCCTTCTGAAACAATGGCATTAGTGCCATATAAGTGTTAACATTTGTTAAATTCACCCTGATCTTTTGATATTTGTTTGTTTTATGATTTATCTGTGTGTTTTCCACTGTTTATTCTTCTGACAGGCCTTAATGGATTTGATTGTTATATTGTTGTTGTGTTTTGTTTGTTTTTTGTGTGTTTTTTTGGGTGGGGGGGGGGGGGGGGGGGAGTCCTGTTGCAGTCACTAAACCATTACTTATTAATGTTTTTATTGGTTGTGTCTACATGTGCAGTTTTTCATTGTTATTCATACTGTGTGTAATCGTATTTACCATTTCTTGTTTAGTCTACCATTTTTCATCAATGGCATGTCTCGATTCACACATTCCTGTCTACTTCCTTGTAATGACTGCCAACTCATACCGTATTGTAACGATGTCATATATCATGTCCAGGCTTTTGTTGTGATTTGTTAGTTCCTTCAATTTGTTCTTTATCACTGACGTTGGTTTGGTTCTGTTTTTGTCTTGCTGCTATCACTGAACAATTGTCAAATATGCGTGTGTGCGTGTGCGTGCGTGCGTGTCTGTGTGTGTATCGACTGTTGCCCTTCATTACCGCTGCAGCTTCGATTTATTTCTGTTTACAGGCGAGATAACGATGTGTTGTCTGCCCCAGGCGGCTGATCTGACCTACCTACAGAATCATAAACTAAACCGTTTCCGGTTTACTCTGGTCTTGTCATTCGGGTTAGCTGCATAGCATATAGTATAGTAGCGCATTTCGGTAACGACTGACATAGAATGATGTGACCTTGGAATGGTAACTCTATATAGTAACTCCGTTCAGCCATGCCTGACTATAGAATAATGCGACCTTGGAGTGGCAAGACTGTGGAAGCCTCATTTAGTCATGACATACTTTAGGATGGTGCGACTTTGAAGTGATAATTCACTTTATTGTTAACTTTCAGTTATGACTGACTTTAGGATGATGGTACCTTCTAGTTGCAACTCTCAACTGAGTTTTGGGTTTTACTTTTCCTTGCAACCTTTTCGTGCCATTTCTAAGTGTTACAAGAACTTCTTTTCATTCAATGCGAGGTAGCTCCTCAGGGTGCATCTTCAATCGGATCGTTCTTTCCAGGATGCCAAACCCACCCCGGCGCTTTCATGTCCCGCCTGCACATATCTGTGAATCTCAGCTGTGGGACATCTGTCAACTGTCCATAGAGAATATCTGGAGAAGCCACCATCGTCTACGCTGCGTACATGACTAAATCATCTTATTGTTCGCTGCCTAAAGAGGGTGTGCATGCTTGAGAGACCGACGAGAGAATGCATTTCTGCATTTGTCCCTCTGCCCGTCCATGGAATGCCAAGGAGGAATCACAGGCGCCGTATTAAGTCTTTGCACTTTGGCTTAAGTTGCGCAATCGGTTGCATTTTTTATTGATGACTTTAAAGAATCTGTAAGGGAAAATATCATGATTTGTGGTATAGTATTACTTTACCTCGATGACTGTTGTAGACATTGTTATTGACATAGAGGCTTTGTGTTTTCTTAGACTTCTGCAGTGAAAAGTGGAATTGTGATTACTTGTCTATTCTCCAATTCTAAGTAGAGACAGGTCAGTCTGTCTGCCTCAATATAAAGTAAACCGAAAGTAGCATGTCCTTTAAAAAACGTCGCGTCTTACAACCGACACTTATTTGTCTGTTATAATTTTCTTGGTATATTATAATATATATGTATAACACTAGTCGAGTGGTACCTGGATGCCAAAATGAAGGCCACTGTCACCATTTAAACACGTCCTAGAAGACAACTAATAAGTGTTGTGCTTATGGCTGGCAATCGTATCATGTAAAACAAAATTGTCATTATAATTAACCACTGCATAAGTTCAGATGCAGGCTTCGTGTGACAGGTACAGTTAAAAACCTATACGCCACATTGGAGCAAAACGGTGAATGATTACAAAGGCTTGGAAACAGGCTAGCTTTAAAATTTACCAACTGCAGTAGTGGTCTACGCTTCGCATTGGAGCAAAAATGTTAATGAAATTATGTATATCAAAATACAGACACAATGGCATGGATTACGGGGGCAAAGGTAAACTGTTTCAGTATTTGGCGGGTGTTTGTATTTGTGAAGCGGGAAGGAGTAGGTAAGTAAGTGTTGCAATTGTTGTAGATAACGTTGGCAGACGATCAGTTGAAGAGAATGACACCTGGTCTCCTGTAGGTATCGTACGTGAGCTAACTTATTTTTGGATCGGTCAGATAAGACAGCAATGTCAGGCGGTGGGACGGACAGGCTTATTTAATAAACAACCTAGCGAAATTGAGCGACTTAAGACTTTCTACTCACGCGTTAACGCGCACACACAACCTCATGCTGGACGTACACATTTTTGTGGCCGGATATACTTAGATTGTCCGAGAACACTGGCGGAGAGAGGTCATGTGTGTCTGGGGTCTAAACAATTTAAGGTCAACGAACTTCCTTATTCTGTTTCCACCTAACGCGGACCTTATCTCACAGGAATACAACACCACCTCGTCAGGATGGCAGATACACTTGAAGGTCGGAAGGATGATTTTTCTACAAGGTGTTCATTTTTCATTACCAAACGTGCTTGTCCGTCATATATATGTTACTGTCTGTCTGTGTGTGCGTGCGTATTTGTGTGTGTGTGTGTCTGAGGGTGCTTGTGTGTGCTTGTACCAGGTTATATTTTGTTACTAAGTTACATGTGCATGTGTGTGACAAATGTACAGATATACTAATAAAAGAGACTAACAAGAGAGATTTATAGATAGGATATACATACATTTTACGGTGACATTTTACCGTGATTTAATTTACTCTAAGGACAGATAATTGGAGGTCAACTTGATAACTTGAGGCTAACTTGAGGTGTCCAGGCAAAAATTCTAACGGTAATTAAATCCCTACCCAATAGTGGTCTGCACGAAGGCCAAAAGCTCATGCATCGTGCACAGATACAACAGGCCAGTTTGTCTGCACCCTCGGTTGCAAAGTATAAAGAACGAATCTCTACACCAAGAGGGGTAGACGAGAGGTGATTCAGTGAGGTGAAGAATTTCAAACATCTCAATGGCTATCTGTGAGATAATGACACTACAACGGATGGATCAGCAATCCTGAGAACAGGAAATAGGAAATGTGCGAGGTGCGCTCCGAAAGTAATGCCTCCTGTTTTATTCCAAGAAAACCATAACATATTTGTTTTTAAAAGAAAGCCCAATAAAACCATTTGAGCAATGTCTTGCCTTCAAAAAAACTATTTTTCAACAGTCACCAGACGTGGCTATACATTTTCTCCAACGATGAACAAGAGCATACATGCCGCGCTCGTGAAAATCTGCACTAGCGGAGGTGAGCCACTGTTTCACAGCTGCTATGACGGCGTCGATGCAAGGAAAATATTTCCCACGCAGTCCATCTTTCATTGGCCCAGATGGAAGTCAGAAGGCGCCAAATCCGAACTTTACAGTTGGTGTGGTAGGACAGTCCAGCCAAGACTGACAATGTGCTGAAACTGAATGGGATATGGCGTTTTGGTGTTGCAAAAGACAGGTTATCTTCTTCTCTGGCCTGACCCTGGAAATTCGAGCCTTCAGGTTAGTCAGCGGCTATATGTAACGGTCAGAGTTGATGGTTTGTCCAGGTGCCAGGAAATCAAGAAAGATTACCCCTTTCCTGTAACAAAATATAGTGCTCACAACTTTACCGGCTTGGGGGCTGCGTCTTGAACTTTTTTCTCGATGGAGAATTCACATGTCGCCACTCCATGAACTGCCGTATTGATTCTGGATCTTCTTCTTCTTCTTCTTCATCGTACGCAGTCACATCAACCTTTATTTTTTCGAAAAAAGCAGCGGTCATCCTAAGGCTGTCGACACTGCCATAGAGCTTGTCTAGTGTTGCCACTGGTGATGGTCACATCGGCTTTCTCTGATCCTCGTATGATTGGCAGTTTTACAGCAAATGCTCAGCGGTCATTTTCCCGGTACCACACGAGCCACCTATCAGTGCCACCTATCTTCAATGTATTGAATAGGTGGTACCTCAGTCTATTGTGGCCAGTGTGAAGTCTGAAGACCACGACCTGCTCTCTTCTGTTCAGCTGGTAATAGGCATCGTTTTTTGTGTAGCCAGTATGTTCTGTTTCCCATTTGGTCATGATTCGGGATCGTAGTGGTAGCACCACGTCTCCTCACCACTGATTATGTGATTCAGGAAACTGTCACGTTCATCCTCGTAATTAAAAACAGGAGGTCATAACAGACTTGCATGCGATGTTCTTTCTGTCTGTTCCTGTGTGAGCATTCGTGGGACCCACCTGGTGCAAACTCTGTGTTCATGTGTGAGTATTCGTGGGACCCACCTGGCGCAAACTCTGTGTTCCTGTGTGAGCATTCGTGGGACCCACCTGGTGCAAACTGGGATATCCCAACGTTGCCACAATCGTTTCCAACGCACTGAAGCCGATAGCCAGCTGGGTAGACAGTTCCCTGGTCGTAATCCTCCGATTTAGGCGATGAGTTGATAGAGACGTTCTTCATTGCGTGGGTGACAGCTGTGCGTGGCCGTCTTGGATGTGGCTTATCCGTCATGTCTCTTTCGCCATTGCTGAAACGCACAACCATCCGTCTCACTGTGCTAACATCCACTGTTTGGTCACCGTGAACGTTCAGCAAGCGTCGATGAATGTCAATTGGTGCAACTTTTTCTGCATGGAGGAATTCAATAACGCACATCTGTTTATAACGCACTTCCATGACAGACGCCATTTTTTTCAGACTGATACCTGACGGACGGAAACAACATTTGTACGGATATTGGCGGGAAAGTTCAAACATTTTTGCCATACTGCCAAAAATCTACTTCTGGCGTCGTGAGACATCATAATAAAATAGGAGGCATTACTTTCGGAGCGGCCCTCGTCGATATTAGAAACAAATAGGACGGCTCAGGTGTGTGTACAACCAGAGCGTTACATGAAGCACTAGCACATATAACTTAGATCAACTGTTGAACGACATTGGCCACCTATGAGTCTGTACACAATGCAGTGATGTTAGTGATGTTGAAAATCAAATTGGAAACTTCAAACAGTCATTGTCCACTGTTCCGTGCTAGCCATCATGTCTTGCATTCATATTGTAGCTTCTCTCGGTCCAGTTTCCATGTAAAAAACGGGTCAAGGTAGTCCCTTAGTAGACACTGCCATCGGGAAGGAAGTGTGAGAGAAACTTCTTTGTACGAGATCTCAGCTTGTGTCGGGACGCCACCGTTTTCCTTCCTCCCTGCTCGGTCTAGCCTGTCAGCTACCCATATACAGTAGTGTGGACTGGAGCATGCTGCCTTGAGGTGCAAATATAGATCGGGTGTACATACCGGAGGAAAGCAACAACAAAAACAGAAGCCAATACAAATTCAATATAAAATGGTTATTAGTTGAGAAAATCAAATGAACATTGGTTGAGTAGTAGCCTCTTCCATTCCTTTTGAATTGCCCACAGCCACGTGATTTGTGGATGATGATATCATTATTAAATATGTTTGCTTTGCAATAGCACTTCCGAGAAAAGACGCGCGAAAGGTTTTTAAAGCAGAACTAAAAATTACTAAAAGCGTTTCCAGACAAAGGTTGGTCGTGTGGGGGTTGGACAAACGTTCGGGCAAGATTGATGAAACTGGTTCGGCCAAACGTCGTGCCGGGAGTGGGAGACCGAGATATGTACACACTGCCCAGTGCATTGCTTATGTCCAACGGTTGGTTTTAAGCTTGGAAGATGAATCGAAAACTCGTCGTATCCAAGGGGAAATTTCAAAGTGATCTGAACTTTTCAGTCATCAATTCGAGATTTATCAAGAAAGATATGAAACTGAAATATTTAAACAAAACGGAGAGCAACCGAGCTAAAGGAAGCTAACATATGTTCAGTGTACATGTTAAATTTCATATTGTCTACAGATGAACAGTTGTTTACTATTGCTAACCGCATAGTGTAATCTAAATTATAGTGTATATGTAAACTTCGATACTTGATGGACAAATATGATTTCGCTTGCAACCAACTTTCAGCAAGTCGTTTGTGGTCTCTGTCGCCAAGGACAAACTTCTGCTCACTTCATCGAGTCAGGGACGTAAATAAACGGTGACTACTTCCGGGATGTTCTGCTGAAGCAACATCTCTTACATATATTCAAGTTTGTTTTAGGTCAGGTCAGGTCAGGTCAGGTCATCCCGTAACCGGTGAGGTCGTTGGGGCACACATGAAGACATCCTCACAACTCCACGCCATCCCTCTCTGTCAGAAGCCGCTGCCTGTGACTCTTCTGGTCGGAGACTGGTCTATTCTTTTATGTTGTCTTCAGATCTCTTTTTGGGCCGGCTTCTTCGTCGTCTGCCATGCACCTTCCCGACGAGGATTGTGTTTGCAAGACCACTTGATCTCGATATGTGACCGTACGAAGTGAGTTTCCTTCTTTTGACAGTTTCCAAGAGATCTTCGAAAGGCCCTATTGCCGTCGAAATTCTATTTCGGATTTTCTCGTTTGTAACTCGATCTTTGTACGTGACGTTTAAAAGTCTTCGGAAACATCTCATCTCTAAGGCCTGTATCCTTCGTTGAAGGTCAGCTGTAACTGTCCATGTCTCACACGCATAGAGAAATATTGACAGGACTAGTGTACGCATTAATCTGATTTTCGTGTGTAGTGCTAACCGTTTATCTTGCCAGATTTTGTTAAGCCGTGCAAGCGCCGCTATTGTCTGTGCTATTCTGGCCAATACTTCACATTTTGATCCTTCATCACTGACAATCGACCAAAGATATTTAAAACGGTCAACTACTTCGAGTTCCTGACCGTTTGCTTTTATCTTGCTGTTGAAGTCCGAAGCGTTGTTTGTCATTAGTTTTGTCTTTCCAGCGTTCATCTCCATACTATAGTCAAGAGCTGTTTCATCGAGCCTTCTGACCCAGTCCTGGAGTTCTGCTTCTGAACCCGCCAACCCGTCGATATCATCTGCAAAACGAAGGTTAGTAATCGTTCGGCCCCCTATCTTGACAGTACCAACGTGACCTCCAAGTGCCTCACTCATAATTCCTTCAAGGAATATATTGAAAAGAGTTGGAGAGAGTGTACACCCCTGTCTCACACCAACTGATGTGCGAAACCAGTCTCCTCGCCTCCCATTCACAAGAACTGCACTAGACGCCTTGTTATACAGGTGTTCAAGGACCGTTATAATATTTCATTGATATTATACATCCTCATGGTTGCCCAAAGCGCTTTATGCCATACCCTATCAAACGCCTTCTTAAAATCTACAAACACATGATACAGTGTTTGCTGCTGTTCTAGATATTTCTCGCTTAGCAGCCTTAAATTAAATATCTGTTCTGTAGTGCTTCTTCCCTGTCTGAACCCTGCTTGCTCCTGGGCAATAATGTTCTCTGCTTGGGGTTTCAATCGGTCGAGGATTAATTTAAGCATGATCTTGCTATGGTGGCTAATGAGGCTTATTCTTTTGTAATTTTGGCACAGCTTTAGGTTTCCAGACTTATGTAGCGGTATAACTATAGATTTCGTCCATAAGTCCGGCCAGTTTCCTGTCGCCCATATTTTGTTACAGATGTGTGTCAGGCCTTCCACCACTACCTCTCCACCTGCTTGTAAGAGCTCTGCTGGTATATTGTCCACGCCGGCCGCCTTCCCTCTTCTCAATGTCTTTACCGCTGCAATTACCTCTTCCTTCGTTATCAGTTGGTTATCCTCTATATTTGATGGTGTTGGGTGGAATGTTTTCTCAGGAAGTCTTCGTAGTCTGCAGTGGTTGCGTAGCACTGTATTATGGTGATATTAAACGGTGCTGCCTTTAGCCGTAAGGTCATAAAACGGCTAGATATTGAGCGGCAACCCAATATGCATCTGGCTGTGTCTTTATGCACCAGTATCCCTACTCCGTGTAGATGTTTGTCTTCCCTGCCAATGAAGTAGAACGTGAGGCCCTCCTCCGTGGTAAACTCTCCAAAGCTTTTCCATCGAGCCTCGCATATACCAAGGATGTTCCATCGGTAGTTCTTCATCTCGTGTGTTAGCTCATTGATTTTGCTTGTTCAACTTTCAACAAAATGATTTACCAGCTCACTGTGCTCAGGAAACTGTTCAATTTCTTGTTTTGTTTGTTTGTTTCTTAGATGTTAGCCTCACTAGTTTCTATTGGCGGAGGAGTGCCATTTTCCACCCCTGACCGTAGTCAATTGGGCGATATTAGGACACATAAACCAGTGCTTGGATGCATGTATATATTATATATGTACCTAACCTAGTGCTTCAGGGATGCAAAAAATGTTTCATGTCATTTGTTGATCCTTCCTGTCATTGATAGGCAGTCTCCAATATTTATTTGTTGGTACTCTGTCCGGCTCCAGCGGCCATGCTTACTTTGAATTCCAGAGATTGGGGTGCCAACATTTAGGAATGGGTATATTTATTTTATTTCCACCACACATTTTATCTTTTTTCTGTTGATAGGGACCTTCTTTTTTTTTTTCTTTTTTTTTCTTCTCTTTTTTTTTTCTTTTTTTTTCAAATTATCATCATATATTTGAAAAATATAGTGAGGATGCAATGAGATGATATGTATAAAAGAGATCTGTGAAATGGAATGATTATGAAGATGAAAAAACCATTTATAAGCTTTAAATCAATTACAATTAAAATTAAACATTGTATAAGTAAAATAAATGATTAGAGTTGTTCCGGTTGGTGCGAGGAACATCTGCAATGACTTCCCCTGTTCGTCTAGTTTGGGAATTTCCGATCAAACGCTCGCTCTGGTGTTTTAATCCCAGTCATGTATCCAACATTGCTCCAGATGTAAGAGATTTTCTGACCGTTGAAGTCAAACTTGAAGATACTGCACTGCAATTGAGTCCTCGGAGATCAATAGTGGTTGGGATGGGTAGTGGATAGTCATCATTTGTATTTGTTGGAGGGTGGGGTGGATTCAGTGGACATCGGAGGGAGGAAGGTGGATTCAGTGGACATCGGAGGGAGGAGGGTGGATTCAGTGGACATCGGAGGGTGGGGTGGATTCAGTGGACATCGGAGGGAGGAGGGTGTATTCAGTGGACATCGGAGGGTGGGGGTGGATTCAGTGGACATCGGAGGGTGTGAGTGGATTCAGTGGACATCGGAGGGTGGGGGTGGCTCCAGTTGATATCGGAGGGAGGAGGGTGTATTCAGTGGACATCGGAGGGTGGGGGTGGATTCAGTGGACATCGGAGGAAGGAGGGTGGGGTGGATTCGGTGGACATCGGAGGGAGGAGGGTGGGGGTGGATTCAGTGGACATCGGAGGGTGGGGGTGGATTCAGTGGACATCGGAGGAAGGAGGGTGGGGGTGGATTCAGTGGACATCGGAGGGTGGGGGCGGAATGATGACTGAAATAGGTGTAGAAAGAGATTGCTGCTGGTTCTTGTCATCTTATGGAGGAGTGTAAAAACAATGCACGCAGAAAACTTATTACGATCTTATACGTAAGAATTGTGTTTTTATACCCCAGTATTTTGGCCACTCTAAGACTATCGTTCCCTATTCCCGACAAAATCACTGGGTCGTGCAGCGAAAATGCACACATACTCTCAAGGCACATTGTCGAGATTTAGACCGGAGGTGTGTAGGGGTCACTCGTTACCACCGGACGTGACAAGACGTCTTGCCTACCTCGGAGTCCTTGTCAGTGAGAGACCCAATCAAACGCACAGAAAGAAAAGGGGCAGGAGAGGTGGTAAAAGAAAAAGTAGGAAGCCAAGAACAGGGAAAGCTATTTTAGATTTGCCCTGCCCTGCTCAAGCCCAGCCGGCTAAGCAAGAAACTCGTCATTAGGCTACCACGACAGCAAATGTGCTGAGCGGTGTCGACCACACAGAACACGGCGAGGCACTTGAGCAGCCGTGGTCATCAACTGCACCCGAGTCCATATCCAGTCGTCCTGACTTGTCATGCCACTGGTTAAAGTTGGACTCGGACGAAAGAGTGAGGTCGACAAACTGTGCAACCCTTTCACACTTAAATCAAATTCATCGAGCAAGTCATTCTCTTTTCATTCATCCAGTCGAGTCCTGTGTCTACGGCGAGCGGAGAAGCGGAGAGCATAAGTCCGCTGACAAGCTAAACTACAGTCAAACAAAGAAAAAAATATCAAACAAAAGGGAAAAATTCTCCCCACTCAATCTCGGTGCTTGGAATGTGCGCACCCTACTTGACATCTACATAAACAGACCAGAGAGGCGTACTGCCCTTATTAGAACATAATTAGACAGGTACAACATTGACATAGCAGCACTAAGGGAAACCCGTTTTGCGGGCGAAGGTCAGCTCTGTGAAAAAGGGTCAGGCTATAAATTTTACTGGCGTGGGAGAGAAACTTGCGAAAAAAGAGAGGCGGGTGTTGGTTTTGTAATTAAAATTGAATTTGATAATAAATTAGCAGAGCCTCCAAAGAGTATAAATGACAGACTCATGTCAGTCAGGATATCCATGCTCCATGGTGGGAAACATGCCACAATCGTCAGTGCCTACCCACCGACCATGACGAACCAGGACAATGTCAAGGACAAGCTCTACGAAGACCTGCACGCAGTGATAGCATCAGTTCCAAAATCTGATAAACTCATAATTCTTGGGGACTTCAACGCAAGAGTAGGTGCAGATAGCATATCTAGGAATGGCACTTTCTGAAAATATGGCGTGCGTATCTGCAATAGCAATTGAATTCTTCTCCTCCAGACCTGTGCAGAACATGACCTGGTCACTAACACGATTTTTTTTTAACTTCCTACTCGAAACAGGACGTCATGGATGCATCATCGCTTAAAGAACTGGCACCAAATTGACTATGTACTTGTTAGAAAGAAAGACAGGCAAGATGCCCTGGTGACTAAGTCTATGTGTGTTGCCGAGTGCTGGACACACCACCGATTCATTGTGTCTGAGCTAAAAATTCCTATTAAGTTATCCAGACGTCCTCGTGGAAAGAAGATCAATAAAAGGCTAGATGTTCCTAAGCTACAGAACGTGTCGCTCCAATAATTATTTGCTGCTACCTTGGAAAACCATCTCCAAACTGTCTCGCTAGACGACAAAAGTGTAGGTACCAATTGGTCAGCCCTTAGTGCACCGGTCTTTAACACATCTACCGAAACCCCTGTGTCATGCTATTAGTAAATAAAACGACTGGTTTGATGAGAAAGAGGACATTAAAACGATGCTAGCTGACAAACACCCTCTCCACAAAATATATTCCACTGACCCAGTGTCAACATCCAAGAAAGCAGCTTTCCTAAACGCGCGCAGGACTGTTCAATGCAAACTACGTCAGTTGCAGGACTCCTGGCTGAGCAATAAAGCGGATGAGTTACAGGGATTTGATGACAATCATGACATAAGAAACTTCTATCATGCGCTCAGGGCCCATCTTCCTCAAGTTCACTACCCCTCCTCCATGCAGATGGGAAAACACTATTTACAGATCCGGAAAAAAAATTATCACACGTTTGGCAGAGCTCTTTGGTGATATCTTGAACCAGCCGTCATCTGTTATCAGCGAAGCCATTGACCGCCAGCCTCAGTATCCTCTAGATGAGGCTCTGGATGACATACCGACTGTAGAGGACACCCAAAAAGCGGTTAGTCATCTCTCTAGTGGCAAAACACCTGGCTCTGATGGAATTTCTGTGGAGTTCTGCAAAAATGGCGGTATATCCCTAATTGTAAAACTACACTTGCTCTTCAAAAAGATGTGGCACAGTGAAACCATCCCGCACGATCTGAAGGATACCTCAATAATACATCTGTATAAACGGAAAGGTAACCGCCGATCAGCGATAACCACCGCGGCATTTCTTTACTGTCCATCACAGGGAAGATATTCGCCAGAATCCTCAATCGCTTCACAGCTCATCTTGATGAAGGTCTTCTACCTGAAAGTCAGTGTGGTTTCAGGAAAGAACGTGGGACCACAGATATGGTGTTTGCTGCCATACGGCTACAAGAGAAATGACAGGAACATCACTGCGTCCTGTACGTAGCCTTCATCGAACCGACAAAGATGTTTGATAAGGTCAACACAGAAGGCATGTGGAAAAACATGATAAAGTACGGCTGCCCAATAAAATTTATCAGTGTAGTACTGCAACCGCATGATGGAATGCAGGCTAGAGTTCAGGAAAATGGTGCTATTTCTAAGCCCTTTCCAGTAACAAACGGCGTTAAACAGGTGTGTGTGCTTGCACCAACCTTGTTCAGCATGCTGTTCTCTGCAATGTTGACTGGTGCTTTCAGAGATGGGGACATATGAATCGACATAAGATATTGTATAGATGGTCAGCTGTTCAGCCTAAAGCGGCTTCAAGTAAAAACTAAGGTCAAGACACACCATCAGAGATATTCTGTTTGCTGACGATTGTGCCCTGCACGCTGTCACAGAGGCTGATAGGCAGAAAAGCGTGGATAATTTCTCATTAGCGTGTTTCAACTTTGGACTGAGAAAACTGAAATAATGTTCCAACCAGCTCGTGGCAAAACGTATACTGAGCCAATCATCAAGATCAATGGTGAAAAACTGAAAGTTGTAAATAGATTCACATACCTCGGTAGTACACTGTCTCAGAATGTACTGAAGGTTGTAAATAGATTGACATACCTCGGCAGTACACTGTCTCAGAATGTACTGAAGGTTGTAAATAGATTCACATACCTCGGCAGTACACTGTCTCAGAACGTACTGAAGGTTGTAAATAGATTCACATACCTCGGTAGTACACTGTCTCAGAATGTAGTGAAGGTTGTAAACAGATTCACATACCTCGGCAGTACACTGTCTCAGAACGTACTGAAGGTTGTAAATAGATTCACATACCTTGGTAGTACACTGTCTCAGAATGTAGTGAAGGTTGTAAATAGATTCACATACCTCGGTAGTACACTGTCTCAGAATGTAGTCATGGATGATGAGATGAACGTCAGAATGTAGTCATGGATGATGAGATGAACGTTAGAATCGCCAACGCCAGCGCCACTTTTGGCAGACTACACTCAAACGTCTGACGTCAGACGAAGCTGAAAATATCCAGAGCAGTGGTGGTTATTGCGTTGCTATATGCAAGTGAAACATGGACTGTATACAGAACGCATGCAAAGAAGCTGAATCACTGTCACAAACTTTGTCTCAAGAGGGTGATGATTGATAATGGCAAGATAGGGCCCCGGACACTGCTGTTCTTGATAGAGCTGGTATCCCTAGCATTGATACCATCTTGTTTCAAACACAGACTCGATGGGCGGGTCATGTGGTTCCCATTCCAGACTATCGTCTGCCAAAAATAATATTCTATGGCGAGATGCAGAATGGCGAACGCTCCCAAGGAAGCCACAAATAAAGCGCTTTAAAGACGCACTAAAAACGTCTTTAAAAGCCTTCAGCATAAACCTCGAAACACGGGAAGATGCTACAAAATACCGTGCAGCCTGTCGTACAGCTCTCCGCAGAGAAGCAGTGTCAAGCGAGGCTCCTAAAAAGACTGCAGCAGAACAACGGAGAAAAGGCCATTAAAGCCCATGAAATATCACAGTCTAGCGAAACGAACTTTCTGTGTCCTGACTGCCTGCGAGTATGCAGATCCCAAATCGGACGTGTCAGCCATCAAATCGGACGTGTCAGCCATCTCTGCACCCATCCACAACCCGGAAGTACAGAATATTCGACTGGAAGGACTGGCTAAAATGAAAAAAAGAAAGTTCCTCATCACGCGTGAAGGACGAACAACACTTTGGCCATCAAACAGTCCCGATCTAAATTATTTCCGGTCATATATTTCCAAAATGTGTAGCGCTCGAAGATAAGAGGCTTCACTGAGTTCAATATCGAATTTTGGATGCTTGGAATTAACTTCATTAAACCCCTATGGACAAGGCAATCAACCAATGGCGCAAACGCCTGAGGACTTATGTTTCAGCGGGAAACTTTTAACTCAAAATGAAATAGCCAACATTTTTGTTGGTTAATTATGTACACCTGTATGAATTGTCATTAACTTTTCGTCGACTAATAATCATTGTATAAACAGTTTGTATTAGCTACTTTGTTCCCTACTCTATGTCTTCCCCTCCTCTCTCTCTCTCTCTCTCTTACATTTTTACACTCCAAATGTATTAAGAACAAGTGGTACTCAACTGTGTCATTTTATCGATGACGTCTCCCATTTCGTTCTTGATATCAATCCCCCAGCACTTACAAAGTGCATGAATTCCTGTAGAAAAAATCGTTTTGGTCTCCGTGTAGTCTACACCAAGTTGTTTCTTAACTTAACTTAACGTCTTTATACTGGTTTAGAAGACTCTGCAGTCTGTGTACAACCAGTGCCATTTACATTTCCTTGCTCTAAAAACTATGGGCATACAATCTGTTCTTAAATGCATTGATTGTCCTTGCCTCCACTACTTCATGTGGCAATGCATTCCAAGCATTCACCACTCTATGACTAAGAATATATTTCCTAATATCTAATGTGGACCTTTCTTTAGTTAATTTGTAGCTATGCCCTCTTGTTCTTGTAGGTGGTTGTATTTTTTAAAAACTTGTTATAGTCTAATTTATCCTTTCCTTTGATTGTCTTATAAACCTGTGAATTCTTCTTTTTTCTAGACACTGTAGGACAGTTTTCTGAGTCTTTCCTCAGAACTTTAATTCTGAAATCCCACTTTCAGCTTTGTCGCTCTTCTTTGTATCCTTTCCAACATGTTTATATCTGCTCTACTGTAAGGACTCCATACCTGTACACAGTACTCCAATCTAGGTCTAACTAATGCTTTATACAGTTTGACAATCACTGTTTCAGCCTTGGTGCACATCATGGATGATGTAATGTGCTCAACCTTGACTGATGTCTAGAGTTATTTCATTCACAGTAATTCTGTGATTCTTCACCACGGGACGTTTAACTGCTGCAATCGACTCTGTTGCCACTACTTACGCCGTTTAGGTACTTCCTACTCCAGCCATACACTTACTGGAGTGACAGGCATACATCACTATACTGAACCTTCATTTGCGGATGAATTTCAATTGCTTTCACCTCTTGGATGCTCAAAAAATGTGCATGTCACTAGTGAGGTGGCCTTCTTTATGACATCCTGTGAAGTCTTGCACCCCAATACCACCTACACAACACCCTTGAAGTTCTAAGCAATGACACCGCCAACTTACGTGACACTGGCAGTGTTTTGAGTTGATTTCATAATTTTGAAGCTTTCATTTGAAGTCACATTGTGCATTGAAATATGAAACAGCCATAAAAAGTATTTGATAATATTGCTATTTATATAACTGTATGATACCATTGGGTTGGGCTAAAGGATAGACTCAGGTGCTGGTGGATCTGTATCAAAAACAACAATATGCCATTGGCATATCAGATCACAACCTGACACGAAAAAAGGGTGTGTCAATTTGGTCAGTTTCAAACATTCTCAACATCTGAACTAAACTAACCTTCCAGAACATTATGTTGAACTAAACTTCCAGTACATTATGTTGAACTAAACTTCTAATACATTATGTTGAACTTAACTTCCAGTACATTATGTTAAATTAAACTTCCAGAACATTATGTTGAACTAAACTTCCAGTACATTATGTTGAACTATACTTCCAGAATATTATGTTTAAAGGTTTATGTTGTTTTGTGTTCACATTTGTTAGCTAATTGGAGCAATTTGCTGAGTGATTGAGATTCCAGTCTCATTAATCTGTAAACTATAGTTAAAAAATCAGTTGTTTGAAATGCTTTGCGACATAAAATAGTAGATTAATGCACTCAAAAATAGTTTGGATGCGCATAGGTTTTTTAGATCAAGTGAATGTAAAAGAAACTGGTTGAATACAGACCCTGCAGAGTTGTTTAAACCAGTTTAAAGACGTTAAGTTTAGACCTAACCGTTTTTTTTACTGTAAGCGAAAAAAAACATATCCTGCATACTGCACTGTGAATGTTGGGGCCAGTGGTCTTATCCTTATCCCTATAAATCCGCGTGGCAGGCCGCAACAATGTAAAAAAAAAGCATGACATGAATACGTTTTGTCGATGTAGGTTCTACGTTACTCATAGGGGAAATAACCCTAGAATTTGTTCATTTTATTCAGCATTTAAAGCCTTAAAATTAAGGTATTTTTTGTTCCATTGCTTTTCCCATCAGCAAAATGTAAAAAAATAAAACAGAGAAAGTGATAAGCACGCCCGCATAAATAATGCAGCATAGCGCATGTGTATGCATTGAAGACAAATACTCAATGAAAAATATAAAATGAAAAAGTTTACAAATTTGAGTTATAAATATAAATCTTAAGATTCTGACATTTATATAAACAACTGTCAGAACAAAAATATTGCCAGTTACTGTTCCTTTCTTCATACATAGCTAAATACGATGTCACGCTAAAAACTAGTTCTTTCTTTGATAATACTCTAACTTCTTATCTATCCTAACCAATAAAATGATAAAAACTAGTTCTTTTTTATAATGATTATTGGATAATGAAGACATCAATCGAAGACACAAAAAAACGGGTATTCAGTGGACACTGTTGTCATAATTGGAGGACCTGGACTATGCAGATGATCTGGTACTTTTGTCCCACAGTCATAGTCAAATGAAAGAGAAACTTGATACGGTGACAGAACAATCGGCCAAACTGGAACTCAATATCAACATGAAGAAAACCAAGCTCCTTAAACTCAACAATAACAGCAAAGAACCAATCATGCTGGAGGGAGAGCAGTTGGAGGAAGTGAATATCTTTACATATTTAGGCAGCACAATAGACACATCAGGAGGTACAGATGTAAGGTTCAGAATTGGAAAGGCACGACGGGTATTCCTGACACTAAACAATATATGGAGATCCAGAGATATCAAGATTTACACCAAAATTAGAATATTCAATTCAAGTGTCAAGTTGGTGTTGCTGTATGGAGCGGAGACATGGAGAAGGACCAAGGTCATACAACAAAGACTCCATTCCTTCATTAACAGATGCCTATGAAGGATAATGAGCTTAAAGTGACAGGACATGGTGAGGAATGAAGACTTATGGGAAAGGAGCCAACAACAGCCATTGGAACAACAAATTAAGCAAAGAAAATGGGGCTGATAGGACATGCTCTGCGGAAGGCCAAGTCTAAAATAGCCAGACAGGCACTTGAATGGAATCCTCATGGAAAAAGAGAGAGAGGTAGACCCAAAAATACGTGAAGAAGATAATGTGAGAAGGAGCTAAATTTAAATAATGACACCTGGAGAGAGGCAGAAAGAGCAGCCCAGGAGCGTGTACGCTGGCGAGATGTTGTCGATGGCCTATGCACTGAGAGGATCGACGGGCTTTGATTGATTGATTTTTCTTTGATAATTCTCTAACTTCTTATCTGTCCTAACCAACAAAATGATAAAACTAGTTTTTTCTTTGATGAGTCTCTAATTTCGTATCTGTCCTAACTAACAAAATGATAAAACTGGTTTTTTCTTTGATGACTCTCTAATTTATTATCTGTCCTAACCAACAAAATTATTAAACTAGCTCATTATTTGATGGCACTATCTAACTTCCTATATCATGCATTGCTTGTTGTCAGGTTCTCATCCACAAGTCTGTGCCTGCTGCTACATTTAGCTATTTGATACAAAGTACAACCTATGACCCGAGGAACAACAAGCAGCCGCAGACAGAGATGGGTGGCACAAGTTTGTGTAGGTGTCAGCAGGGGTGCCCCAATGATCACAAGAAGTCATGGGATGAACTGAACTGAACTGAACTGAACAAGACGGAGACTCCATAGTTCTGATCGCATGTAGTTTGTATTTGATGCTCTTGTCATATATCGTGTTTCCTAGCTGTAAAGGGGGATAGATTGTACATTTCTTTTGAATAATCATATTTTCCTGGGCAAAGATGAAGGGTTGCATGTCTGACAGGGAGAGTGAAGGCTTTATTAGTCTTGGTATTAACATTTGATTTTGTTCCTATCTTTGTCAAAATATTTTTCAGAATATGTAAACCTAGCCACATCTTCAATTATCTGATTATCAATTTTCATTGTATCTTTTTTCTATATTATTTATTCTTGTTTTATTTGGTTTGTTCAATCATTGTTTATCTGCAGTCCTGCTTTTGATGGCTGCACATTGTACTGTTAGTGCCTTTGTGACAGTAGACATACATCATCTACAAAATGCCAACCTTCCACATGTTTATCAAACGTCCATTAGCTTACCATTTTCCTGCTACATGTTGTCTGCCTCATTACCCACGAGACAGATTGTTACAGATAGTAGACATTCTTGTCTTATCAAAGTTTTATTTGTAAATGTTTGAAATTTTGCCCAAAGTAACTATTTCTTCTAGAATATCTTTGTTTTAAATTTGTTTTTTTATACAAGCACATTTAATTTGTATTGCATAGTGTCTCAGCATTCTACAAATCACTCCACGCTGTGGCCTACTTATCAAATGTCTTCTCAATGTTTACAAAGTTTATACATGGAAGCATCAGTCACACATTTCATTGATCTTTCATGATTCTGAGTGCTGCTACTTCTAAAACATAAATGTGAATATTTGAAAAGACCAAACAAGAGTCCATTTTTTATTTGGTGATGCATTATATTTGAGCAGAATCAACTAACATGATGCATAATAAACTTTGACAAAGACAAAGGTAAAATATTTACAAGAGGGAAATATCAATTACCAATTCAGTCAAAATAAACACAAATGAAAGCCATATTTTAACAAATAAAATAAACATATGGACACAAGTTTATGACAATAGGAAGAGCAGCTAGTGTGCATGTCTGTTGCAAAAAAAGGACAAAAGGTCATGGCTGAGCAATGACATACTCCCTTTTATACATATGCATAAATAGGTACTTACCTCTCTGCTATGAGTCGGGAAACGTACAGTAGGGAGAAAGAGAATAGGTCTGCCCACCTAACAAAGCTCGCCATCAAGCATAATGAAGACTACGCACACCATCCCTGACTGAAATATCTGTTATACGTCAACCATAATGTTTTTATATCTGTCCGGGATTCCTAAGAGCTTCAGTAACTTATACTCAATGCAGACACAAAGTTTCGGGGAACTGAGACGCTAGTCCAGTCAGGCAAAACATGCTGACCAGGATGTCACATCAGGGTCAATACACTGACCAAGACCTCAATCTCTCTTCCATGTAGCATTCCCTGGTAACAGGCTGTTTTCAAGACAGCCTGGCTGATGAAATGTGGATCATGTGATCCCTGTAGTAGTGAGCGCCATGCAGATGAAGCCAAGCATAGCACGACCGCCTGTAGAACCGCAGTCCACCTTCATCAACAAGCTCAGGATGTGAGGAAAGCTACTACAACCCGCCACTTAATGTCCTTTTCAGGGCGCACAAAAGAGTAAACTTACTACACAACTACTTACAACAATAACAACCATAGGCTACAATGCTGTATCAAAACATAAGAAGCTTGACTGCATCAAAGCTTGGTAGAATTGAGGCTGATTTCACATGATCATGGCCACACATTTATTGATATGCCCCTAGGGCATGTCAGTGTTATACTGAAAGTAGCTGTAACGGTACTAGAATCAGAGACCCCTCCACAACTTTGGAATATCATAACCTTCTTTTAAAGCCAAGTGTCAAATCTGGATTAATTCTGTTTCCCCAACAGCATAAACTCAAACAGTATTTGCAAACAGACAGTAAATATAGAAACCAATAAATTATGTTCTTTGTACAACAAACAATAAAATGAATTATACAACAAAGAAATATAATCCGTTATCTAATAAATAAACAGTCATACTAAAAAAAAACACATGAAAGCAACACAAATCTTGGCACAGCAATAAAACGGTTGCAAGTTCCAGAAAAACAGCATGAAATCTGGCATTTTAAAAACTCCAATCAAACTGGCATGCAAATAAAATGCAGATATCACAGTTAATAAGTATCGAGATTTTAATATCCACCAGAAATACATTATATATATATCAGGAAGATATTTCAGTATGTTGAAAAATAACAAGATATATCAAAGAGAAGTGTTCTAATTACGCATTTAAAATATATCAATAGCAAAAGTTAGCTGAGATTTACTAATCTATCAGAGTTTAGAAGAAGTAAAAAGAGAGAGAGAGAAAGAAAGAAAGAGATATGGGGAGAGAGAGAGAGAGAGAGAGAGAGAAAGAGAGAGAGAGAAAGAGAAAGAGAGAGAGAGAGAGAGAAAGAGAGAGAGAAAAAGAGAGAGAGAATATCTGTGATACGCTCCTGGATCAGTTACAAAGAAACACGAACTACACAAGGCCACACAATCTGAGACATCATCTTCCAGATGGTGAGACAGAGCTACGTGTAAGTTACAATCACTCTGAAATGTGCCACTGTTTTTCTATCTCTGCTGCTGTCTAAATGTTATGTTAATACCATAGATGCTGACATCTACCTCCCTTACAAAATAATGTAGGATTAACGATGCACTTGAAACACACACATATCTGGTCAGAGCATTTGTTACCACACACTGCTTATAATTCACGAGCCTGGGTTCATTCCGTTTTTCGTTTCTCTTATCTTAGCAAATCGTTTGCTTGCTAAACTTGTTTTATGATTTACAGCACCAGTTTGGCTACTATTATTTATCTGAAGTTAGCTCCCAGTGCTGTGCTGCAGGATAATACCACCAATATCAACCTGCA
Organism: Ariolimax columbianus; assembly: GCA_036924085.1. NCBI lineage: Eukaryota > Metazoa > Mollusca > Gastropoda > Stylommatophora > Arionidae > Ariolimax > Ariolimax columbianus. The sequence continues at coordinate 22,376,032 of JAVGWX010000003.1, forward strand.
AATGATATCGACACATATAATATCGACACACATATAATACTATATCATATGTGCTTGTATCTAACATGAAGATTCCCAGGTGTTCCACTTGATAAATAAAGTGGCAATAATATGTTGAAACTTTAATTTGCACAGTTTAGTAATAAATTACCAGAAATGTTATGTAATATAATTCCTAGTCAATTAATGCATTCAAGAATAGATTGAATGCTCATAGTTTTTATATCCAGAAATTGTAAAAGAAACTGGTTGTATACAGACTATAGAATCTTCTAAACCAGTATAAATATATTAGGTTAAGTTAGAAACACATCTTTTTTGTCAAGCTGCATGTGCCCTTCCAGCTTGCAAAAAGACACACCTCTTTAGAAATATATTGGTATTTTCAGGAGGCAAAGGTTTGACTGTGCATATAATAAAGGTACAGTTTTCAGATGGATGTTATCTTCTGTTATACTAAGCAGAACTGACATCATGGCAGACACATAGATGTCAAGTAACTTTCAGCAGGTGGTGAATAGTATAGCATGGATAAGTTGAACCGAAGAGAGCAGGTCGTTGTCTTCAGACTTCGCATAGGCCACAATAGACTGAGGTACCACCTATTCAACAAATTGAAGATAGGTGGTACCGACGAATGCCCGTGCGGTACCGGTAAAATGACCGCTGAACATCTGCTGCAGAACTGCCCGACATACGAGGATCAGAGAGAGCAGATGTGGCCATCACCAGTGGAACTGCAAGACAAGCTCTATGGCAGTGGCGACAGCCTCAGGATGAACGCCGCTTTTTTCGAAAAAATAATGGTTACTGTCTGACTGCGTACGAAGAAGAAGAAGAAGAAGAAGAAAAGCATGGATATAGATTTCTCAACAGAATAAAATTATTTTACTTTCTGAAGTATCCAGTCAATTGTCTGCAAATATACTGTGAAAAGATGCACAAAATTATGATTGAATATCTCCAAACCCAACCTGATTATGTTTGAGAACACCTCCTTTCAGGATGTGGGCTCCTTCATATGCTTTATATAGACACACTTGGTGATATTGATACAGATATGGCAAAATGACATTTTGTATACAAAAGGCGCAATGTGCTTTTGTTGTATTGGGAAACTTATTGATTGGTTATTGATCCAGCGGCCTATGGGCTCCTGCCCTTTGGCTCAATGCCATATAGTGTATCTGCAAGTGTATGTAAGATGTTGTTTAGTTCCGTACAAAGTGTTCCATTTGTCTGGCCTCAGAGAAAGAAGCTCTTTCCTAAGGCTGGACATTCAAAAATTATGTCCTCCATGAAATTATGAATTTTCAACTACAATGTCAAATCTGTCCTGTGTGGCTCTGTTACCTGGGGTACAGTGAAGGCTTCCAGGATAAAAATCCAAACTTTCTTTGATGAGTCTACACTGAATAAAAGATTAGAAATGGTATGATAAGGTCACTAACAAGGACCTGTGGTGGTGAACCAGACATACTCCAGTGGCACTTAAGGCAATGAGAAGGTGCTTCATTAGGGAAAACCACTGATAATATTACCAGCCACCAGACAGTCCTTGTTCTGGAATCCATAGGGCAGAAGCAGACCAAGGCACACTGGGAGATGGGACCTTGTGGCAAACTTGAAAGGAAGGATGCCGTGGCGAGAGATTGAGCAGCTGGCACGATAGGCAAATATTTGTTCAAGATCTATGCTTCACAACAAGCTCAGGCTTTGATCAATTGATTTTGAGCGATTTTAACTAGCTCACCACAGTGGTCTCCAGTGTGGAATAAAAAAAAATGACCTTTGCAACCTTCCAAGCATGTCATAAAAAATTAGGCCAGCAACCTCATCATGCAAAACCATTGCTTTTGGAACAATCACTGCACGTGCTGGGATACAGGCGTCTTGCAAGGGAGCCTGCTGTAGTAGCGGCCCAACGATTTACGTGGAACTAGAAGAATAAACAAGTAGATACCAGATATGGATCTTACATTCGTACTGAAAGCTAAAGAAGTGACACCAGCTACAGAACTTACCACATTCATTAATTGTTGATCTTACACCATGTACAACCTGAACATTGACCTCTGAACCTATTGTTCCATTATCTGAGAAGACTGAGCACAGGTTATGCCACTCTGCCTTGTCAAAAATTATACTTCCTGTACCTAATTAAGCCTGGCATTCTACACTTAGGTCAAGTTTACATATTAAGGTTAATTTCATTTTCTACTCAATGTGCCAAGGCAATTAATGTAGTCAATAAGTTCATTCCCCACCTTCATACCCCATGTACCACTTATGAACCGAGCTATAATATTTTAACTCCTTCTTCTTTGTCATTGAATCTCTCATGACCACTTTTATTTCCCTGATAATCTTAGTGTTCCGGTTAAGGTTTCTCTTGTTATTGTAAAGTTTATCTGGAATATCTTAGTCCAGTATACTCGTCAGAATATACAGATGGTTCAGCTAACAAAGCCATATCTAATGAAGATGGAGAGTTCTATTACAGACTATGGAATGAGAGAGCTCATATTGCAGCTAAAACTGAATGAGAGAAGAACTCCCACTGTAGCTAAAACTAGATGAAAGAAGAACTCATATTGCAACTAAAACTGAATCATGAGGAAAGAACTCATATTGCAGCTAAAACTGAATCATGAGGAAAGAACTCATATTTGCAGCTAAAACTGAATGATGAGAACTCATTCATATTCTGCCTTAGGTGCCTGAGGAACTTATTTGCAGCCCTTCCAAACTTGTCCATTTTTCAAATTTGTTGAATCAGTCCTAGTGATTTCTACAAACATATCCAAACAAAACTGAGCAATACCTTATCAAATGTTAAGAGAACATGTTACACAATATGACTTAGATACTCAAAACATCAGGAGCTAAGGACCTCAAATAGCAGTACGTTATGTTCTCCTATGTTAAGTGGAACTGACATCACCACACACAATCGTAGCCATCCAATCTTTGAGTATATGGAGAAGTGATTCATGCAGTTCAGTGGTTGTACACACTCCTGATCTCCACCTTTATTTGTTTCATTTCTGCACCTCTAGTTTTTTATTTTATGTTTCCTGTTATTATCTCCTGGATATAATCTATGAGAGAGCACTATCTACCTCAACATGCTCATTCAGATTTATAAGACCATTTATCCAGCATCTAATACATTCCCTCCCTGACACAAGGTATTAATACCTCAATATCTCTAAAGAGTGGAGACCCATGCTACAAAGGCGCCACCCCCATCCCTCGAAATATCTTCCTATTTGGTTCAGGTAAGAAGTTATCATCCAGTATGGGCCAGGTAAGAAGTTATCATTCCATTTGGTTCAGGTGAGAAGCTATTATCCCATTTGGTTCAGGTAAGAAGTTATCATCCAGTTTGGTTCAGGTAAGAAGTTATCATTTCATTTGATTCAGGTGAGAAGCTATTTTCCCATTTGGTTCAAGTAAGAAGTTATCATATAGTTTGGTTCAGGAAAGGCATAACTGTTGTATTTGGTTCAAAGATTAAGTATGGATTCTCAAGCTGTTTGTATCACAAGAGATTACTTGGAATGAAAACAGAACACACAGAGTTATTCCAACATTACTACATCCTTCAGTATGTGTATGTTAACAAATATTGCTTAAACAAAGGTATTACTAGGTATTAAACATAGATTGAATAATATTAAGATGATGATACAGATAATGAAATTATTGCCATGATAATGATATAACAAACTATACATGATAAACAGAGGCTATATGGCACAGACTTCAATAAATCTTTTGTTCTGATATATCAAAACACTGAAGATCCATATTGTTTTTTTATCTTAAGGTAACCAAAAGTTTCATGCACAAACTACAGTATCCTCAATAGTAGTTCCACAATTAAACTTTCGCTAAAAAATTTCTTTACGGTCCTACGGCTTTTTCCCATTGCTCGGGTAGTCGAGGGGATTTAATTTCTGTACATAACATCATAATACAGTTTGAGAAGCTTCTGATATTATCTAACTAGACTCATTCCTTCTTGAACATCCTGTTTTGAAGTCTGGGTTTGAAAGAATGCTCTTGAAAAAACTCAAAATACTGAATCGAATCTCATAATTCTTGCCGCTTGTCAGTACAAAACAGAAACCAAGCATCAGTCCCAGTACCAAAACAGAAACCAAATATGTTATATGATAACAACAATGTCACATTGACATCTAAAACATCATTTAGTATTAAATGAAATGGGGGTTTAAAAATGAACTTGAATATTTTCAAACATGTTTTCCGTGGCATGAAAATTTCTCCACAATAAATCAAGCTACCACCTTCCTTCCCAGAAACCAGTATAAACATGTGACCTTTAACCTGTCAACATCACAGTATCAATTAGCATGCATGCGCTATGCACTCAGCTCTTCCGTTAGATCATAGTAATTAATACATACAGTGTTCTTGATACCTTGAAATGTCAGCTTTTGATTGTTTCTTCAAAGAAAATGGAATTTTAAGTATTGCAGACTCGTTATTATTGAGAATCAAAATGACAAGATGGCTGCAGATGTTTAAAAAAAAAGATGATCTCGTCAATAACAATGATTTTTTTAGTATATTTTGAGTCAGTGAAATCAATACAGAGTAAGACTGATATGCAAGTTTTATAATTGAGTGTTAGTTTTTAAATGTTATGAGTCAAATATTCTCACTCACTGTATACTGTTACTTTACATAACCAGGTCTATGTTGCCCTCACCCAAGAAACAAATCATGAAAATGTTTGGAAAACAAATTGTTTAACTTAACATAACATCTTTATACTGGTTTAAAAGACTCTAACAACCAGTTTCTTTTACATTTCCTTGATCTTAAAACTACGTGCATCCAATTTGTTTTAATTGCATTAATTGATCCTGCCTCCACTATTTCTTGTGGCAATACATTCCAAGCATTCACCACTTTCTGACAAAAAGTATATTTCCTAATATCTAATCTGGATAAAAACCTTTCTTTGATTATATTGTAGCTGTGCCTTCTTTTTCTTGTAGGTGGTTGTATTTTGAAAAACTTGTTATAGTCTAATTGATCATTTCCGTTGATTATCTTATACACCTGTATTAAGTCACCTGGAATTCTTCTCTTTTCTTGACACTGTAGGCCAGTTTTTCTGAGTCTTTCCTCATAACTGTAATTCTGGAATCCCACTATCAGTTTTGTTCTTCTTCTTTATATCCTTTCCAGCATGTTTATATCCCCATTATGAAAAGTACTCCCCCCCCTGTATACAGTACTCCAATTCCTTGCTCCTATGTTTAATATTTCTTTTTATCATACTTAACATTGCATTTGCCTTTTCACTACTACCTGGACTTGCTCACTCATCTTACCTGTATGATCTATTATAACCCATATGTTCCTTTCCTTTTCTTTCTAATATTGTTCACTCCAATTCTGTAATTATGTTCCATATTGGATCTACCAATTTTATTTACTAATTTTACACCATAAACAAATAAGTACATCAAATCCAGAAACATTTGTATGACCTGCGATAGCTCAGCTGGTAGTGGAAAATCTAGAAATACCTAGATCACTGGTTTATTATTTTTCTTTCAAAGTTATTTTTAATAAAAACTTTTTTAATTTTTTAAAATTTTATTTTGATTGACATCTTAAAAAAAAAAAAAGGATGTCATTATTGACAGGTTCTTGCTAGTGATATAAGAACATCAGAGTGATGAGAAGAAGATGATGAAAAAGAAGAAGAAGAAGGAGACAAAGAATAAAACGACAAAGAATTCTTCTAGTTCCCCTTGGATCATACGACTGGCCTGCAACAGTCAATCAAAGCTGGTTTCTTTTTTATTTCTTTTAGTTTTACCACATTCTTGACCTTTTCTCATGATACTCTGTTTGCTCAGACCAGTTCCACCACTATCACTGTTCTCTTTCAAGTGGTATATGATCTCCCTTCTCTTCTTTCTCTGTGATTACCAATCCAGAACATATGTGGTTACAATGTTACATCACTTCCGGAGGGTGTGTCCCATCACGTGAATCTCCAATTGCATTGGTCTGCTGTCATATTCTTTGCCACAAATCTGCGTAACAACACCTGGCCATCCAAGATCAATTATGTACCAGTTACATATATTATGTCTGGTACAAAATAATATTATATTACAGCACATATCATCTTTCCCTTTCTCTCTCTCTCTCTCTTTCTCTCCACCACCCACCCACGCCCGCCCACACGCACACACACTTTTCCTCCTGCTCTCCAGTGAATTCTATGAAGGCTCTGTGTGACAGAGACAAGAATATCACCACTGCTACATTACAAAAGGCAATTAACAATGTGGTTCCTCCCTCAAAGGTTGAAGGCTCTGTGACATCTATCCTTGAACATCTCGCTATTCATAAGCCAACGGCGTGCTGAATATGGAATAGCCTTGTGGGTATGAACAGAAGCTCTTGAAACAAAACCCCATATATACATGAATACAAGAGCCAATAGCTATTTATTCTGAGGATCACAAGAAGAAAGTTCACATCTGAGCTGCTGTGAGTGAACTTTTATCCTTGAATAAATTGTGGGGCCGATATAATTAACTGTTTGCATCAAGGTCAGCGAACCAGCACTGTCCAAGACCCTAATCCGCCTCCAAGTAGTGGGTCTTGGAAACAGGCTGCATCCATATGGATTGACAAACCTAGTCCCAAAAACAGGCTGCATCAATATGGATTGACAAACCTAGTCCCAAAAACAGGCTGCATTCATATGGATTGACAAACCTAGTCCCAAAAATGTGTTGTGCTGAAACTAGATGTGTTAGGACACACATATCTCGGCCTCGTTATAATGTGCATCCTTTTCAGCACGAATGACCAATACAAAGAAGAACAAATTGTCACTATAACTCTAGTGCTACTTTGACAAAGTCTAAAGTGATTTTATTATTTAAATTCCATATCAGACATGGCTATCAGGGCTATATTGTGTAGGATTTTCGCTTTTTCTGAAGTGGCGTGAACAGTCCCCTTCCTCACTGCTTTTTTTTAAATAGCTGAAGGTCAGGTCCTCTTTTACAGAGGGGCAGATTAGAATGTGTTGAGAACAGGGATCGAACTTGGTACCTCTGCCATGAGAAGGAGCCAAACTACCGACTCTGCTGCTCAGACACACACAAGACTATATGTTCTCCTCTAAACACAATTATTTCACTCATCAAAATGAAATATTACAAATATACATATTCCAAGAGGAGACAAGAAGTTAGTGTCATACCATAATCTCATCATCATCATCATCTCTTAGGCCTAGTATTTCTGGTATTGTCAGGTAGCTTGATTCTACAGTCATGGTGTCCAAATACTGATAGAGTTTTGTGGATTGCTTTATGCTTATCGTAGGAATGGGTTCTGGCAAACAAGCCTCGCTAGTATCTTCAAAGTCAACAGACAAGAACTTTATCTTCTCAGCAAAACGTTGTGGCAGCCGCCGATTTTTTGGCAGATTTGCTCTGTCTTTAGTTATATGCATAAGGTGGGATCTTGATACTGAAAATGAAAGGGAAGAATTGAAATTATTAACAAAAGTTATGATGATTATGGAAGGATTTAAATCGTATGAAAATATCACTAGTGTAGAAATGTTGGAAAGAAACAAACAAACAACATATCAAATGAAGGTGAAAAAACTACACTCATGTCGTATAGGAAACTAGCTGACAGCATTACAAGACAGGCACTGTTCTGAAATTCTCAGGGTAAGAGAAATAGAGGCAAACCAAATCACATTTCTAGGAAATGATACATATTTTGTTCAAGACCTGTGCGCCATTAGGAGTTGATTGATTGATTTTAAATATGATACTTGTTTAGTTTTAATTTGTTAACTAAACCAGTGATGGCTGTCTAGTTTTTTATTTATTTAAGGCCTTAAGCTACTTAAATAAAGTACAAATCATCTGAGCCTTTTTGCTTTAACATACAATTACAGGCTGATTGACATTGGAGAAAATATTCTAGGAAAAAATAGATATTAAACAAAAACATGTTCATATATTCATATAAAATTAGGAATGAGACAAGGTTATGTTTGGCTGATTCCAACATCTACATAGAAACAACTAAAATATTTAAAACAGACCAAAGGAATAACATTAGGACAACACATTTTAAAAAAAGGATCAAAACAATTTTAGATAAACATAAGATTATAAGCTGACAACAAACAAGAATTGTAAGGACTTAAGTCAACAACAAAATAGTGAATAAGATTTGAACCTAGAAATGAGGTAGACAGAGTTATAAGATAGTCTGAGATTTCACCATGGCACAAGGAAAATAGTGTTAAATGGGGGCATGAAGCATCAAAAGATAAACAAACAATAGTCTCAGAGATGATCATGTCAAGAGGAAGGTTATGTGAGGAAAGGAAACATCAAATGATGGACAAACAATAGTCTCAGAGATGATCATGTCAAGAGGAAGGTTATGTGAGGAAAGGAAACATCAAATGATGGACAAACAATAGTCTCAGAGATGATCATGTCAAGAGGAAGGTTATGTGAGGGAAGGAAACATCAAATGATGGAAAAACAATAGTCTCAGAGATGATCATGTCAAGAGGAAGGTTATGTGAGGGAAGGAAACATCAAATGATGGAAAAACAATAGTCTCAGAGATGATCATGTCAAGAGGAGAGCAAGGTTATGTGAGGAAAGGAAACATCAAATGATGGAAAAACAATAGTCTCAGAGATGATCATGTCAAGAGGAGAGCAAGGTTATGTGAGGAAAGGAAACATCAAATGATGGAAAAACAATAGTCTCAGAGATGATCATGTCAAGGAGGAAGGTTATGTGAGGGAAGGAAACATCAAATGATGGACAAACAATAGTCTGATAGATGATCATGTCAAGAGGAGAGCAAGGTTATGTGAGGAAAGGAAACATCAAATGATGGAAAAACAATAGTCTCAGAGATGATCATGTCAAGAGGAGAGCAAGGTTATGTGAGGAAAGGAAACATCAAATGATGGAAAAACAATAGTCTCAGAGATGATCATGTCAAGAGGAAGGTTATGTGAGGGAAGGAAACATCAAATGATGGACAAACAATAGTCTGATAGATGATCATGTCAAGAGGAGAGCAAGGTTATGTGAGGAAAGGAAACATCAAATGATGGACAAACAATAGTCTGATAGATGATCATGTCAAGAGGAGAGCAAGGTTATGTGAGGGAAGGAAACATCAAATGATGGACAAACAATAGTCTCAGAGATGATCATGTCAAGAGAAAAACATCAAAAGATGACCTCTCAGATTGCACAATCAAGGCATGTAAAACACATGTTCCAATGCATTATAGTCAGCTATCATCTGAAAATGTTGCAACTCAAGTTTAACAAACAAAATAAATAGTATAAAGTTCAGACAAAAGAATCAATCATAAGTACATATTCAAATCAAGACAGAATAATATAACTTTGGTAAAGATGCAAGACTAGACATACATAGCTCTTTTAGTTAATTGTATAATATGAACTGTGGCCTATGCTTTACATACATACACATTTACCTGTATCATCTATATGCTTGTCTTTGCTTAATTGCTTTGAATAATAGTCTGTCTATATGTGTTTTAAATTTAGCTCTTTCTTGTAAGTCTTTAACTGTCTTCTATTGCCGAAATAAGTATTGTTACCATCACGGAAACAAAATTTAGGAGTAAAAAAACAATATAATTCTCACTTTAAATGAGTATATAAAAGCATTAGAAAAGTAATAAGGGCAATATATCAAGTTGTACACAAAGTGAGTTGAGGAAACCTTATGAATGGTCAATAACCTTACAGGTTGCATTATAGAAACTACATAGGTTTGTATTATAAATTTGTACAATACAATACAATACAACATAAAATCCTCAACTTTAGTTCGGCAGGTGTGCCGTATGTGAGGTAGTCAACAATGTCCTGTATGCAATTCGATCATATGCTGTGCTGTATCATTTCGGACCTAGATCTCTCAACAGACCATCTCGCCATCATACGGGTGGGCAGCTGCGTGGGGATGTATAATCATATGGCCCTCAAAGCGTCATTCTGAGTGACCATCTATTATCTGGCACTCACACCACATGGCAGCCCAGTGGTATTTGCAAGACAACGCGGCCTTCATGACGTTTTGTTGTTGTTGTTGAATGTCCACAATGAGTAGGTTTACTCTTTTGTGTGCCCTAAAAAGGACGTTAAGTGGTGGGTAGTCATAGCTTTCCTCACATCCTGAGCATGCTGATGAAGGTGGACCAGGGTCCTGCAGACGGTTGTGCTATGATGGCTTCATCTGCATGTCGGTCACTACTATGGGGATCACATCACACCTCACCTTGTTAGTCAGACTGTTGTCCTTGCTGGGTAATGTGGAGTTTCTCTGCATCCACGTTGTGTAATTTTTAAGGAATGTAACAGTTGCACGCCACCGTTTCTAGTTTGGGTCACCTTCTTAAGTTCTGCCTCATATCACTTGGCTTCTTTTTCTACCATTGTTCATCAGGTGGTGTTTGATCTCTAAGTTATCTATATCATGGGTGGTCTTTGATCTCCAAGTCATCTCTTTCCCATCTGGTCTTTCATCTCTCAAGTCATCTCTTGACACGTGGGCTTTAGTCTCCCAAGTCTTCTCTTGACACGTGGGCTTTAGTCTCCCAAGTCTTCTCTTGACACGTGGGCTTTAGTCTCCCAAGTCATCTCTTGACACGTGGGCTTTAGTCTCCCAAGTCTTCTCTTGACACGTGGGCTTTAGTCTCCCAAGTCATCTCTTGACACGTGGGCTTTAGTCTCCCAAGTCTTCTCTTGACACGTGGGCTTTAGTCTCCCAAGTCATCTTTCATAGGTGGTCTTTCATCTCCCAAGTCATCTCTTTGACATGTGGGCTTTAGTCTCCCAAGTCATCTCTTTGACATGTGGACTTTAGTCTCCCAAGTCTTCTCTTGACACGTGGGCTTTAGTCTCCCAAGTCTTCTCTTGACACGTGGGCTTTAGTCTCCCAAGTCATCTCTTGACACGTGGGCTTTAGTCTCCCAAGTCTTCTCTTGACACGTGGGCTTTAGTCTCCCAAGTCATCTCTTGACACGTGGGCTTTAGTCTCCCAAGTCTTTTCTTGACACGTGGGCTTTAGTCTCCCAAGTCATCTCTTTCATAGGTGTTCTTTCATCTCCCAAGTCATCTCTTTGACATGTGGGCTTTAGTCTCCCAAGTCTTCTCTTGACACGTGGGCTTTAGTCTCCCAAGTCATCTTTCATAGGTGGTCTTTCATCTCCCAAGTCATCTCTTTGACATGTGGGCTTTAGTCTCCCAAGTCTTCTCTTGACACGTTGGCTTTAGTCTCCCAAGTCATCTCTTTGACATGTGGGCTTTAGTCTCCCAAGTCATCTCTTGACATGTGGGCTTTAGTCTCCCAAGTCATCTCTTTCATGTGGGCTTTAGTCTCCCAAGTCATCTCTTTCATGTGGGCTTTAGTCTCCCAAGTCATCTCTTTCACGTGGGCTTTAGTCTCCCAAGTCCTCTCTTTCATGATGGTTTCAATTCAGTGCACTTCTAGTCTGTTCATATTCTTAGGGATGTTTTATTCATCACCATTATCTCTATCTCCAACTGTATTAGTTGTTACCTTGTTTTGTTTCTCAAGTCTGCCTTTGTTATTACTACTGGTCAATTAATATAAAATATCTGAACAGAACATATTTTGTTGAATATGTGCAGTTTGGTTGTAATACTCCTGGCTATATGTAATGTCTTTTATCCACAGATCAGAACAGATTTTACCTGATAATCCTTTTAGTAAACTGATGAATTGTTGTAGTTTCGAATGCCCACAAATAGCATTAAAAAGCCAGAAAAATACTGAACTTAATGATTTAAGAGCAGTACTCTGTCAACTATACCAGCAGTCCGCACCAAAAAGGGTAGTGGTGCAGTGGGTTCCATCTCACTGCAACATCCAAGGCAACGAGGAGGCAGACAGACTGGCAAAAGAAGGTGCAAAACTACCACAACCAGATACTAGTATGACATACGAAGAGTCAAAACGGCTTATTAGAGCTAGATACATGACCAAATCAGAAACCGAACATACTGGCTACACCAAAAACGATTCCTATTACCAGTTGAACAGAAGAGAGCAGGTTGTGGTCTTCAGACTTCGCACTGGCCACAACAGACTGAGGTACCACCTATTCAACAAATTGAAGATAGGTGGCACTGACGAATGCCCGTGTGGTACCGGGAAAATGACCGCTGAGCATTTGCTGCAGAACTGCTCGACATTCGAGGATCAGAGAGAGCAGATGTGGCCATCACCAGTGGCAACACTAGACAAGCTCTATGGCAGTGTCGACATCCTCAGGATGACCGCTGCCTTTTTCGAAAAAATAAAGGTTGACGTCTGACTGCGTACGATGAAGAAGAAGAAGAAGAAGAAGAATGCCCACAATGAGGTCTACTCTTTTGTGCGCCGTGAAAAGGATGTTAAGTGACAGGTTGTAGTAGCTTTCCTCCCATCGTGAGCGTGCTGATGAAGGTGGACTGGGGTCCTCCAGGCTTCATCTGCGTGTTGCTCACTACTACGGAGATCACGTTGATTGCTCACCTCATTAGCCAGGCTGCCATTAAAACAGCCCGTTTCCAGGGAGGGCTTTCGAAGAAGCCAAGGTGAGGGTCTTGGCCAGTATATTTCGTCTGATCCTGACGAACATTTCTGATCAGTATATTTTACTTGGCATTTGCAGACGATGTGGCCCTGATCACAAAAACCGAAGCACATCTCCAGACCAACTTGCAGGTCTGGGAAGAAGAGTTGAAGAAGAGAGGAATGCACATCAGCAACTATAAAACAAAAACCATGGTGATCACCAGAGATGAAAAGAGACATCAGATAACCCTGGGAACAAGCACTGGAGCAGGTCAGCAACTTTAAATATCTAGGAGTGGTAATAGACAGCAGGGGAGGAATCAAAGAGGAGTTAACTGCACGAAGGGCAGCAGCAGGTAGACTTTTCCATGCAATAAACAGAGGTTTCCTCAGTAGAAGAGAAATAAGCAGGAAAACAAAGATGGATGTATACTGCTCGACCTATGTGCCTGTCCTGACATATGGATGTGAGTCATGGGCAATGACTACAGCCCAAGAAAAGCAATTACAAACTTCAGAAATGAGGTACCTAAGAAAGGTGGTTCAGGTGACGAAAAGGGACAAGATCCGTAACCAGACAATATGTAGCAATCTTGAAGTTCAACCCCTGCAGACACGAGTGGAGCAGTCCCAACTACAGTGGTTTGGCCATGTCTGTAGAATGGAAGAAGATCAGATACCAAAGCGGTCATGGGAGATCAAAAGTCAAGGACGCAGACCCAGAGGACGTCCCAAAGTACGTTGGGAAGACAACATACGACAGTCCCTAAGTGATAGAGGACTGGATTGGAAAGAGGCCAGTAAAAAGACGGCGGATAGAGCAGTGTGGCGTTCTCTTTGGCAAACCTCTACACCTCACTGTAGAAGAGGAGCGACTAAATAAGTAAGTAAGTATATTTTGCTTGACCAGATGTTAGTATTTCTCTCCCATTGATAAACTTAAAACAAAACTAAAAAGATTTTCACTTTTTCTAAAAACTGCCTAAAATCAAAAGGCCAATCCAGAACAGAATAGATAAGGAAAAAAATTGTAGATAATTTAAAGTATAATAATAATGAAAAACTACAATAATTTTAGGCTCATAATAAAAACTAGAGAAATAACAGTTGGCATTAACAGAATTGCAGGAAAGAGACTATTACTAAAGAAAATGAAATGCAGCTGCGTGAAGCAATGATACAGTGTGAAGCTATGATACGGGAACAAATTGTGAAGAAAGAAAGTAGTCTTTAACATACATATTTTAGAATGTCAATGTATATTACAAATTAATCAACTTATATGGTTAGGTTTTACACTTAGTATGCATCAATGAAGGGAAGAGTGGACAATAGCCTAGACACATTATGCTACAATGTAGATGATATGTATAACAAGCCAGCTTATCTCTTCTCCAGTTATTTATCAACATATAATAAGGAAACAGATAAGAACAGCATATTCAAAATGTTTTCTCTACATCAAAAGTTGTGACTGTCTATGACAGTAATACAGCTAATAAAGTGTCTGACGAAGAAGATACAAATGTTGTCACAAATATTGGGATGAGAAACAATGAAATCATGAAACTTGTAGACAGATGAGCCTGCATGAATTGCACAGTTACACAGGCCATTTACAATTATTTATCATTCACTTCAGAACAGTCCAACTATCTACCATAAGTCTTCCAAAAATTGCAGGTCTAGCTTGAGCAGTTGGGAATGCACAAAGCTATTTGGGAGCCTCGATGAACTATTCACAACAGCAACTTTATCCAGAGAACTGGGAACTAGGCTTGGGACACACACACACATCACCAAATTGATGTTGATGCCACATTTCAACGAAGAATTATCCCCAGTATTTGTTTAAAGTTAGCAGCTATTGGTTCAACGAAAATATTAGTACAGTACGAGGTGTGTTGAGGGCCTGCTTCAGGGTATGACATGTAAATAAATAACTCAGCCTGTATTAGTCTACCAAGGGTTAGCGTTACAATATAAGGTCTGCAGTTACACACACAAGTCAATCAATAGCAAGCAACATGAGATAAAAATGTTACAGCCTGCACGCTTCCATTTTAGATCAAATTATACATATTGAAGGTCTCCAACATTTTATGTTTCTTGCTTGAGTGATACAATAGTACCAGCTATTATTTGTTCATCTTGTCATTATCCTTCCCAATTATAGCACTTCCTTCCACATCCATTGGCATTCAAGTAATCTCCCAGTGAAAGCAAATTATTCACACATACATTTCCTATATCACATATATAGAATTGTTTATTATTCTTCCTTTGATGCTTTGTTCTGGCATTAGTCGTTTAATCAGTAAACAATTTTGTTTTTCTGTATAAGGTAAAGTAACCCATAGCATTACTGTCGTAGGGGTGTGAGGTGTTAGCGATCTCACATTTCAAAGGCTCGGCTATATGAGGGCGGTAGCCATCTCCTCTCCCTTGCCGCTTTTACTTCCCGGACTTAAAACGGTACCCATTTAAGACTGGGTCTGAAAAAGCGAACCCTAAAGAAAGTGGGCAATATGAGGGCAACAAACATCCTTGTCTCAATCGTTCTATTATATGGTGAGTATTCTGACCAGTGCATATTATTGCAAATGTTAAAAATTGTTTTTATATATTTCTCGTATCTAATCCCCATCAATGTGTTTAGTACAAGCTATTCCATATCTCTAGCTCTCTCTCTATCTCCCCACCCCCCACACACCCGCACACACACACACAAATATACACACAAAGCACAGGCTAAACTACTACAAGCAATAATTCAGTTGTGACATACTCTAACTATGTCTGATATGAATCTTTCTCTAACTGAAATAACATAACACACAAGAAGATAATCCATATTTATTATGGCTGTTAGTATCAAGATATAAAATGGCTATTCTATCATTTCAACATTATGATAGGCAGAGAAGTATTTTAAAATAATATATACTGTATGAATATGTGACAAGCAGTGGACTGAGCTAAAGAAAACTGCTTGTCCTTACAATGGTTACCTTTCTTGAAGATGATAAGCTAAAGAAAAGACAATAAATCAAGCTCTTATTAACAATAATCAACTACATCCTCATCATCATGAGGTGGAACCATAGGAACAACTTAACTTAACGTCTTTATACTGGTTTAGAAGACCCTGCAGAGTCTGTATACAACCAGTTACATTTACATCACCTTGCTCTAAAATCTATGCGCATCCAGTTTATTCTTAAACGCATTAACTGTCCCTGCCTCCACCACCTCCCCTGGCAATGCATTCCAAGCAGACACCACTCTCTGACTAAAAAAATATTTCCTAATATCTAACCTGGACCTCTCTTTAATCAGCTTGTAGCTATGCCCTCGTGTTATTGTAGGTGGCTGTATTTTAAAAAACTTGTTATAGTCTAATTTATCGATTCCTCTGATCATCTTATAAACCTGTATTAAGTCACCACGAATTCTTCTCTCTTCGAGACACTGTAGGTCCGTTTTTCTGAGTCGTTCCTCATAACTGTAATTCTGGAATCCAACTATCATCTTTGTCGCTCTTTTTTGTATTCTTTCTAGCATGTTTATGTCCCCTCTATGATAAGGACTCCACACCTGTACACAGTACTCCAATCTAGGTCTAACTAAAGCTTTATACAGTTTGACGATCACTTCCTTGCTCCTATGTTTAATATTTCTTTTTATCATACCTAACATTGCATTTGCCTTTTTCACTGCTACCTTAACTTGCTCACTCACCTTTCCTGTATGATCTATTATAACCCCTAGGTCCCTTTCCTTATCTATCTTTCTAATATTGTTTTCTCCCATTCTGTATTTATGTTCCATATTGGATCTACCCATGTGGATGACTGTACATTTATCTACATTAAACTCCATTTGCCAGCTTACAGACCATTCTCGAATTTTATCTAAATCCGACATCAATATATCCACTTCCGCTTTAGATGAGACACTACTGCATAGTTTTGTGTCATCAGCAAATTTTGCAATCATGGATCTCATATCAATGTCCAAATCATTTATATATATCAAGAACAAAATTGGTCCCAAAACCGAGCCCTGTGGCACACCACTTTTCACTTCACTCCACTCAGAGTACTCCTTATTTATGCCCACCCTCTGCCTTCTTCCTGTTAACCAATTTTCAATCCATTTGGCAACTTGGCCAAGTCCTAAACTATGTAGCAGCAATAACTTCTCTTGCTCCTGTTATCACTTCTTACAAATCATTAGGCTATAACTGCAACTGTTCTTCCCCCCTTGCAGGCAGACTGCCATAGTTCTAGCAATGAATTTTTAATGTAGCTATTTTTGTGTACACCATGAGATTGCAAGACCCAATACACAACCATTCTAAGTCATATTTAATGACTTGATAGAAATGTGTATAATGGTGCTATTCTTTGCTCCCTAGTATGTGGTCCCAAAACTAACACAAGGAAAAAAGTTATGTTGGTATCTGTTATTCTGTCATATAGTAGTGTTGGTATCTGTTATTCTGTCACATAGTAGTGTTGGTATCTGTTATTCTGTCACATGGTAATGTTGGTATCTGTTATTCTGTCACATGGTAATGTTGGTATCTGTTATTCTGTCATATAGTAGTGTTGGTATCTGTTATTCTGTCACATAGTAGTGTTGGTATCTGTTATTCTGTCATATAGTAGTGTTGGTATCTGTTATTCTGTCACATGGTAATGTTGGTATCTGTTATTCTGTCACATAGTAGTGTTGGTATCTGTTATTCTGTCACATAGTAATGTTGGTATCTGTTATTCTGTCACATAGTAGTGTTGGTATCTGTTATTCTGTCACATAGTAGTGTTGGTATCTGTTATTCTGTCACATAGTAGTGTTGGTATCTGTTATTCTGTCACATAGTAGTGTTGGTATCTGTTATTCTGTCACATAGTAGTGTTGGTATCCGTTATTCTGTCACCAACGTGTCTGGACAAAATATCCCATCATGCAGTACACTTATATATTATCAATGTATAAATGATAACAAATAATCATCCCTCTATTTGCACTCTATCAGCCATAATATGCTAATATTTATCTTTGAAAGCAGTTTGAACTGTTTTATCATTCATTCAAGATTGTAAACAATCCAAGCAGCTTCTGCTGTATATGAAAGACAACTAGCGAGGGTTCTGCATGTGGCTAGCAACATCATTATGTAAAAAGAGTGTCAGAATTCCCAACTGCAAGAATATATAAATGCTTAGGTTTCCTGCAAGTAGGCAGTGTGGTTCCATGCTTCGAAGGGTAGTCTCATAGCCATTACTACTGTTCTCTGCTGGCACAGCGTTTCCTATGGAGCAGATAAGAATCAAGAAAGCTGCACGGAGACGGGCCACATGAAAGGTAAGAGTTGAGTTTGTCTCAGTCTGACGGTCAGACAGTGTTACTCTGCCATCAGTGTGACAGACGTTTTGGGACTCGGATTGGTTTGATCAGACACCTCCAAACCCACTCCAGGATTGACAGATAATAATGTTAATGTGGTCCTCTTCAGAAACAATGGACAAACAAGAACAGCAACACCACTGTCCAGCATGAAGTGTTAAGAGACTTCATTCAAGGAGGTCTCCATTTTTATGAGATGAGATCAACAGTTCCTTTTCTCTTCCCTAAGCTCTAAAAGAGTATGCACTCTTGTCAGTTTAATTTTGCTGTGAGAGTTACGTCTCTTACCAGTATTTAGTCCAGTGTCTGGTGTTCTATAACGTTAAACCCAGTATCCTTTTAAGGTTAAGTCTGGTGTTCTATAAAGTTAAATACTGTGTTTCATAAGGTTAATTCCGTTGTTCTATAAGGCTAAGTAAAGTGTCCTATAAGGTTAAGTATGGTGTTCTATAAAGGTAAATACTGTGTTTCATAAGGTTAATTCATGGAAATCATGAGGAAACTTGCTGGCACAAGCTGGGGAGCAGACGAAAGCATACTAAAGAAACTGTACACTGGAAGAGTGAGACCAGTTCTCGAGTATGGCATTGCGGCATGGACAACAGCAGCAAAGGCGAACTTCGATAAAGTTAGCAAACTTCAAAACCAAGCCATGAGAGTTATAACAGGTGGCATGAAGTCAACGCCAATTGTAGAACTTGAAAAGATTACAAAACTGCAATCCATGACCGATAGAAGAGACTGCAGAGCCCAGCTGCAGTCAGAGAAACTCCGGAGACTGACCGACCATCCAATGCACCAGAGACTAAACAATTTGGGAAATGGGAAACTAAAGCGGAGAAACTTTGCAGAAATAGCCAAAGCAAAGATGCACGAAGATCCCATAAACGCACTAACAACACCAAAACCCATCACTACTGTACGAAAACCTACCTGGAGGCAGGATATATTTCCAGAGGTGGTAGAAAATATACCAGGTATTGGAAACAAAAACGGCCAGACTGAAAAAGAAAGGAGAGATACTACCCTAAGCTTTAATATCGGAAAACTACCCAAGCATGGACTGGATCCATGCATACACCGACGGTTCTGTAACAAACACTACACAGAACGGAGGGGCAGGAGCATTCCTGAACCTACCAAATGGCAGACAAATAACACTGTCATTCGCTACTGGTTAAGTACACAAGCAATTTCAGAGCGGAGGCAGAGGCACTGAGGGCGGCAGTGGAAGAAATGGTGACACATAAAGAAAATGAAAGCCATATAGTCCTGCTTACAGATGCTCTCGCCGTAGTCACAGCGCTAAAAAGCCAGAAAAACACTGAGCTTAATGACTTAAGAGCAGCACTCTGCAAACTGTGCCAGCAGTCCGCACCAAAAAGGGTAGTGGTACAGTGGGTCCCATCACACTGCAACATCCAAGGCGGCAGACAGACTGGCAAAAGAAGGTGCATTACTACCACAAACAGATACTAGTATGACGTACGAAAAGTCAAAACGGCTTATCAAAGCCAGATACATGACCAAATGGGAAACCGAACATACTGGTTACACCAAAAACGATGCCTATTACCAGTTGAACCGAAGAGAGCAGGTCGTTGTCTTCAGACTTCGCACTGGCCACAATAGACTGAGGTACCACCTATTCAACAAATTGAAGATAGGTGGTACCGACGAATGCCCGTGCGGTACCGGTAAAATGACCGCTGAACATCTGCTGCAGAACTGCCCGACATACGAGGATCAGAGAGAGCAGATGTGGCCATCACCAGTGGAACTGCAAGACAAGCTCTATGGCAGTGGCGACAGCCTCAGGATGACCGCCGCTTTTTTCGAAAAAATAATGGTTACTGTCTGACTGCTTACGAAGAAGAAGAAGATAAGGTTAATTCTGTTGTTCTATAAGGCTAAGTAGAGTGTCCTATAAGGTTAAGTCTGGTGTTCTATAACGTTAAATACTGTGTTTCATAAGGTTAATTCTGTTGTTCTATAAGGCTAAGTAGAGTGTCCTATAAGGTTAAGTCTGGTGTTCTATAACGTTAAATACTGTGTTTCATAAGGTTAATTCTGTTGTTCTATAAGGCTAAGTAGAGTGTCCTATAAGGTTAAGTCTGGTGTTCTATAAGATCGATCATAACAACGATCACAAGACAAGTATTTATCTGCACTTGAGTAACGTATATAACAAACAGCAGAAAAGAAAGTGAAGTAACTGGCAGCTCGGAATTTGAATACTGGACCACTAGGTGGCGGAATACACATTTCTTCCTTACCACAAGAGCAGCACAAACTGGGCTTCTGCTGTGAGAGGCTATGTGTTGTATACACTTTGTGAGAAGCTGGTTAGAATTGAGGGCTACTCTTATATTTCACTCCTGGCTATGACAGTATTTCAGCAGCATGAAAAACACTTAGCCCATAAAAAGGCTGAACTCTGTCTATTATAAACACAAAATTAGAGCTCTAACCAAGCTCCTACCAGAGTTTAAAAGAGAGTATTATTATCAACAAGTGAATAATAAAACAAAAGAGTCACAACTTTGTTCTTCTAAAATACTTGATCAGTATGCTGGTTGTCGCTTCTATGTTTACATGTAAGATTGGGCTTGTTTTCTCAGTTATATTCGAGTTGGTGTGGATTTACTGTGATCTGGTATTTACTCACACACCAAAGACATGTTTCCCAACATAACTTGTACGTTTTGCAGAACTAAATTCATTTTCCCATTCGGCAAAGCCTAATAAAAGAATAAGATACGTTAACTTAACAACATCACAGAGTACAGCCACATGTTCCTTGAGTGAGGGCTGTGTACATACCCATACAAAACCTGAAATCATTATCTCTTTGATGTTAGGAAAATGCATCTTCCTCCAAGGCCAGATAAATGGAACTAAACAACAACTAACAAACACATGCAGATACCATAGCATGGAATTGGGCTGAAGGATGAGAGACCAAGTGCTGCTATACCCATAACAACAACAAGTTAACATGTCATTAGCTATCTCACCAGGTAAATCAAAACTAGTGCCATATTCATCATTGTCTCTGTCTGCATCCACAGTTGCATCAGTTTCATCGCTGGAGAGGACATCCTCATCGCTGCTTGCTTGTCTTGTTTCCAGTAATGGTAACTTGTAGGTTATCTTGTCTCTGAAAGCAGAATTCATACAAATGTTCATCACCACTAACTTTGTCTAATTAAACTTCTTATCAAATTGGCCTCCTATCAGGCATAATCCCCCCTCCACACATGTCCTCTTAAGAGAACCATAACACTTTATGTAAGACTCGCTCCCCCCCCCCCCCCACACACACACACAGCTTGTCGAACATGGTCGGTTGCCTGGGCCAGACTGCTTTTCTTTAGTCTGTATAAGTAGGACAGTCTTGCAGGATATGTTCTAGTGTTTACTTGGGTGCTCCACAATTGAACATGGTGGTGTTGCTGAGGCTCATTCTGTGGAGGTGGGTCTTGAGTTTGCAATGTCCCATTCTGAGTCTGAAGATCTTTGTCTGTTCAGCTCTGCCAAGTTTGTCTATCCTGTAATGTTTCTGGATTTTATTCTCTGTGCTGGTCTATCCATTCCAAATTCATGGATTGTTTGATGAGTGCCTTTGCTTCTTTATAGCTCTGTGGATGATGAGTCTGCATGTGCATAACCATATTTATCTTTTGTTTTGTTATACCTTACTAATCCTTTAACTCTCTGTCATCTTATTTATTTACATACTAGCAAAATCAAGTAGAACATCTACCCGCCTGTCAAACTGTAACAAAAACACATCACTAACGTATCTCTTTGTAATGATGAAAAAAGAAACACAGCTACTACTACTACCATTGTGTTGTTTATTACAATTGATGAGGTCCACCAGGGAAGATTTATATGACTGAGGAATAATCGCTGTTTATTCCTGCAGAATAAGCGTCTCAGCAGAAATCAAACGAGAAAAACAGAAGCACGACCCAAGGCACCCAATGTTTGGACATCAGATACAGAGCACAAGACTCAAATCTAGACATAGTTTCCTAAAATCAACACAGCCCATACAGCCCAACCCTAAACATCCACGTATCGAGAGATGGCATGAATTGATGCAGGCCCCAGAGATGGAACTTCGGGAGAAACCTGCCCCCAGACATCATCTGCCATACACAACATAGAAGTCGCTGAACAGACTCCGAACTGCTGTATCACGGTGCAAGAGAAATATGAAATGATGAGGATACACAGATAATGACACGTGTGATTGTGGCACAATACACAGACCCACTGGTGACCTGCCCCAACCTCCAGGAAACATGCAATAGGTGTGACATGCTGGAAGCAAATGACAAGACATTCCATGTTGCTGAATACTGGATGTATACTGAATAATGTGGTGCTTGGACAAGAGAAGTAAGTAAGTACTCGTGCAGTCACCACATACTAAACAGGCTAGATTTTAATTTTACTTCTGATAGAAAGAAAACCTGTCCCATACTGAGGTTTCAACCCATGACCAGGAGACAGATATCTGAACCTCTCAGCCACCTATCCTATTAACAAATATATATGTAATGATGCATGAACAATATCTTACAAAAACAGCACACTAACTTTTCTTTGTGTATTGACATTAGATGTCTAGCCAAGACTTTCTCCTCTTTTGCTAGTTCCGAGTGCTCTGCGTCTGTGTCAAATTCCTCATCTGGAGCCTCTTCCACAGCTATGACTGCTAGCTCTTCCAGACCGGTGGACATAGAGGTTCGTCTGACTGGGCTTGTCATTGGAGATTTTCTCTGATAAGAAAATGTGGTATTAACTTAAGTCTTGTCAAACAAAAACCAAAAAAAGGCATTTATGAGGTGTTGGATACCTAATAAAAAAGAAACACTTTACTAAATCTATCTACATCTAGCAGTTGTTATCTTCAACAGACAAACATAATAATGATGGTTTTATACTTGGCAGCAAACAAAAATCTGATGCATGTAGCCACCTGGACAACATTTGAAGAGTCAGCCTGACTGTAGCCTTTTTTTTGGACGCCCTGCATCGACTCTGAACCCACCAGAGGCTTTCACTGGAAACCAAGCTACATATTTACATAACCTGGGTCGCCCTGATCCTGCTGTTAGTTAGTTTTCTTTCCAATTGTGCCGTTTAGCGTTGTGGGGAGCTTGAGTCATCTATCCTGCGCCAAGTGCGTTGAGTCGGTCAATGTGAGCCCTTGTCGTTGCACAATCACTCTAATGTCATCTATCCACCTACCTCGCGGCCACCCTCTTACCCTGTTGCCAGATCTACCAGCATTGTAAGCCATCAGTGGAAGATGATGAGGGTGTATTCTTATGAGATGACCAAACCAACTTATTTCCTGCCTGGAAATGTATTCGGCACAAGACGTAGTGCCGACCATACTTCGAATGACGTCATTCTGCATTCTGTCTCTTCTGGTAACACCGATGACTTTCCTCAACCACTTCATTTCACAAGTCGAAATTCTGCTCTTGCACGCCCTTGACAGAGGCCATGTTTAACACTAGTAGCACAGAATCGGCATAAATATACTGTTTATCAGCTGTTGCTTTGTTGCCAAACTAATGCTCAGGTGTCTAAGCAATGGGGACAGCTGATAAGTCACCGCAGATGCTTTCTGACACCTTGTCTCGATTTCCCTGTCGATCTTACCATCTGCTGAAAAAATACTGCCCAAATACTTGAACATCAACCAGTTGAAGAGCAATATCATTTAGACTGATCTTGAGTGGCCCAGGAGTTCTATTGATTATCAGAGTTTCTGTTTTCATCCTGCTGTATGGTTCTGAAACGGTTCTGAAACGAACTATTCTGCAGAGTCATCAGAAACACAATGAAGCATTCCATATGAGCAGCCAGAGGTGCACTCTTGTAATCTAATAGTATGACCAGATTACAAACAATGAAATCAATCGATGGACAGGTCTCGAAAGCACCTTTACATCAGTCCTAATTTGGACATGTAGCCCACCTTGCCGAGGATGTCCCCCATCCGTCAGCTCTTAAAGCAGGCCATATATCATCAAGGATGGAAAACAACCCTCTCCATCATTGTCTACCCCTGCAACCGACCACACAGTACCTGGCTGGGTCAAATCAGAAAGCCCCTCTCCATCTTTGCCCTACCCTCGCAGCTGACTATGCAACAACTGGCTGGGTCAAATCAGAAAGCCATCATCCTCATTGCATGCAGCCTCGGACTCAGCCACTCATCATGTTCAGAGACGGTTGGCACAATGGGTCCTTGTCATCTAGACAGACTACCTACCTATCTACCTTATAAAAACCTAGCAAAGTTAGTCCATAAGCAGACATTGCCAGCAGGGATAAAGTGTTGAGAGATTTCCTCGTATGTGGTTTCAGATTTTCGTGAGCTTGGGTGTTCAGGTCTGTCCTTGCTGCTTTGCCTTCACTAACTATAAATCAAGTAGCAATTTACAGTTTGGTAGACTGGAGACTGTTGCTACCATGAAGCAAACCCAATGCCGGTTCACTGAGATGTGCTCTAACTACTCTCTCACCTAGAAGCTCTCAGATGATGACAAACATCTTATCATTGATAACCTATTCTGGACTGGAAATAATCAGAGCACCTAAATCAGAGCAGAGTCACTTTACCAATTTGCTATGTAATGGCACAGAAATGGCTTCAGAATGGCATCCGCACCAGGGTAAGCAATTGATTTTTTTAACTTGGTTTCTATATTATGATTTCACCATAATGTAGTCTATTTGATATCATCCTTGATTCCCTTGGTAATTTTCAAGCAATGTAGACAAATAAATGTGATAACCAATGGAGTAATAATTGAACAAGTTCAAAAGTTTACATGATTGGGCCAACCCATAACAGAAGATGCCTGAAATGAAACAGAAATCAAGACAAGGATTGCAATGGCAAAAAAGAGCTTCAGAGAAAAACAGAATTATTAACCTCAAAGAATATCAGGATAGAACTGAGGCAAAGAATAATTGCCACTTATATATGGCCAATTGCACTGTATGGGTCTAAAACATGGACTTTAGCAAAGAAGGATGAAGAAAGATTGGAAGAGTTTGAAATGTGGTGCTACCATAGAATGGAAAGAGCGAGTTGGACAGAAAAAAGATCTAATGACAATGTACTCATGTGCACAAAGACAAATATTGCATATGATACAAAAACGTAGGTTGAGTTGGCTGGGTCACAATATGAGACATGAAAATCTTCTACAGAAGATGCTAGAGGGCAAGATTCAAGGCAAGAGAGAACCCAGGCGTCCAAGATTCAACTTTACATCTCAGACATGCAGTGGCATTAAAGTACAAACTTATGCTGAAATGAAGAGAGCTGCAGAGGATAGGGTCAAATGGAAAGACATACTCAAACAACTTTACAACCAGTCTCTGGACCGAGCAACCAAATGATTATGAAGACGTACGTGCAGGACAAACTGGCATGTGCTCACAACTTGGTCATGAACTCATTCCAGGTGCTACAAAAAACCACTTTGCCAACTGTACACCCTCTATATAATGCCAGTATCTTACTTCCCCTATTTAACAACCTACCCTGACATTGTGAAGACTGGCACGGACAGATTTCAGTCTCTCTCCTGTTGTACACCCTCTATATAATGCCAGTATCTTACTTCCCCTATTTAACAACCTACCCTGACATTGTGAAGACTGGCACGGACAGATTTCAGTCTCTCTCCTGTTGTACACCCTCTATATAATGCCAGTATCTTACTTCCCCTATTTAACAACCTACCCTGACATTGTGAAGACTGGCACGGACAGATTTCAGTCTCTCTCCTGTTGTTTTCTCAGCATTTTCCAAGATGTCAATGTCCTCAAGTTTGTACTTGATTGTATGAATCTGCTCCTTCAGAATCAACTCGATGCACCTATTGGATAGCATTACCAGGTGTCAGCAATACAAGTGTAAGATGTTACAGGTAGAAATCTATACAGTTGTGGATCATTAGACTTCAATGTACTAAGGGTAGCAGCTTTACCTGACCACTTCTCTTTCTCATCATCTTGCCTACCCTAACTGTAAGTCAGGTATCTATTTCCAGCAGAGTATTCTGGAGTGTGCTGAGATCAAGAAGCAAACCTAATCCCTTTACTGTGAGAGACAAGCACTCTACACTCTCTGCCACATTATGTGTCCTAAATTACAGGTAAAGCACACTCTGCCACTCACATGCCCCAAGTTACAGGTAAAACTCTATGCCACTCACATGACCTGAGCTACAGGTAAAACTTTTTATGCCCCTCACATGACCCAAGCTACAGGTAAAACATTGGGTGGCTACAGCATGACTGGATAGCAGATACAGAGACCTGAAACCTTCAGGGTCTATTGTCCTAGTCATGCTGGTGTCACAGCTATGAAAGAGCCGATATGCTTGCTCCAAAAGCACCAATAGTAGGGACATGAGCTTGAAGATTTATTGAAGTCAATCAATGACTGTGTGTTAAGCAATGGCACAAGGACAATAAATTAATTAGTAATACAGACTGCAGGAGTTTGGAACAAAACATAAATCAAATAGGGAGATAACTGCGAAGACTGATCATATCAGCAGTGTGTAGAACCAGCAAGCTAGAGCCATGCATATCCTTATCCTCCTTTATTTCCTTACTGAAAGGGACTCTACACCTGTAGGAGTGCCTAAATGTTGTGTTGTCAGTTCTGTTTAATTTGGTTAAACATTTTAAAATCTTCTTCTTCTTTGCGTTCGGTTTCATATGCTCGTTTTATGCCACCAGATGGACTGCCTCCATGAAGTCACAAGTCAGTTGCAGGTCCTTAATGGTTCCCCACAGTTTGTCTTGTATGTGTATTTACTCGGGCCAGGTCTTCTCACGAGAGCCTTGGTGCAGTGAACATGTTTTCAGGATGTGTTCTGGAGTCTGGGGTCCTCTTTGACATGTGCATTGTGCAGTCTGTGCTGCTCTCATTTTATGCAAAACATTTTTAAATGAATAAGCTTCAAAAGACATTCATTTCTAAAAGTTCTCCAACAAAAAAGTTGGGACAAAATGACAATCTTAAAATGTGTAAGCTATAAGGAATATATCTGATCAATGAGAGTGATCAAGTGTTATTTATTTTCATCATTACTAGTCATTATAGGAACATGGATAATAAGTGGTTGAAAAGGAGAATTGAGGCATTTGAAATGTGGATATATAGAAGAATGGGGCGAATCTCGTGGAAAGAAAGGAAAATAAATACAAAAGTCTTGGAGAAATTAGAAGTACAAGAAGATTAACTTTTTCTTGTCCAATGGCGTGAGATTTCGACGATTTGGTTCCGCAGCATGCCGCCAGCTCTAGGGTCATTGCTTTATTGTATATAATAATAATAATAATAAAAGCTGTCCATCGTTGTCGATGAGGACCGCCGATATCATCCTTGTCACAGATTTCCCTGTTGGGTGTGGGTGCGCATGTGGCTGAACAGGCCAATGCGGGCACGAAAACATCTGCTACATATCGGGCACACAAGGTTTGTAGAAGGTGATGGTGTTCCCGCTGTTCGGAATTTTCGGGTTTCACGTCTGCTCTGGGCTTTCACAACACGGTCGTCTTCACCGGTAGCTACACCCGATTTGACTGCGCTTCTCCAGTCAGATCTGTTTTGCGCAAGACATTCCCAGGTGTCGATATCTATCTGGCAACTTTTCAGTGAGTCCTTCAGACCTTCTTTAAAACGTTTCTTTGGGCGCCCTCTCTCGTGCCATCCGTCTTTCAGCTCGCCGTAGAGAAGTTTCTTTGGGAGCCGCTCGTCTGACATACGGACGAGGTGTCCGGCCCATTCTAGTCGTGCTTTTTCTAGCAGTGCATGGATGCTGGGCATGTTAGCCCTCGAGAGAACCTCGATGTCAGTGACACGATCTTGCCATCGGATGTGGAATATTCGCCTCAGGCAACCTGTGTAGAAGTGGTTTAACCTCCTTGCATGTCCAGAGTATACAGTCCAGCTTTCACAAGCGTATAGTAGGGTTGGAATGATGGTTGCACGGTAGACTTTGAGTTTGGTCTTGACGCTGATGCCACGACGTGCCCAGACCATCGAGCGCATTCTATCAAAGGCTGTGCTGGCCTTTGCTATTCTGCTTGCCACCTCATCGTCTAGGCTGACAGATCTCGACAGTGTGCCACCCAGATATGTGAATTTGTCTACGGCTGAAATGGCTGAACATACTGCTCTTTTGATTGTAGAGAGTTCCAACTTTCGTCATGTATGGTTAGACGAAGAAAATGGCTATTATGAAATCTGTTTTTGGATTTTGAAAAGGATTTCTTCTTATTTTTGCTTGGTTTGAAGATTTACTCATTATTGAGAATGGGGGAGTTGTAACAGCACTAACTTGCCGACATACCGAAGCAGACAGTGAAAGGGGTCTGCACTAACTATGTTACAGAGTTAAGTTTCTGCAACAGATTTTTCGGAGGTAGGTCTATTTAGTTTGCTTATGTAGATACAGTATTACGTTTATAGTTGAAGTGACAGAGACTACTGTAAACATCGATAGTAGTATTAGTATGTTTTAGGCGAATATTTTTTTTTCCTAAACAAGGCGCTACCAGGTGAGTATATGTTTGTGCTATTTCTCACCACTATCACCTTTTCTTCTTGTATCTCAGAAACTAACATACACACAATAACACCAATAAGTTCTTTATTTATATATGTCTCTAGACACACACAGTATTATTTTTTTTAATTTGAGGTTCTCAAAATCAACAACCATGTCGGGACATGACGTGCTGAAAAATTATGCAGATACAGGAAAAGACATAATTTGTTAAACTGGAAAGCAGGAGGTTAAAGAACAAAAACAGGAGTCAGACAGTTAAATTATTTTGGTTAGATCAAAAGACATAACACCGGATTTGGCTTGGCTTCATTTGTTCTCAATCTCCTGCTACCAAACCCTGCCACAGGCCTAAGTAGCAGAATGTAGTCCAGAGAACGGATTGCTTTGTGTTATAGTTTACAGCTTGACTGCAATATTTCCACCTTTCGGTCCAACACATCCGACTTCAGCAAGCATTTTTTGAGTACCGGGTTAGCATTCCTTCTTCGATCCCTTCTCCTTAGCCAGTCTGCTCTGTTGCAGCCTGTTATCCAGGAATACCGCGTGGAGTTGTAGAAGGGTCTTGGCAGCTCTGGTTTGCTGGCCCTGATGCTAGCAGTCAGCTATGGGTTGCTGAACACTGCAGCTTACGCACTGCTCAGGATCTTGATCCCTACCACAGGATTTAAAAGCATACTAGAAGGACAAATATAAGACAAATGTGTCAGAGAAAAAATTTGCTATAAGTGGGAAGTTAATATCAAGAGAAGGACAAGAACAAGCCTGTCCGATTGCACCACTGAGGCCAAAGACAGAGGTCTTTAGAGGTCCATTGCAGCTAATCTTCAATGTGGAGATGGCAACAGAACTGTTAAACAGTAAACATACATCATTTGTTGAGGCATCAGAGCAATGGCATCTTGAGCTTGAAGTTTCTTGTTAGTTCCCAGAACCACAGGGGCAAAGATGACAGCTAAAGCACTGGCGGACATCTTATTGCTGTCACCATGCATGGCCACACTATTGTGAATACAAGATTTATGATAAGTTACTTTGCATCCAAGTCCTGCTCCAAACATCTGACACTCAGTTACTGCACAAATTATTTGACAATCAAAAGCCAACAAATATATCTGATTTTAAATCATAGCTCTACTTATGTATACATCAAATACTGCCAAGGTTAGATTGGCTGACAATTTTGTAGCAAGAAGGTTTGTATGGGGTGGGGGAGCTGCCATGGAGAGGAGACCTAGGAACTGATACAAGAAAAATAGGGACAAACTGGAAAGAACTGGAGAAAATAGCATAGGACAGGTCTGTTTGGTTGATGGGCTATGTGCTCCAAGGTGATAAGGGTGAGGATTGACTGATGGGCTATGTGCTCTAAGGTGATAAGGGTGAGGATTGGTTGATGGGCTATGTGCTCCAAGGTGATAAGGGTGAGGATTGACTGATGGGCTATGTGCTCCAAGGTGATAAGGGTGAGGATTGGTTGATGGGCTATGTGCTCCAAGGTGATAAAGGTGAGGATTGGTTGATGGGCTATGTGCTCCAAGGTGATAAGGGTGAGGATTGACTGATGGGCTATCTGCTCTAAGGTGATAAGGGTGAGGATTGGTTGATGGGCTATGTGCTCCAAGGTGATAAGGGTGAGGATTGACTGATGGGCTATCTGCTCTAAGGTGATAAGGGTGAGGATTGGTTGATGGGCTATGTGCTCCAAGGTGATAAGGGTGAGGATTGGTTGATTGGCTATGTGCTCCAAGGTGATAAGGGTGAGGATTGACTGATAGGCTATCTGCTCTAAGGTGATAAGGGTGAGGATTGGTTGATGGGCTATGTGCTCCAAGGTGATAAGGGTGAGGATTGGTTGATGGGCTATGTGCTCCAAGGTGATAAGAGTGAGGATTGGTTGATGGGCTATGTGCTCCAAGGTGATAAGAGTGAGGATTGGTTGATGGGCTATGTGCTCCAAGGTGATAAAGGTGAGGATTGGTTGATGGGCTATGAGCTCCAAGGTGATAAGGGTGAGGATTGGTTGATCGGATATGCAATCCAACATGATATGGGTTAGAATTGGTTGATGGATTCATTCATTCATTCCCTCTCTCCCTCCCTCTCTCTCTCTCTCCCCTTCCCTCCCTCTCTCCCTCCCTCTCTCTCTCCCTCCCTCTCTCTCCCCCTCTCTCTCCCTCCCTCTCTCTCTCTCTCCCTCCCTCCCTCCCCCTCTCTCTCTCTCTCTTTCATGTAAGGACTTCTTCCTTTTGATGAACTTAAGCTTTCTGGACAGTGTCTAAACCACTGGTAACATATAGTGTACTGAACTTGTTGCCCATTAAATACTCTCACCATGCTAAATGAAAGCATAATCTTTCAAACAAGTCAAAGTTGGCCTTTGGTAACTTATTAAGGACATCAAACAAGGACTTGATCAGCTCTTTCTCCTCTTTGATCTCTGAAAGAGAGCAATAGATTTTTGTGAATGTGTTTTTTCAGCACAAGAGTTTAAGTATACAGTTTAGAAATAAATAAACAACTTTTGTCTCTGGAAAAGAGCAACTGACTTTTTTGAGTGGGTGGAGGGTGTACAGATTAGCTGTGTACTGATAAAACAAAGAACGTGTTTTGGTTATTTGTGTTATTCAGCCAAACAGATAAGTATTCCATTTCTTATCCATCTTCATCCTTGCCATTACGATTAGTTTGCTATTTTAATTTCTGTTGTATTTTGTCTATGACAAATACCTTTTGGTCATAATGTATGTTTTTATTATTTCATTTGTGCACATACGGTTAATGAGCCATGCTTCTATATGTGATTATCGACATCAAACAAAGGATGTATATCTTATTTATGATAAAGGACAGTGGACTAATTTGAAGGTATCATTGTTCTGACTACGATTTGGAAGCACCAAATTCAGATAACATAAAGATGCAATTATCTATAAATATATATATATATATAAAGCTGAAAGTCTGTCAGCTTGTTGGTTTCTTATACTATTATAAACTTATACCTTATACTAATCAGAACCAAATTTTACGACCTATATGAAATTACTGGCTATATAAAATTTGGATACCTCACCCATATACCTGGATTACATCACCTTTACACTTGAGTAGCCTAAGATTGTGAAATATCAAAGTTGTCAGGGAAGGGCCGGCATGCTCATCTTAAGCATCTCATCACGAGCAAGGATGCTTCAATTCCGAGATATTTGCATCCCACCTGAAACAACCCATCCCACAGCACGCAAGAGTATTCTCAAAGCCGTGACCCAATTTGAGCACATGACATTCTATTTAAGACTTGCTGCAAGATTTGGTACAATGGTGGTGGGGGATGAGCTGATTGAGGGAGGAAGAAATGGGTGGGATGATGGTGGTTGAGAAGGGCAGGTTGGAGGCTGGAGAGGGAGTGTGATTGGGATGGGAGGGAGGAGAGGCAAGCTGATTGAGGGAGGAAGAAATGGGTGGGTTGATGGTGGTTGGGAAAGGCAGGTTAAGAAGGGCATGTAGAAAAGAAAACAGTCTGGCTATCTGAATGCATGACTCAGAACATTAGAGTATGGAAATAGAGTTCCCCTTTACACTGTAAAACAATAATCCAACTTTTATTATTAGATCTTAGGGTTGAGATGTTTTAAGCCATTGAACTAACAAATGAGTCATCTGCTTCTGGACAACAAAACGTTGTGCGGCTGGATGAACAATCCTTCTCAACATTCTCTTCTTTCATCTCTATAGTTTATATCCAGTCCGGGGACGGCGTGGCCTAGTGGTTAAGTGGCACGGCTCACAACCAGAAGGTGCTGGGTTCGATCCCCATCACAGCACCGGCCGTTACCCCGGGGAAGCAAACCCTTAGAAAATGCAGGAGGAAGCAGACTCTTACATAAAATGCATGCTGAAGTCGGATGCACTGGGCCGACAGGCGCAAAATAAAAACCACAGTGCAACGCACACCGCCTTGGGGATAAGAGAAATAAAGCGAACGAAAAAAAAAAGAAAAAAAATATCCAGTCCTCTTTTGGCCATGCTCCGTTTTCTATTACTTTAATTTGATTGACAGACTTATTTGATATTTGTAACCATTCATTTATTTGACATTGCACATCTATATAAGCTTGTTTGATTTGTATATGATGCATTATTCACGATTGCTTACTACTGCAGACTATGAAGGGTCTAGACCAGGGGTCTTAACTGTTTTGTTTCCGCAGACTCCCTGTAAATTATCTTTTATTTCCGCGGACCCCAAAAATATTCCTATATGAAAATGTTCAGGAATTAATTATCTGTGTGTTTATAATAGTAAACAATGCAGTTTGAAATGGAAATGTGTTGTTAATAAACAAGGAAACAAAATCAAAGGACAATAACATTTTCTCTTGCCATCCAATTTGAATTAATACTCTATATCACCAATTCAACTATTAATTTATTTTCATTATATATTCATATTTACACAATCTAGGAAAGTATCATCAATCGTTAAGAAGAAATAACATTTTAATATCAATGTGAGGGCGAGATGATGCCCATTAATATTCACTTTAAATTAAATTATATTTTTCAAATAATAATCCTTCTTAATCAGCTTTTACTCAATAATCCATACTCCCTTATGTTTATTAAAACCCTCTTAGGCTTAGAAAACGAACTGAACTGTTGACTTCCATTAATGAAAAGGTCGACACCGCATTTCACTTACAAGCCTTGTTATATCGTGATAGCAGAAACTTGTATTTCTGAGTTTTGACTATGTTTTCAAACCTTTTTTTTTTTTTTAAAGATAAACGATCCTTTGATATTCAGCTCACTGGCTGTGTTTTTAGAAGTCTGTGATCATGGATGACAGTTCTGCTGTGATGTTCAATCACCTGCCTTACCTGCTCAAATTTCCACCGAGGCATCTGTTTTTATGTCTGATATTAAATGTAAACGCTCATTACATTTCTTTCAAGTCTTTGCAGACCCCTGAGAGCAGACCCCTGAGAGCATACCCCTGAGAGCAGACCCATGAGCGCAGACCCATGAGCGCAGACCCCTGAGAGCAGACCCATGAGAGCAGACCCCTGAGAGCAGACCCCTGAGAGCAGACCCCTGAGAGCAGACCCCTGAGAGAAGACCCCTGAGAGCAGACCCCTGAGAGCAGACCCTTGAGAGCAGACCCCTGAGAGCAGACCCCTGAGAGCAGACCCCTGAGAGCATACCCCTGAGAGCAGACCCCTGAGAGCATACCCCTGAGAGCAGACCCATGAGAGCAGACCCATGAGAGCAGACCTATGAGAGCAGACCCCTGAGAGCATACTCCTGAGAGCAGACCCATGAGAGCAGACCCCTGAGAGCAGACCCCTGAGAGCAGACCCATGAGAGCAGACCCCTGAGAGCAGACCCCTGAGAGCAGATCCCTGAAAACAGACCCATGAGAGCAGATCCTTGAAAACAGACCCCTGATAGCAGACCCCTGAGAGCAGACCCATGAGAGCAGACCCCTGAGAGTAGACCCATGAGAGCAGACCCATGAGAGTAGACCTATGAGAGCAGACCCCTGAGAGTAGACCCATGAGAGTAGACCCCTGAAAGTAGACCCATGAGAGCAGATCCCTGAAAGACCCATGAGAGCAGACCCCTGAGAGCAGACCCATGAGAGCAGATCCCTGAGAGTAGACCCATGAGAGCAGACCACTGAGAGGATTTAGCTGACTACCAGGGGTCCATGGACCCCAAGCTAAGAACCGCTGGTCTAGACCATCGTGTGGTGTGCAGACTGTCAACTGGTAAGAGTGAGAAAGAACACACTTGACCCAAGAAAAACAGCTGAAGCTCTCCATGATGCTCATCAGTACAAGTGGATACAAACTGAACTGAATCAAATGTTTCATTCTGAAGTGTTGATATCACATGAGATAAATTTCTGGTTGTTTCTTTAATAACTGCAATTAAACTTGTAATTTGTGTTATCTGTTTGGTCCCCAGGGATGTATAATTACTCAGTACATTAAATATTTTGTTACGCAAGTTTGTAAATTATTTCTCTCTCTGTCTTGTTACATTTCATGTCTAAAATTAACTGATCAGAAAATAAACATTTAAATAGAACATTCAAAATCACCACTACCGTACAATCATGAATAGTAAAATTCACCTGTAGTGCGCAAAAAGTCATCATAGAGGTCAAAGGTTAGTAGAGGTTCAGGGAGATTCCTCAAAAAGAGTTTCAGCACTGATGCAAGAACATGGACATGATAGTTTTCCAAGTCCACAGCTTCAACATCTGAGGAATTGAGATGGATGAAACAGCATTATAATCTGTTGAAGGAAACTGGATACTTTTCTTACTCATTAGTTTGTCCAATGACTGACAAAGTATTCAGTGGTCTGATGGTATCTTTCAGATCTGGTTAATGATTCTAAAGGTTTGCATTCAAGACAGCATTATCAGGCCAATGGCTTCCTTTTAGCTTTCACTACTGGCAGTTATAGACAAGATGTACTTTCAGGTGTTCCATGGCAAAGTTGGTTTAACTCTGTCTGTCTGTCTCTCTCTCTCTCTCTCTCTCTCTCTCTCTCTCTCTCTTTCTGCCTCTCTCCGTCTCTTTCAGCGCCAAAAACAGTTTATCACCACTCCCTGTAGTTCTTGCGTGCTCCCTAATCCCATGGTTGCACCCTTCCTGGTAATTGTTCTGCAGAGTCTCTCTCTGGATCATCTGCCTTTCGCCGTGTGGTTTCCCCATATCATCTACAATGGGAGTCTATTATTGTTCAACCAGTGTATGCACATTTTTTTCCAATGAGATTTTAAACATAATTTTTGTTTCACTATAGTCATATTTGCTCAATTAGTCAAGTAATGGAATTCTTTCCAACCAATACCCAGTATACAATATACATTTATTTCCTAATGTATTCAACTTATTTTCAAGTGTCTTTGTCATATTCCAATTTTCACAGCTATTTGCTAGTACTCAGATGACAAAGTAAAATATTCTTAATTTGATGTATTTTCTCTGTGACTTCAATTTCCAGACATTTGATAATTGATTGAAGGCAGAGGAGGACGTAATTTGTAATTGTACTGCACAGACAGAAACATCTTGCATCACTGAAATACTACCATAGGTACATATAGACGCACACACACATCCAAGCACTGGTTAATACATCCTGATATCACCTAATAGACTACGGTCCTTGGTGGAAAAGAGTGTGCCTCCGTCAGTAGAATACAGAGCGGCATACCTTTAGTCCAAAAATAATTATAAGCTTTCTTTTTCTTTTCACTTTTTATCCTGCTTGTGCCTTTCAGCATCAGGTTATGATAAGGTTTCTTGACCGGGCCCTAGTATGTGCTTCGTACATGGGTAGCTTCTGTTTCTATTATTTCTGCTACCCATCTTTTGCGTTTTCGCCCCTTGGCCTTGTATCCATTGTATCTGTATAGCATTGCTTTCTTAACTTAACATCTTTATTCTGGTTTAGAAGACTCTGGAGAGTCTGTATACAACCAGTTTCATTTACATTACCTTACTCTAAAAACTATGTGCATCCAATTTATTCTTAAATGCATTAATTGTCCCTGCCTCCACTACCTCGAGTGGCAATGCATTCCAAGCATTCACCACTCTCTGACTAAAGAAATATTTCCTAATATCTAATCTGTAGCTCTCTTTAGTTAATCTGTAGCTATGTCGTCTTGTTCTTATGGGTGGCTGTATCTTGAAAAACTTGTTATAGTCTAATTTATCCATTCCTCTGATCATCTTATAAACCTGTATTGTCACCTCGAATTCTTCTCTCTTCTAGACACTGCAAGGCTGGTTTTTCTGAGTCTTTCCTCATAACTGTAATTCTGGAATCCCACTATTAGCTTTGTTGCTCTTTTTTGTATTCTTTCCAGAGTGTTTATATCCCCCATATAATAAGGACTCCACACCTGTACACAGTACTCCAATCTAGGTCTAACTAATGTTTTATACAGTTTGACTTTCACTTCCTTGCTCCTATGTTTAATATTTATTTTTATCATACCTAAAATTGCATTTGCCTTTTTCACTGCTACCTGAACTTGCTCACTCACCTTTCCTGTATGATCTATTATAACCCCTAGGTCCCTTTTCTTAAATAACTTGGTCACTCACCTTACATATATGATTTATTATAACACCTAGGTCCCTTTCCTTATCTATCTTTCTAATATTATTCCCTCCCATTCTGTAATTATGTTCCATATTGGATCTACCTATTTGGATGACTGTACATTTATCTACATAAACTCCATTTGCCAGCTTACAGACCATTCTCAAATTTTATCTAAATCTGACCTCAATATATCCACTTCTGCTTTAGATGAGACACTACTGCATAGTTTTGTGTCATCAGCAAATTTTGCAATCATGGATCCCATATCAATATCCAAATCAGGGGATGGCGTGGCCTAGTGGTTATGTGACACGGCTCACAACCATAAGGTGCTGGGTTCGACCCCATCTCAGCACCGGCCGTTACCCCGGGGAAGCAAACCCTTAGAAAATGCAGGAGGAAGCAGACCCTTACATAAAATGCATGCTGAAGTCAGATGCACTGGGCCGACAGGCGCAAAATAAAAACGCAGTGCAATGCACACCGCCTTGGGGATTAGAGAAATAAGGCGAACGCAAAAAAAAAAAAAAAAAAAATATCCAAATCGCTTATATATCAAGAACAAAATTGATCCCAAAATCGAGCCCTATGGCATTCCACTTTTCACTTCACACTACTCAGAGTACTCCTTATTTATGCCCACCCTCTGCCTTCTTCCAGTTAACCAATTTTCAATCCATTTGGCAACTTCACCACCTATTCCATGTGATTTTAACTTTCGAAATAATCTTTTTGAGGTATTCTATCAAAGGCTTTTGCAAAATCTAGATAAATAACATCCACTGGCTCCCCTTTATCTATCATTTTAGTAACCTCCTCCATGAATTCTAATAGATTTATTAAGCATGATCTCCCTCTAGTAAACCCATATTTCTGATTAGATTAAATTTGTCTAAATGCATTACAATGTTTTCTTTGATTATTGACTCTAACAATTTACTGACTATGCTCGTTAAACTCACCAGTCTATAATTTGCTGGAACTGATTTTTTTTCCCTTTTTGAATAAGGGGATCACTCCTGCATCTTTCCAATCCCGTGGAACAATCCCTTTTGCAAGTGATTGAGAACATAATATAGCCAATGGTTTTGCTAGTTGGTCTCTAATTTCAAACAGCAATTTTGGATGAATACCATCTTGACCTGAACATTTATCCACTTTCAACCCCTCCAATTTTTTAAAAACCATTTCCTCTGTAATACAGATTGATCTTAATCCTGATGTATCCATGTCTCTTTGAAAGATATCTAAAGGCTCTGGGATCTTGAAGCAGTCCTCTTTTGTGTAAACTGTGCCAAAGTACTGATTGAGTAGATTAGCTGCCTCCCTATTCTCACTTATTATTTCCCCTGTACTGTCTATGAGAGGGCCTACGTTTCTTCTTTCATTCTTTGTTTATTTCTAACATAAGAAAAGAAGCTTCTACTATCAGTCTTGATCCTCTAAGCAAGTTTTTTTCAAAGTCTATTTTTCCTGTTTTATTCACTTTCTGAGCTGTGTTCGTTCTGCTTGTCCAAATATTTTAAATATGTTTCTTTTGATTTACCTGCCTCTATATATTTTTTCTAAGCTTTATTTTTAGCTCTTCTACATTTAATTACAAATCTAGTTATCCACTTTTTACGCTTGGGGTTTCCCTCCCTACATGGAACACATTCCTCTTTTAGCTTTTCTTGAACTGTTTTAAAACTCTCCCAGTCTTGTTCAACATTTGTTTCTCCCACAATATTTTCCAGATTATGTGGCTCACTGCCTCTTTCATCATATTAACATCTGCCTTAGAGTAGTCGCATGTTTGCATGTTTATGTGTACTTCTTTCTGAGGGATACAATCTGGTGTTTGTCATCTCAAATGGCCGAATCATTTGTTTACTGTCACTTGATGAGGTCTAGCACTGGTAATATCTTTGTTTCTGATTCTATCCATTCTTGTTACTCCAAGCATTATTTGCAGGCATTTCATCACTGTTGTTACGATGTTTCTTTTATCTTTGTTTGTTAATATCCAATTGTGGCACTGATAGCACAATGTAGGTCGTAATATTGTGTTGTAATAGTACACATTCTTATAGTCTCTTCTCTTTCCTCAGTTCTGTTTGCTTCTCCATGTAGTTTATATTGTACCAAGTCATTTCGTTCTTCTCTCGAGCTTTAGTCCAGCTCTTTGTTTGTATTAAAATTAGCAATGCTTTTGCACAGCTCGTTAGCAAGACCAGTTGCAATGATCCTATTTCGAGTCAGTACATTCTGGTGATGTGGGATTTATACCTTACGTAACCTAGTCTATGAATACTGTACACCATCCTGTACATTTTGGATTGTACTAAACCGTTTCTCTTTTGTGTTTTATCCTTGGAATATCACAAAACGTAGGAACACAATCAATTCAATATTCAAAAATCTGCGTCGCCATCTTAGTGACTGAAAACTAATTGTCCAGAAGGAGATCTGTGTTTCAGTTGCTCATGACCTGCTTGAGTGCATCGAAAATGATAACTTTTTTAAAAACAAACATAACTAATGATGAATTGTAAGTTTATTAGTATAAATCAAAACTAAAGTCCAGTCTTCACAGTGGAAGACCCCAAAAACATATGAAACATCCCCAGCAATGTCAAAAGACTATGCTGAACTGTTTTTGTAACAGAAGGGAATTGTAAATCATGAATATGCTCCATCAGACCAGACAGTCAAAAAAGAGTACTACTGTCAAAAGTTTTGTGGCATTTGAGTGATGTATTTCACAGTAAAAGACCAGCATTGCATAAGATTGGCAACTCCATCATGACAATGCACCTGTCCATGCATCACAACATAGTAGCTCCTAGCTAAGCACCAAACTCCACAGGTCTGTCAACCATCCCGTAGACTGTCTGCAACTTTAGGTATGTCTCTTTACATATTTGGCCAAATTGTTGACATATTCTTACGCAAATTCATTTATATATTTTTTATACCATGACAATGCAACAATTTTAATTCATGCACATAAGGCCAAAACACTACTGCAAATAAACCAGACGAGCTGACCAGACGTGACACATGCTAAGCCCACATTAGGTTCAAAGGTCAACTTGTGTGTAGCAGCTTCAGGCGGTATCCCTTAGTTCCTGAATTATGACCTCTTTCATCTATAACTTCTCTAGGACCTCTTTCATCCATAACTTCTCCAGGACCTCTTTCATCCATAACTTCTCCGGGACCTTTTTCATCCATAACTTCTCCAGGACCTCTTTCAGCCATACCTTCTCCAGGACCTCTTTCATCTATAACTTTATCGGACTTCTTTCATTCATAACTTCTCCAGGACCTCTTTCAGCCATACCTTATCCAGGACCTCTTTCATCTATAACTTTATTGGACTTCTTTCCTCCATAACTTCTCCGGGACCTCTTTCATCCATAACTTCTCCAGGACCTCTTTCAGCCATAC
Organism: Ariolimax columbianus; assembly: GCA_036924085.1. Classification (NCBI taxonomy): domain Eukaryota; kingdom Metazoa; phylum Mollusca; class Gastropoda; order Stylommatophora; family Arionidae; genus Ariolimax; species Ariolimax columbianus. The sequence goes on from JAVGWX010000003.1 coordinate 22,416,327, forward strand.
CTTCTCCAGGACCTCTTTCAGCCATACCTTATCCAGGACCTCTTTCATCTATAACTTTATTGGACTTCTTTCCTCCATAACTTCTCCAGGACCTCTTTCATTCATAACTTCTCCAGGACCTCTTTCAGCCATACCTTATCCAGGACCTCTTTCATCCATAACTTCTCCAGGATCTCTTTCATCCATAACTTCTAAACGACCTCTTCCATGCGTAACTTCTAAAGGACCTCCTTATTTATTTCCTTCTATCTCAATGAGACACATCCTTCTGTTCCATGTAGGCACATCACCTGAGTGTGGGTACATCAGTGGTCATACGGTGAGCAATAATCTTGGCTAACTGGTTAATCCACAAAAGTAAAGGACAGTGAGGGAGGCAGAAGAATCAGAAAGATCAGCAGCTCCCAAAGCAGTACAGTAAAGTGTGAGACACACTAAAGGCATATCCAGATTGTATCAGCACACAGGAAATGATGACTGGCCACTGTGGAAGAGATTGGGGTGTTATCATGTATACATGCTATACAAATCAATGGATCAAGCACTTAACAAATCCTTCACCTTTTTTGCTTCAATGTAAAGCACAGACCACCAGTGCAAATTGGTTCCCTTTGAAAGGAAGACTGTTTCTGAGTACCTTATTCTTCTTCTGCGATCGTTTTCAATCTCCAGCTACCTGAATAGGGCTTTAGAAGTAATGCGTTGTGTCGCTAGTTTGCATAGTTTACAGCTTGACTGTGATATTTGCACCTTTCGGTCCGACGCATTCGTGTTCAGCAGGAGTCATCTACCTTTTTGCCCTAATACAAATGAAGACTGCTTCTGAGTACTTGCAGTTACACCTCCGTTTCATCCCAATGTGATGCAAAGACCTTAACTGCAGATCGTTCCTTAGCAGGAAGCCTGTATCCCCAAGTTTTTACAGTGGCTGATCATATTAGTAATGCGTTGTATAGGAAAAGATTGCTAATCCTATGTACAATCCTCTTCTGTCACCTTTAATGGCATACTTGGAAGGTTACATTGGCCCTATTCTTTGCACTCCAGGCATCACTCCAGTGACTTTAAAAGAAATGGTAATCAAAAACATAAACTTTAGCATTCAATAAAAAAACTGTATGCACTACCTGTTTCCAGTGCCATCTTAAGTTCCTTAACTTTGGGTGCTGCCCCTGGCTTGCGATAGATCCCCTCTATGTAGATTCCTGTGTTCTCCAGTGTTGACATGAGCCGCTCGCACACTAATGGGATCCTCTGTTTGTCACATACCAGAGAATCCAGCTCAGCTCCAAATAGCTGGTTGCTGAATTGACCCTGATGGACAAATGAAAAATATTGTTTACTTGTATGTGCTAGATTAAAAGATATTCAATAGAAGTGATTTCCAAACACATTTAAATAACAACAGCTATCGCAAAAATAAGAAACTAACAAAGAAGTCCTTGAGAAACATAGTATGGTGGATAGTCTAGCAACGTTATGTAGAACCAATATTGCCTTATTAATGTGAGTCCTGGACAATAAATAAACAAATAGAGAAATTCAGTTCAGTTCAAGTACCATCTGAACATCGAAGGTCGACTGCAATGGATATCCAACATCCTCTGTCTCTAGCCTTGATCGTGCAATGTCAGTTTTTCCCAGTTTATCTTTTGATGTTATCCACCTACTTACTTCATTGTTTATCTGTAGCACATTTATCCTCTACCTTTCCTTCCAGTACTGTTTATCTGTGGCACGTTTGTCCTCTACCTTTCCTTCCAGTACTGTTTATCTGTGGCACATTTGTCCTGTGCCTTTCCTTCCAGTACTGTTTATCTGTGGCACATTTGTCCTCTACCTTTCCTTCCAGTACTGTTTATCTGTGGCACATTTGTCCTCTACCTTTCCTTCCAGCACTGTTTATATGTGGCACATTTGTCCTCTACCTTTCCTTCTAGGACTGTTTATCTGTGGCATATTTATCCTCTACATTTCCTTCCAGCACTGTTTATCTATGGCATGTTTGTCCTTTATCTCTCCTTCCAGTAATGTTTATATGTGGCACATTTATTCTCCATCTTTTCTTTTAGTATTGTTTTTGATGTGACCAAATTAACTGTCTGGTTCCTCAATTCTCTTTGCCTCTCTGATTTCTCTAAGACTTTCTTATTTGTTTTAATTTTTAGTCATGAGGTATGCCCCATATATTCCCAAAGGTATCAAAACTCTTCTCCAACTGTTTAAATGATCATACATAACACGCAATCATTCTCATTTTGAATGAATGACTCCAGAAAAGATGGGGTAACAAACGAAATGCTGATGGGGTTGGGCCAAACAGCAAAGAGGAAGTTACTATCAGTCCTGAACCAAAGCTGGAAAAGGGGAATTGTACCGCAGGCATGGAAAGAGGCTGTACTTATACCAGTACCGAAGAAAGAGGAAGATAGAACAGATCCAAATGGACACAGGCCTATCAGCCTACTGAGCTGTGTAGGTAAACTGATGGAGTGTATGATAAACACCAGACTGATGTGGCACCTGGAAGAAAAACACATATTAATTCCACAGCAAGCAGGATTTAGACTATACAGATCCACTAAGAGCCAGATCACTCTCATAGCACAGGAAATAGAGGATGCTTACCAAGAGAAAAAGCATACAGTAGCAGTTTTGGTGGATCTAGAGAAGGCATTTGACAAGGTGTGGAAAAAGGGACTTAAAGTCAAGCTACGAAGAAGTGAAGTATCTGGAAAAATGTACAGATGGATCAGCCACTACCTCGATAACAGAACAGCCAGAGTTCAAGTACAAGGGCAGATGAGCAAAAAGGTGACCCTAGAGCAAGGAGTACCCAAAGGGGGAGTACTGTCACCCACAGTTTTCATGGTGTATATAAACAACATCACAGAGAATATACCAAGAAGAGTCCACATGTTTGCAGACGATCTGGCTATGTGGACATCTGAAAAAAATCTCACCGTAACAAACAATCGGATGCAGCAGGCCCTAACATCATTGGAGGAGTGGGCGAACTCATGGCTGGTCAAAATAAACAAGGAAAAAACAACATGTATGATATTCTCGCTTTCAAATAAACCACAGAACACCAAAATAAGTCATAACGGCAAATATCTGCGGCCAAACGACAACCCAAACTACTTGGGAGTCACATTTGATCGGCACATGACATGGAAAAGTCAGATCGAGAGAAACCGAATGAGAGCCAGACAAAGAATGGCAATCATGAGGAAACTTGCTGGCACAAGCTGGGGAGCAGACGAAAGAATACTAAAGAAACTGTACACTGGAAGAGTGAGACCAGTTCTCGAGTATGGTATTGCGACATGGACAACAGCAGCAAAGGCGAACTTTGACAAAATTAGCAAACTTCAAAACCAAGCCATGAGAGTTATAACAGAAGGCATGAAGTCAATGCCAATTGTAGAACTTGAAAAGATTACAAATCTGCAATCCATGACCGACAGAAGAGACTGCAGAGCCCAGCAGCAAGCAGAGAAACTCAGAAGACTGACAGATCATCCAATTCATCAGAGACTAAATAGATTTGGAAAAGGGAAACTAAAGCGGAGAAACTTTGCAGAAATAGCCAAAGCAAAAATGAGCGAAGACCCTATGAACACCGAAACAACACCAAAGCCCATCCCTACTGTACGCAAAACCCACATGGAAGCAGCATATCATTCCGGAGGTGGTAGAAAATATACCAGGTATTGGAAACAAGAACAGCCAGACTGAAAAAGAAAGAAGAGACATAACCCTGAGGTACTTAACGGAAAACTACCCAAGCATGGACTGGACCCATGCATACCCCGACGGTTCTGTAACAAACACAACACAGAATGGAGAGGCAGGGATATTCCTGAGCCTACCAAATGGTAGAAAAATAACACTGTCAGTGGCAACTGGAAAATTCTCAAGCAATTTCAGAGCGGGGGCAGTAGAAGCAATGCTCACAGGCGAAAGCAATGAAAGCCAGATAGTCCTGTTCACAGATGCCCTGGCCGTGGTCACAGCACTAAAAAGCCAGAAAAATACTGAACTTAATGATTTAAGAGCAGTACTCTGTCAACTACGCCAGCAGTTCACACCAAAAAGAGTAGTGGTACAGTGGGTTCCATTCCACTGTAACATCCAAGGCAACGAGGAGGCAGACAGACTGGCAAAAGAAGGTGCAAGACTACCACAACAAGATTCTAGTGTGACCTACGAAGAGTCCAAAAGGCTTATTAGGGCCAGATACATGACCAAATGGGAAACAAAACATACTGGCTACACAAAAAATAATGCCTACTACCAGCTGAACAGAAGAGAGCAGGTCGTGGTCTTCAGATTCCGCACGGGCCACAACAGACTGAGGTACCATCTATTCAATAAATTGAAGATAAGTGGTACTGACGAATGCTCGTGTGGTACAGGGAAAATGACCGCTAAACATCTGCTGCAAAACTGCCCGATATACGAGGACCAGAGAAAGCACATGTGGCCATCACCAGTGGCAACACTAGACAAACTCTATGGCAGTGTCAACAGCCCCAGGATGACCACTGCTTTTTTCGAAAAAATACAGGTTGACGTCTGACAGCGTACGAAGAAGAAGAAGAAGAATCATCCATTGCTGTAGTTCTTGTTCAGCTAGCAAAACTGTATCATCAGCATATCTAAGATTATTTATTGACACTCCACTGATATTGATTTCTTATCATTTCTTCCATCTGTTTAAAATTGTGTTCTGTTATAAATGCTATACAGACAACCGGACAGTATGCATCCTTGCCACAAGCCTCTATTTGCATCGATATATACATTGAGTAAATCCTGGTAGATCTTACACTTGCAGTTTTCTCCCAGTAAAGGAAACTGAGTATTCTTTTCCATCTATGTTTTCCAAACATGTAATTAGTTTTTCATGCTTGACTCTGTCAAAGGTCTTTCTGTATATAAAGCATATATAAATGCATTTGTATACTTCTATATATTTTCCTTCTAGTCTCTTTATACAGAAAATTGCTTCACTTGTCCCATTGTTCTGTGAAAAAATCTAAATTGTTCAGCCGGTACGTAGCTGTTTTCACTACGCCTAATTCTCTCCTGTTTTGTTTTCTCCAGTATCTTAATGGTGTAGTTCATCAGGCCGATTGTTCTAAAATCTGAACATTCTCTCTAACCTCTACTCTCTATGGTAGATAGTCTGTGGTCTCTCTAACCTCTAATCTCTATGGTAGATAGTCTGTGGTCTCTCTAACCTCTAATCTCTGGTGGATAGTCTGGTGGTCTCTCTAACCTCTATGGTGGATAGTCTGGTGGTCTCTCTAACCTCCACTCTCTATGATGGATAGCCTGGTGGTTTTTCTAACCTCTACTCTCTATGGTGGATAGTCTGTGGTCTCTATAACCTCTAATCTCTATGGTGAATAGTCTGGTGGTCTCTCTAACCTCTACTCTCTATGGTGGATAGTCTGTGGTCTCTCTAACCTCTACTCTCTATGGAGGATAGTCTGGTGGTCTCTATAACCTCTACTCTCTATCGTGGATAGTCTTACATTTTCTCTGGTTATCCTCTACTTTCTAGGGTAAAAGACAAAGGAAGTAAGTATTGCCCTTAACTTTTGTTATTTCTTATCTTTGTATGTTGAATGAGACCTGTGACAGTCTGCTATCATAAAGTTCAGGATATTGTGAATGACAACATCTACTAACCCTGTTTTCTGCCACGCCTTTACATGCAGAGATTAACTTGCTGTAGCACTTCTTATGGCAGGCTAGTTTACAATCTGTGGACACATGACAAACACTCATGAGATTTGGGCAAACAATGAAATCTTGTGGTAGATTGGCATCTATATGGTCAATTCTATCTTCTTATTTCTTCTTGTTCGATTTCAAACTACAACATTTATGACTTTAATAAAGGTAATAGTCATCTCAAGGTTCTTGTTATCTCCATAGAGTTTCACATGGAAAAAAAAAAGCAGGCTGCAGTCAAGTATTACTTCATCCGTCGATGTCTGCTGGCCAGGTCTGTAATAGGTGTCCAGGTGTCACGGGGCAAGTGCTACAGGTACACAAATGCAAAGTGCCAATCTTGAAATAATGGTAGAGATGACTCCTCAATCGATTGTGCATGGTCTAAAGATGGATTACTTGATCTTCCCTCGAGAGTTGATATGTGTAATTTTATTTATGACCAGGGTATTCTCTTTCCCATTTTAATCTAAGGATGGCTTTTATAATTGTTTTGGTCTTTTCATATTTTGTTGCTGTATTATATTACTGTTGAGTTCCTCCTTGTCTGACAAGCTAACCTGGCTTGTCATTGTTCGGGATCTTAAAATTGTCTGGTATCCACTGTATTGTCCTCTTTTGGAAGCAAAGTGCCAAGCATTCAGTGAGTCTGTCAAGATACTGAGTTCATTTTGCGTGTTGACTCTTCATGGCATATTGTGTCACTGACATTGAGGTTCTCTCGAGGACTGACATGCCCAGCATCCATGCATTGCTAGAAAAAGAACAACTAGGATGGGTCGGACACCTCATTAGTATGTCAGACGAACGGCTCCCAAAGAAGCTACTCGTCAGCGAGCTGAGAGAGGGATAGTGCGAGAAATGGTGTGAGAAAGAGCGCCCATAGAAACATTTTAAAGACAGTCTGAGGGACTCACTGAAAAGTTGCCAGATAGATATCATCACTTGAAAATGTCTTATGCAAAACAGATCTGACTGGAGAAGCGCAGTCAAAGCGGGTGTAGCTAGAAGATCACTGTGTTGTGAAAGCCCAGAGCAGACGCTAGACCTGGAAATCACGAGCAGCGACAACACCATCACCTTCCACTGACCTCGTGTGCCCATTATTCAGCAGATGTCTTTGTGCCCGCAGTGGCCTGTTCAGTCACATGCCAACCCACACCCAACAGGGAAATCTGTGACAAGGATGATGTTGGCGGTCTTCATCGACAACGGTCTTCATCGACAACGATTGACAGCTATTACTATTTGTGAAGGTAACCACTTATTTCTCTGGATCAATGATCACTTCATAAATATAAGTTAACGTCTTTCTTTATGTATGTATCAGAGAGCTGGCAGGTGGAGTTTAACGTAGATAAATGTACATGGGAAAATCCAATATGGAATATAATTACAGAATAGGCAAGAACAATATTAGAAAGATAGAAAAGGAAAGGGACCTAGGGGTTATAATACATTACACAGGTAAAGTGAGTGAGCAAGTCCAGGTAGCAGTGAAAAAATACAATATTAGTTATGATAAAAGGAAACATTAAACATAGAAGCAAGAAAGTGTTAATTAAACTGTATTAAACATTAGTTAAACCTAGATTGGAGTACTGTGTACAGGTGTGTAGTCCTAATTGTAGAGGGGATATAATAAAACTGATAATGGGATTCTAGTTATGAGTTATAGTTATGAGGAAAGACCGAAAAATCAGCCAACTGTGTCTAATAAAGAGAATTTGAAGTGATTTAATACAGGTTTATAAGATAATCTTGGGAAAGGATAAAATAGACTATAACAAGTTTTTCAAAGTACAACCAGCTACAAGAAGAAGATGGCACAGCTACAAATTAATTAAATAAAGGTCCAGATTAGATTTTAGGAAATATTTTATTAGTCAAAAAGTGGTGATTACTTGGAATGCATTGCCACAGGAAATAGTGGTGGGCAGGGTTAGTTAATGCATTAAAAAACAGATTGAATACAGTTATTGTTAGATCACATTGAGTAGAAGAAAATTGTTTGTATATATACTCTTCAGAGGCTTCTAACCAGTATTTTTTTTAAAGTTACAGTTAAGTGTAACAAAGAGAGAGAGACAATGAAACATGTAAAGAAAGATAGAAAGAAAAAAAGATAGAATTGAAGAACAATAGAATGATCAAACAAAAAACAACTTTACTTTAATTACACTTTTGATCAATACATTTCTGATGTACTTGATCAATATATTACGACACAGTTGATCAGTATATTTATGGTGCACTTGATCAATATATTTATGGTGCACTTGATCAATACATTTATGGTGCACTTGATCAATACATTTATGAAGCACTTGATCAATACATTTATGATGCACTTGATCAATAGATTTATGGTGCACTTGATCAATATATTTCTGATGCACATGTTCTATTTATTTTTCACGCATTTGGTCAATATATTTATAATGCACTTGATGAGTGTGAGATTGAGGACTAACCTTGACATACAAACACCTTATCCATGATCCATATCAAGGAGGTGCACACTTCACAGAATGTTGGAATACTGAACTGGACTTGCTGGTACCTGTGGCCATTGTAATCCTAGGACAGAAAGCACAGATATCAAATTACCACCCCAGTACAATAGCCCTTCATACAACACTACATATAATATTCATTGTGAGCAGATGCTTCGTGAAACCCAACCCTGTGCTTCTAAGTGAAGCCCCCCTAGAATGTCTACCTCAGTCGTCTTCTCAATATGACAACAGCATAAAGTCAGAGGTTACTAGGTGCTGATGAGCAGGTTGTGATACCTTCAACTCCATCAAGACAGCGACAAAAAACGCTAGACTGCATGTGAACCTCTTTGGCTCAGTCATCCTGCTGGTACTGTGCTATGGCGGTAAAACGTGGTCACCAATGAAAGCATTGGAGAATTAACTAAGGACAATGCATGCCTCACTTGAGCGCTGTCTAATGGGATTAGCAATCAGGCAGCAATATCAGATGGACCTTCACAACAGTGACATCCAAATAATGTCACAAGTCAAAGGTTTTTTACAGCATATAATCCTTTCAAAAGATCGATGGGCTGGTCACACTACAAAAATAATTGACAAGCGCTGGAGTTCCAGAACTGCCCTAATATATTCAATCACTAGAGCTAAGTAGACCCACAGCCTGTTAGGCACCAACAATTCTGCTCTTAACAAACCATCTAACCATGGTCGTGTTATGCCATGTCATACAGTTTGTCACCTCTTATGACATTCACTCTGTGGGGAATTTGTTTGTTTTTTGTTTTTTTTTTTGGCGTTCGCCTTATTTATCTATTCCCCAAGGCGTGTGTGCGTTACACTGTGGTTTTTATTTTCCGCCTGTCGGCCCAGTGCATCCGACTTCAGCATGCATTTTATGTAAGGGTCTGCTTCCTCTTGCATTTTCTAAGGGTTTGCTTCCCCGGGGTAACGGCCGGTGCTGTGATGGGGATCGAACCCAGCACCTTCTGGTTGTGAGCCGTGCCACTTAACCACTAGGCCACGCCGTCCCCTCTGTGGGGCATTTAAAACATATAAATGGGAAAATTGGTGCATTTTGACAGTCTTAAAATTGTTCAGCCCCACTCTTTAATTCATTTATATAGCAAAAATACATATATGATTTAATTTATTTTAAATATGCGTTCTGAAAAAAATCATTTTAAGGTGAGTAGAATGGTGAAGTAATTCAAACTCACTACTGTTTCCACTTTTTTATGCTTCTCTCGTTTTACTGTCTTCTTTTCTAAGCGCCGATCATCTTTCTTGTTTTCCCGTGATCTTGCCTCCTCCAGCTTCCTAAATTCATCCAAGAATCCACGGAATGCATTGACTGACATGACAAGTGGAGCATCTGTCTTTTCCTGCTTCATTTCTGCTTCTAGAATGTACCGAAATTTCTCAAACAGGTCTCGATAACGAACTGCAGACTTTTCTTTCTGTAAAATATATTAAATTAGAATCTGTATATGTGAGATTAGGTGGGGTGGGGAAGAGAATGGAAGGGGGCAGCTAAAGACAAAACTGTGAGGCAACTGGTGAATGGTGCTGGGAAAAGGACAGAGGATGGTGCACTGATAAAATAATTGACAGTTTAATAATATGGTATCACATAAAACCAATAATATGTGATGACATCAAGTGAAATATTATAATTTGGCAGAAGAACTGTACACTTAATTAAATCAATTCTCTGTATTTATCACTATAAAAAAAATAGTTCTGCACTATTAATTTCAGGACATTCATATGCATGATTTAAGATGACAAGAGAACCAAAACGCAAAGGTTGGCTGTGATAGGATACTCACGCTGACTTCCACAGCTTTCAGCGACTTCAGATCTTTTCTAAATTTTTCTAAGGCACCTTTGAAGATTCTGTCAAAAACCGTATCATGTCTGTTTGTATCTCTGTACAGCTCCAATTGCTGGAAATATAATGGAGCCCAGAATTCATTTTTTAAACTATGAAAATGAATAAACTGAATCAAGTGCTCCATTTTGCCAAGACAAAAGTGGAAATATGTGCAACATGGAAACGTTTTGAAACCTTTGTACTGACATCTCTAAAATACCGGTCTCAACCACCAAGTAATGTGAGAATTACATAGTAGGTTGTTGTTTTTGTTGTTTAATGCCCACAATGAGTAAGTTTACTCTTTTGTGCTACCTTAAAATGGCGTTAAGTGGCAGGTTCTAGTATCTTTCCTCACATACTGATGGACCATGGTCCTCCAGGTGGTTGTGTTATGCTTGACGCATAGCGTGACGTTAACTACTATGGGGATCTGGTCGATCCACATCTCGTCAACCAGACTGCCTTCAAAACAGCTGTTTCTAGGGAATGCTACATGGAAGAGAGATAGTGGTCTTGGTCAGTATATTGTGCCTGACCCTGACACAATGTCCTATGTCAGTATGTTGTGCCTGGCTGGACGAGCGTCTCAGTCCTCCTATATAGCAGGTAATATCTCAAACTAATTCTATGGCACAGTAAATGCAAACCTAGTGCCCAATTGCATAGCCAATGAAGAAAGCATGTTTTTCGACAAACTACAAAAGCTTGGTGTCCTGATACACCATATGTCAAATGCATTGTGACATTGAATGTGTCATTTGCCAACCCCAATATATACAAAAATCAGCTATACTCTGCAGGATGATAAATCTGAATTCAGTTCAATCTAAGTGCTATCTCCCCATTGAAGATTGGCTGGTCAGTTGCAATGGATCTCCAATGTCCTCTGTCTTGCCTTAATGGTGCAATCTGTCCACCTCTTGATGTAATCCTCCCACTTATATCAATGTTTACCTTTGGCATGTTTGTTCACCTTTCTTGATGATTTGTTGACTCTGTTGTTGCTGAACAGTTCACTATATATTTCATCCATCTGTTTGACATATCTTGCTCATTAGACAAGATGTCTCCAATCTTGTTCTTAATGCCTCCTCCTTCCTGAGTCATATTTTTCATGCGTGAAAGTCACCATTTCTGCACCCTTAACTCTTGTCCTATGCTTCTTTCCCATATCTTCTATTATCTTCAATTTGATTCTATCCACTGTTCATTTGTATGTCGTCATATAGTACACACCCCATGGTTTTAATGCCTTACATTCTGGAGTGTTTTTTGCTCTTTATATTTTTTTCGTTCATATCAAAAAGATAGATGGGTGCTTGTGCAGAATATAAGTTTGTAATTGGAATGACAAGACCAATATGAAATTGTTGAAATCAAGTAGACAAACAGCAGTGAAACAGAAGAAAAATTGAAGTCAATGGCGTTGGATAGAACATACATTAATAAAAGCCAAGTGATTGTAAATACAATTTTTTTTTATAGTTAATAGCAATGGATCTGCACATACATCGAGATAAAACTAAAATGCTTAGATTGAACTGCCAATCAGGTTTCACTGGGAAACTATTTTATGCAACACATGGAGTTGTTCGTCTATCTAGGGAGCACTCTCAATACGTTCAGTGATACAAAACGATATTAACCTAAGAATGAAAAAATGAGGGAAGTTTTCATTTACGAGTGATTGGTTCTAGTACCAAGTTGAAGATATTGAACTCTTTTATAATGCAAAATTAGTGCTGCAAGAGCCATTGCAACAGCAGCAGAAGCAGCAGTAGTAGTAAAAGTAGTAATCTCTTTCGGTCATGACTGACTATACAATGATACAACTTGGAGTGGTAGACAAAACATATATACTCATGTGTTTCTTGTTTTATTTCTCATTACGTCATTGTCCTTTTACTTTTGTGTTACAAGAGCTTCTCTTCACCAAACATGAAGTGACCCTTCAGGGTACATCTCCACTTGGATCAGTCTGCCGCTTCATCTACCCAGTATGTCAGACTCATGACCAGGGCCTTCATATCACGCTCACACATATCTTTGAACCTCAACTGTGGTTGGACGACTATTCTCTTGCCATCCCCTAACTGTCTATAGACGGTTTCTTTAGGAATGCAAACATCTTCCATACGATGGACATGACCACGCCATTGTAGTCTTCACTGTCTAATGAGCTGTTGTAAACACTGTTGTATAGCTCAGAGATATGATGAAAAGCTATAACACTCAATCAAGACGCTGAGCAGCGCATGAACTGCAGAGGTCAGCGACCCATAGCTGACTGCTAGCGTCAGGCACAGCAAACCAGAGCTGCCAAGAGCCTTCTACACCTCCACGAGATGATCCTGGATAACAGGCTGCAACAGAGCAGACTGGCTAAGAAGGGATCGAAGAGGGAATGCTAACCCGGTACTATAAAATGCTTGCTTTATCACCCTTATCACCTTGGAGCACATAGCCCATCAGTCAATCCTCACCCTTATCACCTTGGAGCACATAGCCCATCAACCAATCCTCACCCTTATCACCTTGGAGCACATAGCCCATCAACCAATCCTCACCCTTTTCACCTTGGAGCACATAGCCCATCAACCAATCCTCACCTTTATCACCTTGGAGCACATAGCCCATCAACCAATCCTCACCCTTATCACCTTGGAGCACATAGCCCATCAACCAATCCTCACCCTTATCACCTTGGAGCACATAGCCCATCAACCAATCCTCACCCTTATCACCTTGGAGCACATAGCTCATCGACCAATCCTCACTCTTATCACCTTAGAGCACATAGCCCATCAACCAAACAGACCTGTCCTATGCTATTTTCTCCAGTTCTTTCCAGTTTGTCCCTATTTTTCTTGTATCAGTTCCTAGGTCTCCTCTCCATGCCAGCTCCCCCACACCATACAAACCTTCTTGCTACAAAATTGTCAGCCAATCTAACCTTGGCAGTATTTGATGTATACATAAGTAGAGCTATGATTTAAAATCAGATATATTTGTTGGCTTTTGAATGTCAAATAATTTGTGCAGTAACTGAGTGTCAGATGTTTGGAGCAGGACTTGGATGCAAAGTAACTTATCATAAATCTTGTATTCACAATAGTGTGGCCATGCATGGTGACAGCAATAAGATGTCCGCCAGTGCTTTAGCTGTCATCTTTGCCCCTGTGGTTCTGGGAACTAACAAGAAACTTCAAGCTCAAGATGCCATTGCTCTGATGACTCAACAAATGATGTATGTTTACTGTTTAATTCAGTTCTGTTGCCATCTCCACATTGAAGATTAGCTGCAATGGACCTCTAAAGACCTCTGTCTTTGGCCTCAGTGGTGCAATCGGACAAGCTTGTTATTGTCCATCTCTTGATATTAACTTCCCACTTATTGCAAAGTTTTTCTCTGACACATTTGTCTTATATTTGTCCTTCTAGAATGCTTTTAAATCCGGTGGTAGGGATCAAGATGCTGAGCAGTGCATGAGCTGCAGTGTTCAGCAACCCATAGCTGACTGCTAGCGTCAGGGCTAGCGAACCAGAGCTACCAAGACCCTTCTACACCTCCACCCGGTGATCCTTGATAACAGGCTGCAACAGAGCAGACTGGCTAAGGAGAAGCGGTCGAAGAGGGAATGCTAACCTGGTACTCAAAAAATGCTTGCGGAAGTCGGATGTGTTGGACCAAAAGGTGCAAATATTACAGTCAAGTTGTAAACTACAACACAATGCATTCCGTTCTCTGGACTACATTCTGCTACTTAGGCCCATGTCGAGGTTTGGTAGCAGGAGATTGAGATCAAACAAAGCCAAGCCAAAAGCTATAACAAGGAAGGTGCAGACTTTTATCAATGATTGTCTGCGCCAGAGTGAACAGCTGAGATCCCATGATCCAATGATAAAGGCATTAATAATGCCTACATTCAATGTTGCTGATGATGCAGAAAATATTACACATGAAAGGACCCCAACTCCCGAAAAAGTATTACAATAGTTCCTGTTTTGGGTTCATCATAGCACAAGAAAGTAAGAGGCAGACCACGGTCTGTGTGGATGAGAGAGCTTGATCGAACATTAAGAAATCAGGGAAGTCGTAGTATGAACTAGCCCTGTTAGCTAATGATATTGATAGTTGGCAGTTGTTTGTTGAAGGTTTATGCTCCTCTGGGAATTGATGGAGTATTGATTGATTGATTGATAGTATTATTTAGCTGGACACAAAAAGTGACATTCTGGTGACCCTACAAGTATAAATGTCCATTCAGTAGTCTATCAATGAGACGGAGAGATGAACTGAGTTAACCATTAGTCCTGCCTGGTACTCCAGGTAAAATATGGAAATGATATTAAACAACTTTTAGTTACCTCGCCATGTGGCACAAATTCTCTCTGATTGAATACAAGATCAAGGTCAAAGACACAACAGTGAATGAGCTGACAGTAGATAGTCACTCAAAGCTGGTTGCATCTGTCAGGGTAGCAAACCATAGCTGATCAAGATCCTATTCTGCCTCCAAGTGGTATACCTGGAAACAGGCTGCACTCGTGCTGTCTTGCTAAGAGAATAGGGATCTCAGAGGGAAAGTAAGCCTGGTCCCAAAAATGCTGTGCTGAAATCAAATGTGATGGGTCGTTAACAACGACACAACGTCCATTTCAGGACGAACAAACCAGGTTTACATATAAGACAAATAGTGCAAAAAGGCAGCTTCTGTTATTGAAACCTTAGGGTAAGAGAAATACGGAATATAATAAAATAGATCACAAATGTAGAAGAGAGTTCAAAGTAGACATAAAAGTGATATGGAAGATGTGGAGGCAGATGTAACTGATAACATGTGTTTGTTGAAGACATGTACTCGACTGGGTATTTAACGGTTTGATTGACATATGACAAATGTATTTGATCAAATATGCTACATTATATATCATAAAGCACGAACCTTCTGTGAAATGAATTCATCGAGGAAACCCAGCTCTGCAACATCAGTGATCACCATGTTGTCTGCATACTGCCACTCTGTGGACCTGGCCACCTTCATATTACTGCGGGACTGAGTGCTTCCAGGCGAGATGCTTGAATTTTTGTCGTTTACTCTACGATCCTTTTTCTTCTGTCTTCTGTGGCTCCACTGTGATGTCTTGACAGAATCATCCAGCATAATGCCTGCTTGCTTCTCTTTGGTAACCAAGGGAACAGAGGACGGTAGAGTATGGGGCAGAATGTTCACTCCAACTGGTGAGTAGTCAAAGAAATTGATTTTTTTATTTTTGAAAGGACAGAAATGCAGATTATAACAACCAAAAATGATTTTGTGTTGCAATATTGTTAATTAGTAAGGTTGTGTCTAAATATGATGAGTCATGACCTTGTGAACTACAGGCAGGCTTTTTTCTCCCTGCAGACACAACTTAACTTAACTTAGCTTCTTTATACTGGTTTAGAAGACTCTGCAGAGTCTGTATATAAACAGTTTCATTTTCATTACCTTGCTCTAAAAGCTATGCACACCCAATCTATTCTTAAATGCTTTAATTGTCCCTGCCTCCACTGCTTCCTATGGCAATGCATTCCAAGCACTCACCACTCTCTGACTAAAAATATATTTCCTAATATCTAATCTGGACCTTTCTTTAGTTAATTTGTAGCTATACTCTCTTGTTATTGTAGGTGGTTGAATTTTGAAAAACTTGTTATAGTTCAATGGTACAAATGGGGTGACTTACATACATCATCTCAATTAGCCTACATTCTCACTGATTCCAAGGTAATATTAAATGTGGCCTGGTTACAAATCATCAGCTGATACCAAAAGGCAACACCCAAAGTAAAAGGTACAGAGACTACAGAGGCATTAATATTAATAGAATGGCAGACATTGTGGCACAAGCAAACGTCAAACAGAACACAGAAATAGCATATGAGCAGCAAGCACAAATAGATTTAGGGGTAGAAGAAGGCTGTCAAGGTTTCAGGAAAGGAGGTATAAGAAAGAAATTAACAATGTGATGGAGTAAGAGATTACAGGCAGCTATCAAAGAAAAGAAGCCATTATTTAAGAAATGTAGAAACTCATAAGAGTGAAATGACTATGACTATGAACAAGTGAGACATAGAGGAAGGACTCAAATTCTAGTCATGTGAGGAGACAAGGCAGACATATGGAGAAGTTCTTAGGGAGCTATGTTCAAAAACACTCCGGGACTTTTACAAAAATATCCGTGCCATATGAGCATGAGATGAGAAATCCCAATCCTTTCGCAGTAATAAACGATAGAGATGGCGAGCCGATCTGTAATAATTACGAGATAAAGGCAAGATGGGAGGCATATTTCAGAGTTACTCAACCGAAACAAAAATCATGATGTCCAGACTGTCTGTTAATGTTACATCCTTGCAAGCAGTCTCTGACCATTTCATATATAACAACCAAACAATCCTGGAGCAGGAAGTCAGAGGCCATTAGGAGATGCCCTAAAAACAAGGCCCCAGGATTGTGGTTGTGCCATATGGCAGAACAAAGGCATCAGAAAAGACTGCAGCTCATACAGAGGAATATCCAACCTTTGTCACGTAGATCAAATATATACCACGGTATTAGAACAGAAAGTGGGAGCTAGGGTAGAGCATATGCTCGGTATATAATAATGTTTGCTCTAGGAACGGCAGAGGATGCACGGACGCAATATCTGCACTACGACAGCTGAGTGAAAAGTCAATGGTATAATGAAGAACTAAATATAGCCTTCATTGATCAAGAGAAAGCCGTTGATAGGATCAACAGGAGTAAATTATAGGGTATTTTGAAGGAATATGATGTAAGGCGACAGCTTCTGAATGATATGTGTGCTATCCCCTTCTTTATTCATTAACTATTTCACTGCACTTCAACCTCTTTGTACCTGATGCCCACTTTTATAACTTTCGTGAGGGTAAATTTTCCTTACTACCCACTACAATCGACTTCTGCGATCGTCCACTGAGTCTGTGTATTCTGAATGTTTTTAATCATCATGTAGAATGTCCTTTGCTCCCATCACAGTCCATCTGAAAGAAACTCTATCTCTTGCTAAATTACCAGCCAGCTCCAGAGTCATGACCAAGCAGTCCTTGACATCTTGGTGCCATCGTCTTCTTGGTCTGCCTCTGCCTCTCTTGTCCAGCACCATACCTTCCATTACCGTTCTCTCAAGACGATTGTCTTTTGATGTGGCAAAAGTATTTCAATTTTCTGTTCATGATGAAATTTATGAACCACTTCTCTATGCCTAACACTGTCGAACGTCTGTATTCTTCTTTTTTTTTTGGGTCGACGGTATTCTGAAGACCTTTCTACAACACTTCGACTTGAAGGGCTCAAGGTTTGGGTAACTGTCCATGTTTCACAGCCATATGCTGACACCAAAAATGTGCACTTCTATTGGTTTGCTGGTATTCTGAAATAGTTTCCTCAGGTTGTTTTTAATACAGCATGTAATTATTCTTCTACCACAGAATTCTGCAACTGAAAGCTAAAATCACCCACTAGTGGCTGGTAGCATCCAGGTTAAAAATCACCGATAAATATGGACAAAATCACCAGTATAGCCAATCACAATCAGAAATTGTTCAATTAATTGATTCTCGCAGATGACCAGAGCCTCTTCTACAATAAGTAAGGGGACAACAACATCTCACATGTTTCGACTGAGTCTGCCAAGAGTATGACATGAAGATAAACTGTGATTCTTTTTTCCGTGTCCAGCAACCTCACATAATATGAGCCCAAAATCTAGCCACTCTTTCACTTGTCACCATCAGGTACTCCATTGAACAGAGTTCCTGCATATTGTGACAATGAATCAGGTGCTTCCCCTCCCCCCCCCCCTATCAACCTGCCCATCTCTTCTTCTCTCTACCCCTCTCCTCTCAACCTACCCCTCTCCTCTCAACCAGCCCATCTCTTCTTCTCTCTACCCCTCTCCTCTCAACCAGCCCATCTCTTCTTCTCTCTACCCCTCTCCTCTCAACCTACCCCTCTCCTCTCAACCAGCCCATCTCTTCTTCTCTCTACCCCTCTCCTCTCAACCAGCTAATCTCTTCTTCTCTCTACCCCTCTCCTCTCAACCAGCTAATCTCTTCTTCTCTCTACCCCTCTCCTCTCAACCTACCCCTCTCCTCTCAACCAGCCCATCTCTTCTTCTCTCTACCCCTCTCCTCTCAACCTACCCCTCTCCTCTCAACCAGCTAATCTCTTCTTCTCTCTACCCCTCTCCTCTCAACCAGCCCATCTCTTCTTCTCTCTACCCCTCTCCTCTCAACCAGCTAATCTCTTCTTCTCTCTACCCCTCTCCTCTCAACCAGCTAATCTCTTCTTCTCTCTACCCCTCTCCTCTCAACCAGCCCATCTCTTCTTCTCTCTACCCCTCTCCTCTCAACCTACCCCTCTCCTCTCAACCAGCCCATCTCTTTTTCTCTCTACCCCTCTCCTCTCAACCAGCTAATCTCTTCTTCTCTCTACCCCTCTCCTCTCAACCAGCCCATCTCTTCTTCTCTCTACCCCTCTCCTCTCAACCTACCCCTCTCCTCTCAACCAGCTAATCTCTTCTTCTCTCTACCCCTCTCCTCTTAACCAGCTAATCTCTTCTTCTCTCTACCCCTCTCCTCTCAACCAGCTAATCTCTTCTTCTCTCTACCCCTCTCCTCTCAACCAGCCCATCTCTTCATCTCTCTACCCCTCTCCTCTCAACCTACCCCTCTCCTCTCAACCAGCCCATCTCTTCTTCTCTCTACCCCTCTCCTCTCAACCAGCTAATCTCTTCTTCTCTCTACCCCTCTCCTCTCAACCTACCCCTCTCCTCTCAACCAGCCCATCTCTTCTTCTCTCTACCCCTCTCCTCTCAACCAGCTAATCTCTTCTTCTCTCTACCCCTCTCCTCTCAACCAGCCCATCTCTTCTTCTCTCTACCCCTCTCCTCTCAACCTACCCCTCTCCTCTCAACCAGCTAATCTCTTCTTCTCTCTACCCCTCTCCTCTCAACCAGCTAATCTCTTCTTCTCTCTACCCCTCTCCTCTCAACCAGCTAATCTCTTCTTCTCTCTACCCCTCTCCTCTCAACCAGCTAATCTCTTCTTCTCTCTACCCCTCTCCTCTCAACCTACCCCTCTCCTCTCAACCAGCCCATCTCTTCTTCTCTCTACCCCTCTCCTCTCAACCAGCCCATCTCTTCTTCTCTCTACCCCTCTCCTCTCAACCAGCCCATCTCTTCTTCTCTCTACCCCTCTCCTCTCAACCAGCTAATCTCTTCTTCTCTCTACCCCTCTCCTCTCAACCTGCCCATCTCTTCTTCTCTCTACCCCTCTCCTCTCAACCAGCTAATCACTTCTTCTCTCTACCCCTCTCCTCTCAACCAGCTAATCTATTCTTCTCTACCCCTCTCCTCTCAACCTGCCCATCTCCCTCCCCCCCCCCAAAAAAAAACATGTCCATCTCTTCTTTTCTCCTCTTCAACCTGCCCATCTCTTCTCCCTCTCTCAACCTGCCAATCTCCCCTTCCCCCCCCCCCCCAACTGCCTATTTATCTTTTTCTCTCTACCCAATCCCCATTCTTCCCCCCCCCCCCAACCTGTCCCTCTCTTCTTCTCTCTACCTCTCTCCTCTCAATCTGCCCATCTCTTCCCCCCTCTCTCAACCTGCCAATCTCCCCTCCCCCCAACTGCCCATTTCTCTTTTCTCTCTTTTCCCCAACCCCCAATGCTGCCACCCCCCCCCCCCCCCCCCCAAACCTGCCCATCTCGACTTCTCTTCCCTGAGTATTATACTACCCAAAAGATATTCTAAGGTATTCCTCTGTAATAAAAGACTGAGAAAGGCTGGCACAGAGTATTAATGTCAACATTACTGGTCATAGAATAAGTAAGTAACTAGCATGTCCTTTACGGAACGTGGCTTCTTAGAACTGCCACATATTTGGCTGTTATAAGCTTCTTGGCAAGTGTGCAGTACGGTTGGTTGTCAGTACTTTCTGTACATTGATGTGCAATCGCCCGAGAAAAAAAAACCCAGTGACTGCTGCTGAACTGGACACGGTGGGAATCGAACCCGGTGCACCGGGATTGTAAAAATCGAGCGAGTTTCACCTCTAGACCACGCAGCCTTCCTCTCATAGAATAGTTTATAGCAAATTAGCAAGTCATACGATCTTTACAAGCAATTATTACTGATGTTATGACACAAGTTCCTATGTCTGACCAGGTGTTTAGAGACCTGTATTGGTTACTTAGCTGTAATAATCAGTACCTGACTCTGAGTTAGGTAAGTCAAGGAAAAGAAACCAGTCACTAAACATCACAAGACAAATACTAAGAATAATCAATACAATATTACAGACATGTCTGTTCTTACTAGTTTCAACACGTTTGGACTGATAGGACACAGAATCTTCTGATTCTTCCTCGCTGTCCTCCTTTTTCTTCTTGGTACCTGGAACAAATGTCAAGAACATAAACATTTATATAACTGACAAAGATTGATTTCAAACAGTATTATAATTATGAATATATTCAAATATCAGTGCAATATCATCATCATGTTGTTGATCAGACCTAAGACATTGTAAGGTTGTCTGAGCATGTCTCTATTTCACCCTTTCCTCTGGTTGACCAGTCCTGAGACTGATTGTAAGGTTGTCTGAGCATGTCTCTCTATTTCACCCTTTCCTCTGGTTGACCAGTCCTGAGACTGATTGTAAGGTTGTCTGAGCATGTCTCTCTATTTCACCCTTTCCCCTGGTTGATCAGTCCTGAGACTGATTGTAAGGTTGTCTGAGCATGTCTCTCTATTTCACCCTTTCCCCTGGTTGATCAGTCCTGAGACTGATTGTAAGGTTGTCTGAGCATGTCTCTCTATTTCACCCTTTCCCCTGGTTGATCAGTCCTGAGACTGATTGTAAGGTTGTCTGAGCATGTCTCTCTATTTCACCCTTTCCTCTGGTTGACCAGTCCTGAGACTGATTGTGAGATTGTCTGAGCATGTCTCTCTATTTCACCCTTTCCTCTGGTTGATCAGTCCTGAGACTGATTGTGAGATTGTCTGAGCATGTCTCTCTATTTCACCCTTTCCTCTGGTTGACCAGTCCTGAGACTGATTGTAAGGTTGTCTGAGCATGTCTCTCTATTTCACCCTTTCCTCTGGTTGATCAGTCCTGAGACTGATTGTCAGATAGTCTGAGCATGTCTCTATTTCACCCTTTCCTCTGGTTGACCAGTCCTGAGACTGATTGTAAGGTTGTCTGAGCATGTCTCTATTTCACCCTTTCCTCTGGTTGATCAGTCCTGAGACTGATTGTCAGATAGTCTGAGCATGTCTCTCTATTTCACCCTTTCCTCTGGTTGACCAGTCCTGAGACTGATTGTAAGGTTGTCTGAGCATGTCTCTCTATTTCACCCTTTCCCCTGGTTGATCAGTCCTGAGACTGATTGTAAGGTTGTCTGAGCATGTCTCTCTATTTCACCCTTTCCTCTGGTTGACCAGTCCTGAGACTGATTGTGAGATTGTCTGAGCATGTCTCTCTATTTCACCCTATCCTCAGCAGAATTTCAGCATAGGTTCATACTTTAATGTTTTTGCATGTCTGAGATGTAAAGCTGAGTTTTGGTCACCACCTTCCTCTTTTCCCCTGGATCTTGCCCTCTAGTATCTTCAGTAGAAAACTTTCATGTTACATATTGTGTCCCAGCCAATTCAATCTTCGGTTTTGTATCATTTCTGATATTTGTCCTTGTGCTCCTAACTCATTGAGGACATTGTTCTGTCCATCACACTCATTCAATTCTATGGTAGCACCCAATTTCACTTTCAAGCGTTTTTCATCCTTCTTTCCTAGAGTTAATGTTTCAGCACCAAATAGTGCAGCTGGCCATACATGAGTAGTGATTATTTGTTTCCTTTATTCTATCCTCATATTCCTTTAGGTTAGTCATTTCTGTTTTTCTCTGAAGATATTATGCCAATGCAATCCTTGTCTTAATTTATGTCTCATTGCTGGCATTTTCTGTAATGGTTTGCCCTAAATATGTAAACTTCTGTACTTGTTCAATTATTTCTCCATTGATGATTATATTTATTTGCCTATGTTGCTTGGATATTACTCTATTAGCTTTGTCTTTGTCTTCAATGTGTTTATTTCATGACAAACTCTGTGGCGTAGCTGTACATTTTTTTAAGCAGCCTTTGCAACGTTGCTACTGATCCTTCCAGTATGGCTTGATCATTTGAAAATTTGATGGCATTAACTTTCATACCATTGACTTTGACTCACCTATTACAATTCCGAACAACTTATTTCATCATCATCTCATGTTAAAGAAAATCGGTAAAGCAAACAACCTTGTCACACACCCTGTCTAATTGAAATTAGATCTGTTAGTTCTTCTTTGATTGAAATAACAGCCTCTAGATTTTCATATAGGTTCTGGATTAACCTAATGATTGGTTTCTTTATACCTATTTCTTCCAACATTTGAAAAAGGTTGTAACAAGGCTATTTTGTAGTCAATAAGACAATATAACTTAACAATAACTTTTACTACAATAATCAAACATGAATTATTTATGACATAATATTAACCTTTACTACAATAATCAAACATTGGTTCTTCCAAAAGTGGGAGGACTTTGCTGTTTCAAAAATATTAGTATAATCAAGTTTTGAGCTGTGAGTCATGCTACTAACCAGTTCACTTTCTAACTTTTAATATGAATATTAATATGAATAATTAAATATGAATTGATGATAACATAACTGTAACATTAAATATTATGTTCAAATCAACCATCAGTACAAGATAGCATAACAATAACTTTTAGTAGAATGTTTATGGAAATCAAATATGAATGCAAGATAAAATGAAGGTCAATTTTATGTGATGTTTTGAAACATAATGTGGACAAGAAAAAAACATAATAGCTTTCAATAAAAATGTTTATGAAAATAAAATATGAATTGAAGATAACATAACGTCAGCTTTTAATATGATGTTCAGAGATGAAATGCTAATGTTAACTTTTAATACAATGATTATTTATTTGTTTTAGTCAACAACAAAAATACAAGTTACTCACGGTTTCTAACACAATGTTCATCAAAATGAAATACTCATATGAGTGCGAGATAATCTAAAGGTTTATTATTACGATGTTTATGAATTAAATATGAATGTAACATAACCTAATAGTTAACTATTATTACTGTGTTGTTGAATTAAATATGAGTGCGAGATCGCATAATGAAAACACTGAATAAAATATTTAGAAAGTGAACAACTTTATTTTCCTTAGAAAATGTTATTTGGAGTCTTAGATAGTTTAACTCATCTGGCATAAAATGATCTTTCTATGTCACACCATGTATCAGATATACAATCAATGTTTTGTCAAATACAAACAAGCGGGGGACGGCGTGGCCTAGTGGTTAAGTGACACGGCTCACAACCAGAAGGTGCTGGGTTCGATCCCCATCTCAGCACCGGCCGTTACCCCGGGGAAGCAAACCCTTAGAAAATGCAGGAGGAAGCAGACCCTTACATAAAATGCATGCTGAAGTCGGATGCACTGGGCCGACAGGCGCAAAATAAAAACGCAGTGCAATGCACACCGCCTTGGGGGTTAGAGAAATAAGGCGAACGCAAAAAAAAAAAAAAAAAAAAAAAATACAAACAAGCAGATTTTGTGAGACTGCCACAACAATATTTAGCTTTACAACTTTGGTCTAAGTAACCTGGTTTCAATATTAACATTAACAAATGTTAGCGATGTACACCCTTTGTCTACATATTCTGGTTTTCACTTGAACCTCTATCAAATGAAATGTACGAGGTCTAGCTACACAATCAGATGTCATCATTAATAACTGCAATAAATCTACTATACACATAGGGCTTTTACTTCGCCAAACTTCTTTCTCTCTCTCTCTCTCTCTCCCACACATACATATGCCGTACAGAGAGAGAGAGAAAGAGAGAGAGAAAGAGAGGGGGAGGGGGAGGAGAGAGAGAGAGAAATGCAGTGTTGGACCTATGCTTCAACAAATGGAGCAACAAGGGAAAGTTAAGTTCCTGTGACTTGATATTAGTTAATAGTACATCATTTAGTCTACATTATTCATTAGTGACCTTAGCTTATATAACTTTCATTTTGACATGGAACAAAAATAATCTCTAAATGAAAGTTCAGCAGTGAAACAAATTAACGCATTTAAAAAGAAACTGCTTATCACAGCAGGAGAAAATGATCCGTTGATTTTATATGAGGTGTGCTCAAATGAAACCGGACGAAACTGTGTCAAGTGAACATACGAACAATGCTCATGATGACATTACTTCTGGTGTAAATAGCACATACCAACCGTCAAGTTTGTTAAATATCATTATCCTCCAACTCATAGTTTCCTCAACAGACCGTTGAAAACATGACGGGTGTGATACAGAATCCGTCCAGAGTTGATCTGCGAGCGTTGATTCGGTTTCTAACAGCTGAAAGATGTCTACCAGTTGACATTCATCGCAGAATGCAGGCAGTGTATGGTGACTAAAGTGTGTCAAAGACAGTGAAAAACTGGTCAACGATGTTTAAAGAAGGACGTGAGTTAACGAAAGATCTTCCGAGAACAGATCAGGAGCATATTGTTGCGTTAACTCATGTCCTTTAAATATCGTTGTTCAGTTCTTCCCCATTGTTTTCCACACATTTTTGTCATCTTACACTGCCTGCATTCTGAGATAAATGTCAACTGGTCGACATCCATCAGCTGTTATAAACCGATTCACCGTTCATTAATCAACTCTGGACGGATTCCGTATTACACCCGACATGTTTTCAACGGTCTGTTGAGGAAACTATGAGTCGGAGAACAATGAAATTTTGCAAACTTGACAGTTGGTATGTGCTGTTTACACTAGAAGTGACATCATCATGTGCATGTTCACTTGTTGCAGATTTGTCCGATTTCAGTAGAACATGTTTCGTATTTTCAGGACAGAAATAACAAACAGCAAAGAAGGAAGTGTTTTTTAAAGCACAAAAAAACAGTTCAGAAAATGTCAAATGCAGTAATAACAAAAACTACAATGCTTCTACTTTTCCTATGCTGTTCAGGTGAGACAGAAAGTCATCACAGCTTTCATTCCCTACTAATGCTCATCAGTTCTGTTGTATATGTTGTTGTTATGATGTCCACATGTCTAAGATTATCATATTTCTATCCCCATCAAAAGTGCCTAATATCACGTGTTCTCACACTTCACTTCTAATAACGTGCCAAAATGTAATGCGCTACTTCTACTATCATCATCATGTAGCATGTCCTTTATAGAACGTCGCTCCCATCACAGTCTGTCTAAAAGAAACTCGTTCCTTTGCCAAAACTCCAGCCTCCACCACAGTCATACTCAGGCATTCCTGAATATCTTGATTTCATCATCTTCTTGGTCTACCCCTTCCTCTTTTACCTGGCATCATACCTTCCATCTCTGTTCTCTCGAGACCATTGTGTCTCTTGATGTGACCAAAGTATTTACATTTTCTAGCCAAAATGGAATTGATAAACCAGTTCTCCTCTATGCTCAACTCTTGCCGAATGTCTACATTTGTCTTTTTCTCTGTCCAGGGTATTCTGAGGATCTTTCTGTAAGATTTTTACTCGAAGGATTTGATTCTTTGTCTGGAAGTTTTGGTAATCGTCCATGATTGGGAGCCATAAGCTGCCACAGGAAAAACACAGGCTCTCAAGACTTTTACATTTATCATTTTGTTGGTGATCTGTCATAATTTCTTCAGGCTGTTCAGTCTCTGCATTGCATGGCTAGTCTTCTTCTGATTTCTTTCAAGCAGTCGCCATTTTTGTCAATTCTGGAGCCCAGATATTCAAAATGTGTGACCTGATCTATTTCCTCACCACCCACTGTAAATGTATGCTGACATTGTGTTTTGTCGGTGGTCATTATCTTTGTTTTATTGATGTTTATAAACAGGTTTTGTATAGCAGACGGAACGGGGTTTTGCTCTGCTGGCTCACTGAGGCCCTTATTTTTTCTCAGGGCCATATTTATGAACTGTATGTACAATCTAATTATTATTGTGTAAAGGAAATTCAAACTAAGCACATGCTTCTTGTACACTTGGGTTACTTAAAAAGTAAATGTATGCAAAGGTACAACAAGACAAGTAATAGTAGTATGAGTTACATGCAACTGATTCAAACGATGCTGCTGACAAATACAACTGTAGGTATGCAACATTCAGAAATGCTTTAGCATTTTTTTCTACTTTTAAATCCTTTTTTCGCCTTCTATTTTTGTTGTTTGTTTTTACAGTTTTTCCTGGCGGGGGTGTAAATTTAAAATGCAGAGTATTTGTGATACTGCTTATATAAAACTTATTTTTCCATTCGCTTGGGCTATTAAGTGCTGTGGATAAGTTAAGTGGGTCAAGTGTTTTGTGACAATTGTGTTGTTGAAAATTTATGTGATGTCATCTTTCCATCTGTTCTGTCATGTGGTCTTCATCATGCCTTGTAACCACATCTTCTTGCGTTGTAAACATGCAGTGGTTGTTGATCAGCACAAGGGGTAGTTCTCACCAGGTCAGATCAGGTCATCCCATAACAGGTGAGGTTGTTGGAGCACACATGAAGACACCACCACAACCCTATGCCATCCCTCTCTGTGAGCAGCTGCTGCATGTACCTTCTCTGGTCAGAGATTCATCCATTCTTTTATGTTGTCCTCCCATCTCTTTTTGGGACAGCCTCCTTGTCGTCTGCCTTGCATTTTTCTGTGCAGGATCATATTTGCAAGACCGTTTTATCTCGATGTGTGGCAGCACCAAGCAAATTTCAGTCTTTTGAAAAGGTCTTCAAAAGACCCTATTGATGGTTTAACCTCATCTCCGAAGGCCTGTATCCTTCTCTGCAGGTCTCATCACATTTCTAATATCATTATCTCTCATGTTATCTCTCCTGGTGACATCAATGACTTCTCTTGGACATTTCACATGTAATTTTCCTCTCCTGTGCCTTGGATAAAGAACAAGTTTAACATTGGTAGCTCAGAGTTGGTATACATGTACTGTTTATTAATTGTTGTTTTGTTGACATGCCTAAGTAGTGGTGACAGTTGATAAGTCACAGCAAAGGCTTTCTGACATCTAGTTTCCATTTCTCTATCAAGCCTTTCATCTTCTGTAAAAAAATACGTGCCAGGTATTTGAATTCTTGGATATGTTTAAGTTGGATATTGTCTACACTTATGTTGTTTAACCTGACATTCTGTTTAACATCATAGTTTCTGTGGTAGATATGCTAATCTTCATCATTTATTTGTCAAAGGTTGTGCCAAGTGCATTTATACGGCTTTGCAGTCTATGTTGATCCTCATAGATTAGGCTTTGGTTGTCACCAAAAAGTATTGAGTTCGGTTCTGTACTTCCCTTGTTGAAATCGACTTCTGGTATTGCAATCTAACTGTATATTGTTATTTTGTCTTGGTAAATGTTGAACCACAATGGTGAAAGCACACATCCATGTTGTACCCTTGTGGCTATTTCAAAAGTATGATTCCATCAATTGTTCTTATTACACTATTGTTCATATGGTACAGCGATCTCACGTTATTTAATAGTTGTCCTTGTATCCCATAGTCCTCTACTGTTCTTCAGAGTTTATTTCTATCTACTCTATCAAAAGTGTTATCCTGATCAATATATGTAATATTTAATTACTTATCATATTGTATTGTTGTTTGGCTTAATTGTCTTAAGATGAATTAGGCATCAGTACACCCCATTTACTTACAGAATCCAAATTGAGCTTTGCTAAGCTGAGGTTCAACAAATGGTTTTATTTATTCTTTGTTGAAGTATTTTTGCATACATTTTTCCTATATTACTTAGCGACAATGTGCCTCTGTATTGATCACAGTTTGTTTTTTTACTGATATTCATCTTCCAGACTGGTACTATTGTAGCTTATTGTCAATAGTCTGACACGCTTCTTTCTTTCCATGTGCTTGTAAAGATTATCTCAAGCCACTTCAGTCATATCTTCTCACAAGCATGAATTGCTTCTGTTGTTATGCCAGCTATAAATGGTAACTTATTTCTACAGCTGTTCCTAATAACCTTTATATTTCCTCAATCAAAATATGAGGTCCCAGATGATCCTTGCTTCTTGTGATAAATATTGATTGTTCTTGTGTGGTTGTAGGGTTGAAAAATTCTTGGAAATACTCTTTCTATCACTTTTCTCTTACATGCTTATCAAATATTGGGGATCCATTTTTATTATTATAAATTGAAGTTGAATTGAAGATCTTATCTCCTAACCTCCTTCCTTTCATACTTTACAAAAATCTCTTATGTGATTTGTGTATATAGATGTTTGTTCTCCATATTTTTTTCACGATTCTTCTTCAATTATTTTGATTACTTGTTTGGTATTTGGCCTTGCAATTTAATAAGTAGTATAATCTTCCCACATCTTGGACGTCAGCCATGTCTTGAAGAGTATCTTTTTAGCCTGCTTTTATTCTTTAACTTCAGCATTTCACCAATTTATTTGCTTTTTTTATTCTTTGCCTTGTCTTATGATATTTCTTTGACATTCATTATATAGTGCATACATAATGGCTGTTTTAATAATGATCCATTCACCAATTAATTCTTCGTCTTTAATAAGTTGGGATTTTTTATCTATATCAATTCATTATATTTTTCATTTCTAATTGCTTCATCTTCTCATTATTTTTTTAATTCGTTATAATTATTGAGTTTTCTTTTTTCTGAATTGTCCTCAACAATGTTGTTTGTTTTATTATTTCTAGCCTATGATAATTATCTACACAGATGTTGGGAATTACTCTGGAGTCTGATATATCTTATTAATTTGTATTCAATAAGTGATGCTATTTCTAGGTTGCTTTACCAGTGACTCTGCTTTGATGTGACTCTTTCAGCGTTGGATGATGATGTTTATTATTGTTATTAGACATTCTCAATTCATACATTTATTTGCTCTTCTCCTTTGCTGTTTTATTATAAAGAGCTGTCACTGAATATTCCTAATGAGGATTCATCTCATCTTTATTCCCTATTCATCCACAAAAATTGTCAAGTATGATTACATCCCCTTTCTCATTATCTCATTGATAATGACTAAAAGAAATCTCTCCTGACTTCCTCAATGCACAGGGTGTGGACGTTTATCACTGTTGTTGTTTCTCCACTTCCAATAGTTTGTAGGCATATTAGTATTGTGTTTCTACAATGAATTTTGCTTTCTCTGGATGTACAAGAAAACATACACAATGTTTGCTGTTTTCCTTTGTGTCAACACATCTTCACAGCAATGCATAGTTTCCATAAGTCTCTTTTCAATGTCATCAAACATCTTCAGATTATTGTGCAGATAAGTTCTTCCACTAGTTACAAGTATAGTAATGTGTTGGTTGTTGTAAATTCTCTTAATGATTACCAATTGTAATACTTATGTCCCATTTAACTGAATTTGATTTGCTTTTAAAAGATAAGTGTAGTAAAAGATGGCTCTTGCATATTCGAAACACGCTTGGTGAGGTGAGTTGGGATAGGGTTGGATGGATTTAGCAGGAGAGAGATTAAGAGAAGTTATGTTATCACACGTGTAATTCTGCTATAAAGCATGAATGTATTTAGCTATTTTATGTGCATGTGTATTTCTGTATATGTGCACACACAAAGGCTCCGATACAGCTACATCACAATGTAATATATGAACCAGATATAGAATCTAGATTTATCTTCATATGGTTTACAAAAGGAAAATAATGAAGGTAATGATTCAACTATTATACAGTCTCAGTATCATCTCTGAAAAACTCATTTATACCACATTTTTAATAAATATCGGCAATAACAAAAATGTTAAATATATTTGTCTAATATTCATTTATAATTAATACCAAATACATGTGAGTCAATGTAATTACAAATAATTTTCACCAAAAAAAACAATTTAGCTAAATATAAAGAAATGTTGCAATGTTATTGGCACTAAAATGTTCAGCTAATACTTCCAGAAACGCTTTCCATCTAAGAAATTTACTAGACCATCAGAAATTATTAAGAGAAACTCATAATCTTTAACTATTACAGATGCACTCATGATATGATCACAGCATCTCCACTATCATATCCAATAAACCATTCAAAATAAACAGCATTAGAACTAACAATATTCATTCCACAAACAACTATGCCATGATCAATTGACAACAGTAAAATCATTCTTTATACCAAAGTGTTAGAGCAGTCACATTCAAATAAACATCACCTTAAAGTAGTTACTACATAAAAGAAGGCAAAATAAAAAATCATTCTTTTCACACAAAGATGTTAGACTTATCAAGGCCAGTCAGTCAACAAAGAACTTTCAAGATACAGGGCTAGTACACACAGAGAGACTTTGACTAACAATCAAAGTGATCCCATAAGCTCCATTGTTGACTGTCATCTGAAACCATTATTGCCATCGTTAAGTACACAGCAAAACTAATTGACCTATTTCACTGTCAAATATACAAAGCACAATTACAATCTCATTAGAGTATGGGGGAAACAAGTCCGCACTTGATTTTTTTTTAAAGTAACACTTTTGAATAGGAAGTTCAATAAATTGTTCATGTTCAGAATAAATCTAAGAAAAATAAAGTTACAAACTAAATGTAACAAATTTATGATTTTACTGAAATCAGACAAAGTATTTTGATGTCAATGATGTTTTCAAATGATGACTAAGTCAAATGGCTGATAAATATTTAATCATATTTGGGTATATACATGAAGATCTCAAATCATGAACACTGGACTGGTAACTCTACACATTCTTTTTCAGTTTGTCTAACAGTAAGTTTTTTCTCTCCCTATCTCTCTGTTGCTCTCATCCTCTAACAAGCTCAGTAGTTGATAAATAAAGCAATGATACTTGCAATTATTCTCATCTAGAAAGAAGGTCTTAGATAATGATAGTTTGTCCATCACAAGTGATGAAGACCACTCTCTTTGTTCAGCCGTGTGGACAGTCGTATCTCTTGCTGTGTCCGCTGAAATGGGTGACTTGCGCGGAGATTTGGATTAAAGTGAGGAAGAAACTGCGCCTTATGTCAACCTCACTCACAGAGCCTAAGCTACCTTTTGCCAGTGGCAAGACATTCATCGAGACGACTGGAGATAGCATAGGATGCAGATTTTGCCTCAGGGTTAACACCGAAGCCTTTCCGTAAACATGTAACCCGCAGGGTAGAAAGGTGGGAAGGCATCTAACGCAGTTTGTCGTGCCTTTTCGATAACCACAAGAGGTCGTATGGACAACACTCAGCGTGTGAGTGAGTCTGGCATCTCTCCCCAGCTGTATTCAGTTCATCATAGTAGCATCTAAAATTCCCACACGCCAAATTCGTGAAGGTGAATCGGCAGAACTAACCCGTGAGATACAACACAGGTATAACTAGTTTAAGCGTAGCGCCATTCAGCCGGCGTCCAGACCAGGATAAACGGATGGAAGAAATCACAAAAAAAGAACGAAATAACAAGTCCAGACGGAAAACAACTCCACGTATCCGTGAACACAAGTGTAAGTCGTCGACTAGTGTGAATTCCAGGCAAATCCGTGGTCTGGCGGCATCCATAATGATCCAAAACAGTAGAGAAATGTAGTCTCGCAGCCAGTTACGGCGCCATCTTTGCCAGATTTAGATAATAAACTAAATGTTAATACAAAGACAACAGATGCTGTTATGTCAGCAAGTTCACAACAACTATCATCTCACTCTCTTTCTCCCCATTCACACACTCACATGCACGCGCACAAATGCACTTGTATTAAATGCACATATATATGTGTCTACATGTGTGTGCCAGTTTTGTGATATTTGTTGTGAAGTTTTGAGGTTTGAAAGAAAGGGTTAAAGACAAATGAAAGTTGAGATAACTTTGACCCTGAAATATTACTCATAAAATCATGTGTTTTCCCACTAGTTTAATTTAGACATTTATGACATTTTTTTTTGTAAATGTATGTACAAGTAATAATGAATTTGCCCAACAAGCAATCAGAATCTTGTTCACCATTTCAATGACACTTTTACTAATTTTTATATTTTAAAAAATAGTATTTATCAGCCTGAACTTTAAAAAATTATAAATCAAAATGTGTTAATGTCATTCTTCTACACAAAAGTATATCTTTCTGTCTGACAGGTTTATAAAACTATCCTTCACAAAAGTATTTCTTTTTGTCTGAAAGATTTATAAAACTATTCTTCAATTCTACACAAAAGTATATCTTTCTGTCTGACAGGTTTATAAAACTATTCTTCACTTCTACACAAAAGTATATCTTTCTGTCTGAAAGGTTTATAAAACTATTCTTCCAAACATTTGTACACACTTACCTCCAACCCAATTTCTCCAGTGTCTCTTGGCTTTGTGCAGAGGGCTCAGGTGAACACTAGCATGATCATCAAATTCTCCACCTTCCTCTCTCTTTTTAATCATGTCTTTATGATGGGATATGACTGCCTCAATCTCCCGTCGCTTCTCATCAGGGAGCAGATGACGCCGTGAAATCTTCAGTTCTGCTAGATTATTGGTTGCATCTGCAGACTGAGATAGCTCATTGGAGACTTGACATATTTCCTGGAGATAGGCAATGAAATGTGTTGATTTTCTCATTCCCACTATTCTACTCTTGAATTTCTGACTAACCCCAAACTTTGTTTTGATGGCCAAGGAGCTGTACATTCTCATGTGATTTTAATACACCATCTAAAATGTTAAAACTATAATCAGGATGCAAATGCCTGACAATTACACATCATACCAAAGAGTTGAAATTAAATTATGTTTATCAAATTGTATGGACTTTCATTATAGAGACAGTAAGTATTTTGTTTATAATTATATTAATAATTATAAATACATAAGTACTAATAATATTAATGAACACATTTAGATAATTAGATTTACTATTATAAATATTGCTAATCATTACAAATGACTTCTATAATTAAAACTGGTACTTCATTGGCAAAGCTAACGCATACCAGAGCTTAAAGGCATGCATGTACAGGAAGTCTGACAAATTTGTGTCTATGATAATGGACTATACAGAACCCACAAAACACAATTCTCCTCAAAGACATATTGCAAACTATCAGTATGCTCTACTGCTTTACCAGTAAAAGACCAATTATCTATATATATTATTAGGGCCAAAGTCTTAAGTATTAGCCAACCTGGTACTTGCAACAAGAACTGATTCCTGTTTAGATGCCATGTGGTATATTGGGGAATATGGTGTTAAGTTCACAATGACTTGACCAACTGCACACTGGGTGTAATGTGACCAGCATAACACCAATCACCTTTACTTCCCAGAACTGCTGTGGTACCTCTGAGGAGCTATTAACAATAGAAAAAATACCTTGCATCAATTTGGGATTGAACCTAGAATGGCTCAACTAGACAGCCAGTGCACTAACCACTGCTCTACCACACAAGAATTGAGGTGGACCAGTAACATTCTCAAAGTATTTTTTGTTAAATATTACGCACGCACGCACACACACACACAGTTGATCTTCTTTAAGTAGCTTGCACTAAAGCACTTGACATGTTTTTCTAGTGGTAGTTTCTGTAACAAATTTTGTTTTACGTGTTGAGGTTGCTAGCCTTATGTGTATGTGCGTGCGTGCATACGTAAGTGCATGTATGCATGTGTATCAAAAAACTAAGATGACCTTACTTTTCATAAATGTATATGTCCGTTCATAGTGTAATAAATGTTCAGATTTTTTATATATTCACAATACACTTCACATTATAACTATTTCTTTATATTTCATATCTTCGTATAGGAACCATTAAAGTATAGCAATAGTGCTATCCTGAAAAGGCTGGAAACAGCTGAGCTAATTCATTCAAGTCGATAAATAATGTTGAAATTGTCGGAACATAAGAATGATCTCAGATTGTGTCTTTTGAGGAAAATTATATTTCTGGAACTTTGTTCCACATAAATCTGTGACACTACCATATAGTCACAACAAGCTGATATTTTGCTAATAATAAAGTCATCTTGTGCTTTATTTCTTCTTCGAGCTTTTGTCGATGGCTAAAAAAAACAGTCAGTGATCATCAAACATGATCCCATCTTATTGGGTAGCAACAAACTCCCTCCACTTTGATCCACCTGGGGGTATCTTTCATAGTGTCCCAAGTGTGGTCCATGATTTTCATGTTGGCTTATATGGTTCTTTGTCAAAGTCTTGTGAATGAACATTCAAAGCAAAGTAAATGCTTATGTCGCAGACTAGATATAAAGCATAAGTTTTCTAATAGGAAATTTATCAGTGAGTCTTCTTATACTTGGTAATGTTCCATTTACCAATGCATAGTTTATGTGGAATAATTTCCACTGACAACAAAAAATACCATATAAAAATCTAGAAATTATGACTTTTGCAAAAAGTAACAACTTCAACACTTCAATTTTTACTAAGATTAGGTTAAATGCGAGGGCCTTTAGAACCCAGGGATCTCATTAAAAATTGCCATCATGAACCGACCGTCGCAGCTCAAATTCGAACCTCGACCGTCTGAATACGAGGCAAATGGCTTGACCCCTTCGCCACAGAGACACCTGTATCTTCTATGTAGATATTCAAATGATTGGACACTTTTAACACTTGCGGCATTATATTCCAGAATAAGGCTATAGTAAGTGAATGAATTGTATTGACTTATATTGCACTAGTGTCATTACTTCAAGATGAATGTGTCATCTACGAGATCATTGACCACATCATTGGTTGATGTCTGTCATTTGTTTGTTTACAAATAATGCCAACTTCTGTTGTGTACTAAAATAGAAAGTCTTTCTGCCACTCAAGTGAACACCCTTTCATGTTATGCACTGCAACGTGTTACATTTACCTATTTACAGAATATGTGACCTTCAGATGCATAAATTATATTATATACTACTTTTTGTTAATTACTACATTGTACCAATTTTTTATGTGTGAGCAAAATGTAGCAGAATAAGTTGTCAGTCTATCTATATCTTGTTCAAGTCTACCACTTTATGACTAACACATTTATGAGCACATTTTTAAAGGTTTTTTTTTTTGGTTTTTTTAAACATGATGACATAGTTATGGCATAGATAAAAACATACAGATAAAAACATCATATATAAATTAGTGCTACAAAGTGCAAGCACAATCTCTGACTAGGCATACTAGACTGACAAAACATTTGAAGCAAACTAAGCAACACAGAAAAACCAAGCCATAAAACACTAGAACAGATGAAATGAAGGTGCTGAACTAAGGACTATTTTCAAAAAAATAAATAATTGTGAAAAAGAATGCACACAATGCAAATGGTACAAAGTTGGCCACACAAAAATAACAAAGCTTAAGTGATGAGTAACATGCTATATTAAAGCACAAAATAAAAGCAATTATGAACACATTTGTCTGGCTTCAGTAGAATATATTTTTATGGTATTTCTAGGCCACAGCAGGAAACACGATTTGCGAGCAAAGTTAAGAAAGTTCAATGCTTTATTTACATAATAATTTTGTAGATACATCAGTTACAATATTAACACAAATATGTTGACAAGTTTGCAAAAAGGAAATATTTCTCAACCAACAAAGGCAAGTGCAAATTTTCAAACACAAGGATAAAGATATGTCTATTTGGTATCGGAGACAGAGGGTGTCTACAGAATTGCAAGAATCAATAGTGTGAGAAATAACTAGGGATTTGTCAAAGAGAGAGGGCCAATAAATTGATAAACAGACATTCTGCAAATAGTCAAAAGCTGCATTCCACAGCACAACGACAATGGCCACAGGGGAACTGCCAGATGAAAATTGCAACAGCTGTCTCACCCAATCAGAGAAAGATTCCTGCTTAGCCAATGGGGCAGCACTTTTCTTGTGCTTCCATCGTTGAGAACCTTTGCTGTAAATGATGACTCTTCTTTCCACCTGTGACAGTGGGATCCATCAAATGTGCTACATTAATTAACATTATTCAGTATTAATGTTGTAAATCAAAAATAGAATAATATTGATGTGACTAACTCCTATCTTCCCAGACAGAGGTAGCTTGATAAGTAATGTCATAAAAACATTTGCACGGTCAGCATTTACTTTCATCAAAAGAAATATGACTGCACTTTCATGAAGGTCTCCCAAGATGATCCCGAAGCCTTGACTTGGAATGAATGTGAAACATGTTTTCAGATGAAAACTTTATAATGAGCATAAACTTGTGTACATTTCCTGTCTACCCTTCCCACTTTCAATGCTTGGCAGTTGTTTGTTAGTATGTTTCTCATTTTGAAGGATGCCTACGTTATCTAGTGTCAATCTGTTTTATCACCATCCACACTCCTTTTTTTTTTCCCTCCGTTTACCTTATTTCTCTAATCCCCAAGGCGGTGTACGTTGCACTGTGGTTTTTATTTTGGCCCAGTGCATCCGACTTCAGGATGTTTCACACTTCTAATATTACATGATTTTGTACATACGCGAATGCACACTCACACACACCCACCCACCTACCCACCCACCATCTGCTACAATAAAGTCTTCTTTTTTTCTTCTTGTGGTCTATAGTTTCTACAGATTGGCGCTGTCTGATCAATGTCCAATATATACTTGGTGACCCCAACAAATTAGAGTTGAAAGGAAGTCATTTGGAACATGTCCTGTACATTTGAAGCAATAAAGCAACAAATAACTAATTCACAGTTATTTCCATATTTTATCATCAATATTGGATCAACATTAATTCAAAGTGTTTTAATAAAACTCATAAAGTTATATTTTTTTTTTGTTTAGGTATATTTTATGTTCAGCTGTGTGCCTGTGCCTGTGTCTGTGCCTGTGAGTGTGCCTGTGCCTGTGTCTGTGCCTGTGAGTGTGCCTGTGCCTGTGCCTGTGAGTGTGCCTGTGCCTGTGCGTGCGCAAAAAAATATAACTTTATGAGTTTTATTAAAACACTTTGAATTAATGTTGATCCAATATTGATGATAAAATATGGAAATAACTGTGAATTAGTTATTTGTTGCTTTATTGCTTCAAATGTACAGGACATGTTCCAAATGACTTCCTTTCAACTCTAATTTGTTGGGGTCACCAAGTATATATTGGACATTGATCAGACAGTGCCAATCTGTAGAAACTATAGACCACAAGAAGAAAAAAAGAAGACTTTATTGTAGCAGATGGTGGGTGGGTAGGTGGGTGGGTGTGTGTGAGTGTGCATTCGCGTATGTACAAAATCATGTAATATTAGAAGTGTGAAACATCCTGAAGTCGGATGCACTGGGCCAAAATAAAAACCACAGTGCAACGTACACCGCCTTGGGGAGCGTGTGTGTGTGTGTGTATATATATATATATATATATATATGAAATGTACTCAAAGTTGTCCAATTACTGGGAGAAAGTCACTGTTGTAGTCAGTTCCTTGACCGTAATAACAAATATCCGCCACTTATAAATCTCTAGGATAACAGTATGTAGATGATGTCATTATGAACATTTTTTTTCTTGAATTTGCCATGTCCAAAATTGTATATGATGTTTGAATCATTTTATGTTTTCTTACACACTCTTCTTTAAGTGTTTTTCATATATTTCCCCTAGCACATAAACAATAGCAACATCTCCTGTTTTTTAACTACCAATATTCAAATTGAAATGTCAGTCATCACATTACTTTTGCAAAGTGACATATCCATATCAAATTCACTG
This sequence comes from Ariolimax columbianus, assembly GCA_036924085.1. Taxonomy (NCBI): domain Eukaryota; kingdom Metazoa; phylum Mollusca; class Gastropoda; order Stylommatophora; family Arionidae; genus Ariolimax; species Ariolimax columbianus. The sequence goes on from JAVGWX010000003.1 coordinate 22,454,302, forward strand.
TAGAAATTTGCCAATGATCCATCAACTGTTGGTGTGTAGATGTGTAAAAGTTTCATATTTTTGATTTGTCATTCAATTAATTCACAGAACCGGCAACTCAGAATCTTATCAGCCAAAACACAACTGTAAGAAAAACAGTCATTCTAACAGACTCTGGGAGCGCACTCCAAGCCATTTCAAGACTCAAAATAGATAGACTATGATACAAAATAAAATGTAACATCGTGCTGCTGTCCCAAATAAACACATATCTAATCCTACAGTGGATTCAGGCCCACTGTGGATTCCTTGGAAATGAGAAAGCAGATGAGCTCACAAAAGCTGGAAGTGGCAGAACGCAGACGCACCCTTTCACAGAGCTATAAAGAAGCAAAGACACTCATCAAATGATCCAAGAAGGACAGAACGGAGAGACCAGCACAAAGAATATAAACCAGAAAAAGACAGCCTAGACAAGCTTGGCAGAGATAGGTAGACAAAGATCTTCAGACTCAGAATGGGACATTGCAGACACAAGGACCACATCTACAGAAGGGGTCTCAGAGACACTGCTATGTGCGATTGTAGAGCACCCAAGCAAACATATCCTGCAGGACTGCCTTTCTTATACTTATGTAAACCAAAAAGAGGCAGTCTGGTTCGGGTGAGCGACCATGCTTGAAAATCTGTGATGGGTTGTCAAAGATCTGAAACGCTGTCTCCTTCATGAAGCTCACCAAGCTAGAAGCATGGCATCAGTTGATCAAAGAAGAAGACTAACAGAACTCCCAATATTTTTTTATTCCACAAGGTTGGAGTTTTTCATGTGTTTATATTTTTGTAATTCTCAAGCTGTTTTTATTCTCATTTACCGATGCATCTTATTTCATATAACTATAATATAATTACATTCATTCTTGGAGTTTCTTATTTAATTTTCCCAATTTTCAATATTTAATTAGCGTTCTAACATCTCACGTGCCTGTGGTCAGTCTGTCATTAAATTAATGTCGCTAACAGTCACTATTTTAATGTACAAAAACTCTTAGTCAGTGTTAGGGTATAAAGCATACAAAATACAGGTCAAAGAAAAACTATCTAGGGTTAATTATGAATATGCCATACATTTTACATACATCTTCATCTGGCTTGTAATGATCTAGACCTAATAAAACTAAACTAAATGGTGACTAATTGGACTATTAAGTACAGATAAATACTTGTCTTGTGTTCATTATCAGAAAAAAAATTCTCTTTTCTAATAGGAAAAGTAGAATTTACCTAAACACCAAAACCTAAGGCAATGAAAGTCAAAAAAATGAAAAGGCCATTTCCAGATCAGAAAGATAGAACTTGATAGAGAATAAAGATATCTGAGAAGCATGTTCACAGATGATGGCAGAATAACAGGAAGACAGAAGCAAGAACTCAGAAAGCAAATTGCATTGACCTACCAGCTTTGACTATTGCCAAGTCATCCAAATATTCCATTGAAGACAAAGACAATTGAATAACAGTATGTTGATTCCAATCATCTTTAATCTGTATCAAAAATGAATCCTGACCAATGCACAAGAATGAAAGATCATAACTAAATATGTTCAGGGTCACTAGAAGAGACACAGTGAACAATGAAGAAATCAGACGAAATGGGAACACTGATAGCCATGAAATGTATGGACAAATACATGAAATATATAGACAGACAGAGACTTCAACAGATAAGATTGTTTCCAAACATTCCTGAAGCATGAGTCTATAACACCAAGAGTTGCAATTCAGAACAAAAGACAGGCAAGGAAAATGATGGATCAGCAGCAATAAGTAAACACACAGATACATGAATTGAAAATAGCAAAAGCCATAATGACAGCACATGACAGGATACTGGACATCTTTATGATGTCTACTGAAATAAGTAGAAGGATGAGATGAGACAGTATCCACTGCAATCTTTGCAAGTCATATAATGATGATATAAGGTACAAAACAACAATTCATTGCAAGATCCCTGACAGGACTAAACATGTCTTTCATTTTACTTTAAATTTTCTAACGAAAGTAGTAGAGGTATAGGACACTAAGATTAAACACCAGAGCTGAACAAACATCTTTATGACTTAGACAGATCTCAATCTTTTAACGTCAGATTTGACATATGCGCATCCAATTTATTCTTAAATGCATTGACTGTCCCTGCTTCCACTACCTCCTCTGGCAATGCATTCCAAACATTCACCACTCTCTGACTAAAAAAATATTTCCTAATATCTAATCTGGAACTCTCTTTAGTCAACTCGTAGCTATGCCCTCTTGTTATTGTGGGTGGTTGTATTTTAAAAAACTTGTTATAGTCTAATTTATCCATTCCTCTGATCATCTTATAAACCTGTATTAAGTCACCACAAATTCTTCTCTCTTCTAGACATGATAGGCTGGCTTTTCTGAGTCTTTCCTCAAAACTGTAATTCTGGAATCCCACTATCATTTTGAATTTGAAATTTGAAATATTTTGAATTAATATATAGTGTCTGCCTAAAATGTTGTCCCAAATATTTAGATAAAGAACAAGTTCTTATAATATAGAATATCAAATGAGCAACAGAGAGTGGAATTTGAGCCGGTTCTTATATATAAAAAGTTGCAACAAATGATGAATGTTTCTGTGAAGCAGCACCAAATAAGTGTTCAGATCTACAGTTTTGGTTCTAGTTTTGCATAAAGGATAAATGCAATTCAGGAAAACGACAATAAAACATAATATCTAATATAGCATTTAGTTTAAAACTAAATTCCAGACTGAAACATGAAACATGCTTAACATAAATAAGATTAGCTAGCTGTCTAAATAATAAAGTATAACAAAGTATATACACAATAGGATTGAACTGAAGTTAGGAATATGTGATTAAAATATGCCAGAAAGTAGATCACTACAAAAAGATAAAGTAACATCCCTTTCATTGAGTAAATGAACAATACAAGACAGAACCAAATAATTAACTAAAGCGATGATCAAAATAAAAAATGTGCAATAATAACCATGCTTGCAAAGGAAATATATGAAATGAGCTGACACAAATTCTAGTATAACAAAAAATCTTTACATTTCTTACCTCATCTTGTGCTTTCTGGAATGTTTTAGCAATTTCTTGAACTCTATATGTGAAAATGGAGAAATATGCAAATAAAACTTGTTATCTAGGAACTGAGGGGGAACAATAGGGGAATTGATACACTAGTCCAGCCAGGCACAACATACTGACCAGGACATCGTGTCAGGGTTAGGCACAATACACTGACCAAGACCACAATCTGTCTTCTATGTAGCATTCCCTGGAACCAGGCTGTTTTCAAGGCAGCCTTGCTGACAAGATGTGGATTGATGTGATCCTTGTAGTAGTGAGCACCACGTAGATGAAGCCAAGCATAGCACAACCGTCTGGAGGACCGCAATCTACCTTCATCAGCATGCTCGGGATGTGAGGAAAGCTACAACAACCTGCCACGATGTTCTTTTCAGGGTGCACAATAGAGTAAGCTTACTCATATTGGGCATTAAACAACAACAAACAAGAACAAGGAAACCAATAAATGAAAGTGTTTAATTTCTCTAGCAAATCAACAACAAAAATATATAATTGACATAACAGGACAAATAGCAAATAGATAGATAGCAAAGATGGTGCCATAACTGGCTGTGGATCTACATTACTCTTCTTTTAGTTCATTATAGATGCCGCCAGACTATGGATTTGCCATGAATTCACACTAGTAACAACTTACACTTGTGTTCACGGAAACGTGTTGTTGTTTTCCATTTTTACTGGTTAATTCATTTGTTTTGTGTGTTTTTTTCCATTTGATTATCCTGGAATGGACATCAGCTATATGAATAGTCCTACGCTTAAACGTCTCTTATTTCATGGTCTAGTTCACACGGCTGAACTTCACGAGATTGGCGTCCTTAGCCCTAGCTTAAGACAGTGTCAGTTTTGTTTTATGAAATTTAGACACAACTATAATGAACTACCTACCACCTGGAGCGAGATGGGCTCCATCAGGTGTGTAGGGGCCCAAGACCCATCGTTGTTGTATGTCGGGAGCTGGTACTACAAACTGCAAATACGGTGCCTCAACGACCTTCTAGGTCATGGGACTGATGATGATGATGAACAGGACAAATGACAGATGCCTTGATAGTGGCATGACAATAAAACAAGTCCACTTGTGTCACTGTGCAACACATTTGAATGTCATTTTTTCAAATAAAAAATGTCTTGTTTCCCATAGAACCTTACTGATTGATGAGTTCGAACACATGCAGCTTTGGTTTATGAGCCATGTCAATAACTACTACATTACGCCACCCCCCTCTGAATGTATAGACACTAAGCAGCACACATGCAAGAACTATGAAGACTAACAACGAATGAAAACACAATAAAACAATACAGTCGTTACAATCCTTCCTTGATCACTTCAATAAAAACAATGAGTCACTACTGGTGTTGGCCTCCTTGTAGAAAACCTGGACAAAAACCATGTATGTGCTCTTGCAGGTGTAATTTCTGTAGTCTTTGTTCTACATGATGAGTTTGCCAGCCTCACGTACAGTCATCTATAGTCACAGTTTCTACATGGATAGCAGGTAAAAGAGACAACAACAAAAAACATTCAAATACCAATTTGGGGGTGGGGGCGCATGGTGGCGACTGGAGCCATGAATGAGCTGACAACAGCAGCCCATGGTTCATAGCTGTCCACTTGCACCAGGGTCAGCAACCATAAGCCAATCATGACCCTATTTCACCTCCGAGTGACAGCCATGGAAACAGACTATAATTATGTAGCCTGGCTAAGAGATTAGGGATTGAAAAGGAAAGGCAAACCTAGTCTGCAAAATGCTGTGCTGAAACTGGATGTGTCGTGCCGAAGGTGCAGATACCACAGCCTTGCTGTAAACTATGACACAATGACCTTTTCAGGATAACCACAGAAGAAGAAAAAACACCAACGGCACAGTCATGTGTCAAACTCAGATGGGGTGTTCAACACAATGCGCAAAGGACTTGTTAAGGGAATGAGAAAGAAAGAAAGACCTAAGCTGAAATGGACAGATAATATTCAGAAAAAGATGGACATGTTTTAATAAAAGCAGAATTGCTTGAGGAAAACAGAAGTGGGAATAAACAATTCATAAAACAATGCGATGTGATACCCCAACAACTTACTGGGTTTTGGGGAAAGCAAGAATAGTAGGATGCAATGACCCTGTTATTTCTTCCTGAAAAAGGAGCACTGTCTCATCAACATGCAGAATAATCGAGATCCAAAATTAACAAGAAATCTCATTCATACAGACAGTCCTGGATAGTTGGTGGGATCGGTCTCTACCCACCTCACTCTGTAACTCTGTTGTTCTCCCTGCATGCAATGTGCTGTGTTTACAAGTGACCCAGGTCTCTCTCAAGACTCGAGAAAGAGAGAGAGAGAGAGAGAGAGAAAGAGAGAGAGAGAGAGAGAGAGAGAAAGAGAGAGAAAGAGAGAGAGAGAGAGAGAGAGAGAGAGAGAGAGAGAGAGAGACATATGATAGGGTAGGACTTACTCTTCGCAACAAGCGCATGCAGATCTCCACAATTCCAACCTACAGCAATTATTAATGCCGATTGATGCAGCTATTCACACAAACAAAGCAAAACATTAGTGAGCAGGCCACATGCTGAGAAAAAAGGACTAACACTGGAGCACGTCAACAGCAGTCTGGTAACATCAAGGCAGAAAAATTCAGCCAGATAGACCACCAGACGCGTTGGTCAGACTCCATTGCACTCCACTACAACATTCACGATAAGTCCGAAGGAAAGCTTGTGACCCACTGGACTTCCACAGCCCAGGATAGAGATAATTTGAGATGAAGTTGAGACCAACAGCGATACAAGAGCTGCTGAGGAACGAGTCATCAAGTAAGTATGTGTGTTAGCTGATAAAGACATATTTGTTGACACGTTGAATGTTTTGCTGTTACATCACCATCCCTTTGTCTTTTATTATCTTCATGTTCATTTCATTATTCTCATTCTCAATCTTCATCTGCGTCTCTCATTCCATTTTCCAGGCAACTAATAGAGTTGAAATTCACAAAGGAAGTAAGTTCAAAATCTAAAGTTGACTCCCCTTAATATATGAGACAAAGCCTAATCTGCGCAAGTCAGAAATGTAAACTTGACTCACCTCGACACATGAGTTTCAGACTTTTCATTTACAGTTTCAGCTATGACAGACCTCTGGGTGGGTGGTGTAGGAGGGGGTGTTTCTATGTTGAGTTTAGATGAAGTTTCAACAGACGTTACTTCCGTATCAGAGCCATCCATGATACCACTGCTCCTAGAATAGCAAGAAGACATGGTAAACAACACAAGAATAAGACAACATATTGGTATATTCATGAAAATCAAATAAATATCCTGCATACACACGCACAAACATACATATGAGTGCATCACACATATATACAAATAAATGTTCAGTTGTAGGGGTTTTTTTCTGAATAAAAAAAAAGCCAAATCCACCCATCCACCCACCTACCCACCACAGACAGAAAGTTGATGGGAAAAAAACAAACTTCGTAAAATACCGTATGTCTATATTAAAATCATGAATCGAAGCTTGGAAACTATGCGGATAGTTGCAGGCCAAGAGAAGAGGTGGGAGTTTGTTACTGCCATGAAAAGACCCTAACAGGCATGATGGTCACTGACTACTTTGTCAGTCCTCAGTAAAGGATACAAGCATAAATAAAAGAAGAAGAAATTTCAGATCATTAAAAAAAAATAGAACTCCAGCACATGAAAATACAACTATACAGAAATTAGTTACTATGGTAACAAGCACGACATACTCTTCAGAATCTCTTCGTGAAAGGGAAGGAAAATCTTTCTCTTCAAGCTCCTCGGTACTTGAGGCTTTGAGAAGCACCCCTTCATCGCTAGCTGTGGATTGAAGCTCTTCTTTCTTTTCTCGCCGTTGCTCCAACTCTAATCGCTCAGCCAATAACAGTTCTCTGTCAAGCTTGTCCCTGGTTTTCAGAAAATGTGATATTATTATTTCTATAATTAGGAAATCACTAGGATTACAATCACATTAAGGACACAAAAGAGAAGAGTAGTTTTCACTTCATTAGCAATTAAATGGAAATTAAAAAAACAAATTCTATTTATTTTTAAAGATGTTCAATTTAAATATGAAGCGTCTGATTAGCATAGTGGTAGAGCACTCACTTTTTACAGGAAAGATTCAGGGTTCAATTCTCATTGCCAGTACGTTCCAGTCTACCTAGCTACAAATGGATACCTGACTTCTGGTCAAGAAAGGAAAAGGCAGAAAGGAAGGGAACTGGGCAGCCTACCTCATAAATAAACTTAGTACAATGCGATCTCTAACATATCATTTTCCCACCATCAGTGGCTGATGTGGGTTGCCTTTACTTTACCCAAATTAATTACATTAATTGTGGATACAATTTTAGGTCTAGATAAGACTCTTCTATTATGTTCTTAATCGACTTCATTGCACTCTGGGCATACCCAGAGACGCTCAGTCTCTCTCTCAGTAAATGCCGAGGGGTCTGGATACTAATTTGTTCCTGATGTTCACTGATTGAAAGCATTCCTGCTCTGCTCAACCCATGTTTGATTTCAAAGTTTTGCAATGATTCATCCATTGCAGTGTCATAATCCAACAGATTACACAATATTATTACACAATAAAGCTGTGCACAAATTACCACAGTATTGTGCTAATAAGCCACGCTAGCAAGATCCTCTTGTGGATAATATTGAAAAGGATAGAAAGAAAACCTGAATGCGAAATCTATGAAGTGCAGGCAGGTTTGAGATAAGACAGAGGGACCAGAGATTACATATTTAATATGAGGAACATCTATAACAAATGTAGAGAGTATAATGTAGATCTGAATACATGCTTTATCAATTACACCAAGACCTTCAATTGTGTACATAAAAATTGTGGAAAGCCATGGGGTTGTTTCCAGTACATGTAATTCCTCTTATTTAATCATTATACCAGGAACATCAGATTGCTTCAAAGTATAAATGGGATTAAGGGAGGGATGTATCATCTCCTCATACCTATTTAACATTTATGCAGAGTTCGTAATGAGTAACGTTAGAGAGGTTGAGAAAATTGAAAGTTACGCTTCCTTTACAATGGGAGGATACAAGATCCCAGAGCTACGATACACAGACAATACTGTGATACTATCAAACAGTACATAGGGGATAGAGCAGTTAATTGCAGCCGTAAGCAGATGCAGCAAAGATCAGAACCTCTTTGTAAACCTGTAGTCATACCTGGCTAACTGCTCTCTTTTCTGTATTTCTTCCTGTTCAGTCTTTTCCGCTTCCACTCTCAATCTTTCAACCTCCTGCTCCTTTTCTAACTGCTGCCTTTCTCTTTCCAATCTCTCCTGATCTTTTCTCTCTGCTGCTTCTTTTGCCAAGTTAGTGTAGTACACATCCCGCAGTTCAAAAAACCTGAAATACAAAAATAACTGGAAATTGGTTTACAAATATTAGAAGTTGCCCAATAAGCGATATCAAACACGAGGATCCAATGGAGCACAGAATGAATCCACTGCAGGCTTCCAAGCATTTAGTAAAAGGTGACTAAATAGGGTTGTGCATGTGGCTAACAAACTAAAGATGTAAAACAAATTGATTTAGGAACTAGCACGGTAAGAACACAGAACCCTTTGAGGCAGACTTCATGTAATGGAAAAACTGCAGTCGTTGCTATATGCTTCACAAGGAGCACATACAAGACAAGAAGACGAAGAACAAACATATTAAGTCAAGGAGTCAATTATTTCATCTATGTACAAAATTAATAAACAAGAAATCTCAACAGATAATGTAAGAAATAATTTCATACATCAAAAAATCACTCGGGAAATTGTTACCAACTTCAGCAAATCAGCTTAGATAACATGGTACACATAAAAAAGTCTGCCGACAAGATAACATTATTATGCCATCCATGGTTTCCAGGAATGTTTGGTGTGTTACAGATATGAGAATAGGACCAATGCCACACTGACATCACGTTGTAAGTGTAGACTAATAATGTGATTTAACCACTCTAGTATAGAAGGCTTTACAATTAACATAAGACAATATGTTAAGTGTGAACTAGTCTTTTAGGTTTGAAATAAAAACTCATTTTCCAAACAGAAATAAAACTGTTAAACCATTCTTTGTCCTCAGGATCAGAAGCAAAAAAACTAATGTGTAATGTGTCAACTAACTACATAATCTCATATATCAATAAATCAACAAACCTTTCACACTAACCAATTTTACACTCCATTAAATCAACCACTATTATTACATGCTAACTTATCAACCAATTTTACACTCCATCAAATCAACTAATCTTACACTCCATTACATTACCCAATCTTACACTCCATCAAATCATCTAATCTTACACTCCATTACATCACCCAATCTTACACTCCATCAAATCAACTACTCTTACACTCTATCACATCACCCAATCTTACACTTCATCACTTCACCAAATCTTACACTCCATCAAATCATCTAATCTTACAAACCAACAACTCTTACACCACATCAAATCAACCAATTTATGCCTTGAAAAACATTTGAGCATAGTTATTTTCTAACATTTAGCAATTAGTTTCTTTTGGTCCATACAATTGTTAATACTGATTCTCTAAGCTAATGGTATCTGACCTCCGCCTCATGAGCACTGCCCGTATGCACGACTGAATGTAGACTACTGCAGTTCGCTGGGCTAGGAACTTCTGACGCTCAATGTAGCAGCGGAACAGAGTCTGGATCTTGACTGCAGTAGCAGAGTGAAGCTGGTATAGCTGGTACTTCTGGAAGTCATGCTGAGCCAATATCCGTTTAATGTGTTTCTGTGAATATCAGTGTTTGCACAAATGGTCATAATACAAGTACTTGCAGTGATATCAGAATTTGGTTGATATGTACTGAACAGCAATTATAAAGATGAGGCTTCAGATATCTTATATTTATGTTGAGATGGGGACAGAAAGATACACTTCTACACACACACACACAGATAGATTTAGAGAGAGAGAAAGAGAAAGAGACAGAGCGAGAGAAAGAGAGAGACAGAGAGAGAGAGACATTATGTATGATGTGAATGTGGTTGTGTGTGTATCTGCAAGGACTTGTGTTTTGGCATGCACATATGTATTTTTAAAAATGTTTATGATTACCTATGCAGAAAATGTCCGCAAGTCCAGCTATACAATATTAAAGAAGCAACAGCAGTATAACAATGAAATGTTATTCCCCTTCTCGCATCACTCCCAACCCCCCGCACTCCCCCCTAACCCCAGGATATTGTATATCCTACAAGACTGAAGCAATGCAGAGATAACTGTGATATACCTGCATAAGAATGACTGACTCCTTGAAACGTAGGAAGGCTCGTCTCTCCAGGCATGCCTTAACCCAACTTTGTATGGTCACCACCCTCTCCATGATGGCAGAATGCAGAGCTTCATCCAGTCGCATTTTCTCAGACTCTCTCAAGAATATCTATGGAGTGAATACATTACATTTTTCAGCTACCAGCATACACACATTTTTGCCAGCCCCAAAAACTACCTGATCATTTGTTTTAAAATTATCTTTTTCAGTAAGGCATTTTTTTTTATAATGAATTCTTTCAACAGTAGGATTCTGTGGCATGCAAAACATTAGTTGCTGTCTGTTTGGTGGAAATTTGTATCAAACCACTACCGTCGACAGCTGCTACATAGCAACAAACTATCATTGGTTAAAACACCTAAATTATAACTGGACATTCCATGCATGAGCAACTTTCACTTAATGTATAATTCGCTACACCTTATCGATATTTACACGTGTGTTATGTGCTAAAGTAGTCCTTTCCGTTCAATGAAAATTGGATGCCAAGATCCGGGACATTATTTTATTATTTGATCAGCCCAATGATCACACATGTAGATTGTATGTGGATGTTTAACACGTCTAATTCAGACATTCAAGAAAGATGGTGTCATAACTGGCTGTGGGACTACATTGCTCTACTGTTTTGGTTCATTATGGATGCCACCAGACCACGAATTTGCCTGGAATTCACATTAGTTGACGACTTACACTTGTGTTCACGGAAACGTGGTGTTGTTTTCCGTTTGGACTGGTTAATTCGTTCGTTTTTTTGTGATTTTTTCCGTCTGATTATCATGGTCTGGACACCGGCAATATGAATGGCACTACGCTTAAACCTGTGTCGTATTTCACAGCCTAATTTACATGGCTGAACTTCACGAATTTGGCGTGTGAGAAATTTTGACACTAATATACTGAACACAGCCGGGGAGAAATTCCAGACTCAGTCACACGCTGAGTGATGTCCAAATGACCTCTTGTGGTTATGGAAAAGACACGACACACAACATTAGATGTCATCCCCCCTCCACTGCCTTGCGGGATTTCTGTTTACGGGAAAGGCTTCGGGAGTAAACCCTGAGGAAAAATATGCATCCTATGCTATTTCCAGTCGTCTCGATAAATATCTTTCCACTGGCCAAAGGTAGCTCAGGACCAGAGAGTGACGTTGACAAAAGGCGCAGTTTCTTCTTCACTTTCTTCCTCAATTCAAATCACCGCACAGGTCACCCATTTCAGCGGACACAGCAAGAGAAAAGACTGTCCACACGGCTGAACAAAGAGAGTGGTCTTCATCACTTGTGATGGATGAACATCCAAAAAAAAAAGATTTTCACTAGGACACAGAAGAAAGGTAATTTGGTATGGCTTTTGAGGGGTATAATGTTGTGATACCTGATGTAATGAGTATCACTGATGTAGAGAGTATCAAACATTTTTTGGCAGCACATTTATTCTTATATCACAGATAGTTTCATTATGTGTCTTTAGATCTTTAACTCAATGTATTTCTTCTTCTTCTTCGTACGCTGTCAGACGTCAACTTGAATTTGTTCGAAGAAAGCAGCTGTCATCCTGAGGCTGTCGACACTGCCATAGAGCTTGTCTAGTGTTGGCACTGGTGATGGCCACATGTGCTTTCTCTGGTCGTCATATGTTGGGCAATTTTGCAGCAGATGTTCAGCTGTCATTTTCCCTGTACTACATTGGCATTCGTCAGTGCCACCTAGCTTCAGTTTATTGAATAGATGGTACCACAGTCTGTTGTAGCCTGTGCGGAGTCTGAAGACCACGACATGCTCTCTCTGTTCAACTGGTATTAGGCATCATTTTTTGTGTAACCAGTATGCTCTGTTTCCCATTTGACTATGTATCTGTCCCTAATAAACCTTTTGGACTCTTCGTAGATCACACTAGAATCTGGTTGTGGTAATCTTGCACCTTCTTTTGCCAGTCTGTCTGCCTCCTCGTTGCCTTGAATATTACAGTGGGATGGAACCCACTGTACCACTACTCTTTTTGGTGTGAACTGCTGGCATAGTTGACAGAGTACTGCTCTTAAATCATTAAGTTCTGTATTGTTCTGGCTTTTTAGTGCTGTAACCACAGACAGGGTATCTGTAAACAGGACTATCTGGCTTTCATTGCTTTCGCCTGTCAGCATTGCTTCTAGTGCAGCCTTCAGTGCCTCTGCCTCCGCTCTGAAATTGCTTGAGAATTTTCCAGTTGCCACTGACAGTGTTATTTTTCTACCATTTTTTAGGCTCAGGAATACCCCTGCCCCTCCGTTCTGTGATGTGTTTGTTACAGAACCACCGGTGTATGCATGGGTCCAGTCCATGCTGGGGTAGTTTTTAGCAATGTGCCTCACGGTTATGTCTGTTCTTTCTTTTTCAGTTTGGCTGTTCCTGTTTCCAATATCTGGTATATTTTCTAATACCTCTGGAACGATTTGCTGCTTCCATGTGGGTTTGCGTACAGTAGGGATGGGCTTTGGTGTTGTTAATGTGTTCATAGGGTCTTTGCTCATCTTTGCTTTGGCTATTTCTGCAAAGTTTCTCCGCTTTAGTTTCCCTTTTCCAAATCTATTTAGTCTCTGATGCATTGGATGGTCTGTCAGTCTTCTGAGTTTCTCTGCTTGCTGCTGGGCTCTGCTGTCTCTTCTGTCGGTCATGGATTGCAGGTTTGTAATCTTTTCAAGTTCTACAATTGACGTTGACTTCATGCCTACTGTTATAACTTTCATGGCTTGGTTTTGAAGTTTGTTAATTTTATCAAAGTTCGCCTTTGCTGCTGTTGCCCATGCCGCAATGCCATACTCGAGAACTGGTCTCACTCTTCCAGTGTACAGTTTCTTCAGTATTCTTTCATCTGCTCCCCAGCTTGTGCCAGCAAGTTTCCTCATGATTGCCATTCTTTGTCTTGCTCTCATTCGGTTTCTCTAGACCTGACTTTTCCATGTCATGCGCCGATCAAATGTGACGCCCAAGTAGTTTGGGTTGTTGTTTAGCCGCACATATTTGCCATTAAGACTTATTTTGGTGTTTTGTGGTGAAAGGGAGAATATCGTAGATGTTTTTTTTTTCTTCATTTATTTTGAAACTCAATGTATTTAATATTCATGATTTCTGTTTGGATACAACTATTTGTGTGTCGTAACAGACAACAGCATGTCATAACAGGCTACAACTGGGCATGGCAACAGGTCACCTATCACCCTTAGAAATACTGCTTCGGTGCCAACATGTGTGGACCAGTGTCGTATTTACTCACACAATTTCCCCACCACATTATATCCTTTTTATCCAGCAGTTTGCGATGAATACGGTGAGCATGACCAGAACAGTAGACTCTTCTTTTTCTTCTTACGCTGTCAGATGTCGACTTGAATTTGTTCAAAGAAAGCCGCAGTCAACCTGAGGCTGTCGACACTGTTATAGAACTTGTCTAGTGTTGATACTGGCGATGACAGCAAATACTTTTTCTGGTCCTCGTATGTCGAACAATTTTGCAGCAGATGTTCAGGGGTCATTTTCCGAGTACAATAGGTGCATTCATCAGTAGTACCTATCTTCAGTGTATTGAATAGACGGTACCTCAGTCTGTTGTGGTCTGTGTGGAGTCAGAAGACCACAACCTGCTCTCTTCTGTTCATCTGGTAATAAGCATCATTTGTTGTGTAGCCAGTATGCTCTGTTTTCAATTTGTCCAGTATCTGGCCCTAATAAGCCTTTTGGACTCCTCTTAGATCACACTTGAACCTGGTGAACAGTAGATTGATACATGTCCCTATAGGTTTGATAATTCACAATCTGTTATCCACTCATGCTGTGGCAGGGATAGCAGACTACTTCAGGTGGCTCTTACATGAATGATTTGATATTTGCTGTAAGCTTACTTTATTAATACCAATCTGGTAATTTTCTTCTTGTAGATTCATTGAGGTGAGGAAGCTTCTGATATCTTCCTTGGTATGCTGCTGTTTCTGTGGTAGCAAGATTCTGTACAACTGTATGAATTCCTGAATCAAAAGAATTACCAGAATTAGAAAGGTCTTATTTTATATATTTATATATATATATTGTTTAACAAGCAAATTTAATTTATTTTACATCTGACTGGGTGTGGGACAAAAGTGATAAGTCATTAGTAAAGTCAAGATCATCAAGCTTCTTCTCTTATGTTAGAAATAAACAAAGAACGAAAGACAAAGTAGGCCCTCTCATAGACAGTACAGGGAAAATAATAAGTGAGAATAGGGAGGCAACTAATCTGCTCAATCAGTACTTTGGCACAGTCTACACAAAAGAGGACTGCTCCAAGATCCCAGAGCCTATAGGTATTTTTAAAAGAGACATGGATACAGCGGGATTAAGATCAATCTGTATTACAGAGGAAATGGTTTTTACAAAATTGGAGGGGTTGAAAGTGAATAAATGTCCAGGTCAAGATGGTATTCATCCAAAATTGCTGTATGAATTTAGAGACCAACTAGCAAAACCATTGGCTGTATTATGTTCTCAATCACTTGCAAAAAGGATTGTTCTACGGGATTGGAAAGATGCAGGAGTGATCCCCTTATTCAAAACAGGCAAAAAATCAGATCCAGCAAATTATAGACCTGTGAGTTTAACAAGCATAGTCTGTAAATTGTTAGAGTCAATAATCAAAGAAAACATTGTAATGCATTTAGACAAATTTAATCTAATTAGAAATAGTCAGCATGGGTTTACTAGAGGGAGATCATGCTTAACAAATCTATTAGAATTCATGGAGGAGGTTACTAAAATCATAGATAAATAGGAGCCAGTGGATGTTATTTATCTAGACTTTGCAAAGGCCTTTGATAGAGTACCTCATCAAAGATTATTTCGAAAGTTAAAATCACATGGAATAGGTGGGGAAGTTGCCAAATGGATTGAAAATTGGTTAACGGGAAGAAGGCAGAGGGTGGGCATAAACTGGATGCGCATAGCTGTTAGAGCAAGGTGATGTAAATATGATTGTATACAGACTCCGCAGGGTCTTCTAAACCAGTATAAAGACGTTAAGTTAAGTTAAGCTGCTTCGGCAAATTGAACAGAATTCCATTATTAAAATTAGTTGATGTTGTTGTGTTCATAATCCAGTCAATGACTAGAAGAAATAGAATGACAATAAGAGATATCCCTTACAAACCCCAGTTGTTTGTATCTCAAAGGGCTAGAAACGCTGACCATCAAGGAGAACCAGTTTTCATAATGATGTTCGTAATCTTTAGAGGAAACCCATATTATCTGAGCAATTTTCAGAATGATTCTATGTCTAAGCTGTCACAGATCTTTTTGCAGCCCATGAATCTAATATAAAATGGTGCGTTCCATTCTACATTCTGTTCAATAATTATTTGCAAAGTAGATATCTGGTCCACACTGGGCCTGTTCTGCTGAAAGCCCATGGTTCATCTATGGGTCTTTTCAATCATTTTAGAATGATCTTGCTCAATTTTTCCCAGGTGTAGATAACAACATTATTATATCATTCAGGTTAAAAAACAGTTTATATGAAAAATAGGTACAAAATATACATCTAACTCAAAGAGAAACAAATATTATATAGAAATAAAGGATTTAATTACAAAAGTATATAGAAATATCAATATTAATTATAAATATGTATGAATAATAATTAGAAATAAAACTAATTTAATTCATTATACATATGAATATTCATTTAAAATACATGTTTATAAAAACACTGTAAATACATATAAAATGGACTTTTCACAAATTAGAAAATGTATAAAAAATATACACAAAATATTACATGATTATCCAATTAAATAACAGTCAGGATTTCAAATTTCAATTTGGAAAATAAACACGCATGTTCCTTAATTGCTATGTAAAAAATGTAACAAAAATGCACATAAAAATATCAAAAACAAATATGTATATAAATACTTCCTAGAAATGTATGAAAAAGAATATCTATAAAAATACTTATAAAAAATATGTATACAAAAACTATTAAAAATGTGTTAAATAAGTTTTGTTCTAAAAATAAAAATACTAATTACAAATATTAAGAATACTACAGTTAAAAGTTTATCTATGTACTGACATTAAGCAGAAGTCGGTAGTTGTAGCCTGATTGCCTGATTCTAACAGTGGCCAGCATCCCTGTATACCGAAGCTGTCTCATCACAAGTTCTTCATCAAAGACGCAAGGAGCCTACAAGACAATCAAGGACAATGTTTATAACACAAAATAATACCACAAACAGAACCAACACTATCATGTGAAAGTGAATCAAGCTAAATTAATACAGTCAAATCTCATGTATAATATGCACAGTTTTGAGTCATTTTGGACTGTTAAAACTCGGGAGCGCGTTATTCACGAGTACTAAAATAACGTAATTTTCCCCGTACCAAAAGTAAGCTACATTGGAAAGTTTGTCACAATTTGACAGTGGAAATGGCATAAAATTGTATGTGTCATGTATTTTCTTAAGTGTCGGACATTGTTGCAAAACTAGATGAGCTTCTTTCTAATGAGAGTGATGATGAGGGATTTCAAAGTAACTAAAATTTAGATGTTGCATACCTATTTCTGTTTGTTATTACCTATACTTTCAGTTTTTTTACAAATGTTTAATAAAATCCTGAAAATGATAGTGCATATTACACATAAATTGTAATTTTACAGAAAATGTTCAAGCATGAGTTATACATGAGTGCGTAATATATGCACAATTTTCAGGTACACAAAAACAATCAATTGACATCATACAGATGTAGTTGGAGAGTAGGTTGTTAAGTATACCATGAACAGTTTTTAAAATCCAACAATGATGCGTTGATAGAATCAAAGCATTAAAAGTCTGAATACACATTAAGAAGATAGACAATGGATAATGAAAATATATCACAAACATTAGGAAGAGAAACAATGCATATTGACCACACATTACAAACATTAGTAAGGAAAAAAATGTATACAGAAACATACTACCTATGCTTGGAAGAACAGCAATGCACAAAGAAAATGGATTGCATTCATTAGTAAGAAAGCAAATGCACAAAGAAAATGGATTACCTACATTAGGAAGAAAGCCAGTGCACAAAGAAAATGGATTACATACATTAGGAAGAAACAATCTTCAATATTTTGTGGACATGTTATAAGAAGGGGAGAGATGCAGTGCACAGTATACTCTGAGAATAGGCACAATTACTTCAAAAAAGATATGAAGGGTTATTAAAAGAGACAGAAAAATTATAAAAAGAGACAGGAAGTTGCAAGACACAGTAGGATGATAAAAATAGACAGAAAGATGATTAAAAGAGATAGAAGGATAAAAGAGGTAGAAGATTGATAAAGACATTCAGAAGAATAAGAAAACAGACAGAAGGAGGATGAAAGGAGACAGAAGAAAGAAAGAAGAGACAAGGATGGTCACAAGAGGCAGAAAGAAAATTTAAAAGACAGATTGATAAAAGGAGGCAGAAGAACAATAACAATTGACAGGAGGATACAAAGAGAGGAGGATAATGGATAACAAGAGACAGAAGTAGGATTGTTTTTGTTGTTCGCCTTATTTCTCTATTCCCCAAGGTGGTGTGCGTTGCACTGCGGTTTTATTTTGCGCCCGTTGGCCCAGTACATTCAAATTCGGCATGCATTTTATGGAAGGGTCTGCTTCCTCTTGCATTTTCTAAGGGTTTGCTTCATCGAGTTAACGGCCAGTGCTGTGATGGGGATCAAACCTAGCACCTTTTGGTTGTGAGCCATGTCACTTAACCACTAGCCCACGCCGTCCCCAGAAATAGGATAAAAAGAGACATAAGGAGAATAAAGAAGAGACAGGAGGATAACAAGAGAGGAGAAGGATTAAAAAGTGACAGAAGGATAACAAGAGTAAAAGTAAAGTAAAGTATCCCATAGCATTACTGCTGTAGGGGTGTGAGGTGTTAGCGATCTCACATTTCAAAGGCTCGGCTATATGAGGGCGGTAGCCATCTCCTCTCCCTCGCCGTTTTTACTTCCCGGACTGAACCGGTACCCATTTAAGGCTGGATCGACCCGGGAGCCATTGCGGTCTGAAAAAAACATTACCGCCTCAACTGGGGAATGAACCCAGGACCACTCAGATGCGAAGCCAGCGCGCTAACCACTGCGCTACGCGGCTCCCCAAGAGACAGGAGGATAATAAATGACAGGAGAAGAATTAAAAGAGACAGAACTAGGATAAAAATTAACAGAAGGATAAAAAGAGACAGAAGGATGATAAGAAATGACAGACGGATAAAAAGAGATAAGAAGGTTAACAAGACAGGATCATCAACCTTATTTATCTATAATTATTTAATCAATTATCTACCTTTCTATTGTTGTTCTGTTCCTGAGCTTACCACACATTCAACACCTAATTGACTGCGAGAGCTAGAGGGCACAGGTGAGACGAGGGATCTACAAGGTGACACACAAATCAGTGAATCGCTTACAAGTTGGAGTACATGGCTGCGATGGAAAAATATATGAGAGCGGGCAAAACCTGATACACCAAGACCAGACAGAAGGAAGTCAACACAAGTGGGCCTCACAACAGAAGGAAGACCCTTTTCAATTAATTTGTATTGTACTCTTAATCCTTATGTATCAAGTATATTGTTTGTCATATTTCCCAATCATTCCATTTCATTCATTCTCGTTGTACACCTCACTACACTGCTATCTTCACAATTGTGTATAAAATGTATGATGGGGTATTATATTAATTGTTTTTTTAATTATTTAAATAAAAAAATTTTTAATATATTTAAAAAAAGGGGGTATATATATATATATATATTTAAATCAGGAAATAAATAAAGAGATCTGAATCAAGTATGAAGGAAAATAAATATACTCAATCCCAAAATGGTCCCAGGAAAACAATTGTGCATATTTATGCAAATACCTACGGCAGACAACTAGGATCATCAAAAGCGAGGAACAACGGGAGGAACATCACGGAAATACCAGGCTAGGTACAAACAGATACACACACGCATCCAAGCACTGGTTTATGCGTCTTAATATCGCCCAAATTGACTGCGGTCTGGGTCGGAATAGGCGCGCCTCCGCCAGTAGAAACTAGTGAGGCAAACACATAACGAAAGGATAATTAGAAGCGAGGAACAACGGGAGGAACATCACGGAAACACCAGGTTAGGTACAAACAGATACACACATGCATCCAAGCACTGGTTTATGCGTCTTAATATCGCCCAAATTGACTACGGTCTGGGGTGGAATAGGCGCGTGTCCGCCAGTAGAAACTAGTGAGGCAAACACATAAAATTAACTCATTCACTCCCAAATATTTTGGACCTCTGGACACAATTTTATTTTTATGTAAAACTGAAAAACAGCATCACTTAGTTGCGATCTATTTGTCTTCAATAGACGTTCACTAAAATAACACGTATTATATACCAAACTGTTCACAATTGAGGCTAGAATAGAATGGAATACATATATTTTACAAATGCAGGTGTACATTTGTGTCTGATGAATTAAAGTTGCATAATCGTTTGTTATTTTTTAAAATTATGAACAAAAATGTTCCTCTCATCAATACATTATTCAGCTCTAAACCAATATACAAATAAAGTAATGATTTTCTATTGACGGAAATCCTCAAAGGACGATGTTCTGAAAGTTGCACCTAATTTGGTGCAGTTGTTTTCCCAGTATTTACATTTTACTGAAGGCACGTGAAGTTGAAAACATGCTAAAAAATAAAAGCTCCGATCAACATCAGCGTGAGTGTTTACAATTTACGCGCACACGGAAAGAATGTTCCTGCTGTATTCAAAATATATATACACACATTAATATTATACACACTAGAATGATTGTGTCGGATCTTGAACCTTTACTGAATTTGTGAACTGTTATTACCATTGCTTGAGACAAAAGAGGGCACCGCCCCTTCGTCAGTAGACTTAGTTTTACTTTCATCGCTTGACGTAGAACTAAGACTAGATAAATAAATTGAAACAGCGCTATCATAACGATCGATATCTTCATCATCACTACCATTAGCAATAATATAATCTATCTATTCCTGAGCTTGTACTGAAAAAACTCTATTTGGTGTGGCTGAAGGTGCATGGGATAGCTTCAAAGTTGCTCTCCAAAAAAAAATTATATTTTCCAAGTTACGAAACTAAACATTTTTTCAACGAAACTCAAACTAACTCTTCCGGAATGAAAAAGTGCAAAATCTGGACTTCCGCCAATAACCAAAATAAAACATTTAGGAGAACTAGGAATGGGAAAATATGTGATTTTGTGAACACAGTAACAAAAGCCGATACACCGGCTTCTGGGTTTTCTAGAAAAAAACGTAAGCCGTTGTATCGGCTCGTGGGAGTGAATGAGTTAAAAAAAATTTTAATAAAACAAGACAGGAGGATATATAAAGTGACAAGAATGATAAAAAGAGACAGAATGAGTATAAATAGTGACAGGAGTATACAAGATGACAGTAGGATAAAAAAGATAGGAGGATAAAAGGAGGCTACAAAAAGACAATGAGGATAAAAAGAGGCACAAGGGTGATAACAAAAAATAGAAGGATGACAAGAAAAGAGTAGATGCTGGAAAGTTCACCATCTTGACAGTTAACAGGTTAGAATACCACTTCCAGCTGTAATCTATTTCCATGTACCATAGTAATGCAATTTTTTTTATTTCCTACCTTAAAGTTTAGAAAAGGTTACATCCATGACAACAATGTCAAGACAATTTGGAATGGGAGCTAAAGCCTTTCAATTAGTAACTTACAGAAACGTATCGCTCCATAAAGAAATTGTACATACCCTTCCTATCATTCATATATATACAAATACATATATATATATCAAGGCTAGATGTCTTCCACGTGCGCAACCTCGATATCCGGTGGTTCGATCTCATCCGTAATGCCGAGGTCTCTACAAAGACGCGTCTTCCCTGCATCTCGGACAATCTGGTCTGCCGCCGCCTGTCTGTGTTTGATCTCGTAGTTCGGCTGCACCAGGAAGTTCCGGCTCACCAGATCATGTCCAAGTCAGCTATGTGTAATAACGGTCTCTCACCGCCAGGCTGGATGCGTGGTAGGGGTCACCCCCGTTCTGCGTGGCTCCGGCAGATAGCAGTCTCTATTTCGGCTTCAAACCTCAGCAGTTGGACATGGTAGTGGTTGATCGACACAACGGGCCTTAGATGTCTATGCGAACATTATTATATATACACATCAATGTTTTTTAAGTGCCATACACTGCACATAAGGCAGAAACCAGTGCTCTCCAGTTTGATCTGTGTGACGCCACTCTTTTGAATTCATGTATGTTGTTTAAGAGAATTTCTTACGGTCTTCTTCTCCTGCTGCCAGATGATGACCACATAAACGCTTGCAGAGGGAATCTGTTGCGATCCATTCTAAGAACATGTCCGATGTATGACCTCTGTTTTTTATTTGCCTGAGTGATGAAACATATTGTTGATTGGTGACTTCTCTAATTGTTTTACTGGTTATGAATTCCTCCCAGCCAATGTTCAACAGTTTTCTAAGACACTTTGTGTGCTCTATCAGTGATATTGATTTCCAGATGTCCGTTAGTTCGGTAAAGGCACATTCGGCTAGAGCAATGCGAGTGAAAATGTCCTTAGATGTATCTTCATCTTGAGTCATTTTGCTTACCAGAAAGGTGAGACTGTCAACTGTTTGTAATACTTCTCCATGCAACTGGATAATAGCAGGCTTGTTGATGAAATTCATGACCTTCGTCTTGAAAGTATTAATTTTGAGTCCTATCTGTTCTGATAGACGACTCAACCTGTTTTGGGCTTCTTCAGACTGTTTTACACACACATACATTTAAACATAAAAACAAACTTAACAAACCTTGACTTTATTTGATTTGATACACCTGATGAAATATGGATTAGCCTGGTTCAATGTGTTCATCAAACGTGATAAGGATGTCTGTTAAAATAAATATGTCAAATATTAACTGGCATATCTACAAATAACTAAAATGCAGTTTTAAAAGAATACAGTAACATGTGTGTACGTATGTATTTCTTTTTCTATGCATTCATCCTGAAAAGGACATTTTGTTACATTGTGTTGTAGTTTACAGCAGGACTGTGATAGCTGCATCCTTCAGCCAAACACATCCTGTTTCAGTTCTGCATTTTTGGGACTGGGTTTATCTTCGATCCCTATTCTCTCAGCCAGGTTACAGACTGTTTTCAGAGGCACCACATGGATGTGGGATATGGTCTTGATCAGCTGCTGTTCGCTGACCCTGTAGTTACATTTCAAACTGGACAGAAAACATGAAGGGTTGGACTGACAAGAGTACAATGACATTCTAGTAGAAATATTTCAACCTGGACGGAAAACATGCATGAAGGATTGAACAAAATGAAAATAACCACAAACTAAGTTACACTAATAACATTAATACCAGCATTAATATCAGGACTAATACCAGCATTAATATCAGGACTAATACCAGCATTAATATCAGGACTAATACCAGCATTAATATCAGGACTAATATCAGCATTAATATCAGGACTAATACCAGTATTAATATCAGGACTAATACCAGCATTAATTTCATTACTAAAACAGCATTAATTTCATTACTAAACCAGCATTAATATCATGACTAAACCAGCATTAATTTCATTACTAAACCAGCATTTATATCATGACTAAACCAGCATTAATATCAGCTCTATATACGTTTGCCTCCTTGCAGTTATGTTCTCTGGTAGAGTTGGTTTCTGCTTTGTTTTACATGAGACTGCTTGCCACACACATGTACAACCCTACTTGGTCCCCATATATAACAAACATAGTAGGGTGGAGTGTTCCTATTCTTTCATCTCTAAAAAATGGCCATGTAGTCCACAATGATATTAATAGTATATAATGTCTTATTTATGTAACCTTATTATTCATCAATCATATTTTGGGCCGCCGAATATGGATTGTTGGAACACAAGTTGTAGAGTACTGGTCTAGTCTTATGCTTTCTACTCACTGCGTTTTCCATCTATGGCGCCTGCAATCCATTCTTGGAATTATATGGAGGGACAGAGTGACAAATGCAGAGGTGCACTCTTACGCCAGTCTCCCAAGCATGTACACTCTCCTTAAAACAGTGAATGCTATGATGGTTAGAGACTATTGGCCTAGTCTATGTTTTCCACTCAACACATGGGATACATGCACTACAGCAATACATACAGAAAATCAAACACCTGCCTGAAACTGGGCTCCAACTGTGGGTGGCTGTTTCTTGCTCCCTGTGCCACGTATGGAACCATTCATGGTGTGACTGGCAACTGCTTTTAAGGCTTTAATATCACGGAAACTCTGAAATGATTACAAGAAAATAACAGATCAACTAAAATGAGGATAAAAATCAATGGCATATGGATATATCAGTAATGAGAAAAATATACCCAAACTCATCTGCAATCTGTGAGTCAAAGAAAACTGGGATTCAACAAACAAATATAACCAAATAAATGGCTTCACTAAATAATAAAGAAGGCAAGATAATTACCAATATGAATGAACAGGTGGAGAAACTGTGTGAACATTTGGAAGAGTTCTTAAATAAGCCAGCTCTGTAAGATATACCAGATATACAGCCAACAGATGTGGACCTCCAGGTACATTGCAAAACAATGATCAAGGAGGATGTCAGAAGAGCCATAACACATCTGAAAGATGGCAAAACCACTGGTCAAAATGGACCACCGCGGAAGCTTTTAAAGTAGATGTCAAAACTTCACCTTAATTTTTTCAGTCGTGGGAGATCTGGGAAAGCAAAAAAATAAATCCGGCTGTAAAGAACTTACTACTATGAGCATCTGGAAAAATATTGATCAGGATCATACTAGAGAGATTAAAAAAGACAATAGGCCCAACTTTCAGGAAAGAACAGGCTGGCTTTGAACTAAATAGGTTCGGTTCAGATAGTCATACTGAAAATTATAGTTGGACAGTATGTGGAATGGAAGCGCAAAATCCAAGGGTGGAAATGGTATAACAAAATCATTAATGTGGAACCAATGGAAAAAAACGGGACAAATACCAGTGGAGTATGAAATACGGAGGAGGCGATGGCGATGAATAAGCCACACATTAAGGAAACCAGTGGATAACATTACCAGACAAGCTCTGTTCTGGGATCCACAGGGCAAGAGAAGTAGAGGAAGACCGACCAAGACACTCATGGAATAGGGAACTGGAAGCAAATGTAAAGACATTAAACACGACGTGGACAGAATTGGCTCAAATGGCTCGGCTTGGCAAGTATTTGTTGAGGACCTATGCTCCACAAGGAGCTGACAGGTTTTTGATTGATATTGGTTTCATGGATTATGAAAAAAGCATTTGACAACTTAGACAGGGGGGAGTCACTATCACAGTTGCTTAGACACTACGGTGTGTCTTAAAAGTTTACTGACCTAATTCAGAAGACCTATGAGGAAATGCAATTATAGTCGTCCATTCAGACAGTTATCAGTGCTATTGTAAATCAGAACTTGTGTGAGACAGAGGTGTCTGCTGTCACCATTTCCCTTTCTTTTGACTACGGATGGATTACTAAGAAAACAACTGCAGACAATGATTGCGGAATGACACGAACTTCAACGAAAGAATTAGTTCTTAGTTGACCTGTACTTCGGGATCAAGATGCTGAGCAGCACATGAGCTGCAGTGGTCAGCGACCCATAGCTGACTGCTAGCATCAGGGCCAGCGAACCATAGCTGCCAAGACCCTTCTACACCTCCATGCGGTGATCCTGGATAACAGGCTGCAGCCTGTTAGGCACCATCTATGCTGCCCTAAACAAACCACCTAACAATGATCGGTGTTATGCCATGTCTCACAATTAGTCGCCTCTTACGACATGCTCTCTGTGAGACAGTGGTGCTATTCTTGTACTTGTCATACATGAAGACCCTGGCAGATCACTCAAAAGATTTAGAGGACCTGCAATTTGGCAATCACTTGACTATTCTATCCCATGATAAAAATTAACTGCAAAATAAAATACGGCAACAAGAGGCGTGGTTACCGAAGTTGGTGTTGGTGATTCATAGAGAGAAAACTAATATTCTCATAATAAATGCAGCTGGTAAGATTTACATCATGCTGAGAAACACCACACTCCAAGAAGTGGGTTTCCTTCATTTATCCACTTGGGCAGCAACCAGCATTTTTATGTGCAAGTTTGATTTCCCACTTTGATTTCTAATCTCTCAGCCAGGCTTGCATGGCTGCAGTCTGTTTCCAGGGCCACCACTTTGAGACAGAATAGGGTCTTGGTCAGTTATTGGTCAGTGACCCTGATGCAAACAGCCAGATATGAGTCACTGGATGCTGTCAGCTCATTTACTGCTGCACTTTCAGCCCTTGAAGTGTTTTGATTCATTGATTGATATATTAGTATAACCCTGCGAGGATGGTTTACCTACAATGGTATTCTCTTATGGTGGTTTTCATTCAGAAATAATTGTGCTATGGCACTTTACAGTACTCTGTTTAAAAAAAACAACAACTGTACATTGTATTTCATGATGACATTAAATGAAAACTTGAACTTACTAATGAAGGCCTCTGTTTTGGTCTGAAAGACTTGTTTTTCCTGCAATAAAGTAAACACATTGTCAAATGTTATGGTGAAAATGATAAGATAAAAACAATGATAGAAATGTTCACTTGAAGTAAGCAATGATCGCATGTTATGTATACGCCTGCTTTGTTAGTTTATTTACCTTATTAGTTTTAAGAGCTAATCAGTTTCACAGAGTTTGAATATTTATCATAGTAACAATAATATGACACATTTAATCTTGTAAATTGAAATAGTATGTGTGTGTTTGAGATAGAGAAATTGAGTGAGACTAAAAAACTGAATGAAAGAGAGAAGGAGAGAAAAACAGAGAGAAAGAGAAAGGGAGAGACAGACTGTAAAAGAAGGAGAGGGGATATCAAGAGAAAGATTAAGAGAGAAAGAGAGAGAAAGAGAGGGAGAGAGAATGAGAGGGAGAGAGAAAGAGAGAGAGCAAGAGAGAGGTTATTAGTGTCACTATGAGAATAAAAGATAGACAATAAAGAAAATTGAGGAAGAGAGTGGATGTGTTAGACAGGAGGAGAGTGGATGTGTTAGAGACAGGAAGAGAGTAGAAGTGTTAGATGGGAGGAGAGTGGATGTGTTAGACAGGAGGAGAGTGGATACGTTAGACAGGAAGAGAGTGGATATATTATACAGGAGGAGAGTGGATGTGTTAGACAGGAAGAGAGTGGATGTGTTAGACAGGAGGAGAGTGGATATGTTAGACAGGAAGAGAGTGGATGTATTAGACAGGAAGAGAGTGGATGTGTTAGACAGGAGGAGAGTGGATACGTTAGACAGGAAGAGAGTGGATATATTATACAGGAGGAGAGTGGATGTGTTAGACAGGAAGAGAGTGGATGTGTTAGACAGGAGGAGAGTGGATATGTTAGACAGGAAGAGAGTGGATGTATTAGACAGGAAGAGAGTGGATGTGTTAGACAGGAGGAGAGTGGATATGTTAGACAGGAAGAGAGTGGATGTATTAGACAGGAAGAGAGTGGATGTGTTAGATAGGAGGAGAGTGGATATGTTAGACAGGAAGAGAGTGGATGTGTTAGACAGAAGGAGAGTGGATGTGTTAGGCAGGAAGAGAGTGGATGTGTTAGACAGAAGGAGAGTGGATGTGTTAGACAGGAGGAGAGTGGATATGTTAGACAGAAGGAGAGTGGATGTGTTAGGCAGGAAGAGAGTGGATGTGTTAGACAGAAGGAGAGTGGATGTGTTAGACAGGAAGAGAGTGGATGTGTTAGACAGAAGGAGAGTGGATGTGTTAGGCAGGAAGAGAGTGGATGTGTTAGACAGAAGGAGAGTGGATGTGTTAGACAGGAAGAGAGTGGATGTGTTAGACAGAAGGAGAGTGGATGTGTTAGACAGGAGGAGAGTGGATATGTTAGACAGGAAGAGAGTGGGTGTGTCATACAAGAGGAGAGTGGATGTGTTAGACAGGAAGAGAGTGGATGTGTTAGACAGGAAGAGAGTGGATGTGTTAGACAGGAAGAGAGTAGATGTGTTAGGCAGGAAGAGAGTAGATGTGTTAGGCAGGAAGAGAGTGGATGTGTTAGACAGGAAGAGAGTGGATGTGTTAGACAGGAGAAGAGTGGATATGTTAGACAGGAAGAGAGTGGATGTGTTAGACAGGAGAAGAGTGGATATGTTAGACAGGAGAAGAGTGGATATGTTAGACAGGAAGAGAGTGGATGTGTTAGACAGGAGAAGAGTGGATATGTTAGACAGGAGAAGAGTGGATATGTTAGACAGGAAGAGAGTGGATGTGTTAGACAGGAAGAGAGTGGATGTGTTAGACAGAAGGAGAGTGGATGTGTTAGACAGGAAGAGAGTGGATGTGTTAGACAGGAAGAGAGTGAATGTGTTAGACAGGAAGAGAGTGGATATGTTAGATGATGAATATTACTGTCATAGGGTAGGAAAGAGAAGAGACAAGAGTGAATGTGTCTGTAAATGATAGACTGACAGAGAGAATATTACAGTCATAGGGGTAGAAAAGTGAAGGCAGGCGTAGACAAGAGTGGATGTGTTAGACAGAGAATATTACTGTCATAGGGTTAGAAAAGTGGAGGCCGATGTGGAGACAAGAGTGGATGTATTAGACAGAGAATATTACTGTCATAGGGGTAGAAAAGAAAAGACAAAAGTAGGATGTGTCTACAAATGATAGACTAGCAGAGAATATTACATCATATGGGAGGAAAGTGCAAAGAGACAAATGTGGATGTGTGGGAGTAAGTGACCAGCATGCAAGAGTTGGGTTTGTTTGATGGATAGAGGTTACTGGGATCATGTAGGATTGGAGGATATCTAGAGTTGGGGATGTGTTGTTTTTTGTTTTGTTTTTTTGTTTGTTTTGGGTTGTAGGTGATAGTATGAATGTGTGCAAGCAATAGAGTGTGTGAAAGCAAGAATACTAATGTCAATATGAGAAAGGTGTGAATATGTAAAGATGCAGAAGAAGGTTGGCAGAAAGTGTATGTAAATGTGTGTGAGAGAGAGAGAAAGAATGCTATGGAAAATAGGAGATAGGTGAGCAATATGCAGGATGAAAGTTCCAGCAATTATGAGAAACACGAAACAGATAGGTTGAATTTGTTTCTGGTACTTTTCCACAATGAATCAGTCTGAGTCTGAATGAAAATGTGAAAAGCTAATAACTTGAAATAGTCATCCCTGGGTTGCTTATATCGGGGTTTTGTGGGGAAAAAAAAGAAAGATCAAATGAGCCTCATAGAAGACACTGCTCTTGGGGATGAAGTGTTAAAGACTACACTGTAATAGGTATATAATTTTTCTAGTGTGCTGGTCAGTTCCCTTTCTCACTGCCTTGCCTTTGCAAAATGTTAGTCAGTTACCCATTTATAGTTGGGTAGACTGAAGGGTGTAGAGATCAGTGATCAACCCCAATCTGTTTGCTATGAGACCAGCATTATAGCTGTTCTATCGCTTATATTTAATATCTTGCACCAGCACTAAATTACTATATCACTGTATCACGAATTATAGAATGAATAATGTAAGCATGGATGACAATATTTCTGTAGTAATACTACAAAAGGTTGCAACTACTCACACGTGATGCCCATCAAACAATCAATCTTTATAAAGTGCACTTCAAGAAACCAAAAAACCAAAGTTCTAGTGCATAAATTCTCAGTGTAAAAACAACAACATCTCAATTGAACAACAACACAGAAGCCTTCATAAAAAGATGATCCCTTAAATTGAATTTATTTCCATGCAGAGTGCAAACATTTTATATTTAAAAGCAAGCAACAAATAAAAAGGAACTTCACCAATGGACAATTGTTTTAGAAATATAGACATGAAATGATTGATCGGACTAGATATCTAAAACTCATTCAATAAAGATATACATTAGTGCAGAGAATGGTTAAAAGGTGGATGCATGCAATATTGATAACAGGAAACATAAGATTCATCTTACTGAAGCCACAGTCAGACTGGCTGACTAGGGGACGGCGTGGGCTAGTGGTTAAGTGACACGGCTCACAAACCGAAGATGCTGGGTTCGATCCCCATCACAGCACCGGCCGTTACCCCGGGGAAGCAAACCCTTAGAAATTGCAGGAGGAAGCAGACCCTTACATAAAAAAACTGGCTGACTGACTTGCTGAAAACATGTGATGTCATTCGGACTATTAGATATAATCA
Organism: Ariolimax columbianus; assembly: GCA_036924085.1. Taxonomy (NCBI): domain Eukaryota; kingdom Metazoa; phylum Mollusca; class Gastropoda; order Stylommatophora; family Arionidae; genus Ariolimax; species Ariolimax columbianus. The sequence goes on from JAVGWX010000003.1 coordinate 22,484,130, forward strand.
ATAAACACTGAAAATACGCGACAAAATAAGAAACGTACATGTTTTTGTTCATCTTGTCTCAGTTTTTTTCCTTACCAAGTATATGGTCACCACTTACAGGAAGCCTTCATTAAAGAGCTTTTGTATGTTCTTCCAGTAGTGGTTTCTGTAGCAATATCTTGTAACATGATATGATTGCTAGCCCTATGTGCAACCTTCTTTAAACAGTTTTCACAATGGTTGAATTGATCTTATTCTTCGCTCCTCAGAATTTACACAGGTGTATATTATTTACATCTTTATTTATTACATTTTTCATGCCACTTTAATTAATTTTTTTTTATGAATTGGATATATAAAATGATTGAAAGAAGTTGCTCCCTAATTATTAATTCACATTTTTGGTAAATCTAAAGTAAATATGGGAAAGGGGGATGGTCAGAAATGAATTACTTTGAAAGAAATGGTAAATATTGCCTATGGCAGCAGGAGTGAAGGTTTCTGTTCCACAGAAGTCTGGATGGCAAAGATGAGCACAGACAGTAAGAAATGTGAACAAAAATATACTTACAACAGCAGTAAGTGAATAGAGGATTGTTAAATCAAGCTGTAACAATGGGTACAATTTATGAGGAAAGATATATTAGATAACAAAGGAAGAAGATGCAGAAAGTTCCAATTGTGTAATAAAAGGGTCAACAACAGAAGTGATCAACAGCACTGAGCATAGAAAAAAAAGGAGAGATATATCATTGTCTATGCCTGAAACAACATTGTTAGAACAAGCAGTAGATAAATTAATTCATTCATTTTCTGATACAGGAAGAAAACAGACTAATCATCTTGATGAACACTACAGGAAGAAAATAGATTACTTATCTCGATGAACACTACAGGACGAAAACAGATTAATCATCTCGATGAACACTACAGGAAGAAAACAGATTAATCATCTCAATGAACACTACAGGAAGAAAACAGATTAATCATCTCGATGAACACTACAGGAAGTTCGATGCACGTGAAATCAAATGATGGATTGAGGCAGAAGACAAAGCTTGTATATGGGGTACATATATCATATAGAGGACAAAAGAAATGCTGAAGAAAAATACGAGGTAGCTTCAAAAAGTTCCCTGAATAGTCCACTCATGTTTGAATGAAAGATGATATTTTGGAGAACATTATATTTATAAGTTGGTAGAGACCTTCACGAAATGATATAGTAGACATGACCTTCACATATACTCTCAAACAAAAGTTACATAAATTTGTTTGTTTGTTGTGCTCGATGCATCATCGGAGTTGAACATATCCTTGATTGAACAACGTAGAAAAGTCAAATTCTGTGTTTTGCTTGAGAAGTCACCCTCAGAGACAAAAAACATTGCTTAATAAATCATTTGGTGACACCACAATGAAGAAATCGCAAATATTTGATTGGCACAAGTGTTTCCGTGAAGATTGTGTTAGTGTCGATGATGATGCACAAAGTGGATGACCATCAACCTCAATCAACAATGAAAACATTGAGCATGTTCGAAATGGTGTGTGTGCTGACAGAAGACACAATATGATTACCTTAGAACATCCTCATATTCTCCCAACCTGACACCGGCTGATTTTTTCTTGTTCCCTCGACTGAAATTAGCACTGAAAGGACAGTGATTCAAAGATGCTGATGACGTTATCAACAATGCGACAAGACTGCTGAGAGAGGTGTCAAAGAATTGGTTCCACTAATGTTTCCAGCAGCTGTATGCACGTTGGCAAACGTATGTAGTTGCCAAAGGGAACTATTTTGAAGGAATTGTAGTGTAAATAACTTATTTCTATACAATCCACTAATTTCAAGAACTTTTTGAAGCTACCTTGTAGAACCAATATAGAAAGAAACCAACAGTTCCTGAACCACAGCTTCTTAGTTTTTGTTAAACATTATGCTCTATTAGGCTTTAAAACTGTATTCATTCATTTCTGAATGTTATAATTATATTGGACTACTTCAAAGTTGTATTCAGACTTTTATGAATGCCATAATTATATTGGACTACTTCAAAGCTGTATTCAGACTTCTCTGAATGCCATAATTATATTGGACTACTTCAAAACTGTATTCAGACTTCTCTGAATGCCATAATTATATTGGACTACTTCAAAACTGTATTCAGACTTCTCTGAATGCCATAATTATATTGGACTACTTCAAAACTGTATTCAGACTTCTCTGAATGCCATAATTATATTGGACTACTTCAAAACTGTATTCAAACTTCTCTGAATGCCATAATTATATTGGACTACTTTACATGAGAAGTTTCCTGGCCTTGCGGATGACTTTGGCCTCATGCTCAGGCAAACTGTTGTCTAGAGTGCTGTGTAGCAGAAGCTTCTGGTGGAGGTCATCTTTGTGATGCAGCAATGGACCATCCTTCTCTGGGCCAGAGCTGAACAAACAAGACCATGGTTTACACATACTGTTAATACACTGTCCAGGCACTGGCCATCTGGTCTCTATGGGACCAAAATATGGTCACCCTCAGGCATATCAATTGTGTACTTACTCTAGTCTGTTAAAGTATCAGACATCTCATTTCACTCAGTCAGTCCTCTTCTACTACTTGAGGTGTAGAAGTCATTTTGTATATATTTGTGTGTTAAGAAGCAAGTGATTGACCTGTTGTGTCATTGCATGATGGAGGGACCCCTATTGGGAAGGAATCTTGTTTTCTTAAGAATCATTGACAGCAGCTAACATCCTGCACTTTTTTATTTTCAAATGTCAAGGTTGTTTTACGTGCACAACGTGTACACATGACCTCAGAGTTCATTGTCTCTCTTCAATAGGACTAGATGCTGATCTCCCCTCTCTTGAGACCAGGGACATTTGAAACTTGTTGGATTTGAACACCTACCCTTTTACCTACCATCCCTCAAACCGTCATCCAGGCTGGCATGAAAACAGCCTGTTTCCAAGGAGGGCTACGAGGAAGCCGAGGTGAGGATCTTGGCCAGTATATTATTCCTGACCCTGGCTAACATGTCTGATCAGCATGTTGTGCCTGACCAGACATTAGTCTTTCTCCCCAAAAATCGTTGGTAATCTCAGCCTAACCCATCTGCCAAATGAATATATGAATTATCTCTCAATGAGCAATGTGCTCATAAGCTGCACAGGATTGGCATATGGTCTAAAACATAATACTCCCACAAAAACGTGTGGTCCACAGTAGACCAGTACCACCAGAATTTGTCAGATTTGGATGACCTAGTGCCCTACATATCCCATTTACTTCAATTTCCCTGAATATTTTTAGTGCCAAAGATTTTAATGAAACCTTTTCAGATATTTTGTGCTTCACAAATTTTGGAATTTTAAATAAAATCTTTACTTGCTTTGTATTAGCTGTTTGTAATTGTATTGTGGAAATGCCTTTAGCAGCACAGATGTCTGAGTTTTCTTAATTTAATTTATTTCAGTGGTCAATATTGGTATTTTGTGACGTTGTATGAGACTTCAGAAACTAGTTTCCGATTTATAACACTGTACCTTTGGGACATTAAACGCTTTGACAAAGACATTTTAGCTTGCAACTGTTTTTCATGAACCAATTTGGTCATTCTAGCAAAATAGCATAGGTAATGGCTTCTGGCAATGACTATTACATGGGGAAAATATTACTAACTAATGCAAGCCAGACACAATTCAAAAATACAAATTATGAATAAAAGATTGGGATCAGTGGATGAAAAACAAACATGAAATCTTCACACATCAAAAATTCAACCAAAACAAGTCAAACAAAACTATTACAAGGACATGCAATATCATTATGATTTATTTATATTTCTTTAAATGTTAAGAAGTACTTAATATGTTCTACTTAAGTTTCTACTAAACCAACCATGACTGCATCCCAGCTCCACATTGGTGATTAAAACAAAATGAGACCAATGCACATTACCATGCACCACATAAAATGCAACCCAAAAGTGTTCCGGGTGGGACTGACAAACTCATCATGTAAAACAAAGTGGTGAAGAAACTACAACTGCAAGAGCCCATAAATGCTTCGAATTAGGCCCTGGTTGATGTTTAAAGGTGAAGGACTGTCAGTATTAATTGCGTTCAATTTCTAGCTTATAGAAATATTATTTCTATATACTTATCTCTGTGTAAGTCTTGCATTTCTTTAACTAAGTGATACTTGTCTGAGAATTTTGGTGAACAAATTTATCTCCTTATGTTGTTAGTCAATCACCGAGACAGGTTAATGACCACTGCAGTCAATTATTGAGACAAATTAGTGACAACTTTAGTCAGTCACTGAGACAGATTAATGACAACTTTAATCAATAATGGAGACATATTAGTGACAACTTTAGTCAGTTACTGAGACAGATTAGTGACAACTTTAGTCAGTCACCTCAGACAGGTTAATGACAACTTTAGTCAGTCATTGAGACAGATTAGTGACAGCTTTAGTCAGTCACCTTAGACAGATTAGTGACAACTTTAGTCAGTCACCTTAGACAGGTTAATGGCAACTTTAGTCAGTCATTGAGACAGATTAGTGACAACTTTAGTCAGTCACCTTAGACAGGTTAATGACAACTTTAGTCAGTCATTGAGACAGATTAGTGACAACTTTAGTCAGTCACCTTAGACAGATTAGTGACAACTTTAGTCAGTCATTGAGACAGATTAGTGACAACTTTAGTCAATAATTGAGACAGATTAGTGACAACTTTAGTCAGTCACAATAGACAGATTAGTGACAACTTTAGTCAGTCACCATAGACAGATTAGTGACAACTTTAGTCAGTCATTGAGACAGATTAGTGACAACTTTAGTCAATAATTGAGACAGATTAGTGACAACTTTAGTCAGTCACTGAGACAGATTAGTGACAACTTTAGTCAATCCTTGAGACAGATTAGTGACAACTTTAGTCAGTCACTTAGTCAGATCAGTGACAACTTTAGTCAGTCATTGAGACAGATTAGTGACAACTTTAGTCTGTCACTTAGACATATTAGTGACAACTTCAGTCAGTCATCGAGACAGATTAGTGACCACTTCAGTTAATCATTGAGACAGATTAGTGACAACTTTAGTCAATCATTGAGACGGATTAGTGACCACTTAAATCAATCAAACTGGCTTCACATATTCAGAATTCCCCATACACTTGATTTAAAATTTAATAAATCTAATAATTATTACCTATCAAGTCTTCATATGTTGACCTGCCTTTTTTTTATAGAAGTTATTGAGGCTTAAAGTTTCTAATGCCTAAAGCTCAACTCTCCTTAGTCGCCTCTTACAACATACCTGGCAGGTTACAGTGTTATGTTCTTTGCTTCCCTTTCAAACCCGCAACACTTAGGCATGATTTAGATGGAATATGTGAATAAACAGCAAATGATAAATGTGAACATTGAAGAAACTGAAATATGGCACTATTATTACTTTCTTCATAATTGAGCAATATATTTATTTGTGAGGCCAGGAAGGATGGTTCCAAATAAAAATGGCTGAAAACTTGGTGAAATTCTTGAACGTAATTGTGAAAACCAAATGGGAAGAAATAAAGTGTGGAAATGTAGAATGGGTAACATGCATGGTGTAACAAAATGAAAGAGATACTATGTGTCATTACCTATGTCTGGAGTGTTTTAATTATCTGCTTCTGAAGTCATATATTATTTGTATTTGTCTTCTTGCCATTTTATTGTAATTTTAGCAATGTTAGTTATTTTTTGGAGAATTTATCCTGATTTCATTCATATTTATAGGTCGCCGTTTTGTTAAGTTCATATTCTGTTTTCAATAGACATGTAAATGGGGTCTGTTCAAAGTGTATCGGACCTTAATTCTTCCCGTGAGAAACAAATGATGCACAGGAGGTGTTCTCCGGCGTGGAGGTGTTCTCCCACAGTGAGGGCTTCTCCAGCAGGGAGGTGTTCTCCCACAGGGAGGTGTTCTCCAGCAGGTAGGTGTAGGAGATCTTCATGAGCAGAGAGTGTCAGTAGCTGGCAGTCAGTCTTTGAGTGAGTGAGTGAGTGAGTGAGTGAGTGAGTGAGTGAGTGAGTGAGTGAGTGAGTGAGTGAGTGAGTGAGTGAGTGAGTGAGTGAGTGAGTGAGCAAACGTCTTCCAGATTTTCATTTGCCATGACGGCTTGAGCAGCGATAATGCATCAGTTTGCCAAAAGCTTGGCGGTACCTAAGTGGAAACCTTCCAAAATATTCAACAGGCTTTCGGCATCGATGCCAAGAGCATCACATGAATTAGATAGTCATTTTTTCGCTTCAAAGATGGCCACACATCTGTGGAGAGCAAAGAACATTCTGGTAGGCTCTCAACAAGACGAAATGAAGAGTATATTGACTAAGTTTGATCAAGCAGAACCGCCATGTTTTTACTATCCGAGAACTTGTAGACGAGGTAAGGATACGCATTGCTTCAGTACACTCCATTTTGAGAGAGGATTTGGTCATGTGGATAGTGTTCGCAAAATTTATGTCAAAGCTGCTAACAATGGCATTATGTAGAACAAGATGGCTCAGATGTACTCCATTACCAAAAAGGTCTTCCTTAAATGCTTAGAACAATGGTGGAACACTGGGAAAAGTGTATGTTGTCCTAAGAAGAGTACTTTGAATGGGGATTATAGTTTTAGGCCTCCAGGTGAGTAATTGTATTTTTCTCGGCCAAAGGCACGATACATTTTGAACAGATCTTGCATGCCTGAAGCCTTCCAAGAATACCCACTGTGAATTAGAAACCCTTGAAAATTACGCTAATTTATTAAGTAAGCTTTCAATTTAGTTGTTATTATGATCTATTTTTCCCTAAGGCTAGATGCATTGTAATGTGTTTTGCACATAACTGGTCACTGTTCATGAGTTTACAGCCTTCCTGTTTCAAAATTCTGAACCTGGTAACTTTGGGTTGTGAGTTGTATTACTACTAACCACTTTGGAACTTCCGAGAGACATTTCATTTCACATCAAGATTTCAAAACTTTTAACATCCCATTTTGAAAATAAATGGCGGGTTCGTCCACATAGCATGGAGACCTCAAAATCATAAATTAATATATATAAACCAAAACTGGTAAAAATAATGAGCCAACTAGCGCTCAATTGATACAGTTTATATTTTATTTTAATCCCATTACCAGGACAATATTGGAGGATGCGGATTTTATGCTTAGGCTATAATGATAAAAATTAAGCCATTTTGCACTATCATTGAACCGTGCTTGCTACAAAAAAAGTCAGTAACAAAACAGTGACGCTAAAAGTTATCAAGGATGCCTATGCAGGGATCAACCAAGCAAAGAAACTTAGGAGACAGACAATCCAATCACTCACTGGATCCGGCGCAAAACTGCGGCAGTTGACGCCACATGGTAAAATCTAGAGATAAATCATGGGATGGGAAATGTTATGAGAAAAGAAACCAAAACTTTGTAAGGGCAAACACTGCTTGAGACATTCTGACATCAATATTTTAAGTAATAAACTCAGGCTTAAGATGTCTCCTTTATTCTCATTTCTTTTTTATCAAGTTAATTTATCAAAAGGTGTCCAAGACATATGCTTCCCTAAGAGATAGATTTGGGTTGTTCAAACATATTTACTTAGCAGTGTGACAAGTATCATTTTCTGTAAGTTACAACGGATAAACTATACATTATGATCATAATTTCTTTACTGACAAAAAATGTCTTTCTTTGCCAAGTACATAATCTTTTTGATTAATATACATACATCTCTTAAGTTATGAACATGTCAATGCTCTGTTCTACATGGCTATAGTACAAAGTCACAAACTGGACAAAAATAGCCAAAAACAGAAGCAACTTAAAAGTGTCATTACAAGCATCCTTTGCTGGCTGTGCTAAACAGTAAGGGGAAGGTAACAGTAAACATTGTGACAAAGCTGATGTCAACACAAAGACACTAACATTCCACAAACAAATTTGCACCCAAGATCACTGAACATTTTGTAGGGAAACAAGAGGAAATTTAGGGGCAAGTAAATGTGTTACAAACCTGTGATAACAATCACAAAGACAAGTGTCATTTTTGCACATTTTGTATATGTTTACCCAAGTGTCATTTCTGTCCATTGTGTATATATTTACCCAAGTGTCATTTCTGCACATTTTGTATGTGTTTACCTAGGTGTCATTTCTGCACATTTTGTATATGTTTACCCAAGTGTCATTTCTGCACATTTTGTATGTGTTTACCTAGGTGTCATTTCTGCACATTTTGTATATGTTTACCCAAGTGTCATTTCTGCACATTTTGTATGTTTACCCAAGTGTCATTTCTGCACATTTTGTATATGTTTACCTAGGTGTCATTTCTACACAATTTGTACATGTTTACGCAAGTGTCATTTCTGCCCATTTTGTATATGTTTACCCAAGTGTCATTTCTGCACATTTTGTATATGTTTACCCAAGTGTCATTTCTGCACATTTTGTATATGTTTACCCAAGTGTCATTTCTGCACATTTTGTATATGTTTACCCAGGTGTCATTTCTGCACAATTTGTACATGTTTACCCAAGTGTCATTTCTGCACATTTTGTATATGTTTACCCAGGTGTCATTTCTGCACAATTTGTACATGTTTACCCAAGTGTTATTTCTGCATATTTTGTATATGTATTCATAAGTGTCAATTGCCCACATTTTGTTTGTTTACCCAAGTGTCATTTCTTCACATTTTGTATATATTTACCCAAGTATCATTTCTGCACATTTTGTATATGTTTACCCCAGTGTCAATACCGCACTTTTTATATGTTTCCCGAAGTGCAATTTGTGCACTTGTTTTTTTTCTTCCTAAGTGTAATTTATGTACATTTTTCATGTTTTCCCAAATGTAATACTTTTTTCATGTTTTCCCTAAGTGTAATTTCTGCAGAATATTTATGTTTTACCGATATGTCATTTCTGCACATTTTATATGTTTTTCCACAGAGTAACTTCTGCTCTTTTTTAATGTTTTCACAAAGTGTAATCTGCTCATTTTGTATATGTTTTCTGGAAGTGTAATAATTTCTGCACATTTTGTATGTTTCCTAAGTGTAATTTCTGCACATTTTAAATTCTTTTCCCAAAAATTAATTTATATTCATTTTGTATGTTTTCCTAAGTGTAATTTCTGCACATTTTGTATGTTTTCACAAAGTGTAATCTCTGTACATTTTGTATATGTTTTCTGGAAGTGTAATAATTTCTGCACATTTTGTATGTTTTCCTAAGTGTAATTTCTGTACATTTTTCATTGTTTTCCCAGAGTAATTTCTATACATTTTGTATGTTTTCCCAAAAGTGTAATTTCTGCACATTTTGTATGTTTTCCTAAGTGTAATTTCTGCACATTTGTAATTGTTTCCAAAGAGTAATTTCTGCATATTTTTTATTGTTTTCCTAAAGTGTAATTTCTGCACCTATTGTATGCTACTGTAAGTGTAATTTCTGCACATTTTTCATTATGTTTTCTCAGTGTAATTTCTGCACACCTTGTATATGTTTCTCCAAGTACTTATAATAGATTTACCTTTGTATTTGTTATCACAACTTTGTATAAAATACATTGATGTGTTTATTTGTGTAGAGTTCAATACGTCTCAGTTGGGGATTAAGTTAAGTCGTTCTGGTAAGTAATGAAGCTGGTTGTCTTTCACATCATTGTAAGTCAAGGAATGCAGAAAACCAGATTACCAAAGATGACTTTCTACTTCTAAACACAAACAATTGTCTGTAGCAAAGTTTTAACACTTACTGAGTACAGTTTTTTAGGGAAGACTTAAAATAATGGATTTAAATAGATGTATTGGAGACCTATCTTTACATATTACTAATAAACAACAGAAAACTAAAAGATACTATATCTGTCTCATATTCAAGAACATAGAACATTTATTTCTTCTAGTACATGCAGACATGCTGAAGAACACTGACCTGATCAAATTTTCATTGAAGGCATCTTGTACTGTAGAGTCAGGCACCCTCATCACCTGTCTGTGACTGTCTTTACCTGATTTACAAAACAGTTATGAGACATGGTTAGATCAATTTTCAAGCTTAGTATTATATCTCTTACAGCCAAATTGAAAAATGTCCACTTCACTTAGTTAAGTTCACATTTTGTCCTATTATTACAAACAAAAGCAACTGTAATGTTGTTAATGCAGGTCTAAGGAGAATATCAGATATGTAAGGTGGGACAAAAAGTGAAACATAGAAGTAAAGAAGAATGGTATCCATGTAGCTTATAGAATGTAGAAGATGTAGTGAAATGATCACAAGGAGCCTTCTAAACCTCACAAAATGTAATCGTATTCTCAATCATTCTAATTATTATGAATGCCATCACCTATCAAAGATAACTATTTTCTTTCTTTGGAGAGATTTGAGCGGTGTGAGTTGTAAACTTCTGTAAAGAAATTGTTGTTAAATCTGTGGTCTGATGTATGAACGAGCATTGGTATACCACACCACACCTTCGATAATCACTCATGTAAATTGTGTCCATCTTTTCCATGAATGTTGTGCATGCTCATTTGTTAGTTTCACATGTACCAATCTACACAAAATGATGTCTCGCAATGCTGTGTTCTTGTCTTCATTATACCCTTGAGTGCGTTTTGGTGGTAGCCACAGCTTCATGCACTTAGGATTACCTGTTCGTAAGAAAAGTTTCTGGAGTAAATCTGCTCAAATCCAAGAGAAGTGCCAGGAACAGCATTGTGACTAAATACAAATTTCGCTCACCTGACACTGTCAATAAAGAATGCCCACTAGTTTCAGGATGGTATGGTGACTGGTGTAGTGAATGATGGAGAAATGTCACAAGCCGTCCTAATCATAAATGTTGTCGAACTGGACTGCATTCTGGCCGTAGCATTCTTTAGCATGGTATTTGCTGCCATGCTTTCCGATGTCACACATAGCTTCCCATCTATCCTATAACTGATATATACGCCAGGGAGATGTTTGCTCCAAACCTATCACTCTGGTGCACTGCCATCACAACATGTGCTTGCATCATGGAGCAGAGAATCAATGCTGCTGCACACAAAATGCTAGCTGCCTGAAAGAACATAACACAAGACAGCCCAACTCCCAGGACCTTCCAAGTTTGCCCTACATGTTGTATAAAGTTTGTCGTGCTAAAATAGAACTGTACAGTTATATACTGTCACATCTTACTACACATATCTGATGCTGCTGTCATATACATTTGCCATGGACGACTTTTATTATTTATTATGAAGTCAAACAAAATGCAGTTATTAGTTCCTAGTCGACCTGTACTTCTACAGGGGCAGGTCCCAGCTCTGGCATGAGCTGGATATAGCCGGGAGAAGGATTTTCTGCTTAGCGGGCTAGGCTTGAGCAGCTTAATACTCCACAGCGATGGGTGGATAACTGATGTGCGAGTTCATCTCAATATACTCAAACACTAGAGCAAAGTAGACCCACAGCCTGTTAGGCACCATCTATGCTGCTCTAAACAAACCACCTAACCATGGCCGGTGTTATGCCATATCATACAGTTAGTCGTCTCTTACAACATACTCTCTGTGTGGCAGTGGTGCTATTCTTGTCCTTGTCATACACAAAAACCCTGGCAGACAAAATGCAGTAATGACCCAAACTTACCCCCACTTTTTCTGTAGGTGTCCCCAGCTTTGATGAAACCAAAGAAACATCTAAAGAACGCTCTGACTATCGACCAGCGAAGTACAGCAACGGGGTCAATACCTGATGAACAAAGGGAGAACCACATTTCAACAATACATAAAAAGCAGTCAATCATTACTGAATATGTGAATCATAGACAAGAGGAGCATAAATAGCATGTGAAACATGGAAATTCAAAGACAGAAGATACATGATTTACAGATTGATATAGGAAGCAGTTAACAACACAGCTTATAGAGAATGTCAAGAGATTAGATATGTGGATGGAAATGATCAACATCTCCCAATAGCGCTGTACTTGATGATAATTATTAAATGCCATTAATATAGATATTTCTGTTCACTGTCCAAACTTACCCATCAATTCTCTGACGAAGGCAAGGCTGCTCTTTTTCAGTGTTGCAACAATCTCTGGTCGCACTAAGTCAAGGTTTTTTTCTCGGAAATCCTGGATCAGAGCAAACACTAAAAATGAACATTATTAAATACTTGGCAGAGATAAGTAAATATAATTGTACTAACCTACAATATCTCATCTTATCTGTCAACTAAATTGTTAGATGCCATGAGGAGGTGTCATCTCTTTTGTGTACCATCTATGTGACTGTTTTTATTATCAATCTATGTCCTTATAGTGCTTCTTTGTCTATCTCTTGCCTTGAAATTCTACCATCTAGTGTTAAAGGCTTGTAAGCGATTATATTTGGACCTTCTGGTCATTGACCCAAACATCTAATTCTCTGCAAGTCAATATGCCATTGTTCCCACATTGTCTATTTTGTCTCACTCTGTTTCTTCTACATATGTTACCAAAATTGTTTAATGAAGTTGATGCCATTATCAGGGCAAACAATATACCCATTTTACAGTTTTGCTTATGACTTGTCCCATTATATCCTCTTCACAATGTTCCTGATATCAACGTCAATCTCATCTGTCTAAACATCTAAACACAACAATGGTCAACATAAGGTTATTGGTATCTTCATAAAGCATTGCCAGGAACAGAATTTAACTTTTCTGTAGGGGGACGGCATGGGCTAGTGGTTAAGTGACACGGCTCACAATCCGAAGGTGCTGGGTTCGATCCCCATCACAGCACCGGCCGTTACCCGGGGGAAGCAAACCCTTATAAAATGCAGGAGGAAGCAGACCCTTACATAAAATGCATGCTGAAGTTGGATGCACTGGGCCGATAGGCGAAAAATAAAAACTACAGTGCAACGTACACCGCCTTGGATAAAAGAGAAATGTTCTGTCAATTCATTTCTTGAAGCATAGGTCCAACACTGCATTTGGCTTGCTCTTACCAGCTTTGAAGAAAGTCTGATTCTTGTTCTTTGTAGTGTGGTTTCACAGCAGTGGTTTTTACATGACAAGGTTGCCACCCCATGCACTATCCTCTTTAGCCACCTCTGATGACATGCAAGGAAGGCAATATTGGTCCTACTCTGCTTCCCCCAGAACCATTTTGGTCATCACAAGCATTTTATCATTGTCTCCATACACATTTGAGTCCAAATACTCACCTAAACAAAACTCACAATCAAAGCAGTTTCAGAGAATTGCATGCACCCCTGATTGATCAAAATTATCATAGATATCACACCAGTCTGCAATTACACTCACTTCAATTGTTCTTCTTCTTCTTTGGTGTTCCTCCTAAAACGGAGGTTGTGGTGATGTAGTTTACAGCGAGGCTACAATATCTGCGCCTTTCAGCCCAACACATCTGATTTCAGTTGGCTTTTATGGGTACCATGTTTATCTTCCCACTGCGATCTGTATTCTCCTAACCATACTACACTAGAGCAGCCTGTTTTCAGGGTCGCTGCTTGGAGGTGGTATAAGGTCTTGGTCAGCTCTGGTTCACTGACTGCAAGCAGCCAACTTAGTCGTACGCTGACTGCTGTCAGCTCATTCACCTTGCTGCATCGTTAGCCCCACTCCAACTGTTTCAATCGTAGCAAAGTACCCGAAATCAGTAGGACAAACCAACCTACAGCCCGCCAGACACTATTTGAGCTGGAATTAACTCGATTGCTGACATTAAATTTGTCCTAATATATCTTGTTAAAGGTTTTAAGGTGTACTCATTTCAATTACAGGGCTTAAAATAGACCCATAGTGTTATTTTTCGTCAATACCTCTCCATGCCAGGAGTGAGTACAGGAATGGCATTAGCAATGGCTAAATGTGGTTTCTACATTCCTCATAAGTCAGGCACTTTTGGAGCAGATGTTCAAGTCCTTCTGTCACTGTCACACTTGCGTGATAGGTAATGTCTGTTTGTCCTATCATATATGAAGCTCTCAATATGAGAAGGGTGAACTCAGGATGAGTTCTTCTCTCTGTCCTGCCATATATGAGGTCTTCTTTTCTTCTATACAACAACACAGAGCATACTATGAGTCTCAATGGAGATTGTGTTCTTCTTGTGTAGAAATCTTTATTTAACTACTCAATTATTGCTTGGAGGGTTATTTTTTAGGTCCTGACTAATTATCTCCTGCTTTTGTATGCCCTATAATAATAAACAAATTCAACATGACAAAAGCTGCAGGCTTTATTCATTTTAATACATAGACTGTACCTTGACAAAGTATTTGACTCTTCCAGCATAGTGCATGATACTGAAGGCTTCTTCTTTCAACTGTGGAACTTGGAAATGAGGGCTGTTTTTGTGGTGATGGGTGAACTTGTTGAGCAAGGTCTCATTGGTGGCCCCTGGAAAGCTGATTACAGAAAGAAGTTCACATTAATCCCCTTTGAGCCCGTGACACCTATATATCGGCGTGTGTGTAAATACTGCATTCCTCAAGCCTCCCATTTGCCGGTGTGATGGGTGGACCATTATTTTAAGGCGTATTTTGGGCTGTACTGCTTGGATTCTGGCCATAATATAGTGACATCTACATAGTACACACATTTCCAGAAATAACATATATAGCAGCATAAATATCGAAGTATGTCTTCATTTTGACTTTCGTGATGAAAAGTTTTTTTTTTTAGATTTTTTAATTCGGGAAATGGCCATTCTAAGAGGCTAACAACAGAACAAGTTGAAAATAATTTCAAGGATTTTGAGGCTGATAAATTGGATTTAGATGGTGATTATTCTGAAAATGATCAGTTGTTATTTGAAAAACAACATGTGTGTGATTCGGATTATCATTCGTCCATTGGTTAGGATCAAGCTAGATCTGTTCCTCGTAGGATCAGACTATGGTGCAGGGGGTATCCCACGTATTGTATCAAGTACATTTGATGAATATATTCCACACTCTACTGAAGTAGGAACATTAGAGATTAGCAGGTCAGTCAATTTTAGATAGAATAACTAAATTATAGGACATAGTTTTGTCACAGTAAAATTGCTTTTCTCAAATATCAACATTGCGTGTATTTTCTCAGGAGCACCAGAGAATAGGATTTTATGGACTGGGTAGCCAGGGTTCAAAGAGTTACTCATAGGAGGCGTCTGCTTCTCAACCTATATGAAACATCTGATAATCACTGCAGCTGGACCTCTTACAAGATGCATGTATCAAAGAATTCAAATGCACTGTTGCAGTAATGTCTGGTGTTGTATGATGAGGATGCAAGCCCCATGCACAACATCCTTTAGTTAACATTTTGGCTTGGAATAATTTAATTTTTGTATTCCCATGTTCAGCATGTGAACATATAAAAAAGTTAGGAAAGTAAAATAATCTTTTTCATTGCATCCTTGATATGTACTGTCAACAGATAACAATTCTTGAAGCTCCTGTCACTATGGGTGAAAATTAAAACAGTTCTCTGCCTCTGCTCAGAAATACAAGGGCAAGTTAACACATTAGCCTATTCAGAAAAGAAAAAAAGAAATAGATACAAAATTAAGGTTACTTTTTTAGTTTCCCTTATAGAATCTTTTTCTCTATATCTGTTTTTCCTTTGTCATCTCTATATCTTTGTTCAGTAACCTCGTCTGTTGTCACAATGTGCTATAATTTTCACTTCTGATAACATGAACAAAAGTAACTTTACCTGCATTCCTCATCGATAAGACAGAAGAGCCCATTTGGACGTTTAGAGAACTGTTCCAGACTTCCAGTGTTGTCTATGAACTCAATGTTTTTCCACTGAATGCCCTCCCTCTGGTACTCCTCCTGTATAATAGAAATTATAGCAGTTCTAGTTCTACATGTGGATGAACTAGGAGAAAAACCTGTTTAATAACAGGGTACAGACTTGATATTAACTAGATTAAATCAAGATATTGGCAGGATTAACTTAAATTATAAACAGGATCAAACCAACATAAAAATAGGATGAACCCACATTATAAACACCATCAAACTAACATATAAACAGGTTTAGACCAACATATAAACACCATCAAACCAACATATAAACAGGATTAGACCAACATATAAACATGATCAAACCAACATATAAAGAGGATTAAGCCAACATATAAACATGATCAAACCAACATATAAACAGGACTAAGCCAACATATAAACATGATCAAACCAACATATAAACAGGATTAGACCAACATATAAGAACGATCAAAACAACATATAAACAAGACTAAACAAACATATAAACATGATTAAACCAAATTATAAACATCATCAAACTAACATATAAACAGGAAGAACCCACATTATAAACACCATCAAACCAACATATAAACAGGATTAGACCAACATATAAACATGATCAAACCAACATATGAACAGGACTAAACCAACATATAAATATGATCAAACCAACATATAAATAGGACCAAACCAACATATAAACATGATCAAACCAACATATAAATATAACTAAACCAACATATAAACATGATCAAACCAACATATAAACAGGACTAAACCAACATATAAATAGGACTAAACCAACATATAAACAGGACCAAACCAACAAATAAACA
The DNA here is from genome assembly GCA_036924085.1 of Ariolimax columbianus. NCBI lineage: Eukaryota > Metazoa > Mollusca > Gastropoda > Stylommatophora > Arionidae > Ariolimax > Ariolimax columbianus. The sequence continues at coordinate 22,500,776 of JAVGWX010000003.1, forward strand.
GAATCAAAGCAAGATATAAACAGTACCAAACCAACATATAAACAGGACCAAACCAACATATAAACATGATCAAAGCAACATATAAACAGGATGAACCCAAATTATAAACATGATCAAACCAACATATAAACATAATAAAACCAACATATAAACAGGATGAAACAAAATTATAAACAGGACTACCTAAAATTATAAACATTTATAAAAAATGTATTCACAATTTCAAACCAAGATATAAATTGAATCAATCCAACATATTAACAGGTTCAATTCAAGGATAAAAACAGGATCCAACCAACATATAAACACGATCAATCCTAGACATAAACAGGATTTTTTTTAAATATATTAACAGGTGATATAATATATTAACCATGATATAAACAAAACGGAATTAAGCCAACATATTAACAAGTTCAATGCAAAATATAAATACAAGTTCAAATCAGTAAAAAGACCAAAAACTGCAAATTTTTTTTTTTATGACACACATACGAACTTGAAAACCATTTATTATCGCACTTACATTGTCGCTTATTTTCAATATAATTACCACCGACATTGATAAACTTATCCCATCGTTTTATCAGTGCACCAAAACATGCAGCACACAAGTTTTTGGTCTGCTGTCTCAGTCACATTTGCACTTCACATTCAACCTCTTCATTATTCTGTTCAATCAATCATGTATTATGGTGTAGGCTAAACAATGCAAACACCCTATTGCCGCTACTACATTGTCTATCGTTACTTGCTTGTCAGCTTGAATCATCTCCCCCACCAGAAAGCATTTTCTTATGAATATCCTTTGCAGAAAGTCATTTTGTCTGAACAAAAATGCACAACAGTAAGCTGTTCTTTGACTTTACACTCTGTAAGCACAGGTGTCATTTTGTATCTGAGCTGCACTCATGCATGCGACACCTAGTGTCTGCTACCTTACAATCACAAAGCTGTTGCTGCCACAAAACTGCCCAACTACATTTTTCAGTTATCCAATATCAGTTTGTGATCTGCTTACTGCCTTACTCTTGAAAGAGCAAACCAACATGTTAAACAGTTCAAACAAAAATATATACAAGATCACACCAACATATTAACAGTACTAACCCAAGATTCAAATGGATGGAATTTGCATTAAGAAAGATGTAATTGACAGATTAAGATTGTTACAATCCATAGGATTTGAAATAGCTTAAAATTGCTGTATTTCATCCTTTCATTTGTGTCCATTTATGTCATTAGATGTCATGTATTTGTGCAGACTTCATTTATGTTAGATGTCATGTTGATGCAATCTTCTATTGTGCAAGATATCATGTTGATGCAATCTTCTATTGTGCAAGATATCATGTTGATGTAATCTTCTATTGTGCAAGATATCATGTTGATGCAACCTTCTATTGTGCAAGATATCATGTTGATGCAATCTTCTATTGTGCAAGACATCATGTTGATGTAATCTTCTATTGTGCAAGACATCATGTTGATGCAATCTTCTATTGTGCAAGATATCATGTTGATGCAATCTTCTATTGTGCAAGACATCATGTTGATGCAATCTTCTATTGTGCAAGATATCATGTTGATGCAATCTTCTATTGTGCAAGACATCATGTTGATGCAACCTTCTATTGTGCAAGATATCATGTTGATGCAACCTTCTATTGTGCAAGATATCATGTTGATGCAATCTTCTATTGTGCAAGATATCATGTTGATGCAATCTTCTATTGTGCAAGACATCATGTTGATGCAATCTTCTATTGTGCAAGATATCATGTTGATGCAATCTTCTATTGTGCAAGATATCATGTTGATGCAATCTTCTATTGTGCAAGATATCATGTTGATGCAATCTTCTATTGTGCAAGACATCATGTTGATGCAACCTTCTATTGTGCAAGATATGTTACAATATAATCTTTGTTTGCATTAAATGCCATGTGGTGATGCAATATTTCTTTGTGTGCACTATCTGTGCCATCCATACTATCTAAATACATACAGCTGTAGTGTTTATTTAACACACTCAATCAATATATTTCTTGGTTTACCTCATTTTCTACAGATCAGTTGTCATAATCCAAGCCACTTAATTTGTTTCTGTAAATGTAAAACAATGCATGGCATTGTTCCCACTTTCTTATATCATATTTCATAATTTCTAACTTTCTCTACTTGCGAGAATGCTAGATTTTTTGCAAATATCTCATTTCATATGTTGTGATCTTTAGTTCTTATGTTTTGTTCATGGTCCACCACGTCTGACACTGATGATATAGTTGGTGTCAATATATTGTATGTAACTTGTCTTTACATCTTTATTGGAATGCTTGAATTTATTAAGAATGGTGATAGTTGTTATGTCATCATATTTCATTTCTTCCATTTGTCTCTCTGTTGATGTCTGTGAAGCAATGCTACTCAGATATCAAATTTTCTGACCTGATAATGTGTTTCTGACCTGGATATGGATTAGTCTGCCTGTTCTGCAGACTTTGCTTGCTTCAGTATTTGATGTTTTATTTTCATATTACATTAAATACATGTTTAAGGCATTCAAATAGTTGGTAATCTTCTCTTCTGAATGTTTAATGGTCTGATCATCTGAAAACTCCTGTAAATTTTGTTGAAATCTTTAGTCAAGGTTTTATTCCATCCCTTATTTAACAGTGCAGATCTTCTTTTGTCCCACTGCTCTTGCCTTGCTGCATTGCAGAAAAGAGGTATGCGTAGACTTCTGGTTAGCACTAGGTGGGAGGTTTGTGTAGTCGACATGTTGAACTTTTGGAGTGTTTCCTTGATCCCCTCTATCCAAAATCGCCGTAGCCAACCTTTTGCTCGAGAACCTGATACCTTCATGTAGTATTATTTAGCTGCAGGTTAATCACTTTACTCTCTGTGCTACTATATAGTAGTCAACTGGTGTAGTCAACACCATATTTCTAAGCGTAATGTTACGGATTCTGTCTCAAATTGTTCAGTGCAGATACATGTAGTCAATCAATCAAAGTCCATTGTTCCTATCTGTGCAGAGGCCATTGTCCTCATACATGGTCCTGAGCTATTCTTTCTGCCTCTCTCGTTGTTGTTATTGTTGCTATTATTCCATAGCTGCTGAGCAATCCTGCTCTTGGCAGCACAATGCCATTCTAATATATATACAGGTTTTCTTCAGTTGTGTCAATGCTCCGTACAGTGTGTTGGTAACGGAGTTTAATGTAGATAAATGTACAGTCATCCACATGGGTAGATCCAATATGGAACATAATTACAGAATGGGAGAAAACAATATTAGAAAGATAGATAAGGAAAGGGACCTAGGGGTTATAATAGATCATACAGGAAAGGTGAGTGAGCAAGTTAAGGTAGCAGTGAAAAAGGCAAATGCAATGTTAGGTATGATAAAAAGAAATATTAAACATAGGAGCAAGGAAGTGATCGTCAAACTTAATAAAGCTTTAGTTAGACCTAGATTGGAGTACTGTGTACAGGTGTGGAGTCCTTATCATAGAGGGGACATAAACATGCTAGAAAGAATACAAAAAAGAGCGACAAAGATGATAGTGGGATTCCAGAATTACAGTTATGAGGAACGACTCAGAAAAACCGGCCTACAGTGTCTCGAAGAGAGAAGAATTCGTGGTGACTTAATACAGGTTTATAAGATGATCAGAGGAATCGATAAATTAGACTATAACAAGTTTTTTTAAATACAGCCACCTACAGTAACACAAGGGCATAGCTACAAGCTGACTAAAGAGAGGTCCAGGTTAGATATTAGGAAATATTTTTTTAGTCAGAGAGTGGTGTCTGTTTGGAATGCATTGCCAGGGGAGGTAGTGGAGGCAGGGACAGTTAATGCATTTAAGAATAAACTGGATGCGCATAGCTTTTAGAGCAAGGTGATGTAAATGTAACTGGTTGTATATAGACTCTGCAGGGTCTTCTAAACCAGTATAAAGACGTTAAGTTAAGTTAATTGTCGGCTGTGCTTGTAAGAATCTTTTCCACATGTCCCCAAGCACCGTGCACTTAATGAGTAGATGTCAAACTGTTTCATTGGGATGAGAGCAATGTCTGCACAAGGGCAGGTACTAGGGATTGATGCAGTTCAAGTGGCTATTGACTCTGGTATGCCCTGATCAGAACTGAAAGATGAGACATTTATCTCTTCTGTGTAGTTTATTTATGTCATCGTTACTTTTTGGCTGTGACATTTCGCTAAATACACTGCGATCTGTTGTTCCCGTCTCCCATCTGTTCATCCAGATTTCCAGAGTATTATTCTTAATAATTCGCTTTACTATGTGGTTACTGCAGGGTCTATCCAATTGTTGTTTTGAGGCTCCTGTTTTAGCCAATCTGTAGGCCATCTCGTTCCTTAGCCCACTATGTCCAGGGATCCATTGCAAGGTGATATTTATCCCATGGGCAGAGATGATGTTGTTGATCGCCCTCCCCATCAAGAATATCTCCTTTTCTTTGTATGGGGTGTTCTTCAGTGCCTCCAGAACCGACTTGGAGTCACTAAAAATTACCAAATCCATAAGCAACAATTTGCCAAAGTCAAACTATTGGTGCAAAATCTCAACTGCTGTTTTTATAACCTTGGCCTATGGTTCATCGTTTGAACGATTTTCGCCACATGAATCACAAAACATTTATTTGGACCCATCCGGGTATTTTTTTTTTTTTTTTTTTTTTTTTTTTGGCGTTCGCCTTATTTCTCTATTTTCCAAGGCGGTTTGCGTTGCACTGTGGTTTTTATTTTGCGCTGTCGGCCCAGTGCAACCGACTGCAGCATGAATTTTATGTGAGGGTCTGCTTCCTCCTGCATTTTCTAAGGGTTTGCTTCCCCGGGGTAACGGCCGGTGCTGTGATGGGGATCGAACCCAGCACCATCGGATTGTGAGCCGTGCCACTTAACCACTAGGCCACCCCGTCCCCTATCCGGGTATTTAATATGGATACCATACTCTGCAAAAGAGGTAGATTTGAATGCTGAACCATCCGTATAGACCAGGACTGCCAATTTTGGGTAGTTAGAGACTGTCTCTAAGGCACATGTATTCAGGATATTAGGTGTAGTCTCCTTGGTGGCTGTCTTTTCTGTCAGGCGTGTTTTTATGACTGGCAAGCAAAAATTTTCTCAAGAGGTTGGTCCAAAAACCTATTTTCCATTTCTTTGTTTTTTGGCAGATGGTGAATATGGTTTTCTTCTGCTACATCCAGTGGGAACAATTGCTTCAATCTTCTCTTTTGCTTCCAAGTGTCTATTTGGGTGGTCATTTTCTTGTCTCTTGTATCTCTCTACCACTTTAGTCAGTGCCCCCTTTCTCCTGATATCTAGCGGTTCTATGTTGGTCTCAAACGCCGCTGTAGGTGTTGATCTCATCCCCCCCACAAATTAGTCTGAGAGCTTGATTCTGCACCAGGTCAATAGATGGGATGTTATTTGTACTCACAGTCGTCAATATGGGTAGGCTGTAGTCCATCACCGGTCGTACGTAACCAAGGTATATAAAAGAACATTTAACCAATGGGTGGGGTTTGGGTTGGTAACAGCCAGAGCATATTCCACTCGTCGGTGGGTACTGCGCTGTCACCTTAAGGGTCCCCAGATTGCTCCCCGCCTGGTTATACCACCAGATACTCAGTCACCCCAATAGCAAACTCAATAAACAACAGGGTCACCCACGAGAAGGCCCTATGCCAGAGGATTGCTATCAACCGGACAGCAGCTTCCGCGGTGATCACTGCACCCTGGATGTGAGAGGCTGTAGATTTGCATCAGCATCCATTTGATATACGCGGGACATTGTTCCCAGACCCTACATCGACCCCTTCTGCCTCTCTCAAGGTGTAACCGTTTCCTCTAACATTCTCTTCTCTGTGTATTATTAGGTCTACATTACTTTCTATTCCCTTGAGGATTTCATGTGAGAGTCTGCCAGGCTGTGTTGTTGCTTTCCTCAGTGTTATGTCCTATCCCGTCCAATTTTTTTCTCTTAATTTGTTATTTATGTGACTGGTGTTGGCTTCTTTCCCACTAGTCTTCATTCATCACCATGCCCTGCCACTTTATGACCATTATTCATCATAGGCATCTGTTAGTGTAGAATTGGGGCCTTTCTTGTATGGCCTTAGTCGTTTTCCAAGCTTCAGCTCCATACAGCTTCACAGATTGACACCGATATTGAATATTTTAACTTTGGTGTGAATCTTGATTTCTCTGGATCTCCATTTGCTGTTTAGTGTCAGGAATGCCATTCTTGCCTTTTCAATACTGAGTCTTTAGATCTGAGTGTTTATGCAAACATATATTGACAGCAAATTATCTTACCTGCTCAAATTTGAAGATGTGCTGGTTGAAGTAGTACTGCAGATGTTCATTGGCATAGTTGATGCAGAATTGTTCAAAACTGTTGCTTCCAAAGTCCTCAAACCCAAAGATGTCTAACACCCCTATTGAATCTCCTTCATGTTCAGAGTCATGCTTCTTCGCTAAAAGAGCCTGATTGACTTTTAGCACAATCCAGTCAAAAAGTGCCCCATATATACATTTGGCCATGGCATCACGAGAGGCAACCGCCTGTAAATGGAAACCAAATATTTCATTGTGATTTCTTACCACTAACACCATCAACTGCTACAGCATCAAAATGTGAACTAAACACCCTCAGCTGTTAATGGCTGAAAGTTTAAACAAAACACCCTCAGATGTTAATGGTTGAAAGTGTAAATGATACAACATCAACTGTTAATGGCTGAAAGTTTAAACCAAACACCATCAGATGTCATTGGTTGAAAGTGTAAATGATACAACATCAACTGTTAATGGCTGAAAGTTTAAACCAAGCACCATCAGATGTTAATGGTTGAAAGTGTAAATGATACAACATCAACTGTTAATGGATGAAAGTGTAAACCAAACACCATCAGTTGTTACATTCTGAAATTGTAAACTAAACACCCTCAGCTGTTACATTCTTCTTCTTCTTCGTTCGTTCTCAATCTCCCACTATCAAACCCTGAAAGGCCTTAAGTAGCAGAATGTAGTCCAGAGAACGGAATGCGTTGTGTCGTATTTTACAGCTTGGCTGCAATAATTGCACCTTTCGGTCCAACACATCCGACTTCAGCAAGCATTTTTTGAGTACCGGATTAGCATTCCCTCTTCGATCCCTTCTCCTTAGCCAGTCCGCCCTACTGCAGCCTGTTATCCAGGATCACCGCGTGGAGGTGTAGAAGGGTCTTGGCAGCTATGGTTCGCTGGCCCTGATGCTAGCAGTCAGCTATGGGTCGCTGACCACTGCAGCTCATGCGCTGCTCAGCATCTTGATCCCCTGTTACATTCTAAAAATGTAAACAAACACCATCAGCTGTCAAAGCTTAACAATGTGAAGTTACAACTAATGAAGGTTGTGCATGAAGTTGTCTACCTCATCATGTAGAAAATATAAGCCATAAGAAAAAGAACAGAAAATGTCTACATAGGCAATGGTAGAATGGAAGTAACCAAGTCAGTCTGACATAAATACACAAATGCCAGACTTTCTCTAAGACACTAACATTGTATACTGATAGGGCACATAACTATGGAATATCAAACTGAAACTATGGGAAAAAATAAATCCAAAAAAATGTAAAGTTGATTAAAGTTAAGTTTAATCAAACTTTAAAAATGGGTATGGTCAGATACCGCACCGAGACGAGAATATAAACAAAACCTACGTTACAACGAATAAGCCTTCATCAGGGACAACAAATAACAAAAATACTGAACTAGCAAATCAACATATAAGAAAAAATATGGTCTACTTATCTGATAGCAGAACCAGTCTATCTAAGCGACTGGTTGGGTCGGAAGCTCGACTGAAAATGAAGGGAGCGGTCACATAAGGTGGACAGGAGAACATAAGAAGTGAGGGGGAATGGGCTGGATAAGCCAGTGGTGGCCCAATAAGGAAAAGGCCAAATAGTGATCCAAGTGAGAGAACAAAAAGAAGGTGATATAAGCCGGGAGGGGGTTAGATTAATATAGGAGTGGTGGTGGGGCCCCTGATAGAAGAAGGGGGGGGGGGGGGGCCAAAGGAAGACAAATAGATTGGGGGGGGGGGGGGGGGCAGTATGAGATTTTAAGAAAAGGTATGGAAGATATTAATACCATGAAGCTGGAGGCAACTGAAACTAGAACTCATTTACTACAAACATTTTACCACTTTGAACTCACAAACAAAATAAATATGCACAAAATACTTGAAAAGAAGCTTAAAAACATTTTTTTAAAGCACTAAGCCTACCTTGAATTTGTTTTCTTCAATAACATAAAATGTTCTACAAGTGTTTGCAGATTCTATAATCTCTGAAAAAAGTCATTACATAGAATGTCATCCCAAACAGTTTTAAGTTATTATTGTATATTTTCATGCACGTATATTATGGGGTCAATAAGTGGAGAAGATGATAGTTAGCCTGTAACCTGTCAGATATGTCATAAAAGGGAATACGAAGGATTGTGCTTGTGGTTAGCTACATTATCCTGTAAAGACTGTATCCTGTAGAGACTGTAAGTCACAATGGAAATAAATAAGACTGCTACACCTTACAGTAGACAAGAAGTAGCCATTTTATATTTCAGCAACAAAATACTTCAACGATACTTACATCTTACATTCTGTGAGGGAGCCTGGTAGTATAATGGTTAGTGCGATCGGGGTTTGGTCCCCAGTTGGTGCAGGATTTTTTCAAATCGAAAGATGAATCCCGGGGGAATACTCAGCCTCAAAAAGTGGGTACCAGAATAACCAGGGAAAGCAAAGACGGCCAGTGTGATGTCGACCACATCACACATAGTGTGGCGATGGTCAAGAAAAATATGTGTTTAACACCATATTCCAAATATGTCACATAGCATGATATAAGAATCTTCACTTTACTTTTACTTCAATTCTGCAGTTAATCACAAAGTACTCACATCTTCCATTATGTAGTTGATCACAAAGTACTCACATCTTCCATACTGTAGTTGATCACAAAGTACTCACATCTTCCATTCTGTAGTTGATCACAAAAGTTTCATCTCCTGCTGTAGTTTTTTTCTGTGTGAGAGCCTCTAGAACATATTGTTCCTTCACCTTTTTAAGACAAGAGAATTGAATGCATGGGAGCTACAGCAGAATGAGTTGGCTACCTTATTACAGTGTATGAGCAACCAACACTGACAAGGCTTCAGATATTAAATTCCTTGATATAATTAATGCTCTTATATAAATTCATTAAGTAGTACTAATATTTCAGCAGTATATCAAAATTACAATGAAAACTTTCAAACATGGATGCCAAAAGGGAATCAAATGACATGCAGCATTCATGTCCCTCCATCCACTTCTTTTACATGCAGAAATGAAAGGGTGCAGTAATTGCTGTATAATGTATAATAGCTACATTACTGTCAAAAATATCAATGTGCATATAGGATGTACAAGAATGGCTCTCAAGGATATCAGTTTTAAACTAGGACAGATGAAAAAAAAGCAAAGAATACTAACAAAAACTTCAATTTTTCACTCATGTATCAGAAAAATTTTAAAAAATGTTTAAAATATGGAAAGGTTGCAGATTTTTTTTTTAAACAAATAAAAAAAGCAGAATCTAAGGATAGCAAGAGAGTTAATAACAATGATTTATCAAGGCAGCAAAAATGTTATTAGAGCCAAGGACCATCATCATGTGCTGGCTGGTGGCATTAATGATCAAACTTTTCTGTCTCTCGCATGCTGAGATTTGCGAGAGTGAAAGAGGTTACATTCTGACTTCGGAGGTACTAGAAGTGAGGACATTGGCAATGGATAGATGTCAAATTTAGAAGCTGATCAACAATCGCCTCTTTGATGAAGACACTGTATTCAATGAACTGGTACGGCAAAGCTTTATGGTCATGCGGAGGTCCAGCAGAGACGGGCTCCAATGAGGATGAAGCAGGAGTGTGTACAACCAGAATGTTATGAGAGCAATCAGCATCTACACTCTTCACCATTTGTTGAGAGGGACTGAGCACCTATAAGTCAACTCAATGTTGTTGATTCTTAATAGAACAGAACTAAACAAAGGAAAAAAAGCTGCTTGCCCCTGCAATCGCCAAGCATTGCATGGGCTAAGTTTTATTTTACCTCAGACAGAAACAAAAATGCCTTATTAAGGATTTGAACACATGTTCAATAGTTCCTCATAGTTAAAAGACCAATATTCAAACCACTCAGGCAGTCGCTCTTCTTAGAGGACCGTAACGTCTGCAAAATGTTGTTGGAACACCAGGATTTGAAAAAGAGGATATTTTCATAATCTGTAATAACAAAACTATTAAGAGAAAAATCTTATACAAATGGGTGTATAGCCATACATTGAAGGAAATTCAGAAAATCTGTACAGATTACAGGTTAGCCATACAAGTTGATATCCATGTAGTGTACAACAGTCGGTTTCACATAAACATACTGACCAGAGTATGTTGGTCACGGTTAGATGAAGCATTCTGATTAATACCCCACCTCACTTCCAAGCAGTTCTCCCTAGAAAGAGACTTTCATGGCAATCTGGCAAACAAGGTGGGAATCAGCACTTTGAACCCCATAGTGGTGAGCTTACTGAGGACTCTCGCATTGCACTACAATCAAGAGGATCCAGGTCCCCTTTCTCAAGTGCACCTCGGGATGTGAGAAGAGCCACTGTAACCCATCACCAAGGAAAGTCATCAAGAGTACCTTACTCAAGTACAAATGGCATTAGCAACAATGTAACAGGCTCATCTTGTTATTCGATGTACTGGTCACAAGACAAATTATCTATATCTGACAGATCTATCCTTTCTGACTCTGTAAAACAATCAGAATATTTAATACTTTGACGCTAAGACTCAATCATAGAAGACTCTAAAACTTGATTCGATATACACAACAACAATTCATTTATTACCGAAGTATTAGTTTCAACATCGTTAAAACTGAGCTATACTAAATTTCAATAATATTTCAATCTCAGGGAATATTAGCAAGAGATTGAATGGAATCCCTGGAACTGTAAATCCAGTCCTGTAGTCTACCATAATATCTATGACAATCTATACAATCTTGTTCTACCCTGATTAACTAAGTACTTTGTAGTTTCGTGTGTCCTCTGGCAGTTGGCGATGACGTTGATCTTTGGCGGCCATCAGTCCTGCACTGGGCAATAATACCCTCTTGCTATTATTGTGGTTGCTCCGTGAGGATTCAGGTTACAACTCTCTTTCAAACAGTGGGGCTATGGCCGACCCCTCTGACCATTCTGATTCCGATAACATTTTTCGAGGTAACCTATCATGAGCAATCAACAAGCCAATCCGTGTAAGGTATCCCCCTTACACCTTTTTCGAACATTCAGACGTTTTTCTCTCTCTCTCTCAGCAGATCATCATGTCTGTGATAGTTACCAATACATTTTTCTAACTCAACTGCGTGCCCTCGATCAAATATCTCTCATTTCCAACAGACCAGTAAGTGAATGATTGATATCGGTGGAAACTACAGATACATTTGTCTCGATCTTGACTCTGTCACTTGAAGTGAACAAATTTCCTTCTCTAATCCTTCTACATGGAGTCCACAATATTTGTACTAATGGGCAGTAGAGCAATTGTCTCTCATATTTAGTGACATAACATCCCTACCAAACTCTGTCTCTCTCTCTTTTATCTTCTACTTTTAGAGCCCCTTTAGCTCCACCTAAACAAAGATGGCAGTGGTCACAAAGTGCTCTGTTCCTTACCCTTTGACTGGTCAGCTTTCGATCTTACCCAGCTACACGCCCTTGGAATCCTATTGACTGCCAAGGCTACTTGTCCCTCTGTCATTCTAAATGTGACAGCCTGACATCCTATTAATTGTCACCTAACTCCTCCACCTGCACTCCAGATACACAACCAAATAGGCCGGACTGTGCCCCCACCATTTTTTAGCTCATCATTCTTCACAAGACGCTGGTCTCGCTAACCTGGAGGCTCCAAGGGGTGACTGAACTGTTCCCATCTGAATTAAATATTCTATCCCTGTTCCAACTAATTTTAGCTCCAGAGAATAAGCTGATGACTCTAATCATTATGGTCCTGTTACATCCTGTTCCCTGACACATAACCCTGTTACATCCTGTTCCCTGACACATAACCCTGTTACATTCTGTTCCCTGACACATAACCCTGTTACATTCTGTTCCCTGACACATAACCCTGTTACATCCTGTTCCCTGACACATAACCCTGTTACATCCTGCTCCCTGACACATAACTCTGTTACATCCTGTTCCCTGACACATAACCCTGTTACATCCTGTTCCCTGGCACATAACCCTGTTACATCCTGTTCCCTGACACACAACCCTGTTACATCCTGTTCCCTGACACATAACCCTGTTATATCCTGTTCCCTGACACATAACCCTGTTACATCCTGTTCCCTGACACATAACCCTGTTACGTCCTGTTCCCTGACACATAACCCTGTTACATCCTGTTCCATGACACATAACCCTGTTACATCCTGTTCCCTGACACATAACCCTGTTACATCCTGTTCCCTGACACATAACCCTGTTACATCCTGTTCCCTGACACATAACCCTGTTACATCCTGTTCCCTGACACATAACCCTGTTACATCCTGTTCCCTGACACATAACCCTGTTATATCCTGTTCCCTGACACATAACCCTGTTACATCCTGTTCCCTGACACATAACCCTGTTACATCCTGTTCCCTGACACATAACCCTGTTACATCCTGTTCCCTGACACATAACCCTGTTAAAACAACATAAATAACTTTTCTGTGAGGCACAACCAACCTTTAGCAGCATGGAGATTGTTTTTACAGCATCCATATTCAACACAGTCACGGCCTCTTCTTGGTGTTTGTCACCTTTCTGATGTTGTAGATGATATGAACAGAAAATAGATAATAACAATTATTATGTAACATTTTTTTCTTATTAAATAGAAGAATTAAATTGGTATTGAACTTTACTGTAGTCACTCAATTGTCAATTGTTAGGTATTATGTGTTGTCTAGTTATCCATTAATCATTTACTTTGTTGTTCCTGAATGAGCCTATCTGGCTGAGTCTGCTGTTTATTTTGTGCTTGTTTTGTTTGTCAAGTCTATGATAAATGTCTGTATGGTTAGAATATCTGTATAATTTTGTTACAGTAAATATGTTGAACTAGATTTTAACCTTCTGCTTTCCAGTCCCCATTAGTTTTCACTTCTACAACTGTTCCCTCATACATTTAAGGAGAAAGAACAAAGATGTTAATCATTCAATATGAATTATCCATAATGAACGCACTCACAAATCAGTATTTTTGTTCGCTAAAAGCTATTTAGAAATTTTATGAAATTTTAAAAATTTGTCTTGACCGTTGTCCGGATGCATGTGAAATGTGTGTCCTTATATTTCTTCCATTTGAACCAACTTCCATATAACCTCGAGAGCTGAAATGTTGCACATGCTCTCCACTAGTGCTGCAACCTGTTTTCAAGTTTATGTGAATATTGGTCAGTTAAAAGATTTTACCCAAAAAAACCTAGTTTATATTTGCTTTGTTCAATTATGCGACCACGTTTCTGCTGAATCCCGAGAAAAGTTTTCCAGTTATTTGCTGAATACTTCGTCGCAGCATGAGGCAATTATCAAAGTGTGAGGTAATTGTCAAAGCATAAGATAATTGTCAAGAGTGACATAATTGTCAAAGCATGAGATAATTGTCAAAACGTGAGATAATTGTGGCAGCGTAAGACAATTGCCAAAATTGACCAAAACGTGTCAATTAGAAATATGGCTTATTGACAAAATAATCATCAAACAGTTCATTTTGCAGCAAATCTCATCGTCAGTGAAGTTCTTAAAAGAAACTGTGTAAATTAATTAAATGAATGAGTGTGCTGCCAAATGGTTTCGATGCCTGCCTGCTGACAAATAGAGCAGCGGATTGAATCCCGGTAAGGTATATTTGTTTTTCTGTTGGGTATGAAATAAATAAACATAGCCAGCACATGACCTGGCAACAGCAATGGCAAAGCAGCCTGTAGTCCTCAGTCTATAAAAAAAAACCTCGACCTCCCCAGCAATTGAAATCAAGTTGCACGACGGTGACGACAGTCTACACTCTGGATATGATGCCCTTAGCCATATTCCATGTTTCTGCTTGATCAATTGTGAGTGAAATTGACTCTCTTCCTTGTCCTGATGTAAAACCCATAAAGTATATTCTCTTATTGTTTCCCCTCCCTTCCTTTTCCCCTAAACTTTTCCTGTTGTCACTGTATGCTCTAACCCTCCTCATCCCATCCACAGACAATTCCATATTCTGTTCTGTTCTAGGAGTCGACTTCACTGCACTCCGGGCATACCCATAGGTGCTCAGTCTCTCTCAGCAAATGGCGCAAAGTGTGGATGCTGATGGTGCCTGTAGACTATTGGTTGTACACCTTCCTGTTTCATCCTCCCAGGTTCCCTGATCCACTGAATCCTAATTTGATTCCAAAAGTGCCACAGCCTGTGCCTTGCAGACTCATCCAAAGCAGTGTCGTTTTCCAGAAGGTGGTCCTTGATAATCTTCACTATGTCACCTTTATCCATGTCCACTGTGCCTGTTATGGGTGCGTGTGATGACAAAAAAATTCCATATTCTACATCATGTAAACTAATGTAGAAAATCAAGTACCTTCAGACTTTTCTATCCCAGTGCTCTTGTTTTAAACTCTCTCTTCTTCCACGCCATGATGTTAAGCAGTCCAACATCTTTTCTCTTTTTTGTTCTCTGCCTTTTTCCTCACAGATTTTGCTTGTTACTTCAGTGTTATCTATCCCATCTCATAACATGCCCAAAATATGATAACTACTCTTCCTAACGTGCATGATAATCTTCTTTTTTAACAGTGCCTTTGCTAAACACATCCTGGTTAGTCCTTTTTAGCTGCATACGGTATTCTAAATATTCTTTGGTAAATTATATTTTTGTGAACTCTAGAAATGTTCTTGTTTGCTTATGGCTAACCATACATCCAGATGGCAGGATTGGCTCTATCATAAAGTTTACATTAGGGATGATTTGAGATAAACAGCTCATTCCATTTCCACAGAAATCAATAATCAATACTTTCAAAGTTGTTATGAACCTTGACTAAGATATGAAAGATAGGTGACTCTGCTTACCTTTTTGAAGTCTACATTGCCCAGGTGAAGTGCAGCTGACAGAACACTGAAGATTCTGGAAAAGATACGTTTACAATACGTTATATTCTTCTACAAGATCAGCCAGGACCAGGTTATTCATTCTCCTGATGCTCTGCCTCATACATTCCAACTTCTCCAACTCTGTCTCATATACTCCTACTCCTCCATCACTCTCTTTCACATACTCCAACTTCTCCCACTCTGCCTCATATACTCCAACTTCTCCCACTCTGCCTCAAATACTCCAACATCTCCCACTTTGCCTCGTATACTCCCAACAACATAACAAGTTAACAAAAAAGCAAACATTTTTTGTGACTAAAAAACGTTACATTCTAACCTAAGCTATATAATGTCCTGATCCAAACTAGAAATATTGTGATCTAAACTAGACAATGTCCTGCTCTAAACTAGAAATATCTTGACCTAAACTAGACAATGTCCTGATCAAAGCTAGAAATATCTTGACCTAAGCTAGACAATGTCCTGACCCAAGCTAGAAATATCTTGACCTAAATTAGACAATGTCCTGATCCAAATACTAGAATTATCTTGACCTAAATTTGACAATGTCCTGATACAAACTAGAAATATCTTGACCTAAACTAGACAATGTCCTGATCCAAACTAGAAATATCTTGACCTAAACTTGACAATGTCCTGATCCAAGCTATAAATATCTTGACCTAAACTAGACAATATATTAACATAAACAAGCTTGCTTGTTATTAAAGTAAAGTGGAAATTCAGCAGAATTAACTGCTGATTGAGGGGACGGTGTGGCCTAGTGTGGCACGGCTCACAACCAGAAGGTGCTGGGTTCGATCCCCATCACAGCACCGGCCGTTACCCCGGGGAAGCAAACCCTTAGAAAATGCAGGAGGAAGCAGACCCTTTCATAAAATGCATGCTGAAGTCTGATGCACTGAGCCGACAGGCGCAAAATAAAAACCACAGTACAACGCACACCACCACCTTGGGGATTAGAGAAATAAGGCGAACGCAAAAAGAAACAAAAAAAACCTGCTAATTGGAAATGAAGTCTTTGAAGACTCCATTGTACTAAGCTGCAGCCTGTGAGAGGTGGGGTAGCCAGTGCCATTTCTTGTTGTTTTTACTTTCCCTAACTCATTTACAGCTGGAGTTACTGGAAAAGTGATCCCCGATTAAAATCGCAATATGGATATTTTTAAGTCTCCGAGCGCGATTCGAATCGAGGTACACTGATACCACAAAAAATTGCGAATTGCTCGCTATGAACTGAGCTAATGCGCCCCTCAACCTTGCTATTAGTTCTCAGCAATTGTCCTCTTTCTTCTGCTCAAACTATATTTTCTCTCATCATCAGCCCCTTCTCCCCCTTCAGTTGGCCTCCGTGTATGGAAGCTTCCACTAAAGCATGTATGTACTCTTGTAGAAGTGGTTTCTGTGGCACTTTACATGATGCCATCCTACTTTGTCTCCCCTTTGACGACAGGATAGTAGTGTAAAAGTGCTACTGTTCTTTCTTCTCCACTAATGGGACACCACTGGGTCTGAAACATTTTAAGTTTTATTATAGTCTTTTTAAATCATCTTTTTTATCTGCCTTGTTTATCTTATGCACTTTAGGTATTTAAGCTCTTCCTTTATAGTTGTATTGTTTGGTCTTTCGAATTGAGTACTTCTTTCAAAAATATTTTATTACTTGTCAATATTTGTTTTCTATGTGCTGATTTTAATGTTCTTGGGTGTTAATAAATTTGTTACTTAATCTCCTCTTCTACCATCATGTGTAGAGATCTTCTTTTCTTTTTCTTCTAAGTGCAGGATGATGTAGCTGGTCCAATGTCCCGCCCTCCATAATCGCCTCTTTCAACATCCCTGACAGGAGGTTACAGTGCAATTTGTCTTTGATCTCCATTCGGATATCATCAACATACAGATTGTGTATGCAGCAAAAACTATTATCAATGAACATAATCTCTAACTCGCCAAGCCAGATTCATTAATTTTCCATGAACATGATCTTTCACATGACAAGTCAGATTTATTAATTTTTCCCAAAAAATTAAAATTTAATAGAAAATGTGCCATTCAATAAGCATCTCTATTTAATTTCATTCAACTTTTTTGCACCAATGTGAAGCATTGGTTCCTGCAGCTGGCTCCCTTTTGTTCTTCTTCGAACGTTGTCTGGCGTTGACTGGAATTTATTCAAAGAAAGCAGCGGTCATCCTAATCTGTTGACCGCCATAGAGCTTGTCTAGTGTTGGCACTAGTGATGGCCCCATATGCTTTCTCTGTATGTCGGGCAATTTTGCAGCAGATGTTCAGGGGTGATTTTCCCAGTACCACAGGTGTTCTCATCAGTAGCACCAATCTTCAGCTTATTGAATAGATGGTACCTCAGTCTGTTGTAGTCTGTGCGGAGTGAAGACCATCTCCTGCTCTCTTCTATTCAACTGGTAATAAGCATAATTTTTTGTGTAATCAGTATGCTCTGTTTCCCATTTTTCCATGTGTCTGGTGCTGATAAACCTTTTGAACTCTTCATAAGTCACACTTTAATCTGGTTGTGGTAACCTTCCACCTTCCTTCATAAGTCTGTCTGCCTCCTCATTGCTTTGAATGTTACAGTGGGATGGGACCCAGTGTACTACGACTCTTCTGGGTTTTGGTTCTCTTTATAAAGTACACCTATGTTCAAGCAATCATTTATCTTGTCGCCCCAATGTGAAGCATATGTTTTAACAGTATCTTGTCCCTTTACATGAAGCATGTATCTGAGCTTTTGCAGTGGCTGATTATAATTATAATGGCAATATTGTGTACAATGGATGCACATAGTTATTTTTAGAACAAGTGAGTAGAAGAAACTGGTTGTATACAGACTCTGCAGAGTCTTCTAAACCAGTATAAAGAAGTTAATTTTGAGGTTGCCAACCTCAATGACAGCTCCAACATCCTTGAAAGGTAATAACAGTAGTCCTATTCTTTCCATCCTGTGTACCAATCTTGATTTATAAAACACAAAATAACTTGAAAATGAAAAACAGGAAATGCATTAATATTTTTGATTGCCTACTTTCTCTGTGTTTCATGTGAAAATCCAACCATTTCCATAGACTGCTTGAGTCTTGCAAACTCATGCTGCTCATCAACACCTTCCACACTGTAGCATGCACTCTGAAACATAAGTTAGCTATTTGTGACCATTCCTTATCTATGTTACAACTGAATGAGTTATACAATGGAAGATAAGAGAAGAGACTTTAAGAAAAGTAAATGTAGTCCCATAGGCTGACACTGCTCGGTGATGAGGTGTTTGAGACTTCATTCAGCTGACTTTCAGCTTTTCATTATATTTTTTTTAGTGGGGCGGGCATGGTCGCGACCAGCTCTCAGCCTCATCTTACCTAATAGAAAGTCTGGTTTATATTTTACAGCTGGGTAGAATAGTGCGTGTTGTTACCAAGGAAAGAGCTCAGCACATTGGCTGAGAGACATTGACTCTAACAACTCTTGTCATTCAGACACTACTTTAAGGGAGACACCAAAGTCTGACAATTAACAAGACCAGTTATTAGTTGAAAACATCTGAATATCACCTTAGGTATTAAATGACAACTGATAAACAGTACATTCTTTTTACCAGCTCTCTGTGATCAGTGTCAAACATTGTCCTTATCCAAGACACAGGAGAGAGAAATTACATGATATAAAATGCCAGAGAAAAGTCATTAATGTCATCAGGAGAGATACAATGAGAAATGATGGCATCAGAAATATGGTTGGAACTGCATCATAGACTTCATAGAAAGAGAAAAAAAAACCAGATTTGATTAACTGATGAAAATGTACTCCAATCTGCTATCACTGCAAAGCTATAACAATAGATAATCTGGTCGCAGGCCATGAGGAAGACCACTTGCAGATGAGTGAGACAACATAAGAGAAATCTAAACAAAACAGTCAGACTTGCAAGAATCATGTAAGACATTAGCTCTATAGATCAAATTTTCAGTTCCCCACAAGGCCTGGTAGTACAGCACGAGTTGACAAACAAAGTAAGAAAGTTGTAAGAGAAAGAAGAAGATAGTGTATATAAGTCAAACAGATAGAGAGAAAATTGTGAGAAGGACACTAAAGTGAATGTTACACATGGTTTTTGTATTGTTGTTGTTACGGATCCAGCAGCATCTGGGCTCTCGACCTTCAGCTCAATGCCAATGTTGGGCTCTCAGCAAGAAACAATACCCCAAATATGACATAGAAACAAGAGTGAATAATTTGTTTTGTCATGGAACCAGAAGAAGGATACAGTCTTCTTCTATGGTGTTCATCCTGAAAGTGATAATGTGTTGTAGTTTACAGCAAGGTTGCGCTATCTGCACCTTCTGACCCGACACATCCAATTTCAGCTGGCTTTTTTTTTTTAGTACTGGGTTTGCCTTCCCTATCCCTTGGCCAGACTACGCTAGTGGCTAGTATAGACTGTTTCCAGGGCTGTAATGTGAAGGCAGAATAGCATCTTAATCAGCTATGGTTCGCTGACTCTGATGTAAGCAGCCTGCTAACAGTCACTGCTGTCAGCTCATACATCGATGTATCTTCGCCACCGACAAATTCTTTGCAGCTTTTATGGTTTTCTTAATATACTTATTCATAACCATGTCTATGCATAACAAAGGTTCTTACTTTCATAAATATGTGTCTATGTGGAATAGATGGATTGAAATAGTATGATAAGATTATTAATATGAATCTGTGGGAAAGAACTGGACAGATACTGGTAGAAGATAGGTCATACGTTAAGGAAATCAATGGATAACATTACAAAAATCTCTTTTCTGAAACCGCAGGGACAAGATAAATAGAGGCATGCCTACTCATTTCATGGCAGAGAGAGCTTGAGGCAAATATCAAAGTGACGGAAAACGTGAAATGAGCTGGAGCAGATCAGCAAGCGAGCAGCGAGCCACATAATCTGGAAAGATATTGTCAGTGGAACAGATGTTAGATAAGATTGGGAGTTTCAAAACAGTTCTAGAAAAGCTAAACAAGAAATGTGTTCCAAGTAGGGAGGTAAATCCCAAACGTAAAAAGTGGATAACTAGATTTGTAGTTAAATGTAGAAGCGCTAAAAAGAAAACATGGAAAAAAATATATGTAGGCCGGTAAATCAAAAGAAACATATTTAAAATATTTGGAGAAGCAAAACATAGCTCAGAAAGTGAATAAAGCAGCAAAAGAAACCTTTGATAGAGTACCTCATCAAAGATTATTTAGAAAATTTAAAATCACATGGAGTAAAGTGGTGAAGTTGCCAAACGAATTGAAAATTGGTTAACGGGAAGAAGGCAGGCTTTGGGCATAAATAAGGAGTAATCTGAGTGGTGTGATGTAAAATGTGAAGTGCCACAGCGATCAGTTTTGGAGCCAATTTTGTTCTTGATATATATAAACAATTTGGACAATGATATTGAATCGATGATTGCAAAATTCATGGATGACACAAAACTTTGCAGTGGAGGTAGGATAAATTAAGGCTTTCAAAAAAAGATTGGACACGCATAGATTTTGGATTAAAGAAATGTAAATTAAACTGGTGCATTTAAGTTGAAGTGGACATATGCTCCACAGAGGGTGGTAAAGGTTTTGATTGACTGATCGACAACCAAATCACATCCATGTGGATCCCAAGAAACAAAGAATAAGATCACTATAGATTTCCAAGTAATTTGTAAAAGAATGGTTACATAGGAAATATACATTCATACTGAAGAAGGTGGACCTGGTCCATTTAGGTGTTAGTGCAATTTATGGCTTCTGAGCAGGCACAACTCTACGAGAATCACAGTGCCAATCCCGCACCTCATTGGTAAAGCTGCTGTAACACAAACTGGTTCTAAGTGCATGGCCTGCACATGTGTTAGGACCTTGATCAATACATTCTACTCGTCAAGAATGACTTAGCAAACAGGTGTTGAACATTCAAACATAACCTGAGACTTAATTTGTCCTTACTTTCATCAACTTGTAGAAGCTGCTAACGTTAAACTCAAGTAATGAAGATTACCTGTGAAAGGTAATTATATTTGTCAGCAGAGACCAGACGAAACAGCTCCTTCTCTTGCTCATCAGCTCCAGCCAACAAGTAGTAGAAAACATGGTAGTTCCTAGAAGAAAGAAAGTCAACATTTACTTATTTTGTATGCCGAAAGTAAAAAGCAGAAACTGGATTCATTTGAAAATAGAATCTTTTGTATAATGACATAATATGAGAAAGAATGTCTGGTTTCATAGCAAGAAAAAATAATGTTTTTTGGAGATTCATTTCCTCTTATTTGTTTTCTGTTGAGTGATGACTAACTCCTTCAGTCCCATCTTGAAGATGGGACTGGTATGTGTATTGAGTTGATGGATGGATCGGTATGAATATTGAATTGATGGATCGGTATGTGTATTGAGTTGATGGATCGGTATGTGTATTGAGTTGATGGATCGGTATGTGTATTGAGTTTCGGGAGTGATATGTGTATTGAGTTGATGGACTGGTATGTGTATTGGGATGATAGACTGGTATGTGTATTGGGATGATAGACTGGTATGTGTATTGAGTTGAATGATTTACTATTGACTAAAATATACAAATGTTTGCCATTATAATCCTCATTATGATAATCGACGTCCTTACGTATCAACTGCAATTGTATTCTGCATTCAATTCTGAACAGTTCTGTATATAACACATGACATGTCAGACAAAGTATACTGAAGGTTACAGGCACATGATGTGTAGGGGAGTCATAGGACAAGAGCTTAATGAATTTGTGAAGGAGTTAGTACTGCAGAGGAGAAAAGGTAATGGAACAAGTACAAGGTGGAAAGGTGATGGAACAAGTACAAGGTGAAAAGGTGATGGAACAAGTACAAGGTGGAAAGGTGATGGAACAAGTACAAGGTGAAAAGGTGATGGAACAAGTACAAGGTGAAAAGGTGATGGAACAAGTACAAGGTGAAAAGGTGATGGAACAAGTACAAGGTGAAAAGGTGATGGAACAAGCACAAGGTGAAAAGGTGATGGAACAAGTACAAGGTGAAAAGGTGATGGAACAAGTACAAGGTGGAAAGGTGATGGAACAAGCACAAGGTGAAAAGGTGATGGAACAAGTACAAGGTGGAAAGGTGATGGAACAAGTACAAGATGAAAAAGTGATGGAACAATTACAAGGTGACATGTGATGGAACAAGTACAAGGTGAAACAGTGATGGGACAAATATCTGGTGAGAATGTGATGGAAACCAAGCACAAAGTGAAAGTGATAGAACAAGTACAATGTGAGATGGTGATTGAACAAGCAAAAAGAAAAAAGTTATGGAAAAAGTATGTGAAATGTTATGGAACAAGTATGACGTGAAACGGTAACTGAGTAAGTACAAGGTGCTGTAACAATTACAAGGTGACATGTGATGGAACAATTACAAGGTGACATGTGATGGAACAAGTACAACATGTAACAGTAATGGAACAAGTACAACACGAAACGGTAATGGAACAAGTACAACGTGAAACGAGAATGGAACAAGTACAGTGTGAGATTGTGATGCAACAAGTACAATGTGGAAAGTTAATGAAGCAAGTACAAGGTAAGAAGTGATGGAACAAGTAGGGGTGAAAAGGGACAATGAGTTTGAAAGGTATGGGGAAGGCAGGTAGTGAACAGGTAAAGAGGAAGAAGTTTAGGGGAGTTATTGTTGTTTGCGAATGCCCACAATGAGTAAGTTTACTCTTTTGTGCACCCTGAAAAGGATCTTAAGTGGCGGGTTGCAGTAGCTTTCCTCACATCCCGAGCGTGCTGATAAAGGTAAACTGGAGTCCTCCAGGCGATTGTACTATGCTTGGCTTCATCTGCGTGTCACTCACTACTACAGGGATCGTGTCGAACTTCACCTTGTTAGCCATACTGTTGTCCTCGACAACAGTCTTTTCCAGGACGAACAACAAGGAGGTCAGGTGGGTGTCTTGGTCAGTATATGTGTCCTGACCCTGGCTAACATTGTCTGATCAGTGTGCTTTGCTTGACCCGACGTTAGCCTCATCTTCCCTGAGGGGAGATAAGAAGAGGTTATTATAAGCAAGTATGATGATTAGCTACCTGAGTGGACTCCAGGGTTCCTTGCTTGAGAGGAATGAATAGTACCCCTGCACCTCCACGCATGTCGAAAATGATGATTAAAGAAAGTTGTGCATGGGGTTAGCAACCTCATCATGTAAAACAAATGAACACAGAAACAATCACTGCAATAGAATGCAGATTATAATGGCACAGACTTTCTAAAGGGAGCTAACTATAGTGGTGGCCCTATACTCCCGCTGGAGTGAAAGAGGGACACGACAAGTGAAAAAAGAAAGATTGTAGTAATAGTAGGTCTGAAAGCCAGAGGTGGCCCCATAGCAGACAAGGTACCGGGTCCACTGTTTCCTTCCTTGTAATATCGTAAGAAGGTTGTGGTTGGTGCATCAACTTCATCCTGTAAAAACGAATGCTACAAAACTGTACTGCAAATGACTAGAATAAGGCTGTTCTATAAACTGGTTATGGCAAGCCAAATGCAGTGTCGAATATGCTATACCAAACAGGCTGAAGGGGCATGAATGATTGGCAGACAATGCCATTAGAAATGAAGTAATAGCGATTTCACTATACAGGGTATCAGCTTTTTGTGAGGTGGGGTGACAAGTTCCTTTCTTGCTGACTTTCTTTCTCTAACAGTGGGTGACAAGTTCCTTTCTTGCTGACTTTCTTTCTCTAACAGTGGGTGACAAGTTCCTTTCTTGCTGACTTTCTTTCTCTAACAGTGGGTGACAAGTTCCTTTCTTGCTGACTTTCTTTCTCTAACAGTGGGTGACAAGTTCCTTTCTTGCTGACTTTCTTTCTCTAACAGTGGGTGACAAGTTCCTTTCTTGCTGACTTTCTTTCTCTAACAGTGGGTGACAAGTTCCTTTCTTGCTGACTTTCTTTCTCTAACATTCAAGTAACCAGTTACAACTGGATAGACAGAGTGTTCTACCAAGGTGGTTAGCAAAGAAGCTGCTGCAGTGGAAAACTAGGTTAAAATAAAGTTCTCCTCAAGAGCCGTGTAACAGATGTTATCTAAGAAAAACAAAACTGGCTATGAAACACCTGAGCAAGCTATAAATCTAGAAATATAGATCAGGTACAGGTAAATCTTGATGATAGCGGTGATAGAAGCAAATTGAAGAATCCTACATTCAGGTCCTGATAAGTGTTCAGGGTGTTAATAACAGTAAGTGTTACATGTGTAAGGATGATGGAACTGTCACTTAATGGCTTGGAGGTTCAAACTAAGGATGGAGACTCGGACAGACACCGATTCAACACATTTACGATAGTAACTACCATAACTAGCTGCAGTGTTGATAAAAGGGTGTTGATAAACGGGTGTTGATAAAAGGGTGTTGATAAACGGGTGTTGATAAAAGGATGTTGATAAAAGAATGCTGATAAAAAGGTGTTGATAAACGGGTGTTGCTAAAAGGATGTTGATAAAAGGATGTTGATAAAAGGTTGATAAAAGGGTGTTGATAAAAAGGTGTTGATAAAAGTGTCTTGATAAACGGGTGTTGATAAAAGGGTGTTGATAAAATGGTGTTGAAAAAAGGGTGTTGATAAAAGGATGTTGATAAAAGGGTCTTAATAAAAGGGTGTTGATAAAATGGTGTTGATAAAATGGTGTTTATAAAAAGGTCTTAATAAAAGGGTGTTGATAAAAGTGTATTGATAAAAGGGTCTTAATAAAAGGGTGTTGATAAAATGGTGTTGATAAAAGGATGTTGATAAAAGGGTCTTAATAAAAGGGTGTTGATAAAAGGGTGTTGATAAAATGGTGTTTATAAAAGGGTCTTAATAAAAGGGTGTTGATAAAAGGATGTTGATAAAAGGGTGTTGATAAAAGGGTGTTGATAAAAGGGTGTTGATAAAAGGGTGTTGATAAAAGGTTGATAAAAGGGTGTTGATAAAATGGTGTTGATAAAAGGGTGTTGATAAAAGGGTGTTGATAAAATGGTGTTGATAAAAGGGTGTTGATAAAAGGGTGTTGATAAAATGGTGTTGATAAAAGGGTGTTGATAAAAGGGTGTTGATAAAAGGGTGTTGATAAAAAGATGTTGATAAAAGGGTGTTGATAAAAAGATGTTGATAAAAGGATGTTGATAAAAGGGTGTTGATAAAAGGATGTTGATAAAAGGGTGTTGATAAAAGGGTGTTGATAAAATGGTGTTGATAAAAGGATGTTGATAAATGGGTGTTGACATTGGTGTTGATAAAAGGGTGTTGATAAAAGGTTGATAAAAGGGTGTTGATAAAAGGATGTTGATAAAAGGGTGTTGATAAAAGGATGTTGATAAAAGGGTGTTGATAAAATGGTGTTGATAAAAGGGTGTTGATAAAAGGGTGTTGATAAAAGGTTGATAAAATGGTGTTGATAAAAGAGTGTTCATAAAACTTGGTAATGTTAAAACGGATGTTGATTAGAAAATGGATGCGAATAAAAATGGATGTTAGTAAAATTATCGCTGAATGGCTTCTGCAAAAGTAGGTCAACATGAGGGCGATTTGAAAAGTTTTGTATTTGAGGAGATTATGTCCTTAGGTGCAAGATTTACATGCAAGCTATACATTTTCTTAAAGCTTGGAGTGTCGTTTAGGTGATGTGTCATTTTTGTTCATGTAGTCACCATCCCTGTCCACACACAAATGCTAACATCGGATACAATTGTTGCATCCCGCCAAGGGAAAAAAATCAGACTTCTCCCGAAACCAGGTACGCACAGTCGCTTGAACCACGTCGTCTGAAGCGTAACAGTATCCCTTACGGTGTTCCTTCAGCTCTGGAAAGAGGAAGAAGCTACATGATGCAAAAAAAGGGGATATATATATATTTAAATCAGGAAATAAATAAAGAGAGCCGAAGCAAGTATGAAGGAAAATAAATATACTCATTCCCAAAATGGCCCCAGGAAAACAATTGTGCATATATGTGCAAATACCTACGGCGGACAACGAGGAACATCAAAAGCGAGGAACAACATTAGGAACATCACGGAAACACCAGGTTAGGTACAAACAGATACACACACGCATCCAAACACTGGTTTGTGCGTCTTAATATCGCCCAAATTTACTACGGTCTGGGGTGGAATAGGCGCGCCTCCGCCAGTAGAAACTAGTGAGGCAAACACATAAAATTAAAAATTAAAAAATTTGAGTCAGTCATTAGACGCTCATGGAGTTGTTAGACCATAAATGTGTTTGGTGCACGGTTTAGCTTATTCTTCATTTGAAATACGTGTATTGCTGTGATGCTACTCTGCAGAACGTTACTTATGTTCGTGGTTTAGACATTACTAAATGACCAGTGTGAGCGCAGGAAAGTTTTTTAAAAATGAGGACGCATATTTATCATTCCTGTGTTATCTTTGGCTTTGTCTATTTACTGCTGAACTGCTCAGATCATAGAACTCGTGGATGTGAAGGTGTAGTGTGCGAGTTCTTGTTGGATGGGTTGGGGAGATGGGAGAGGGATGTGTACTTATGGAGCGTGAGGAAGAAATGACAAGGACCATGCTGTTTTTGGTCGCTGACAGGGTTGTGTTTATAGATATAGTGGAGGAGTGAGTGACAGGTGGATGTCGGGAAGGATATATGGAAAGTACATGTGGGAAGAACGTGATGTGAGCGTATAGCACGTGCTAAATTATATAGTGAGAGCTCAGAGAAGCTGCACCAGGGGGAAGTTATGAAATCTGCCAAGCATGTGCTAAAAGTCGACTAAGCTGGGTCATGCATAGGGCTGACTAACTCATACTGTAGACACTTTAAGCCACACAAACTTCAACAAATGTGAGCTAACAAGAAAATGGCAACTCAACCATCGAAGACAGATGTATATACTCTGCAAACAGGGCTACAAACATGAAGGAAACAGAAGACGTGGACAGAGTTGGAACGGCTGGCTCAGGCAGGAAGACTTGCATAGATTATTTAAGGTCTTGTGCTCCATGAAGATCAGGTAAAAAGTTTTGATGATTGATTGATTGATTGGAGAAGTTGGGGAGCAAAAGGTAATCCCAGTCAAGTGAAATCAGAGTCAAAGTGAAATTACAGTCAGATGAAAGTACAGTCAGGTGAAAGCACAGTCAGATGAAAGTTCAGTCAAGTGAAAGTACAGTCAAGTGAAAGTACAGTCAGATGAAAGCACATTCAGATGAAAGTACAGTTAAGTGAAAATACAGTCAAGTGAAAGCAGTCACGTGAAAGCACAGCCAATTGAAAGCACAGTCATGTGAAAGCACAGTCAAGTAAAAGTACAGTCAAGTGAAAGTACAGTCAAGTGAAAGTACAGTCAAGTGAAAGTACAGTCAGATGAAAGCACATTCAGATGAAAGTACAGTTAAGTGAAAATACAGTCAGATGAAAGCACATTCAGATGAAAGTACAGTTAAGTGAAAATACAGTCAAGTGAAAGCAGTCACGTGAAAGCACAGCCAATTGAAAGCACAGTCATGTGAAAGCACAGTCAAGTAAAAGTACAGTCAAGTGAAAGTACAGTCAAGTGAAAGTACAGTCAAGTTAAATCACAGTCAAGTGAAAGTACAGTCAAGTGAAAGTATAGTCAAGTGAAAATACAGTCAAGTGAAAGCGGTCAAGTGAAAGCAGTCAAGTGAAAGCACAGTCAAGTGAAAGTGCAATCAAGTGAAAGTACAGTCAAGTGAAAGTACAATCAAGTGAAAGTACAGTCAAGTGAAAGTACAGTCAAGTGAAAGCACAGTCAAGTGAAAGCACAGTCAAGTGAAAGCACAGTCAAGTGAAAGCACAGTCAAGTGAAACATGCTGATCAAGGCCCTAACCTCGCGTTCTCGTTTGTGTTCTTAGAAACTGGCCGTGCCACATCATTCTACCAACGAGGTGGGAATTGAACAAGCAATCCCCATTGTGGTGACCTTATTGCACTACAGTCAGGTGAACCATAGTAAACCTCTCAAGTAAGCCTCGGAATGTGAGAAGAGTCACTGCAACCCGTTACCAAAGACACGTCGTCAAGAGTTGAACTAAGGTTGACATGATGAGGCTGACTGTTGAGGAAATGAAGACGATAGAGAACGAAACACAAAGTTGATGTGACGGAGAACAAGGTGTTGACGTCTAGATGACACAAGTATGTGTAAATGACGAGCCGCTACGAGCGATTACAGGGTTATTGATAAACTCAAATGAGAGACTTGGGGAATGGTTGTGTTTTTGTTTTTGTAAGCGTTTGCTTTTTTTTTTAACTCAAGGTGGTTGACACATGCGTACACAGATGGTTCAGTCGCAGGTAACCCGGTGGTGCAGAAGGAAGAGTGGTGATCGTACAAAAAAGCGTGGGAAAGGTAATCAGGTTCATAGACAGATACAAGTCCTCATAACACCGCAGCACAAATGACCGTACAACACAAAAACCAATTGGGAAATCGTGAAACTAACTGACGCACAGTCAGTTATAAGGACACTCAAATCGTGATACTAACTGATGGACAGTCAGTCATAACGGCAATCAAATCCTGATACTAACTGATGGACAGTCAGTCATAACGGCAATCAAATCCTGATACTAACTGATGTCAGTCATAACGGCAATCAAATCCTGATACTAACTGATGGACAGTCAGTCATAACGGCAATCAAATCCTGATACTAACTGATGGACAGTCAGTCATAACGGCAATCAAATCGTGATACTAACTGATGGACAGTCAGTCATAACGGCAATCAAATCGTGATACTAACTGATGTCAGTCATAACGGCAATCAAATCCTGATACTAACTGATGGACAGTCAGTCATAACGGCAATCAAATCGTGATACTAACTGATGGACAGTCAGTCATAACGGCAATCAAATCGTGATACTAACTGATGGACAGTCAGTCATAACGGCAATCAAATCGTGATACTAACTGATGGACAGTCAGTCATAACGGCAATCAAATCCTGATACTAACTGATGGACAGTCAGTCATAACGGCAATCAAATCCTGATACTAACTGATGGACAGTCAGTCATAACGGCAATCAAATCCTGATACTAACTGATGGACAGTCAGTCATAACGGCAATCAAATCGTGATACTAACTGATGTCAGTCATAACGGCAATCAAATCGTGATACTAACTGATGGACAGTCAGTCATAACGGCAATCAAATCCTGATACTAACTGATGGACAGTCAGTCATAACGGCACTCAAATTCAACAAGAATACTGAACTGCATAAATTTAGGCAGCCTTGGCGAAAATGTATCGAGTGTTCGAGAAAGCAGTGATTCAATGGATACCATCACACTATAACATCAAATGAAACTATGAGGCCAACAGTTTAGTAACAAGGAGTGAAACTAATGCAGAAAGAATTGATGGTCAACTATGCAGAAGGAAACTCCATAACAAAATGGTAAAACAACGCAAGTGGAAAGAAAAACGTCCCAAACACCACGCAGATAATGGATACTGTCAGTACTTTCAACTGTCCACACACAAAAAACCAGGTTAGCATAGTTCGTCTTCGAAATGGCCACAACAGAATGAAACACCACCTGTACACCAAATTCAAGATGGGTACCACCAGCCTGTGTAATTGCGGTCTGTCATGCCAGCAGCACATGTAATTCAAGACTGCCCCCAGACATGGCCATCTTAATCTACAGTAAAGATGTACAGATGAGTAAAGATGGCCGTGCCCCAGAACACAGAGCTTAGAATGATGTGGCACACGCACACTTCCCTCGTAGAGAAACTGTGCGGCAAGTATGGAGTCCCTGAAAAAGACCGCAGCCTTTATTGAATAATTCGAGTCCCCGCCTAAATCAGCAATAATCGCAGAAGAAGACTAGGTAATGTGGTTTGCGCTTAATCGCCAAGCGTATCCGACTTAAGTTCACATTTTAATGAGTTAATTTATGTGGTAGGGTACGACCTCGATGTCAAAATAATCCGAATTCTGCTCGTTTTTGGTCCTGAGCCACGTGACTAAACGCTTCACTAGGTCAATGCAAGGGTTTCAAACATTGTGCGTTGGGCGAAAAGGCAAGATGGGGAAGTCAAGGATATATACGGGCTAGTGTGAAGGATAAGGTGGGAAGATGGGGAAGTCAAGGATAGATACGGGCTAGCGTGAAGGATAAGGTGGGAAGATGGGGAAGTCAAGGATAGATACGGGCTAGCGTGAAGGATAAGGTGGGAAGATGGGGAAGTCAATGATAGATACGGGCTAGCGTGAAGGATAAGGTGGGAAGATGGGGAAGTCAAGGATAAATACGGGCTAGTGTGAAGGATAAGGTGGGAAGATGGGGAAGTCAAGGATAGATACGGGCTAGCGTGAAGGATAAGGTGGGAAGATAGGGAAGTCAAGGATAGATACGGACTAGCGTGAAGGATAAGGTGGGAAGATGGGGAAGTCAAGGATAGATACGGGCTAGCGTGAAGGATAAGGTGGAAAGATGGGGAAGTCAAGGATAGATACGGGCTAGCGTGAAGGATAAGGTGGGAAGATGGTGAAGTCAAGGATAGATTCCTTCTAGCGTGAAGGATAAGGTGGGAAGATGGGGAAGTCAAGGATAGATACGGGCTAGCGTGAAGGATAAGGTGGGAAGATGGGGAAGTCAAGGATAGATACGGGCTAGCGTGAAGGATAAGGTGGGAAGATGGGGAAGTCAAGGATAGATACGGGCTAGCGTGAAGGATAAGGTGGCAAGATGCAGTAAAAGGTGAAGAATACTAGGGTATAGTTAAATATAAGGTGGGTGAAGGATACTGGAGTAAAGTTAAAGGTAAGGTGGTAAGATGCAATAAAAGATGAAGGATACGAGGGTATTGTTAAATATAAGGTGGGTGAAGGATACTGGGGTAAAGATAAAGGTAAGGTGGTAAGATGCAGTAGAGGATGAGGGATAAGGGGATATGGTTAAGTATACGGTAAGTGAATGATACTGGGGTATAGTTAAAGATAAAATGGTAAGATGTAGTAAAGAGTGAAGGGGGTATGGTTACATCTCAGGTGGGTGAAGGATAAGGTGGTATGTCAAGGATAAGGTGGTAAGGTACAGTAAAAGGTAAGAGATGAGGAGATATGGTTAAATTTAAGGTGGGTGAAAAATACTGGGGTATAATGAAGGATAAGCTATAACAGTGAACGATAAATTGGTAATAAAGTAAAGGATGAAGTGGTAAGATATAGGGTGAAGTGGTAAAGTACATGATAATGTGGTATGGTGACGGATAAGGTGAAATGTGATAAGGTGAAGTATAAGGTAGTACGGTAAAGGCCTAAGGTACAAAGTGAAGAGTATGGTCTTAAGGTGAAGGGTAAGATTAAGTAGATGGTGGTGCAGATCAAGATAAGGTAGAATGGTGAAGGATACGGTTGCCGTGAAGGTTGAGGTGGTATGTCGATGAATAGTGAAACGGACAAGGTGAATTTGTGACAAAATAAGACGGCAGAATAAGACAAGATGGAGGACTAGAGAGACATGGTGATTAGGCGGCAAGGTGAAGGAATGGTGAATAATACAGTGAAGAAGTTCAGAGATGTGACTGGATGAAGACACGGTGGTAGTGTGGTGGGCAAGGTGGTAGTGTGGTGGGAAAGGTTGTAGTGTGGTGGGATGAAGACACGGTGGTAGTGTGGTGGGAAAGGTGGTAGTGTGGTGGGAAAGGTGGTAGTATGGTGGGAAAGGTGATAGTGTGGTGGGCAAGGTGTTAGTGTGGTGGGAAAGGTGGTAGTGTGGTGGGAAAGGTGGTAGTGTGGTGGGAAAGGTGGTAGTATGGTGGGAAAGGTGATAGTGTGGTGGGCAAGGTGTTAGTGTGGTGGGAAAGGTGGTAGTGTGGTGGGATGAAGACACGGTGGTAGTGTGGAAGTCAAGGTGGCAGTGTGGAGGTCCAGGTGGCAGTGTGAAGGTCAAGGTGGCTATGTTGCAGCTTTGCAATAACGCATGAGACAACTGTGTAGTGAGACAAGCATATGAGAACTGGCAGGACCAATCAGATAGCTACCATAAGCACGTGGAGCAGAGTAGACTGGAGGGATGTCGACTTCTACGTCTGCTGTCTCGCTTGTTCTCCAGTGGAGGGCGCTGTGTGCAGAATGGGTCCCTTCCGCTCCGGTGGTGACAATAATGTGGCGAGGTACCGGAATGAATGTCAAGTACAGGACTTGAAGAAGGTAGGGTTACAGGCAAGGTCAATGCGTGAAGATGGTGATAGAATGCTGAAACCAGGGTGGAGGAGTGGACGACAAGGTGGAGGCTGAATGAGGAAGTGAAGTACCACATGGAAGACTACCAACACTCACCTTTCACCCCTGGCTTGATACACGATTCGAGACTTCTCAAGTAAGTACTTCTCCACAATAGCACTGGGGGTAGAAATATGGCAGTAGATTAGCTTTATTAGGTATAAATACTGTTTACTCTCACCCAACATTTTGTTTATAGTTTTTTTATTTGTTAATTTTTGTATTAATTTATTTGTTGGTAAATGTTCAATTTTTTTTTTTTTTGTATATTTCGAAACAGCTTGTTTCTCCACTTTCACAACATGAGTCATATTGATGTATATATTTTAATACTATCATATTTCTCTATCAACCTTTCATTCGCGTTTCACTCCTCTATCCAGTCTACAGCCCTCTATCTTAAAATTCATAATTAACATGTATAAGTACGCGGACAAAAGACATGACAAATCATGTTCCAGTATCAAGTACAGAATGTTTGTATTGAGGACAACGATAATTATAAGAAAGAGATGGACATAGCATGAATGTGTATATGGAGGAGTGCGTGAGATAACTGCTTGAGCAACATCCCGTTAACCTCATCACAATACAGGCACCTGGAACTACATGCCACAACATTTCAGCGGAAATATAATCAAGCTCTTCGGATATAATCGGTAAGTACTAACATCCGGCGGCGGTCGTGGTATGTAAAGGTGGATGAGTAGGGTAGGGTAGGGTGGGAGTAGGTGGAACAAATATTTTTTTATTTTTTTTTTTACATTTTATGTATTGCCTCACTAGTTTCTACTGGCGGAGGCGCGCCTATTTCACCATAGACCGTAGTCAACCTGAGCGATATTAAGACGCATAAACCAGTGCGTTGATGTATGTGTGCATCTGTATGTACCTATGCTAGGTTTGTGCGCTCTCAGAAGGCAGCCCAACCAACGTGCAATGGAAGGGTCTCACCCTGAGAGCCCGTGTGAAAGTTGTGCAAGAGTGTGACTGTATGACAGAGTCAAATGAAACAGAGTGAGGTAAGAAGAGAGAGGAAGCCAGAGTTAAAGGAAGTTCCGGGGACAAATATTGAATGATTTCAAGAGAAGAAGAAAGAAAAAGTGTCGGAGGTGGAAACAGCTGGAGAAAATTGAATAATTTTCTTTTATTTCATGAAGT
Organism: Ariolimax columbianus; assembly: GCA_036924085.1. NCBI lineage: Eukaryota > Metazoa > Mollusca > Gastropoda > Stylommatophora > Arionidae > Ariolimax > Ariolimax columbianus. Next base: position 22,534,547 of record JAVGWX010000003.1, read on the forward strand.
TTTTCGTCGTCGTTCGTCCAGTGATCAAAGTCCTGGTTTCTCGTTCAGAGGAAACTGCTGTTTGTAAGCCTGTTCGATCTCCGTGCAGCTGATGTCTCTCATCTGTCACGCGAGGTCAGCATTGTTCTTTCTTCTGTGAGCGCAGTTATGTAGGACGTGTTCCACGGTGATGGTATGCTCCATATATGGACACCTGTCTAAATCCTCATTTTGTGGTAAAGATGAACCTTGAGTCTATTATGCCCAGTTCTCAGTATGAAGGCGACTTCTTTAGTTCAATCATATCAATTTTCTTATCGAAGGTGGGGGTGTTGATCAGTCCATTTCCCCTGAAACTGGCTTTAATTATGGTCGTTACCTCACTATATCTAACATGAGGCACAGGCCTGTTTCTGGGGAAGCTCCTACACGCTGCGCTAGTTTGTCTGTAGCTTTATTGCCTTTCAATATTGAATGACTCACTGAAGTCAAACAGTTTTTTCTTTTTTCCCTAAAACAAACAGGCAGTTATTTTGTTCAACGTTCATATAGGAAAGCGGTGGTCTGTAAAGGAACATAAATGAAATAAATAATTTACGCATTTAAAAAACCAACATAAATTTATTAAATGCAATGCTGTTTGTTTGTTTTGGTTTTTTTCCGTGTTTTTTTTGTGTTTTGTTTTTTACATTTTCTTCCCCTTGGAATATATTTTCCTGTCACCTTCTGTGTACCGTCTTCTTAGTGTTCATTGTTGTGGCACTCGGTCGCGCTTCTGAACATATTACAACACCGATATAACATCTAACTGCCAAAAATAAAAAAGCATGATCTGAAGAATGACCAGGACATTCATTCTAAGTTTCTAATAATAGTCCAAATGATTGCTCTATGAAGTGGCAAGTGTTATGAAGCTGACAGCTGATATGGACATTAAAGAATCTTTGTATCTTAACGAACATTGATTTCTACGTGTACAAGGCTCAGCCCAAGTGAGCAAATGAGAACTTCACATGAACCACTTTTAGGCTAACAGCTGCGAGTATGGTGGAATCAGGTAGGTCGACAGGCACAGCAGAGAGTAGGCGAATCACAGGTAGAAGAGGTGATAGCAGATCTGTGAAGATGACGGCATTATGGCACGTAGTCTGTCGGTAAAGGTTATGGTGTGTATGTGTGTGGTGGAGAGGAGGAGGATAGAGAGGAGTGGGGAAGAGATGGATGGAGAGATAGATGGAGTGGATGTGAGACGGAGCTGTTATAGTTTTAAAATGTTTCTCCGTTTTGTTTCTTGGATAGCATAATGTCCCCAATGTAGAAAGCAACATTCAGGAAGAATGCGCCTAACCACGTTGTGTACTCTTGCAGCGGTGGTTGTTAAAGCAGTCTGCTTGATATAATAAGGTTGTGTGTTGGTCCCATGCACGTCACTAGTTACAACCTACATGGCGGTGATGTGGGCATGTTGTTTCCTCCACAGTGGGTAGCCCTGGAGTCCACGAAACTAATGTTGTACATGACTAACTTGATAATACGAGCATGCCTGCTCTGTGATAATGAAGTGATACGATCGCGAGGGCCAGTATTATTTCAGCACTCTCAACACACAAACACCAAATACTAAATACACGGAAGGAGATAGAAGTAACTTCAAAACTAGCATTTCTAAGATTTGAACCCAATCCGTCTAGCCCCGAGCTACTACTAATATCAAGAATGGGACACGCTAATAAATCTGTCCATACTGTATATTAGTAATATATATGCCCTATATTGCCCTATATGTGTTTGGGATATCCACCTGATATTTCCATTTTATTTCTGGCTGTTTTAAGACTGATAATTCTATCTAGGGTTTTCTTTTATGTATTTTGTTTCTACATTTTTCAGCGTGATTGCTATTTTGATCACTACAGGATTGTGATCTGATTTGATGACCACATCAGAAAATGTTTGTACACCAACATGCACTATTTTTTAACCTGCCCTTTATCATAATAATGTCAATTATATTCCTGACTATATATCCTGTCCTTTATGTGCTTTAGCATATGTTTTTTTTGGTTTTTTGGGGTGTTTTTTTTTTGTTGAACTTGTTAGAAAGATGTTACATATTTTAAACTATATCTGCTCTATAGTTTCCATATATTTATTTTCCCAAATGCGTATTTTCCTACAATATTCTTGATTTTTCCTTGTGATATTATTGAGTTCATATATCCCGTTACTATCAGAAGATCAGCAGATGTTATTGGTTGATGGTCTGCTGCAAGCCATTATCATATTCTTCTTTTCCTTTCTCGCTGTGTCCTTGAGGTGGTGGATAAGTGTATGAGATGGTAATGTCAAACAGTTTTGCTCAACTTCACCAACATCATTTTTTGTCAGTCTGCATAACACTGGCCAAGAAACATCGTACAACTGTATGTTCAGATCTGAGAACAATCAGCCAGATAAAGTCATAGAAACTCAAAAACTGCTCACAATTATATAATGTGAACGATAGGAAATAAAGTTCCTGGAGAATAATTTGGATTTCGAAAGAACCACGTAATACGAGAAACAATATTTTCTATAAGAACACTAGCAAAAATTAGAGAGAGGAACGCGAGAACATTTAAAAGTGCTTTATAGATTCAAAAAAGGCATTTGGCGCGGCAGAGTCCTGCACAAGCAACTAATTACATGTCTGGAAGAAATAGGTATGGATGGAAAAGACACAAGAATACTCGGTAACCTGTACAGGAAAAGGTTGAGGGGTTGGGTGAAGTGTGTGAGAGTGAGGGATAGAGAAAGAAGTGGGGGGGGGGGCGACAGAATTGCCACAGTGAGATCTAACATAATTGATTCACCTTATGCTGATGTAAAACGAGATGTTGTATAATGATGCGTACTGTCCCCTGTATGTTTAATATGTACACAGACCACATTTGTTAACGGACATGCCAGGACTCGTTACTAGTGAAGTATGAATAAATAACCTCAGATATGTGAATGACACAGTTCTGCTACCCGAACGTAAACAACGACTATAGGAATTGATGAATCGAGTAGAGAACGTAAGAACAGAACATAGACTGGACATTAACACAAAGCGACATAACAATTGATGAACCGAGTAGAGAACATAAGTCCAGAACTTAGACTGGAAATTAACACATAGCGACAGAACAACTCAGATAATGTTAATGTCCAGATAAGAATCAAGTATTACATACTGCAACAGACCAAGAGTATCTCACGTCTTGATGACAAAAGCTGTTATCCCCAACATAAGGCAAATATTGACATCCAAATAAAGGATTCACAGATTACACATGATAGTAAAGTCGTCATTGATGTGTGGTGTAGAAACGTGGACGCCCAGCAAACGTTTGGAGAGGAGACCTCAGACCTTTGACATGTGGATAAATAGCAGTGTAGTGCACACATCTTAAAGATAGAAGATGAAGTTGTTGTGGATGCCTAACATGAGTTAGTTTACTCTTTTGTGCGCCCTGAAAAATGAGTTAAGTGGCGGGTTGCAGTAGCTTTCCTCACATACCGAGCGTGCTGACGAAGGTGAACTGTGGACCTCCAGGCGGTGGTGCTATGCTTAGCTTTATCTGCGTGTCGTGTCGCTCACTACTGTCGCCCCCCCCCCCCCCCACTTCGTTAGCCAGGCTGTCATGAAGAACAGCCCGTTTCCAGGGAGAACTACGAGACAGTCGAAGTTGGAGTCTTGACCAACAAATTTTGCCTGACTTGACTAACATGTCTGATGAGTCTGTTTTGCCTGACCAGACGTTAGTCTCCTCTCCCCTCCCCATAACAGTACTATAAGTGAGAGGGAGAGTAGATGAACAGGGAAATAAATGCCAGTCAGACTCGCACTATCTAGGTCAGAGTTTCATACATGCGAACCGGTGAAAATAGGCAATATTTTTTTGCGGACCAGTCAAGTTAAAAAACATTCTTTTGTTGACCAGTCAAGTTAATAAACATTTTTTGCGGACCATTCTTCCGAAATTAGCAGGTACATTCACCTCTAAAACTTGTCTAACAATTTCCGATTGACCTAACTTACGTTTGGCCATATTTGTAGGCCTAGTCATTTACCACAATAAAAATCCCATACTTTGATAAACACTCAAAATATAGATGAGCTCTTCTGTACGAGATGTATATTAGTTGAGTAGCTGACGTCATTTGAGTTAACACAATTAGCCCATCAGAACTAAGATCACTTGAAGGCGATCTCCAGAGTTTAGGAGTTGAGCCGCAATTATTTTTTCGTAGACCGGCTGAAATCTCTGCGGATTGGTCCAGTGGCAGGAAACCCTGATCTAGGTAAGAGACAGAGGGTTCTGGAACAGCCGAGCTTGGATGTATAGTTCACTTGAGTACTTTGTTCTTACATATTCCGAGCGCAAGAAGGGTCCAGCCAACACCTGCTAATACAGTCACATGAACACACATAGAAGCACAATGCATGTAAGCATGCTGAGGTTACATAAAGTGTGCGGTACACAAACACAGCCTGCTATGTCGGTTTGTTAGGGTTTCTACATGACAGCGACCGCGTGACGCTGTCATTAGTACAATCTAGCATCATCATGTGCCGTGCAGATTTGTGTATATGATCAAGATGTCCCCGATTAATTGTTCTTAGTCCTGTTTATAAATTCCAGACAATGACTACCTTTCGTGCCATATCTCCTCTTTTTCTTGACTTATGTTCATTTTCTTAACACATTTCCCGATTCTTACAGTGTGCTAAATGTCATGAACAATGTATGTAAACAATATCACGACGTAGAGGGCAGGTATTTTTCCTGAGCCCATAAAACACACATCTGTCAGCCACCAAAAACAACAAAATGATAAAAAATAGAGGGAAATCATAGGCACTTCGGATCTGTCAAGGTGATGAACGCACATCGCTACAATAAAGAGATGAATTTCAGATTTAAGTGAACTTAGCAACCCAAAAGTGTGAAAGCTACTAATATGTACGTTCTAGCAAGCAATTTGCAACTGCTGAAGCCGTACGATGGAGAAAAGCGAAGAACCCAACACATCACCATCTCCTAGTCACTCGTACAAACACATCACCATCCCTTGAGATTCGTACTCTACCTCTTTCATATATTTGTTTTACATTATTTTTTTTTCATCCCCTTACAATAATTTGATTATTCGCTATTCTGACAACCTGATATAATATCCATTTATCAATAACTGAGATTGAGTAATAAGAGTCATTGCAGGAGCTACAGTGATCGTGCTCCGACGCAGATGTCTCCAGTAGATGGCGCCAAGAAAGACGGATGAAGAAGGAGAGGACGGGGACAAGAGGGAAGAGAGAGAAAAAGAAAGGTATGTAAGATAAAAGGCAGAAGGAAATCAGACAGACGGTTTAAAAACAATTGCGTACTGGCCTGTGGAATTGTTGCAGTGCTACTCAGTGTGAAGCCATTCTCCAGAAACTGACCGATTCTCCAGTCGACCCAGCTATAAATGGGTACCTGGTGTATGAGTTTATGAAGGTTTAGTGGCAAGGGAGACCTCACACAGGCTGCGGCTTAGTCCGCGAAGAGCTATCTTAATCCCCGATGGCAATTGTTAACTTTAAATTATTAGATGTGAATAGCGGTGAAGTGTCACTGACAATAGTCAATGGATAGCTTCGAACCAGGCACTACTCGACACAAACTATACATTCGTGAATGATAGCTTCGAACCAGGCACTTCTCGACACAAACCATACAATCGTGAATGATAGATTCGAACCAGGCACTACTCGACACAAACTATACAGTCGCGAATGATAGCTTCGAACCAGACACTTCTCGACACAAACTATACAGTCGTGAATGATAGCTTCGAACCAGGCACTTCTCGACACAAACCATACAGTCGTGAATGATAGCTTCGAACCAGGCACTACTCGACACAAACCATACAGTCGTGAATGATAGCTTCGAGCCAGGCACTACTCGACACAAACCATACAGTCATGAATGATAGCTTCGAACCAGGCACTACTCGACACAAACCACACAGTCGTAAATGATAGCTTCGAACCAGGCAATACTCGATACAAACCACATAGTCGTGAATGTTAGCTTCGAACCAGGCAATACGCGACACAAACCATAGTCGTGAATGATGGCTTCGAACCAGGCAATACTCGACACAAACCACACAGTCATGAATGATAGCTTCGAACCAGGCAATATTCGACACAAACCACATAGTTATGAATGATAACTTCGAACCAGGTAATACTCGACAAAAACCACATAGTCGTGAATGATAGCTTTGAACCAGGCAACACTCGACACAAACCACATAGTCGTGAATGATAGCTTCGAAACAGGCAATACTCGACAAAAACCAAATAGACGTTAATGATGGCTTCGAACCAGGCAATACCCGACACAAACTATACAGTCGTGAATGATAGCTTCGAACCAGGCATTTCTCGACACAAACTATACAGTCGTGAATGATAACTTCGAACCAGGCACTACTCGACACAAACAATACAGTCGTGAATGATAGCTTCGAACCAGGCACTATTCGACACAAATCATTCAGTCGTGAATGATAGCTTCGAACCAGGCACTACTCGACACAAACTATACAGTCGTGAATGATAGCTTCGAACCAGGCACTACTCGACACAAACCCCACAGTCGTAAATGATAGCTTCGAACCAGGCACTACTTGACACAAACCACACAGTCGTGAATGCTAGCTTCGAACCAGGCACTACTCGACACAAACTATACAGTCGTGAATGATAGCTTCGAACCAGGCACTACTTGACACAAACCACACAGTCGTGAGTGATAGCTTAAAACCAGGCACTACTCGACACAAACCACACAGTCGTAAATGATAGCTTCGAACCAGGCACTACTCGACACAAACCACACAGTCGTGAATGCTAGCTTCGAACCAGGCACTACTCGACACAAACTATACAGTCGTGAATGATAGCTTCGAACCAGGCACTACTTGACACAAACCACACAGTCGTGAGTGATAGCTTAAAACCAGGCACTACTCGACACAAACCACACAGTCGTAAATGATAGCTTCGAACCAGGCAATACTCGACACAAACCACACCTTCGTGAATGATAACGTCGAACCAGGCACTACTCGACACAAACCATACAGTCGTAAATGATAGCTTCGAACCAGGCACTACTCGACACAAACCACACAGTCGTAAATGATAGCTTCGAACCAGGCACTACTCGACACAAACCACACAGTCGTAAATTATAGCTTCGAACCAGGCACTACTCGACACAAACCCCACAGTCGTAAATGATAGCTTCGAACCAGGCACTACTCGACACAAACCACACAGTCGTAAATGATAGCTTCGAACCAGGCAATACTCGACACAAACCACTCAGTCGTGAATGATAACTTCAAACCAGGCACTACTCGACACAAACCACACAGTCGTAAATGATAGCTTCGAACCAGGCACTACTCGACACAAACCACAGTCGTAAATGATAGCTTCGAACCAGGCACTACTCGATACAAACCACATAGTCGTGAATGATGGCTTCGAACCAGGCAATACGCGACACAAACCACACAGTCGTGAATGATGGCTTCGAACCAGGCAATACTCGACACAAACCACACAGCCATGAATGATAGCTTCGAACCAAGCAATACTCGACACAAACCACATAGTTATGAATGATAACTTCAAACCAGGTAATACTCGACACAAATCACACAGTCGTGAATGATAGCTTCGAACCAAGCAATACTCGACACAAATCACACAGTCGTGAATGATAGCTTCGACCAGGCAATACTCGACACAAACCACATAGTCGTGAATGATAGCTTCGAACCAGGCAATACTCAACACAAACCACATAGTCGTGAATGATGGCTTCGAACCAGGCAATACTCGACACAAACCACATAGTCGTGAATGATAGCTTCGAACCAGGTAATACTCGACACAAACCACATAGTTATGAATGATAACTTCAAACCAGGTAATACTCGACACAAATCACACAGTCGTGAATGATAGCTTCGAACCAAGCAATACTCGACACAAATCACACAGTCGTGAATGATAGCTTCGACCAGGCAATACTCGACACAAACCACATAGTCGTGAATGATAGCTTCGAACCAGGCAATACTCAACACAAACCACATAGTCGTGAATGATGGCTTCCAGGTACATGTCCAAATGGGAAACCGAACATACTGGTTACACCAAAAACGATGCCTATTACCAGTTGAACCGAAGAGAGCAGGTCGTTGTCTTCAGACTTCGCACTGGCCACAACAGACTGAGGTACCACCTCTTCAACAAATTGAAGATAGGGTGTACCGACGAATGCCCGTGCGGTACTGGTAAAATGACCACTGAACATCTGCTGCAGAACTGCCCGACATACGAGGATCAGAGAGAGCAGATGTGGCCATTGCCAGTGGAACTGCAAGACAAGCTCTATGGTAGTGGCGAGAGTCTCAGGATGACCGCCGCTTTTTTCGAGAAAATAATGGCTACTGTCTGACTGTGTACGCAGAAGAAGAAGAAGAAGAAGAATGATGGCTTCGAACCAGGCAATACTCGACACAAACCACATAGTCGTGAATGATAGCTTCGAACCAGGTAATACTCGACACAAACCACACAGTCGTGAATGATAGCTTCGAACCAGGCACTACTCGACACAAACCCCACAGTCGTAAATGATAGCTTCGAACCAGGCACTACTTGACACAAACCACACAGTCGTGAATGCTAGCTTCGAACCAGGCACTACTCGACACAAACTATACAGTCGTGAATGATAGCTTCTAACCAGGCACTACTCGACACAAACCACACAGTTGTGAGTGATAGCTTAAAACCAGGCACTACTCGACACAAACCACACAGTCGTAAATGATAGCTTCGAACCAGGCAATACTCGACACAAACCACACCTTCGTGAATGATAACGTCGAACCAGGCACTACTCGACACAAACCACACAGTCGTAAATGATAGCTTCGAACCAGGCACTACTCGATACAAACCACATAGTCGTGAATGATGGCTTCGAACCAGGCAATACGCGACACAAACCACACAGTCGTGAATGATGGCTTCGAACCAGGCAATACTCGACACAAACCACACAGCCATGAATGATAGCTTCGAACCAAGCAATACTCGACACAAACCACATAGTTATGAATGATAACTTCAAACCAGGTAATACTCGACACAAATCACACAGTCGTGAATGATAGCTTCGAACCAAGCAATACTCGACACAAATCACACAGTCGTGAATGATAGCTTCGACCAGGCAATACTCGACACAAACCACATAGTCGTGAATGATAGCTTCGAACCAGGCAATACTCAACACAAACCACATAGTCGTGAATGATGGCTTCCAGGTACATGTCCAAATGGGAAACCGAACATACTGGTTACACCAAAAACGATGCCTATTACCAGTTGAACCGAAGAGAGCAGGTCGTTGTCTTCAGACTTCGCACTGGCCACAACAGACTGAGGTACCACCTCTTCAACAAATTGAAGATAGGGTGTACCGACGAATGCCCGTGCGGTACTGGTAAAATGACCACTGAACATCTGCTGCAGAACTGCCCGACATACGAGGATCAGAGAGAGCAGATGTGGCCATTGCCAGTGGAACTGCAAGACAAGCTCTATGGTAGTGGCGAGAGTCTCAGGATGACCGCCGCTTTTTTCGAGAAAATAATGGTTACTGTCTGACTGTGTACGCAGAAGAAGAAGAAGAAGAAGAATGATGGCTTCGAACCAGGCAATACTCGACACAAACCACATAGTCGTGAATGATAGCTTCGAACCAGGTAATACTCGACACAAACCACACAGTCGTGAATGATAGCTTCGAACCAGGCACTACTCGACACAAACCCCACAGTCGTAAATGATAGCTTCGAACCAGGCACTACTTGACACAAACCACACAGTCGTGAATGCTAGCTTCGAACCAGGCACTACTCGACACAAACTATACAGTCGTGAATGATAGCTTCTAACCAGGCACTACTCGACACAAACCACACAGTTGTGAGTGATAGCTTAAAACCAGGCACTACTCGACACAAACCACACAGTCGTAAATGATAGCTTCGAACCAGGCAATACTCGACACAAACCACACCTTCGTGAATGATAACGTCGAACCAGGCACTACTCGACACAAACCACACAGTCGTAAATGATAGCTTCGAACCAGGCACTACTCGACACAAACCACACAGTCGTAAATGATAGCTTCGAACCAGGCACTACTCGACACAAACCACACAGTCGTAAATGATAGCTTCGAACCAGGCACTACTCGACACAAACCACACAGTCGTAAATGATAGCTTCGAACCAGGCAATACTCGGCACAAACCATACAGTCGTGAATGATAACTTCAAACCAGGCACTACTCGACACAAACCACACAGTCGTAAATGATAGCTTCGAACCAGGCACTACTCGACACAAACTACAGTCGTAAATGATAGCTTCGAACCAGGCACTACTCGACACAAACCACACAGTCGTAAATGATAGCTTCGAACCAGGCACTACTCGACACAAACCACAGTCGTGAATGTTAGCTTCGAACAAGGCAATATGCGACACAAACCACACAGCCGCCATGAATGATAGCTTCGAACCAAGCAATACTCGACACAAACCACATAGTTATGAATGATAACTTCAAACCAGGTAATACTCGACAAAAACCACATAGTCGTGAATGATAGCTTCGAACCAGGCAATACTCGACACAAACCACATAGTCGTGAATGATAGCTTCGACCAGGCAATACTCGACACAAACCACATAGTCGTGAATGATAGCTTCGAAACAGGCAATACTCGACACAAACCACATAGTCGTGAATGATGGCTTCGAACCAGGCAATACTCGACACAAACCACATAGTCGTGAATGATAGCTTCGAACCAGGTAATACTCGACACAAACCACATAGTTATGAATGATAACTTCAAACCAGGTAATACTCGACACAAATCACACAGTCGTGAATGATAGCTTCGAACCAAGCAATACTCGACACAAATCACACAGTCGTGAATGATAGCTTCGACCAGGCAATACTCGACACAAACCACATAGTCGTGAATGATAGCTTCGAACCAGGCAATACTCAACACAAACCACATAGTCGTGAATGATGGCTTCCAGGTACATGTCCAAATGGGAAACCGAACATACTGGTTACACCAAAAACGATGCCTATTACCAGTTGAACCGAAGAGAGCAGGTCGTTGTCTTCAGACTTCGCACTGGCCACAACAGACTGAGGTACCACCTCTTCAACAAATTGAAGATAGGGTGTACCGACGAATGCCCGTGCGGTACTGGTAAAATGACCACTGAACATCTGCTGCAGAACTGCCCGACATACGAGGATCAGAGAGAGCAGATGTGGCCATTGCCAGTGGAACTGCAAGACAAGCTCTATGGTAGTGGCGAGAGTCTCAGGATGACCGCCGCTTTTTTCGAGAAAATAATGGTTACTGTCTGACTGTGTACGCAGAAGAAGAAGAAGAAGAAGAATGATGGCTTCGAACCAGGCAATACTCGACACAAACCACATAGTCGTGAATGATAGCTTCGAACCAGGTAATACTCGACACAAACCACACAGTCGTGAATGATAGCTTCGAACCAGGCACTACTCGACACAAACCCCACAGTCGTAAATGATAGCTTCGAACCAGGCACTACTTGACACAAACCACACAGTCGTGAATGCTAGCTTCGAACCAGGCACTACTCGACACAAACTATACAGTCGTGAATGATAGCTTCTAACCAGGCACTACTCGACACAAACCACACAGTTGTGAGTGATAGCTTAAAACCAGGCACTACTCGACACAAACCACACAGTCGTAAATGATAGCTTCGAACCAGGCAATACTCGACACAAACCACACCTTCGTGAATGATAACGTCGAACCAGGCACTACTCGACACAAACCACACAGTCGTAAATGATAGCTTCGAACCAGGCACTACTCGACACAAACCACACAGTCGTAAATGATAGCTTCGAACCAGGCACTACTCGACACAAACCACACAGTCGTAAATGATAGCTTCGAACCAGGCACTACTCGACACAAACCACACAGTCGTAAATGATAGCTTCGAACCAGGCAATACTCGGCACAAACCATACAGTCGTGAATGATAACTTCAAACCAGGCACTACTCGACACAAACCACACAGTCGTAAATGATAGCTTCGAACCAGGCACTACTCGACACAAACTACAGTTGTAAATGATAGCTTCGAACCAGGCACTACTCGACACAAACCACACAGTCGTAAATGATAGCTTCGAACCAGGCACTACTCGACACAAACCACAGTCGTGAATGTTAGCTTCGAACAAGGCAATATGCGACACAAACCACACAGCCGCCATGAATGATAGCTTCGAACCAAGCAATACTCGACACAAACCACATAGTTATGAATGATAACTTCAAACCAGGTAATACTCGACAAAAACCACATAGTCGTGAATGATAGCTTCGAACCAGGCAATACTCGACACAAACCACATAGTCGTGAATGATAGCTTCGACCAGGCAATACTCGACACAAACCACATAGTCGTGAATGATAGCTTCGAAACAGGCAATACTAGACACAAACCACATAGTCGTGAATGATGGCTTCGAACCAGGCACTACTTGACACAAACCACACAGTCGTGAATGCTAGCTTCGAACCAGGCACTACTCGACACAAACTATACAGTCGTGAATGATAGCTTCTAACCAGGCACTACTCGACACAAACCACACAGTTGTGAGTGATAGCTTAAAACCAGGCACTACTCGACACAAACCACACAGTCGTAAATGATAGCTTCGAACCAGGCAATACTCGACACAAACCACACCTTCGTGAATGATAACGTCGAACCAGGCACTACTCGACACAAACCACACAGTCGTAAATGATAGCTTCGAACCAGGCACTACTCGATACAAACCACATAGTCGTGAATGATGGCTTCGAACCAGGCAATACGCGACACAAACCACACAGTCGTGAATGATGGCTTCGAACCAGGCAATACTCGACACAAACCACACAGCCATGAATGATAGCTTCGAACCAAGCAATACTCGACACAAACCACATAGTTATGAATGATAACTTCAAACCAGGTAATACTCGACACAAATCACACAGTCGTGAATGATAGCTTCGAACCAAGCAATACTCGACACAAATCACACAGTCGTGAATGATAGCTTCGACCAGGCAATACTCGACACAAACCACATAGTCGTGAATGATAGCTTCGAACCAGGCAATACTCAACACAAACCACATAGTCGTGAATGATGGCTTCCAGGTACATGTCCAAATGGGAAACCGAACATACTGGTTACACCAAAAACGATGCCTATTACCAGTTGAACCGAAGAGAGCAGGTCGTTGTCTTCAGACTTCGCACTGGCCACAACAGACTGAGGTACCACCTCTTCAACAAATTGAAGATAGGGTGTACCGACGAATGCCCGTGCGGTACTGGTAAAATGACCACTGAACATCTGCTGCAGAACTGCCCGACATACGAGGATCAGAGAGAGCAGATGTGGCCATTGCCAGTGGAACTGCAAGACAAGCTCTATGGTAGTGGAGAGAGTCTCAGGATGACCGCCGCTTTTTTCGAGAAAATAATGGTTACTGTCTGACTGTGTACGCAGAAGAAGAAGAAGAAGAAGAATGATGGCTTCGAACCAGGCAATACTCGACACAAACCACATAGTCGTGAATGATAGCTTCGAACCAGGTAATACTCGACACAAACCACACAGTCGTGAATGATAGCTTCGAACCAGGCACTACTCGACACAAACCCCACAGTCGTAAATGATAGCTTCGAACCAGGCACTACTTGACACAAACCACACAGTCGTGAATGCTAGCTTCGAACCAGGCACTACTCGACACAAACTATACAGTCGTGAATGATAGCTTCTAACCAGGCACTACTCGACACAAACCACACAGTTGTGAGTGATAGCTTAAAACCAGGCACTACTCGACACAAACCACACAGTCGTAAATGATAGCTTCGAACCAGGCAATACTCGACACAAACCACACCTTCGTGAATGATAACGTCGAACCAGGCACTACTCGACACAAACCACACAGTCGTAAATGATAGCTTCGAACCAGGCACTACTCGACACAAACCACACAGTCGTAAATGATAGCTTCGAACCAGGCACTACTCGACACAAACCACACAGTCGTAAATGATAGCTTCGAACCAGGCACTACTCGACACAAACCACACAGTCGTAAATGATAGCTTCGAACCAGGCAATACTCGGCACAAACCATACAGTCGTGAATGATAACTTCAAACCAGGCACTACTCGACACAAACCACACAGTCGTAAATGATAGCTTCGAACCAGGCACTACTCGACACAAACTACAGTCGTAAATGATAGCTTCGAACCAGGCACTACTCGACACAAACCACACAGTCGTAAATGATAGCTTCGAACCAGGCACTACTCGACACAAACCACAGTCGTGAATGTTAGCTTCGAACAAGGCAATATGCGACACAAACCACACAGCCGCCATGAATGATAGCTTCGAACCAAGCAATACTCGACACAAACCACATAGTTATGAATGATAACTTCAAACCAGGTAATACTCGACAAAAACCACATAGTCGTGAATGATAGCTTCGAACCAGGCAATACTCGACACAAACCACATAGTCGTGAATGATAGCTTCGACCAGGCAATACTCGACACAAACCACATAGTCGTGAATGATAGCTTCGAAACAGGCAATACTCGACACAAACCACATAGTCGTGAATGATGGCTTCGAACCAGGCAATACTCGACACAAACCACATAGTCGTGAATGATAGCTTCGAACCAGGTAATACTCGACACAAACCACATAGTTATGAATGATAACTTTAAACCAGGTAATACTCGACACAAATCACACAGTCGTGAATGATAGCTTCGAACCAAGCAATACTCGACACAAATCACACAGTCGTGAATGATAGCTTCGACCAGGCAATACTCGACACAAACCACATAGTCGTGAATGATAGCTTCGAACCAGGCAATACTCAACACAAACCACATAGTCGTGAATGATGGCTTCCAGGTACATGTCCAAATGGGAAACCGAACATACTGGTTACACCAAAAACGATGCCTATTACCAGTTGAACCGAAGAGAGCAGGTCGTTGTCTTCAGACTTCGCACTGGCCACAACAGACTGAGGTACCACCTCTTCAACAAATTGAAGATAGGGTGTACCGACGAATGCCCGTGCGGTACTGGTAAAATGACCACTGAACATCTGCTGCAGAACTGCCCGACATACGAGGATCAGAGAGAGCAGATGTGGCCATTGCCAGTGGAACTGCAAGACAAGCTCTATGGTAGTGGCGAGAGTCTCAGGATGACCGCCGCTTTTTTCGAGAAAATAATGGTTACTGTCTGACTGTGTACGCAGAAGAAGAAGAAGAAGAAGAATGATGGCTTCGAACCAGGCAATACTCGACACAAACCACATAGTCGTGAATGATAGCTTCGAACCAGGTAATACTCGACACAAACCACACAGTCGTGAATGATAGCTTCGAACCAGGCACTACTCGACACAAACCCCACAGTCGTAAATGATAGCTTCGAACCAGGCACTACTTGACACAAACCACACAGTCGTGAATGCTAGCTTCGAACCAGGCACTACTCGACACAAACTATACAGTCGTGAATGATAGCTTCTAACCAGGCACTACTCGACACAAACCACACAGTTGTGAGTGATAGCTTAAAACCAGGCACTACTCGACACAAACCACACAGTCGTAAATGATAGCTTCGAACCAGGCAATACTCGACACAAACCACACCTTCGTGAATGATAACGTCGAACCAGGCACTACTCGACACAAACCACACAGTCGTAAATGATAGCTTCGAACCAGGCACTACTCGACACAAACCACACAGTCGTAAATGATAGCTTCGAACCAGGCACTACTCGACACAAACCACACAGTCGTAAATGATAGCTTCGAACCAGGCACTACTCGACACAAACCACACAGTCGTAAATGATAGCTTCGAACCAGGCAATACTCGGCACAAACCATACAGTCGTGAATGATAACTTCAAACCAGGCACTACTCGACACAAACCACACAGTCGTAAATGATAGCTTCGAACCAGGCACTACTCGACACAAACTACAGTCGTAAATGATAGCTTCGAACCAGGCACTACTCGACACAAACCACACAGTCGTAAATGATAGCTTCGAACCAGGCACTACTCGACACAAACCACAGTCGTGAATGTTAGCTTCGAACAAGGCAATATGCGACACAAACCACACAGCCGCCATGAATGATAGCTTCGAACCAAGCAATACTCGACACAAACCACATAGTTATGTATGATAACTTCAAACCAGGTAATACTCGACAAAAACCACATAGTCGTGAATGATAGCTTCGAACCAGGCAATACTCGACACAAACCACATAGTCGTGAATGATAGCTTCGACCAGGCAATACTCGACACAAACCACATAGTCGTGAATGATAGCTTCGAAACAGGCAATACTAGACACAAACCACATAGTCGTGAATGATGGCTTCGAACCAGGCAATACTCGACACAAACCACATAGTCGTGAATGATAGCTTCGAACCAGGTAATACTCGACACAAACCACATAGTCATGAATGATAGCTTTGAAACAGGCAATACTCAACACAAACCACATAGTCGTGAATGATGGCTTCGAACCAGGCACTACTCGACACAAACCATACAGTCGTGAATGATAGCTTCGAGCCAGGCACTACTCGACACAAACCATACAGTCATGAATGATAGCTTCGAACCAGGCACTACTCGACACAAACCACACAGTCGTAAATGATAGCTTCGAACCAGGCAATACTCGATACAAACCACATAGTCGTGAATGTTAGCTTCGAACCAGGCAATACGCGACACAAACCATAGTCGTGAATGATGGCTTCGAACCAGGCAATACTCGACACAAACCACACAGTCATGAATGATAGCTTCGAACCAGGCAATATTCGACACAAACCACATAGTTATGAATGATAACTTCGAACCAGGTAATACTCGACAAAAACCACATAGTCGTGAATGATAGCTTTGAACCAGGCAACACTCGACACAAACCACATAGTCGTGAATGATAGCTTCGAAACAGGCAATACTCGACAAAAACCAAATAGACGTTAATGATGGCTTCGAACCAGGCAATACCCGACACAAACTATACAGTCGTGAATGATAGCTTCGAACCAGGCATTTCTCGACACAAACTATACAGTCGTGAATGATAACTTCGAACCAGGCACTACTCGACACAAACAATACAGTCGTGAATGATAGCTTCGAACCAGGCACTACTCGACACAAATCATTCAGTCGTGAATGATAGCTTCGAACCAGGCACTACTCGACACAAACTATACAGTCGTGAATGATAGCTTCGAACCAGGCACTACTCGACACAAACCCCACAGTCGTAAATGATAGCTTCGAACCAGGCACTACTTGACACAAACCACACAGTCGTGAATGCTAGCTTCGAACCAGGCACTACTCGACACAAACTATACAGTCGTGAATGATAGCTTCGAACCAGGCACTACTTGACACAAACCACACAGTCGTGAGTGATAGCTTAAAACCAGGCACTACTCGACACAAACCACACAGTCGTAAATGATAGCTTCGAACCAGGCAATACTCGACACAAACCACACCTTCGTGAATGATAACGTCGAACCAGGCACTACTCGACACAAACCATACAGTCGTAAATGATAGCTTCGAACCAGGCACTACTCGACACAAACCACACAGTCGTAAATGATAGCTTCGAACCAGGCACTACTCGACACAAACCACACAGTCGTAAATTATAGCTTCGAACCAGGCACTACTCGACACAAACCCCACAGTCGTAAATGATAGCTTCGAACCAGGCACTACTCGACACAAACCACACAGTCGTAAATGATAGCTTCGAACCAGGCAATACTCGACACAAACCACTCAGTCGTGAATGATAACTTCAAACCAGGCACTACTCGACACAAACCACACAGTCGTAAATGATAGCTTCGAACCAGGCACTACTCGACACAAACCACAGTCGTAAATGATAGCTTCGAACCAGGCACTACTCGATACAAACCACATAGTCGTGAATGATGGCTTCGAACCAGGCAATACGCGACACAAACCACACAGTCGTGAATGATGGCTTCGAACCAGGCAATACTCGACACAAACCACACAGCCATGAATGATAGCTTCGAACCAAGCAATACTCGACACAAACCACATAGTTATGAATGATAACTTCAAACCAGGTAATACTCGACACAAATCACACAGTCGTGAATGATAGCTTCGAACCAAGCAATACTCGACACAAATCACACAGTCGTGAATGATAGCTTCGACCAGGCAATACTCGACACAAACCACATAGTCGTGAATGATAGCTTCGAACCAGGCAATACTCAACACAAACCACATAGTCGTGAATGATGGCTTCCAGGTACATGTCCAAATGGGAAACCGAACATACTGGTTACACCAAAAACGATGCCTATTACCAGTTGAACCGAAGAGAGCAGGTCGTTGTCTTCAGACTTCGCACTGGCCACAACAGACTGAGGTACCACCTCTTCAACAAATTGAAGATAGGGTGTACCGACGAATGCCCGTGCGGTACTGGTAAAATGACCACTGAACATCTGCTGCAGAACTGCCCGACATACGAGGATCAGAGAGAGCAGATGTGGCCATTGCCAGTGGAACTGCAAGACAAGCTCTATGGTAGTGGCGAGAGTCTCAGGATGACCGCCGCTTTTTTCGAGAAAATAATGGTTACTGTCTGACTGTGTACGCAGAAGAAGAAGAAGAAGAAGAATGATGGCTTCGAACCAGGCAATACTCGACACAAACCACACAGTCGTAAATGATAGCTTCGAACCAGGCACTACTCGACACAAACCACACAGTCGTAAATGATAGCTTCGAACCAGGCACTACTCGACACAAACCACACAGTCGTAAATGATAGCTTCGAACCAGGCACTACTCGACACAAACCACACAGTCGTAAATGATAGCTTCGAACCAGGCAATACTCGGCACAAACCATACAGTCGTGAATGATAACTTCAAACCAGGCACTACTCGACACAAACCACACAGTCGTAAATGATAGCTTCGAACCAGGCACTACTCGACACAAACTACAGTCGTAAATGATAGCTTCGAACCAGGCACTACTCGACACAAACCACACAGTCGTAAATGATAGCTTCGAACCAGGCACTACTCGACACAAACCACAGTCGTGAATGTTAGCTTCGAACAAGGCAATATGCGACACAAACCACACAGCCGCCATGAATGATAGCTTCGAACCAAGCAATACTCGACACAAACCACATAGTTATGAATGATAACTTCAAACCAGGTAATACTCGACAAAAACCACATAGTCGTGAATGATAGCTTCGAACCAGGCAATACTCGACACAAACCACATAGTCGTGAATGATAGCTTCGACCAGGCAATACTCGACACAAACCACATAGTCGTGAATGATAGCTTCGAAACAGGCAATACTCGACACAAACCACATAGTCGTGAATGATGGCTTCGAACCAGGCAATACTCGACACAAACCACATAGTCGTGAATGATAGCTTCGAACCAGGTAATACTCGACACAAACCACATAGTCATGAATGATAGCTTTGAAACAGGCAATACTCAACACAAACCACATAGTCGTGAATGATGGCTTCGAATCAGGCAATACTCGACACAATCCACATAGTCGTGAAGGATAGCTTCGAACCAGGTAATACTCGACACAAACCACATAGTCGTGAATGATAGCTTCGAACCAGGTAATACTCGACACAAACCACATAGTCGTGAATGATAGCTTCGAACCAGGCAATACTCAACACAAACCACAAAGTTGTGAATGATAGTTTCGAACCAGGTAATACTCGACACAAACCACATAGTCGTGAATGTTAGCTTCGAACCAGGCAATACTCGACACAAACCACACAGTCGTGAATGATAGTTTCGAACCAGGCAATACTCGACACAAACCCAAACCACATAGTCATGAATGATAGCTTCAAACCAGGCAATACTCGACACAAACCACACAGTCACGAATGATGAACACACAACAAGATTGGCATCTCGGCCTGGGGATACATATGGTGTCATCGATCTGGCCCTGATCTCCATCGATGTTGCCCCCTCCACACACTGGAATGTACTGGGTGCACAGGATAGCGACAACCTGGCATGTGTCGTCCTTACTGCGAAAGACAATCAAGCCAGACACAGTAAGCCTAAACAATTTTTCACATGGACTGCGCCAGAATATTGGACGCGGGACTGCTAGATACCATTTTTATCAAAAGGGATGGAGATGGCAACAAAAGAATGACGGAAAGTTCGCAAAAGACGGATTAAGAATGTCAACGAGTTCATTGTGATTAATGAGAAAATACACAAATTGCTTTAAAGCCTTAGCGAGAGAATCGAAAAACTGGATTGGGAAGTATTTATACCAGAGGTGGGAAGAATTTATACCTTGGGTGGGTAATGATAATACACTACAGAAGTTCTGGAGCATGCATTAAAAGATGAATGGAAATAATACAGAGAGATTGAGTGATAAGTGATTTACAGTCCTTGTTTATTCAGAAAAAGACATCTTGTTTGTATTAATGTTTCTGTCCAGTGGATTGAAAGATTATAAACATTGTAAATATTGATTTCCCACACGTGGTTGAGAAGAACTAATGGGCACAATGGTTGAGGAGAACTAATGGACAGAAACATTGAGGAGAACTAATGGACACAATCGTTGACGAGAACTAATGGACACATGGTTTTATGATAACTATTGGACACACTCGTTGAGGAGAACTAATGGACAAAATCGTTGAGAACTAATGCACAGATGGTTTAGAACTGATGGACACGTGGTTGAGGAGAACTGATGGACACGTGGTTGAGAACTGATGGACACATGGTTGAGGAGAACTGATTGACACATGGTTGAGAAGAAATGATGGGCACGTGGTTGAGGAGAAATGATGGACACGTGGTTGAGAACTGATGGACATGTGGTTGAGGAGAAATGATGGACACGTGGTTGAGGAGAAATGATGGACACGTGGTTGAGGAGAAATGATGGACACGTGGTTGAGGAGAAATGATGGACACGTGGTTGAGGAGAACTGATTGACACGTGGTTGAGGAGAAATGATGGACACGTGGTTGAGGAGAACTGATTGACACGTGGCTGAGAACTGATGGACACGTGGTTGAGGAGAAATGATGGACACGTGGTTGAGGAGAAATGATGGACACGTGGTTGAGGAGAAATGATGGACACGTGGTTGAGGAGAAATGATGGACACGTGGTTGAGAACTGATGGACACGTGGTTGAGGAGAAATGATGGACACGTGGTTGAGGAGAAATGATGGACACGTGGTTGAGGAGAACTGATGGACACGTGGTTGAGGAGAACTGATTGACACGTGGTTGAGGAGAAATGATGGACACGTGGTTGAGGAGAAATGATGGACACGTGGTTGAGGAGAACTGATGGACACGTGGTTGAGGAGAACTGATGGACACGTGGTTGAGGAGAACTGATGGACACGTGGTTGAGGAGAACTGATGGACACGTGGTTGAGGAGAACTGATGGACACGTGGTTGAGAACTGATGGACACGTGGTTGAGGAGAACTGATGGACACGTGGTTGAGAACTGATGGACACGTGGTTGAGGAGAACTGATGGACACGTGGTTGAGGAGAACTGATTGACACGTGGCTGAGGAGAACTGATGGACACGTGGTTGAGAGGAGCCGATGATCCCCGCACTAGGCGTGACATGATGATGACGAGTATCTGACAGGTGTTAATGTTGTTCTCGGCACTCAGTATTTGACAAAAATCCGGGTTTTCTTGTAGCAGCTACTCTTGTTGCTGATTAAACGTCAATGTATCCTGATTCAAAGTACACGTACATGCACATGTGTATGTGGTGAAACAAAAGGTCATCATAGTCCCACATAAGGCAATGCCGTCTGGTATGATGTGTTAGTGGCCTAGTCGTACCAGACTTATCATCTTTCTCAGTTGGATGATGACCAGTTCTCTTTGTCGTTATCGTTCCTTTCCTAACAGTAAAATGGTTATCCATTTACAGCTGGATCAACTAGGGCGTGTCGAGTCCGGGAACCCATGTGGTAGTAGCCCACCACTATAACCCCTCGACTACCAGTCTACCCACTGAGTGCTACTCTTGCTACGTACATGTGCTATAGACGATGATGATATGCATGTGGTTGTTGTTACTAATGCCAGTCATACTTGAGGTAGGTACTCTTGACAACTTTCTTTAGTGGTATGTTACAGTGGCTCTCCTCATACTCTGAGACGTACTTGAGAAGGTGTATTTGGGTTCTCTTAGATGTAGGTTCCTCATCAAGCTTACCACTATGTTATCACAGTGCCAATTCCCACCTCGAATGACAGACTCGTGAAACATCACGTATCCAGTGAGAACTGCCTGGAGGTGAGGTGGGGTCTTGATCAGTATATGTTTCACCTGACCCTAACTAACACAGCCTGCTTTGCCTAAGCGGACGTTAGTTTCCTCTCCTCGTATTAATGTGGTGGACATGTTTCTCTGGTATCGTTACATCTGTAAAACCATTGCTGATTTCTTACTCGCTTAGCCATATAGGCCAGCGGTTCGCAACCTGTGGTCCTCAAGAACATCTCAGGGGGCCGCAAAGAAGAAAATGTTATGAGCTTTTACATTTAAAATAAAAGTATAATGAAAAATTATTCTTTGCTCTCGTTTATCTTAAAAATAAGTATAGAACCCGTTAGAAAAAAGTAGATTCAGAACTTATAATCCAGGTTTTAGCTATTAAACCCGATTAATCAAGGCTTGTAAGTGAAATGCAGTGCTGGTCTTATTATTAAAGAAAGTCGACAGTTCAATTGAATTGACAACCAATTTTGACACTGGAGTGTGACCATTTTCTACCTCAGAGGGTTTAAATAAACACAACAGAGTACATCTTGTCGCGTACTGGTAAAACTGATTCAGAGGAATGTATATTCGATACAAAATTATAGAATTTTCAGGGGATTTGGTAGCGGATGTTTGAGAACGGTCAGGGTTTGATAGCGGGTGTTTTGAGAACGGTCAGGGTTTGGTAGTGGGTGTTTGAGAACGAAAGATGAAGAAGAATTTAATTTAAAGTGAACTTTAGTCGGCATCGTCTGGCCCTCATAATGTGGCCGCTATTAACTTATATTATAATCGTATTTGTGCTTAACTGATGATACTTTCCTAAATTGTGTAAATATGGGATACACCGGTATGACAATCAATTAGGTGTGTGAGTTGCAGATGTGGAGGATGCATTCAAATTGGATGGCAAGAGACAAATTGTAATTTCATTGTATTTTGTTTTCTTGTCATTTTCAATTGTTTGCTTTGTTTGCTATTGTATAAACACATATAATTCATCCCTGAACATTTTCATATATTTATTATCTAAAGGGATACGCGGTAACGAAAAGGTTCAGAATCGCTGGTCTAGGTCATCTACAGATATTCTCTCATTTGATCGCTGGTCTAGGTCATCTACAGATATTCTCTCATTTGATCGCTGGTCTAGGTCATCTACAGATATTCTCTCATTTGATCGCTGGTCTAGGTCATCTACAGATATTCTCTCATTTGATCGCTGGTCTAGGTCATCTACAGATATTCTCTCATTTGATCGCTGGTCTAGGTCATCTACAGATATTCTCTCATTTGATCGCTGGTCTAGGTCATCTACAGATATTCTCTCATTTGATCGCTGGTCTAGGTCATCTACAGATATTCTCTCATTTGATCGCTGGTCTAGGTCATCTACAGATATTCTCTCATTTGATCGCTGGTCTAGGTCATCTACAGATATTCTCTCATTTGCCAGGCAGACAGGAACGAGAAGTGAAATAAGAATGACTCACTACTCGCTGGTCTTTCCCCCTCCCTCACTAGACCACGGAGGTAGCGGCGGTTGGATCAGCGAGAATTTCATCAGATACTGACAGAGAATACATACAGTGTTGCCATCTCTTACCACACTAAACGTCACCCCAGTGTCACAATCTCTTACCACACTAAACGTCACCCCGGTGTTGCTATCTCTTACCACACTAAACTTCACACCAGTGTCACCACCTCTTACCACACTAAACTTCACCCCAGTGTCACCATCTCTTACCACACTAAACTTCACACCAGTGTTGCCATCTCTTTCCACGCTAAACTTCACCCCAGTGTCACCATCTCTTATCACGCTAAACTTCACCCCAGTGTCACCATCTCTTACCACACTAAACTTCACCCCAGTGTCACCATCTCTTACCACGCTAAACTTCACCCCAGTGTCACCATCTCTTACCACACTAAACTTCACCCCAGTGTCCCCATCTCTTACCATACTAAACTTTATCCCAGTGTTGTCATCTCTTACCACACTAAACTTCACCCCAGTGTTGCCATCTCTTACCACACTAAACTCCACCCCAGTGTTGCCATCTCTTACCACACTAAACTTCACACCAGTGTTGTCATCTCTTACCACACTAAACTTCACCCCAGTGTCACCATCTCTTATCACGCTAAACTTCACCCCAGTGTCACCATCTCTTACCACACTAAACTTCACCCCAGTGTCACCATCTCTTACCACACTAAACTTCACCCCAGTGTTGCCATCTCTTGCCACGCTAAACTTCACCCCAGTGTCACCATCTCTTACCACACTAAACTTCACCCCAGTGTCACCATCTCTTACCATACTAAACTTTACCCCAGTGTTGTCATCTCTTACCACACTAAACTTCACCCCAGTGTTGCCATCTCTTACCACACTAAACTCCACCCCAGTGTTGCCATCTCTTACCACACTAAACTTCACCCCAGTGTTGCCATCTCTTACCACACTAAACTTCACCCCAGTGTTGCCATCTCTTACCACACTAAACTTCACCCCAGTGTTGTCATCTCTTACCACACTAAACTTCACCCCAGTGTTGCCATCTCTTACCACACTAAACATCACCCCAGTGTTGCCATCTCTTACCACACTAAACATCACCCCAGTGTTGCCATCTCTTACCACACTAAACATCACCCCAGTGTTGCCATCTCTTACCACACTAAACATCACCCCAGTGTTGCCATCTCTTACCACACTAAACATCACCCCAGTGTTGCCATCTCTTACCACACTAAACATCACCCCAGTGTTGCCATCTCTTACCACACTAAACTTCACCCCAGTGTTGCCATCTCTTACCACACTAAACATCACCCCAGTGTTGCCATCTCTTACCACACTAAACATCACCCCAGTGTTGCCATCTCTTACCACACTAAACATCACCCCAGTGTTGCCATCTCTTACCACACTAAACTTCACCCCAGTGTTGCCATCTCTTACCACACTAAACATCACCCCAGTGTTGCCATCTCTTACCACACTAAACATCACCCCAGTGTTGCCATCTCTTACCACACTAAACATCACCCTAGTGTTGTCATGTCTTACCACACTAAACATTACCAAAGTGTTGTTCAACACCAATTATCAGATATCCATCATAAGTTTCTCGTCTCATGACAACCCATCTTTAGTGGCTTTCTACGACACGCATGTAGGTGTAATGGCTCATTCCTTCCGGCCCAGGGATCCAGATGTTTTATTGATATCCTTAATACAGTTTATTTTCAGTGTTACTATTGTACTTCTAATATTTAGCTGCTGTTCAACTCAATATGGACACCGTCCTTCTGTACTGCGAAGATTGTGAAATAGAGGCATTCTATGATCAACTTCAAAGTCTGATACACGAAACGCCAAAAAAAGACATATTGGTAGTCCAGGGTGATTGGAATGCAAAAATTGGAGAAGATGCAGTCCGCGACTGGAGGGGAACATGTGGCCCATACGGAAATAAAGAAACCAATGACCGGGGCCTCAGACTCCTAGAATTTGGAAGATGCAACCAGCTGTTGGTAGCAAATACGTTTGGGTTAAACAAGCCGTCGAGACGCTGGACATGGCATAACCCAAGCAATGAAGCACATAGCCAGATTGACTACATACTGGTCGAGAGGAGGTTCCGATCGAGCATCGACACCGACAAAACAAGAAGTTTCCCCGGAGCTGACATAGGAAGCGACCACGATCTGGTTATGATGACCATGCGTCTGCGATTGAAGGGAGTCGCAAAGAAGGATGTGACCAGGCTAAAGTTTGACCTGGACAAACTAATGGACCCAAAAATCACCGAAGTGTTCCAAGCAAGGGTGGGAGGGAGATTTGCGCTACTGTTGGCTCTCAGAGAGGGACTGGATACAGATACAGTTACACAGTCTCTTAATGCAGCTCTCATAGATACTGTAACAGAGATCCTGGGATGCCACCAAACAAAAAAGAAGCCATGGGTGACCAAAGACATTCTAGACCTTTGTGATAAAAGAAGGTCACTGAAAAAACACAATCACCCACCGGAAGAGGTCGGCAGTTATAAAGAGGTCAAGAAAGCCATATAACAAAAGATGAGAGAGACGAAAGAAGCGTGGATATGTGAGCAATGCGCAAACATCGAAGAGAGACTAAACATAAATAATGCTAAAGGAGCATACAAGGTGGTCAAAGAACTGGTAACACCAAGACAAAGCAGGAACCTTATGATCCATGATAAAAACGGCAAGTGTCTCATTGAGGGAAATGATGTACTGGCAAGATGGACAGAGTACTGTTCTGAGCTATATAACTATGAAGGGCGAAACAAACCTGAGAAAACATTCCCCCCAACACCAACAAATATAGAGGATAACCAACTGATAACGAAGGAAGAGGTAATTGCAGCGGTAAAGACACTGAGAAGGGGGAAGGCGGCCGGCGTGGACAATATACCAGCAGAGCTCTTACAACCAGGTGGAGATGTAGTGGTGGAAGGCCTGACACACATATGTAACAAAATATGGGCGACAGGAAACTGGCCGGACTTATGGACGAAATCTATAGTTATACCGTTACATAAGTCTGGAAATCTAAAGCTGTGCCAAAATTACAGAACAATAAGCCTCATTAGCCACCCTAGCAAGGTCATGCTTAGATTAATCCTAGACCGATTGAAACCCCAAGCAGAGAACATTATTGCAGAGGAGCAATCAGGGTTCAGACATGGAAGAAGCACTACAGAACAGATATCTAACTTAAGGCTGCTAAGCGAGAAATATCTAGAACAGCAGCAAACACTGTATCATGTGTTTGTGGATTTTAAGAAGGCGTTTGATAGAGTATGGCATAAAGCGCTTTGGGCAACCATGAGGATGTATAATATCAACGG
The DNA here is from genome assembly GCA_036924085.1 of Ariolimax columbianus. Classification (NCBI taxonomy): domain Eukaryota; kingdom Metazoa; phylum Mollusca; class Gastropoda; order Stylommatophora; family Arionidae; genus Ariolimax; species Ariolimax columbianus. The sequence continues at coordinate 22,562,181 of JAVGWX010000003.1, forward strand.
AAATATTATAACGGTCCTTGAACACCTTTATAACAAGGCGTCTAGCATAGTTCTGGTGAATGGGGGGCGAGGTGACTGGTTTCGCACATCAGTTGGTGTGAGACAGGGATGTACACTCTCTCCAACTCTTTTCAATATATTCCTTGAAGGAATTATGAGTGAGGCACTTGGAGGTCACGTTGGTACTGTCAAGATAAGGGGGCCGAACGATTACCAACCTTCGTTTTGCAGATGATATCGACGGGTTGGCGGGTTCAGAAGCAGAACTCCAGGAATGGGTCAGAAGGTTCGATGAAACAGCTCTTGACTATGGTATGGAGATAAACGCTGGAAAGACAAAATTAATGACCAACAACGCTACGGGCTTCAACAACAAGATAAAAGCTAACGGTCAGGAACTCGAAGTGGTTGACCGTTTTAAATATCTTGGGTCGATTGTCAGTTATGAGGGATCAAAATGTGAAGTGTTGGCCAGAATAGCACAGACAATAGCGGCGCTTGCACGGCTTAACAAAATCTGGCAAGATAAACGGTTAGCACTAAGCACGAAAGGAAGAAGAAGAAGAAGAAAGTAAGAATAAGAAGAAAGGAAGAAGAAAGAAGGAAGGCAGGGAGGAAGGCAGGGAGGAAGGCAGGGAGGAAGGAAGGGAGGGAGGAAGGAAGGAAGGAAAGAAGGAAGGAAGGAAGGGAGGAAGGCAGGGAGGAAGGGAGGGAGGGAGGAAGGAAGGAAGGAAGGAAGGGAGGGAGGGAGTGAGGAAGGGAGGAAGGAAGAAGAAGAAGAAGAAGAAGAAGAAGAAGCAGCATGAGCAAGCGGACTTTTTACTTTAGTCATATAAACTCCATCTGGGGTAAAATAAGAATGGAAATAAACGCTGTTAGGATAGTTCGCCCGGAATCTAATTATGGGTATGTATTTCCTACAACCATTTTACCATATACAGGAAGGATAATAAAAGGCGATACAAACGTGTATCGCTGGGATGTGATACCTCACACGGGTGCCTGGGCACAAATGATACACCTACAATACCTACTTTCAATTATCAGTCTACTATCATGTCCTTTAGAGTTTATGGTTCTTTTCTGCAAATTTTCCCTGCCAGCTGTTTTTTTTTAAATCTTCTTTTTTGTTTTTTAAATGGATAGTGTTTAGTGGTACACAGTTGTTCGGATAGTGTGTAATAGTACACAATTGTCTGGATAGTGTGTAATAGTACACAATTGTCTGGATAGTGTGTAATTGTACACAATTGTGTGGATAGTGTGTAATTGTACACAATTGTGTGGATAGTGTGTAATTGTACACAGTTGTTCGGATAGTGTGTAATAGTACACAATTGTCTGGATAGTGTGTAATAGTACACAATTGTCTGGATAGTGTGTAATTGTACACAATTGTGTGGATAGTGTGTAATTGTACACAATTGTGTGGATAGTGTGTAATTGTACACAATTGTGTGGATAGTGTGTAATTGTACACAATTGTCTGGATAGTGTATAATTGTACACAATTGTGTGGATAGTGTGTAATTGTACACAATTGTCTGGATAGTGTGTAATTGTACACAATTAGCTGGATAGTGTTTAATAGTACACAATTGTTTGGATAGTGTTTAATAGTACTCAATTGTCTGTTCTCTAATAAGCATGTGGATAAAGAAACAAGTACATCTCGTCATTTTCTGCTAAAACACTAATAAGCATTTCGTAGTGAGTGTGACAAAGAATTTGGGAACTATCGCCACACAAACCCTTAGTTCGTCTACTGAAATAGATGGCCACCTACGAGTCTTTCCGGAGTGCAGCGATGTCGTAGATTAGTTCAGTGTGATGCCGGTTTCGTTTATGGAGTCCTTGGTAAAGACCGTAGGACCATCAATCAGAACCCATCTGTCATAGTTTCTACGTGTCAAACTGCTTCTCTTGCCTCGACAACCGTAAGCTAAGCTTACATTAAACAGACCAATGCTCTTCAGACCTGTACTAAGTATCTCCAAAACATCTTTCAACAGGATGACACTGTATGCTCCGCCGTATCCTTTTTGTTTCTAAAGTGATACTCTTATGATGCCCGTGTGGATACCGGGTAGGAATGAATTGCCCCACTGAAACCACCGCCCACCAATGTCGGAAAAGGCGATTGATGAGAGATTATACATATGGACAGCAATATAATGATAATTTTTAAATGATACAGAGACAGCAATATCACACCTTATAAAATGCTTTTGCGCAGGCTGCTGTGTGGGTCAACTTCAATAGTTGCCATATGCTTCGCAAGGAGCTAGACAGAGACGACAAGTGTGATCCGTTTCCTGGGAATTATATTGAAACATCGTATCTTATAGACATTCCTATCGCCATAGTCTCGTATCTCAGCTCTTCACTATCGACGAATACTGTCTCAGTGATGCAGATTTCCAGTGGCTGGCTATTCTTACATCTCGTGTGTACTGAAGATGGCGGAACTTGGTTAATCTCGCTATAATGCAATGCAAGATCTACATCCGGGGTGTGCCGAAGAAGATTAAACTGGCATTTACTCGCAGTAGTGCAAAACAATGTTTTTACAGCAGGCACGCAACTATTTGTATCAATGTCGATCCCTACCATTTTGGCCAGGTTGCTGTAACACAGCTTGCTTCAATGTCGATCCCTGCCATTTTGGCCAGGCTGCTGTAACACAGCTTGCTTCAATGTCGATCCCTGCCATTTTGCCCAGGCTGCTGTAACACAGCTTGCTTCAATGTCGATCCCTACCATTTTGGCCAGGCTGCTGTAACACAGCTTGCTTCAATGTCGATCCCTACCATTTTGGCCAGGCTGCTGTAACACAGCTTGCTTCAATGTCGATCCCTACCATTTTGGCCAGGCTGCTGTAACACAGCATGCTTCAATGTGTGCGGCGAGGACATCAAGCGCACATTTCATTTTGTTTTTAAAAACTACATAGTCTCGCAGAAGAGATGTAAGAACACAGCAATGTTGAAATCATTCAGAGAATCCATCGAGAGTTGTCTCCGTGAGTGTTTCACGGAAAAGCTAACATCGCACGCGAGGGTTATCAAAGCGAGCATTATTGCTTACAGCTAAGGATGAGTGAGTAATGAGGGAAGGAGTGGCGTGACAATAATGAAGGAAATAAATGAGCGATAATGAATAACAGGTCTGTATTTTTTCAGGCCAGATATACATCTAGGACAAACAATAGCAAATACATGACAACAATCCTGATATTTAAACAAGCAATATTGAGAGCATATCAAAGACTCTAATGAAAGCATGAAAGGCTACCAAAAACAATGGGACAGAAATTGTAACGTTATATAGATAGCACTGTGCTTAATGATGCTGATTATCACTCCCTCTTAAAAAATCGATCCCTCGAGTATAACGAACCTAGTGTGTCCTTCATCTGGTTGTCATTATTTTCTTATGTTTTCCTGTGTTCTTATGTTTTCGTGTGTTTCTTGTTCCGCATTCACCCTCAACTATAGTATGTCAAGTCAAGTCAAGCTGTGAGGTGTTTAGTGATCTCACATTTCAAAGGCTCGGCTATACGAGGGCGGTAGCCATATCTTCTCCCTCGCCGCTTTAACTACCCGGACTGGACAGGTACCCATTTAAGGCTGGGTCGACCAGAGTGCTGTTGCGGTCTGAAAAAGCATTTCCGCCTCAACTGGGGAATGAACCCAGGACCACTCATATGCGAAGCCACTGCGCTACGCGGCTTCCTCCGTGGCTTGCCTTCGTTCGTACTCAATCTCCCGCTACCAAACCCTGAAAGGGCTTAAAGTAGTAGAATGTAGTCCAGAGAATGTAATGCGATGTGTCCGCAGTTTACAGCTTGACTGCGATATTTGCACCTTTCGGTCCAACACATCCGACGTCAGAAAGCATTTTTTGAGTACCTGGTTAGCATTCCCTCTTCGATCCCTTCTCCTTAGCCAGTCTAACCTGGTGCAGCCTATTATCCAGGATCATCGCGTGGAGGTAGAAGGGTCTTGGCAGCTCTCGTTCGCTGGCCCTGACGCTAGCAGTCAGCTATGGGTAGCTGACCACTGCAGCTCATACGCTGCTCAGCATCTTGATCCCGGCTTCCTTTATAGTACACAACTATAGCACACAACAACTAAAGTACACATCATTTTGGTTGTCTTCGTTTTAGTTCGGTTACTAAAGTGGAAGTTCAGTAGAATTAACCGCTGGTTGGAAATGGAGTTTTTGAAGACTCCATTGTACCAATCCGCAACCTGTGAGAGGTGGGGTGGCTAGTGCCCTTCCTTGCTGTATTTACTTTCCCTAACTCATGCGCTAGATACCCATTTACAGCTTGGTTGACTGGAAAAGCGATCCCCGATTAAAATCACGACACGGATTTTTTTAGTCTCCATGCGTGATTCGAACCGAGACACGCTATTAATAACCACAGAAAATAGCAAATAGCTCGCTATGTAATGAGCTAACGCGCCCCACAGTTCAGTTGGTAGTAATCTTGAATTGTAAAATATGCTCACATTGTATCAGAGATGTCCAGTCTATGAGTGGTAACTATTAAACATTTTGAACGGCTGCAGTGCAGCCAGATACAATTTGTAACAGGAAAAATATATAAAAGGTAACACACAGGTTTGACAGAAGACAGCATATAGCCGACGACGATCTGACCAATACTGGCACTGGTGACCAACCTTACTATAGGGCAGCGCAATGTTGTATACAATAATATCACTTTACTTGTAGTTTACCTGTCCCTATTTTCCCTCTTACTACCCCATTCATGAGTGGTCCGCCTGGGTCTTTGTGTATGACAAGGACAAGAATAGCACCACTGCCCCAAAGAGAGTATGTCGTAAGAGGCGACTAAATGTGTGACATGGCATAACACCGACCATGGTTAAGTGGTTTGTTCAGAACAGCATAGGTGGCGCCTAACAGGCTGCAGGTCTACTTTGCTCTAGTGTTTGAGTCTATTAAGATGGACTCGCACATCGGTTAACCACCCGCCGCGGCACTTGTCCCAATGTAGTGGAGTAATACGCTGCTCGATCCTGGCCCTCTAAGCAGGAAATCCTTCTCCCAGCTACATCCATGGTATACCAGAGCTGGGACCTGCACATGTGCATCTACCACTGTAGAAGTACAGGTCGACTAATAACTACCAGATTACATTATCCATGTTATCTCTAAACATTGATAAAGACCTACATTAGTCCACGTATCGTCATCGTCTATGTATCTTCTAATGACATTTTAAAAGTCAGTATTCTTGAGTCACCAAATGGGGAATTTTTTTACCATTGCTAGTTTTCTTTTATAAAAATAAGTAATTTTCCCGTTTATTGATTCAATGTTCAAGTTTCACATTCATAAATCAATATTGGTTCCACATAGATTATATAAATTGTCGTGGAATAGTTTGTTTATATTTATATGATATTTATAGTGCATATGTTTTGTAACGTCAGTTGTATCACTTGCACACGGATCCACATCGTTGCGTACTTCCTGGTTAGAAAATTGTTATCTGGTCGTTATTTGTAAGGACATGAATCATCAACTCTCCAATTAACATCATTGTTAGGTGCCTGATAATTACACCTTTTAACTGAAACCGATTTCACCATAGACACAATTATATAAACAGGTGTTTTGTTCCACTGGGGGGTTATAGTTGGGAAGGGAAGCTACTCGAGCCCTGCTAATGTTGTTCAACTTTAATACCATAATTAAATTTCCTCTGCATTCTCACAAATTGTTCATGCAGTTTTAAACTCCAAACCAGGAATCACAAATCGCAGACATTTGGCGCACGTGCTAGGCTGATAAGTCAACGGCGCGAGGCTACCATAGGACGGATTACGGCAGAACGCCTCTAAGCCGGAATCCCGCCCTAAATCTCAGCACCACTGCGATGGGAGGCTACGATAGGGTTGGGACCTGGGGCTCGTGTCCCAGCCCGACCCGGTCGAGCCGCAGAAAGAGGTCTCTGCCGTCCGCCGATCAAAGCGGGCGGGAAGCTGCCCGATATTCACCCCATACGGCGATAAGGTGTGAAACCACTAGTAGAAGACTTAGTTCTCGGTCGGGGTGTCGTAAGCAGTAGAGCAGCCACCTCACTGCGAACTGTTGAGACGCAACCCATTGATCATGAGATATGTCCGCACACCAGGCGAACAACATCTCCGTCCATTACCAGGCTTGTTCCCTAGTTAAATGCACTCCTTCGAGAGGAATTGCAGGTCACTGACATTTGGTCCACGTGCTTAGCTGATAAGCCAATGGTGCGAAGCTACCACCTGAGGGACTACGGCCGAACGCCTCTAAGCCAGAATCCGGCCCTAAATCTCAGCATCCGTTGTGATGGGAGGCCACGATATGGTTGGGACCTGGGGCTCGCGTCTCAGCCCGGCCCGGTCGAGCCGCAGAAATGCACCTGGCCAAATGCATTCCTGCCTCGCTCTTTACCTCTGTCTGCTATCAGCCATCCCAATATACGCAGAAGAGATGCAGTTCAGCGGACATTGCACCTCTGCCCTATTGTGACAACGTCCCAGAATGGCGGGGAATGCTAGGCGTGCCATCACTGCAGATGAGCCGAGAAAATAAAGGGAGCAAAGAGATACCTCACTCACATGCATATGCTACGTTCCTGGCAGGACGTGACGATCCTGAGACACAGTCACACTGGACTGCCTCTCTTCCGGTGTAGTACAAACTAGTACATACTCCCTCATATCATATCATTGCCAAACCCTATAGACACGAGTGGGGAAGACTCGATAGTCCTGCAAGACAACTTCCCTAAGAGAGACAACTCTGACCAAAAACAACTGATGCCTTGCAGATAGGCTGGGGACAGCCAAAGGCTAAGGAGGGCATCCCTACAGAAACGCCTGTTGAAATCGGATGCACTGAGCCACAGGCTTAACAAAATAAAACAGTGCAACGTAAATATAGCTGTAAACAGCGTACGATGAAGAAGAAGAAGAAACTCCAAACCAGATGATATTGCCATGTCCATATCCCGCTGTCCTTACATCTCTTTTACACACCTAATCTAACTTCAAATGTAACAATTTTCTTCTTCTGTTTGTCACCACAAATAGCAGTGGTTTATATTGCACGTTTTGCTCGTATTGTTCTTTTGGTCTGAAATAAAATCAGAATAGATTTCTCGTGAATATTTGATGAGCATCAACCAACCGGCTAACAGTAAAAAAAAACAAATATGGCGTCTTATCTGGTCACACCTACAGCGGACGTTATCAGTCAGCGATGGAGCGCATTCAGACTTCGTATCGAATATTTTAGTTATTGCACGAGCGAGCGTTCCTTCGTTCCTTTCTTCCTTCGCGCGTGCGCGTGCGTGTGTGTGTGTGTGTGTGTATCCGGATTATTTGTGTATGACAAGGATAAGAACTGCACTACTGTCCAACAGAGAACGTGTCGTATGAGGCAACTAGCTGTGTAACATGGCATAACACCAGACAAGGTTAGATGGTTTGTTTAGAGCAGCATAGAAGGACCCTAACAGGCTACGTGTCTACTTTGCTCTAGTGTTAGCCGCCCTCCGCGACACTTATCCCAACACATCGGAGTTATAAGCTGCTGGAGCTTAGCCCGCTAAAGCAGGAAATCCTCCTCCCATCTACATCCAGCTCACGTCAGAGCTGGGACCTGCACAGGTGCACAGGAGCATCTACCCCTGTAGAAGTTTAATATAAGGGGCTTGTCATATCTTTACCCTGCCATGAAGGAGTAGGAGGAGAAAGTAGAAATTTGGCAGTGCTTATTCCTTCTCAATGTAGTCAGCATAACTTTTCTTGCAGATTTATGTGCTCTTGGCTTGTCATGTGTTGGTGAGCCTGGGATTTTCCACTGCATGCTGGAAATTTTGGATTCTGAGTCATAATGGTGAACCCCAAGTCTCATCTACTGTCACCATGGTCGGCAACATGTTTTTTGACCGACACATTTTGAGCAACTGGCCATAGCAATCAACTCTCGTTTTGTTTCTGTTCACATGTCAGCAGACGCGGGATCCAGCGGGCACACACTTTACTCATTTTCAGTCTGTTGTGTAAAATTCTAAAAACTATACTTTTATTCAGCTTTGCTGACCTAGATATATCTGCAATTGTCATTTTCCTATCCTGGTCAATGATTTTCTTCACTCTTGCAGCATTTCCATCGCTGCACTCTGAGGATGGTCTTCCTGATCTTGGAAGATCAGCAACATGGGAACGGCCACACTTAAACTGCCTACATCAGTTTTTTACAGAAGCATACCAAGGACAGAATTCCCCAAACACTGGTTCCATCTGCCTGCGTATTTCTGTAGCTGTTTTTCCCTGCAACATAAAGAATTTTATCACAGTTTTGGCCTCTAATTTCTCCATTGTTCTGATAAACCGTTGGAGTAAAAGATCCGGTCAATAAGGTGTGTTGCGCCATGCACCATACCGGGTAAACCCGTCCAGAATAGAGATTCATTCGTCTCAAGTCCAGTACAAATTGTATGAGCTACATATGTGCCAAATTTCAACTTTCTCTTCCTACTCCTTCATAGTCATGGTAAAGACTTATGACAAGTCCCTTGTATATATAAAACAGAGATCATGAACATAGAAGATTAAACATTTTCACATTAAAGATTTTGAGTCTAGAAAGATTACAAGGACTGGCAAGAGAGACACAATCCGAATGTTTATTATGTTATAGCTAGACAATAAGAAGCTGTCAAAGATACGGTTAGTTATTCTTGATACAGTGCGTCTCAAAACGCATGTCCTCAGATATCGCCTATTATCTCCAGAACACGTGCACGTATCACGAATTTTGCACGTGGTCCTACATTTCTCGTGATCTGACGATTGTATCATTCATAGCAGCGCTGATACTGCCATTTTCTTAAACTGGCAAGTTTCTTTGATCTTTGTCGGCGAAATAACTATTGTACCCGTACACAATATAATTTGCAGAAATTGCTTACTTTTCAGGAGTCTTAGGCGCATGTTTAGTTCCCATTACAAACATTCAAAAGTGTTGAGTACCGAAAAATATGCTTCAATTGCCTCCTGCTCACGTATTTATTGTTTTTATTGCGACGGAAATATATCGCATCGCAAACGGATCATTAGCAAACCCTGCATCTGAAATTTAAAAGATTGGGTTCACGTTTATAAACAGTTTATGGAATGGAAAAGAATTGGTTCTATTCAGTTCTGAGATCCATCTTCTTGATGTGTGGACCTGTTTTTAAAAATGATGAACAATTCTTGATCGGATGATTCCTGGTAAAAGTAAATGTTAACTATACTTAAACTTATTGAGAGTCAGACGAGTGGAACATATTGATGACTGTTCTTGGTTGTATGAAACACAAACCATCATTCTTTCCCCAATAGTTCTCGTCCTATTGTAAGACATGGTCCTCACATATTGCCCAATAACCCTTGTCTATCTTTGAGAGGGCGGCATGTGCAAGCTCTTTGACATCGCACAGTTTGAATGTTTGATTTTCAGCTGCCACATATCCTTGAAGTTTTGCTCACACTAGATCTATTGGGTTTCGGTGGGAATGGTAAGGTGGTATTCTCAAACGCCTATGTCCATTATTATTTTGTCTATATGAAATTTATTTGAGGTTTTATTTGTGTGCACCTGCTTTACAAGGGAACAGCAAATCAGGTTTTAGATATATTTCATTACATGGTATATGTTCCTTACTGAGCATATCTTTATTGGCATTTTTTGTACTCGATGATATAGGGACTTTGTCCTCTTGTGGCAATCCGTTGTAGTATAATACATTTCCCATTACATTACAAGAGGGTCTATCTAAGAAAGGAAGAACAGTTTTCTTATTACATTCTCTTAATATATGGCCATTCATCTCTGCGTGTGCGGTGCGGTAGTCCCGATTGTCTGTCGACTATGAATTAAAAAATAGTTCAGCATTACTCACCAGCTCATTATGTCTTCTACCAGCATGAGCTATTATCAATCGCTGTCCTTTGCTACTTGGTACAAATCTCTGAATCCTTCCGTCTGCTGATTGTCATTCCTTTTCATGTGTGTGGTTAGCAATGATCAATTTTTCATCCAAATAAACAATATCATAAAATTTGTTATGCATTTCTCTTACTCCACACATACACTCGCTTTTCATCGCAACTAAGTGTGGCTTCTCGCAAATGATGTGTTTTTTGTCCGCCAGCATATTTTCTAAAGGTGAAGGCTGCCCCCATTCCCTCTCACTCCACAGTTCTCCATAACGTAGATCTAAATACATCAATGCCGTTGTTGCTGCTCAAACAAATGTTCAATTTCCTCGTCTCACTGTCATTTACAAATCAAACATTCTGCACATTTCTCTCCAAGTAACAGGTTAAAACCACACAAATTGTGCTGCCTTTTGCCACATTCAACCTTTGTCAACTTGGATGTTCTGCACTTATTCACTTGAAAAAATGGTACATAACTCGGATGGAGCCCAAAACAGCAGCCAAAGTGCTCTGACACGGATGTAGTTTATATGAAAAATGAAACGGAACCATTTTTCCCAATACATAAAGTCTATGTTTTAAAAGAAATACATCAGTATTTTTTTAAGAGAGAGAGAGAGAGAGAGAGAGAGAGAGAGAGAGCGAGCGAGCGAGTGACTGAGTGAGTGAGTGAAAAACAGGTGAAAAAACATACATGCCTATCAAACAGGTGGAAACATAAACAGAGGCAACACATATAAGTGTCACTAACTAATATCAACTATTAAACTGAAAACGGCTAACGAAATGTTGCTATGACAATCAAAAATGGTTAAGCAAGGAGAAACTAGAAGATATGCTCTTCATGTCGTCTTTTCATAAAGGAAAGTAAAAAAAAAAATGTTAGTTGCCCATCGGAAGCGATGATGGCGAAATCATCAGCAAGTTTTTGTTTTCATGATGTAACTTGCGTGGTATAGATAACATGTTTGATGACAGACAGGTGGATAACAACTTACTACACAACACATGTCCTTACTGAGTCGTTCTCTGGGACTTACCACACAGAACATGTTCTTACCAAGTTGTTCTCGGAGACAGAGCACACAGAACGTGCCTTTATGGAGTCGTGCCATTTAACAGAGTCACGAAAATCATGTAAAGCGTATTTGCACTACTGACACTTCCCTAACAGCCCATCCATAAGAGATTATGGCATGCACTTTTTGACACTCCCTTAACATCCCATCCATAACAGAGTATGGCATGCAGTCTATGACACTTCCCTAACATCCCATCCATAACAGAGTATGGCATGCAGTCTATGACACTTCCCTAACATCCCATCCATAACAGAGTATGGCATGCAGTCTATGTAAAACTGAATTACCTTGTATGTGTCACCAGGTATTCAGACTAAACTATTCACAATATAAAGCATTAACACGTGCCAGTGGATCACTTTGACCACACACAAATGGATGAGTGCCTTTATGTTTGTGTTGTGGAGCAGTGCTTATATTGCCCTGTTTCGTTTCGCTAACTAGGATGCATAAGATGTGTATGAGGGTTTCCAATCCAGGCAGGAAACAGTTACTCTAGACCTCGAGGATGCATATCATGTGTATGAGGGTTTCCAATCCAGGTAGGAAACAGCTGCTCTAGACCTCGAGGATGCATATCATGTGTATGAGGGTTTCCAATCCAGGCAGGAAACAGCTGCTCTAGACCTCGAGGATGCATTTCATGTGTATGAGGGTTTCCAATCCAGGCAGGAAACAGCTGCTCTAGACCTCGAAGATGCATATCATGTGTATGAGGGTTTCCAATCCAGGCAGGAAACAGCTGCTCTAGACCTCGAGGATGCATTTCATGTATATGAGGGTTTCCAATCCAGGCAGGAAACAGCTGCTCTAGATCTCGAGGATGCATATGATGAGTATGAGGGCTTCCAATCCTCGAGGATGCATATAACCGGGTCGGTTGTTGGTACCCTGATGCACTGTTTGATGCAGTTTGGAATCAGCCCATGTCTGGTGACCTGGTTATCAGCTGCTCTGACGTAGAGAACAGCTGCACCCCGCTTTGGATCTTTGACATTAGAGCCGATGCAAACATGCCCAGGACAGCCGCAAGGTTATCCATTCTCATCGATGCTGTTTAACATCTACACAATAACGGTAGCCAACATTCAACCCACAAGGCACAGTGCGAACACCAACATTCGCAAATGACAACCTGGCGTACAGGACTGAATCAGATTAGCATGGGGGATCAAGACGCTGAGCAGCGCATGAGCTGCAGTGGTTAGCGACCCATAGCTGACTGCTAGCGTCAGGGCCTGCGAACCAGAGCTGCCAAGACCCTTCTACACCTCCACACGGTGATCCTGGATAACAGGCTGTAGCAGGGCAGACTGGCTAAGGAGAAGGGATCGAAGAGGGAATGCTAACCCGGTACTCAAAAAATGCTTGCTGAAGTCGGATGTGTTGGACCGAAAGGTGCAAATATCGCAGTCAAGCTGTAAACTACGACACAACGCATTCCGTTCTCTGGACTACATTCTGCTACTTAAGCCCTTTCATGGTTTGGTAGCGGGAGATTGAGAACGAACGAAGAAGAAGATTAGCATGAGATGGTCAGAGACATCCAGAAGGCCTTATAGATAAACTCACAGTGGTGTGGATATTCCAGCGCTCAGGTCAATCGTACAAGCACAGCATGATGTAGTGTTCCCTGAACAGCTCTTTAATGGAGTCTGATCTCCCGGGTATTACCCTTGATTTACGTGCCATTGATGGGTGTGACAGGATGAAATACCTCGGAGTAAATTATTATCGCAGTTTCTCATATAGTTACCACATCGACCAGACCATACAGAGATACAGGCAAGACCTGAGAGCACTCATGACGATGGCAGCAGCAAACTTGTATCAGCCACAACTTTTCATCCTATATAGTTGGTGTTGTTGATTACGGACTGGGCATCATCACACTCTCAAGACTACAGTGTGAACAGTTAGAACGTATCCAGAAAGTCGTGATGCGACTGGTTCTGGGATGCACTAGAGATTCACTGATCTTGAAGATGCGGCACATGCTGGGACTTTTGTGTGACATTTGGAAGAATAGCAATGACTGTCTGTAGATAGTGACACAGCAATAGCTTAATCAGCAATTCACAGACTGCAGAACTTTGAAATCGAGCGAAGTTCGAGTGGACTGGGGCGCAAGAGAGGACGGGACAGAAGTGTGTACAACCAACGAGCTACAGGAACCATCATTATTAACACCATGGGTGCTTTACTGAGAGAGACTGAACACCTATTGGTATGCCCGGAGAGCAGAGAAGTCGATTCTTAGGAATAGAACAGGAAATTGAGATTACTGGACCGGTGACATTACTGGACAGGTGACATTATGGCATTTGTCGTATAAGTACACAAACTTCCGGTCGAGCGCCGTGACTGGCAGCTGACACGTCAGCTTTGGATATTCTGTGATATTTCACCTTCTTCCAAAACTCGAATGAATTCAAGAAGTGTTTAATGGAAGGAACACAACACGATGACCGTATTACAACTGGTATATGTGAAATAAGATATATCTATTTGATAATGTGCCGTATTCTAGTTGTGGTCGAACTCTCAGCCTATCGTCCCCTATTCCCGACAACGCGTGAGCGCAAAATCACTGGGCCGTGCAGTGAAAATGCACACGTACTCTCGTGGCACCTTGCTGACATTAGACCGGCGGTGTGTAGGAGTCACTCCTTACCACTGGAGGTGACAAGACGTCTTGCCTACCTCGGAGTCCTTGTCAGTGAGAGACCCAATCAAACGCACAGAAAGAAAAAGGGCAGGAGAGGTGGTAACAGAAAAAGTAGGAAGCCAAGAACAGGGAAAGCTATTTTAGATTTGCCCTGCCCTGCTCAAGCCCAGCCAGCTAAGCAAGAAACTCGTCATTAGGCTACCACGTCAGCAGATGTGCTGAGCGGTGTGGACCGCACAGAACACGACGAGGGACTTGAGCAGCCGTGGTCATCAACTGCACCCGAGTCCATATCCAATCGTCCTGACTTGTCTTGCCATTGGTTAAAGTTGGACTCGGGTTGGAGAGTGAGGTCGACAAACTGCGCAACCCTTACTCGCTTAAATAAAATTCATCGCGCAAGTCATTCTCTCTTCATTTATCCAGTATTAACACAGTCGAGTCCTGTGACGAAGCGGAGAGCGTAAGTCCGCTGACAAGCTAAACTACAGTCAAAAAGCTGCGTCAGTTGTGGGACTCCTGGCTGAGCAATAAAGCGGATGAGATACATGGATTTGCTGACAATCATGACCACCGTTTCGCGAAGCGAACTTTCCATGCTTTCACTGCCTGCGAGTATGCAGATCCCAAATCGGACTCGTCAGCCATCTCCGCACCCATCCACAACCCGGAATTACAGAATACTCGACTGGAAGGACTGGCTAAGTGAAAAAAGAAAAGGTCCTCATCACTCGTGATGGATGAACAACAACAACACAAACACACAACTGACTCTTCACTGAACTCAATGTTTTGTGTGTAAACGAAGTGCCGTGAACAAGGGAAAAGCAGATACACAGTTGTGGAAGAACACCTACCTAAATCAAATAGAGCGTGACGTAAAGAAAGTGGTATAGCTTCAAGTCTACTTTGTGCAACAGTGAACACAATAGATGCACTTTAGCCCCATATTCTCGTCACGTGACTGAACGTTTGCAGGTAAACAATCACCAAGCTGTGAACTTGTGCCTGCATTTCTTCCCGTCTCTGTGTCAACACAGAACTTAATACAACCTTGCTTGTAAGGATAGTTCAGCCATGTTTATCTGCTGGAGTGTGTCTTAGTCCGTCGAATGTTTACAAATGATGCGACTACTGTCATAGTTAATTAACAATATATTTTGATTTCCCTAAAACTATAGCACTTTGCGAAATACAAAACAAGAGGAATCATATCAGTTTGGATAGAGTGGACATTGGGATGTCTTATATGTAAAGACAACCATAATGGCTTCCAAGTATTTCTTCGACGTTCGTCCAGATTATGAAGTTATGAGGTCGTCTTGTAGGTTGCAGCGAGGCTGTGATAGCTGCTACTTTCGCCCTGACGCATCCCATTTCAGTTGGCGTTTGTTTTTTTGGGGCACCCAGTTTGCATTCCAGCTACGATTCATATTTTCTTAAACGGACTATACTAGTGCAGTCTGTTTCCAGGGCCGCCGCTTCGTAGCGGAACCGCTTTTGTCAGGTCTGGTTCCGTCGAACCGACCGCAATGAGCAAGCTATGAGTTAATGTCAGCTCATTCACTGTGCTGCAGCCTCGGCGTCGTACCCGGTTTGAAAACAGTACAACCACTGTAAATTTTCCTGCACACTGTACAAGACGACTACATAGGGTTGTTCATGGGGTTATTGGAACCACCACGGCAAATGTTCGGCTACAGGCTTTCTGTAAAGAGGTCAACTGTAGAGGTTAGCATATGCTTCACGTGGAGCAAAAAGGCCCTTACATCAAGTGCGTAGAATTGGTAGAATAGCTTTCTTAAAATCCGTGACGGATTAGAACTGGTCTTATCTGTAATATTCAATAAAAGTAGAGAAACGTGGTCGATTACGATCGGAACGACACACATTGATGTAAATGCTTCGAACACCCAATATATGAAAGGAATTTTTAAAAAGCAGAAGAAAAGAAGGACAAACAGAAGAGAACAAATCAAAAACAGAAGTAACGGACAAAAAACAGAAGAAAGGGGAAAACAAGAAAAGATGGAAAAAGAAGAAAATAAGGAAACACAATAGGAACTCTACGAATTCGAGCTATGTCCACAGACCAGAGGTGGCCAAACTACGGCCCGCGGACCAGATCCGACCCACCAACCAGTTTTTACTGGCCCGCCAACAAGTTTTGGGCTAGCCTCTTATTGTTCATTGAAAATGACTACACTCCGCTTTAAAAAAATTACAAAATAGCACGCACAGGCACAAGAAACAAAACTAACAAGACCTAAAATGAACGATTACTATCTCCCCACTTCCCAAACACCACAAAATCTCTCTAACTAACTAACATATTCTAACTAACTCTTTCTAACTAACTAACTAACATTCTCTAACTCTAATTAACTAACATTCTCTAACTAACTCTCTCTCTCTCTCTAACTAACTCTCTCTCTCTCTCTAACTCTCTCTAACAAACTAACTAACTAACTAACTCTCTCTCTCTCTCTCTAATTAACCAACTAACTAACTCTTTCTAACTTACTAACTAACTCTCTCTAACTAACTAATTAACTAATTCTATCTAACTAACTCTCTAACTAATTAACCCTCTAACTAACTCTCTAACTAACCCTTCCTCTCTCTCTCTCTCTCTCTCTCTCTCTCTCTCTCTCTCTCTCTCTCTCTCTCTCTCTTACAAATTGAACTCTACTAGATAGTGCCGACAAAATGGAAACCTCTGCTCGTGCATGTGAACAGGAGAAGACAGTGTCCGTACCTACTTTAATAATGAGAAACTGAAAGCAATGACAAATCTTTTCTGTGATCCGAAGTCTCTGAGATCAATTGATGTTGCTTTGTCTTTAGCATCGGTATGAGAAAGTCATCGTGGGGGTGGACGGTAGGTACATTTCTATAGGAAGGAGTTGAGGTGCACAGTTGGCCTTGTGAAGTGTGTTAAGTATAAATCAGCCAGTAACATTTCTGTGCTTGTAGCTGTTGTGCAAGTTTTCATGTATAAGATTTTATACTTGGAAAAATTTTTTTACAAATGTAAAGTAGTTTGCCGTTGCTTTCTGTACCTGGTTCATTATATATGTAAAACTAAATCTCAGAACGTTATATTTTAAGGATGTTATAAATAGTGAGGAGCGAGTGGCCGAATGGTTTCGAGGCTTGCCTGTCAACAAGGAGGGTAGCGGTATGGCATGTGTTGTTTTTCTGTTGGGGTGAAATAAATAAACATAGCCAGCACACGACGTGGCGACATCAGTGACGAAGCGGTCTGTGGTCCTCAGTCTTCAAAACCCTTCGACTACCCCAGCAATGGGGAAAATCTCGTATGAGTTTGTTTTGTTTTGTTGTTTAGTTCCGTCAGATATTACCCTTTACCATAATCTGGACGTTTTGGGGGAACCAGTTACATTAACACACTGGAAACAGTCATTATATTAGGGCAACTTTCACGTCTGCTTTGTTGTTTATTTGCTGTTTCTTTTGTTTCTGTGTACATTATGTTTTTAGTTTAAACTATTTCGTTAAATTATGTTTTATTGTGGCTTTTTTCCTTTATTTACTTATTCACATCTGTTAATGTTCAGATTCAGCAAGCTAGTGCCCCTATGATAAGTAAGCCCAATTTAAAAGTTCGTGCTGTCGTCATAAGGAGCAAAAGAACACAGAACAACACACCCAGCATCAGGAAACAATCGAACGAGAGAAGAGATAGAAGAATGAATGAACTAATACTATTATTAGTAATTAAATTTTTCACACTTACTATACATAATTATTTTTAATTTTTGGAAAGGGGTGGAAAGGGGCGGGGGTATAATTTTCCTTATGCTTTTATCTTGTTATTATTTAATTAAATATGCTTCTGGGATCCTACTTTGAAGTATTTGAATTCGATATGGAGTGCTTCACGAGAGGTGCAACTTAGGATACCGTCCACTGTCTGAGACTTATCGAGACCACAGAGACGTTTTCTTTAGTTGACATTTGTGTGAGGTGGTATGGTGCATTAGCTGAATCAATGAGCAGACAATAACTAGAAATCTTACCCCACTGATGTCTCACACACTGCCTTTTTTTTTTAAGGTATAGGCTTCTTCTTTTTCTTCTTCTTCGTACGCTGTCAGGCGTCAACTTGAATTTGTTCGAAGAAAGCAGCTGTCATCCTGAGGCTGTCGACACTGCCATAGAGCTTGTCTTGTGTTGCCACTGGTGATGGCCACATGTGCTTTCTCTGGTCCTCGTATATCGGGCAATTTTTCAGCAGATGTTCAGCGGTCATTTTCCCTGTACCACAGGTGCATTCGTCAGTGCCATCTATCTTCAGTTTATTGAATAGATGGTACCTCAGTCTGTTGTGGCCTGTGCCGAGTCTGAAGACCACGACCTGCTCTCTTCTGTTCAACTGGCAATAGGCATCATTTTTTGTGTAGCCAGTATGTTCTGTTTCCCATTTGGACATGTATCTGGCCCTAATAAACCTTTTGGACTCTTCGTAGGTCACACTAGAATCTGGTTTTGGTAGTCTTGCACCTTCTTTTGCCAGTATAAGCTTCTAACCTGTGTGAATGAAATGGTGTGTACACCCATGTGCTGGGGGGGGGGGGGGGTGTCGTCTACCCGACATGGATTAGACTGTAATGCAAGTCGCCTCTTTCGAAATGCTCTCGGTATAGCACCGGTTGATTTCTTCATCTTCTTCTTTTTGTATTCGTCTACTTCTTCGGTATGTGTCCTAAAAATAACGTTGTGGCGTAGTTTACAGCGATGCTGCGATATATGTGACTTTCGGCACCACACATCTGTTTTAGCAAGGAATATGTGAGGCTGGGTTTGGCTTCCCTCTGCGATGTCTTTTCCCCTAGACGGACTACACGAGTGCATCTTGATTTCAGGGCCTTGTTTAGCTCTGGTTCGTTAACCCTGACACAAGCAACCAGCTCTGGTTCGTTGACCCTGAACACAAGCAGACAACTCTGGTTCGCTAACCCTGACACAGACAGCTCTGTTTCGCTAACCCTGACACAAGCAGACAGCTCTGGTTCGCTAACCCTGACACAAGCAGACAGCTCTGGTTCGCTAACCCTGACACAAGAAGACAGCTCTGGTTCGCTAACCCTGACACAAGCAGACAGGTCTGGTTCGCTGACCCTGACACAAGCAGACAGGTCTGGTTCGCTGACCCTGACACAAGCAGACAGGTCTGGTTCGCTGACCCTGACACAAGCAGACAGGTCTGGTTCGCTGACCCTGACACAGACAGATCTGGTTCGCCAACCCTGATACAAGCAGACAGGTCTGGTTCGCCAACCCTGATACAAGCAGACAGCTCTGGTTCGCTAACCCTGACACAAGCAGACAGGTCTGGTTCGCTGACCCTGACACAAGCAGTAGGTCTGGTTCGCTGACCCTGACACAAGCAGACAGGTCTGGTTCGCTGACCCTGACACAAGCAGACAGGTCTGGTTCGCCAACCCTGATACAAGTAGACAGCTCTGTTTCACTGACCCTGACACAAGCAGACAGGTCTGGTTCGCCAACCCTGACACAAGCAGACAGGTCTGGTTCGCTGACCCTGACACAAGCAGACAGGTCTGGTTCGCTGACCCTGACACAAGCAGACAGGTCTGGTTCGCTGACCCTGACACAAGCAGACAGGTCTGGTTCGCTGACCCTGACACAAGCAGACAGGTCTGGTTCGCCAACCCTGACACAGACAGCTCTGTTTCACTGACCCTGACACAAGCAGACAGGTCTGGTTCGCTAACCCTGACACAAGCAGACAGCTCTGGTTCGCTAACCCTGACACAAGCAGACAGGTCTGGTTCGCTGACCCTGACACATGCAGACAGGTCTGGTTCGCTGACCCTGACACATGCAGACAGGTCTGGTTCGCTGACCCTGACACAAGCAGCCAGGTCTGGTTTCGCGAACCCTGACACAAGCAGACAGGTTTGGTTCGCCAACCCTGCCCCTGTAGAAATACGGGTAGACTAAGACCCATCATGACAATAATACTTTACTTCGTGTCACGTCAGCCCAATTGTACTCTGTCAACTATGTCAGCAGTCCAAACCCAAAAGAGCCGTAGTGCAGTGGGTCCAATCCCATTGTAACATTCAATGACAACGAGGAGACAGACAGACTGACAAAAGAAGATGGAAGGTTAACACAACCAGATTCAAGTGTGATTTACGAAGCATATATTCAACACTGCACTTTGACTTGTCCTAACCAGCATTTAGCAAAACCCGATTCAAGTCATTTGCATTTAATTACCTTTAATTATATAAGTTAATTACCTTACGGCACGCATTTAAGACAACAAGTGGCCATATTTGGATTGCCCAGAGAACCACTAAGTGGACCATAATATTAATATAATAGTAATATTTTCGCGCAAAACCTGATGAAGAGAACAGCAAACATGGTGCCTAACAGCCCGTTGGTATAACTTTGTTCTCGTGTTTTAGTCTTCTGGATGCCGTCAGGTTACTGATTTGACTAGAATTCGCACTAGTTGACGACTTAGGTTTGTGTTCACAGAAAAGTGTTGCCCTTTTTCATTTGGATTGGTTAGTTCATTAATTTTGTTATGCTTTTTTCCCTCCGATTATCCTGGCATGGTCATTGACTGTATGTAATAGTATTTCGGTTACCCTGTATCGTATCTCCAAGGTCTAGTGCACACGTCTGAACTTCACAATATTTGCACCCTTTGCTCTATTTGCAGACAGTGTCGGTATTGGTTTGGCTGTGAAATATAGATACGGGATAATAATGGACTAAAACACATCAGCCAGAAGAGATTGGGCCCTGTCCGGTTAGCAAGATGGCCAAGACACATCATTCAAAGACTGAGTGACGCCACTACGACCTTTTGTGGTTATGGGAAAGGCAAGACAAAAACTGGTTGTATACAAACTCGGCAAAGCCTTCTAAACCAGTAAAATGACGTTAATTTAAGTTAAGTTATGATGATACACGTAATACGATTTACAACAGTGTTGACAGTTATGTACAGAGCAATATATTCATGATTGATAACTTCGTGCAAGTGAAACATTCCAGTAGAGCAAACACAGCAACGTGTAGTCAATCGCTCTAGTTCCAGCTAGCACGACGTATGTTTAAATACGTCAATTATTGGTACCGCTGGAGGGAACTACTTGACATAATGTCGCATTTCAAGAAAACGCGCATGAAGACGCCATTACATAAAACGCGTGCCAAGCAAGCATCGTGTGTGAATTAAAAATAGAAATCTGAAATACCTGCACGCCTAATCGATTTACAGCCACAACAAGCACATTCTGGAATCTGGCGCGATCAGAGAAGACCGTGACAGCAATACAAGTATACGGTTGTGAATTCAAGAGATCTCAGAGTATAGTCTGACGTTCCTCATTTCGGAGGAGAGCTTATTTCTACGTCATTTCAATGCATGTCATAAAAGACGACTAAAGGAGGGCGTGTATGGAGCTGGTAAACTTATCATGTAAAATTAACTGCTAAAGAAACCACCATTGCAAGAGCAGAAACAGTACTTTCGCAGTCTTCATTTCTTCTTTTTATTCGGTGTCCGTCCTAAAACGGACGTTGTGGCATAGTTTACGGCGAGACTTGTATATCTGCGTCCTTTGGTCAGACACATCCATTTTCATTCTCATTTTTCGGAATGTGTGGTTTGCCTTCCCGCTTGCATTTCTCATTATCTTAACCAGACTACACTAATACAGCCTGTTTCCAGAACCGCCGCTTGGAGACTGAATATGGTCTTGGTCAGCTGTTATTCGCCGACTCTAATACGAGCAGTCAGCTATGGGTCGTTGCCTGCTGTCCGGGCATTCACTGTGCTGCATATTGGCCCCTGACTCTATATAATGGGTTCTCTGCAGAGGAGGCCATATGTATCTGATCAGCGCAGTGGTAGAGACCTTGCTTTTAACGGCAATAGTAGGAAGATCGACTTCCGTAACGAGTACGTTTCAGCGTGAAAGGAAACTGACTACTCCACCTTATAAACAAGCTCTGATCTCGTACAATGAAGTCGCTAACCCCTCATCCTCGACAGCACCGTGTGTAATGCGACTACCTTTACCATTACCTATGTTTCAAAAGATGAGACTATGTAGTATTGATATGCAAGTGATAACTATTGGCTCCAGGTGTAGCATATACGTATAGCTGCTTTTGTGCAGGTACAGGTGGACAATCTCAGGTACAATCATCACAAATGAGAATGTTCCGTTATTTACTATACAACGTATGTCAGATAGTGTACGTGTGTTCACTTAGGTATCATAGCACGTATGTCAGTTAGTGTACGTGTGTTCACTTATTTATCATACCATGTATGTCAGTTAGTGTACGTGTAAATTACTTACATTATAGCAAACCAGCATACAAGCGATAATAGAACCTTTTTATTATTTCAATTCCAGCAAGAGGCATGGCTTCCAATTCTTTGTTTTGGCGGGTGATTTTTTTAAATATTAAAATACGACGGCGTGTTTGCTTTGTTGAATGCGCGACAGTCGGTCTGTGTTTAGTCGTCTTATTGTTTGATTAAATGTTTGCTTTTCTGGATGCTGCTGGCGAAGACACGGTCCTTTCCACCCCAGACCGTAGTCCTTTGTGCGATATCAGAACGTATTTGCCAGTGTATGGATGAGTGTGTGTATTTGCGGTGTAGAAGTATTGGTTAGTGGGTACTTGTGTGCATCTGTCTGTAGTATGCACGTATTGGTCAGTTGGTGTGTGTGTGTGTGCATCTGTTTGCAGTGTGCACGTATTGGTCAGTGGATGTGTGTGTGCATCTGTTTGTAGTGTGGACGTATTGGTCAGTGGCGGTGTGTGTGTATCTGTTTGTAGTGTGGACGTATTGGTCAGTGGGTGTATCTGTTTGTAGTGTGGACGTATTGGTCAGTGGGTGTGTGTATCTGTTTGTAGTGTGGACGTATTGGTCAGTGGGTGGGTGTATCTGTTTGTAGTGTGGACGTATTGGTCAGTGAGTGTGTGTATCTGTTTGTAGTGTGGACGTATTGGTCAGTGGGTGGGTGTATCTGTTTGTAGTGTGGACGTATTGGTCAGTGGGTGTGTGCATCTGTTTGTAGTGTGGACGTATTGGTCAGTGGGTGGGTGTATCTGTTTGTAGTGTGGACGTATTTGTCAGTGTGTGTGTGTGTATGATGTACCTGTTTGTAATGTGTTCACTATGACAGTTTTGCAGTAAAGTAGTTTTGCCAACCCTTTCTGTATTTGGTGAAGTGGTCATTCCGAGAACAATCCTCGACATGCCTAGTGTAACTGGACATGAAGTTATTTCAAATCCGGTACGTTGCAATGTCGCAGCTCGTCTCTTTTATATTGCAGACAGAGTATAGTACCATCATTACAGTTGGCCTCCTCAAAGAAATCTGCGCCAAAGCACTGCGTGTTCCTGTAATGGTGGTGGTATTGTGGTAATGTGTTGCCTATCTGCCCATTGTTTGCAGTATGGACGTATTTGTCAGTAATGTGTGGCCTTTTTGCCCAACAGACTGCTTGAATGTGTCGTTTCTTCGTGGCAAATAATATTTACTTTTGCCCCATAACAATCCACCATTTGTAGCACTCTGTTAAGACACTATTTGAAGGATTTCAGACTCTGCAATCTGCATATGTAAAGTTGTCAACAATGTACTTCGCTGTCTCATTCTGCTAACGGCCTATTCTACCAAACTAAGCCCTGCTCGGTGATTCTTTTCCACGTGTTTCCACATCATCCTCTTTTAAGTTCATGCTTTGTCAAAAATCTATTATTTTAATGCATTTCATTACGCATATGTCCGTTCATGGTTTACTTCAGCCATAATGATATATTTGTTTACTTGATTTTACCTCCACGTAATAAATCTTACTTTGCTATATAGATACATACATACATACATACATACATACATACATACATACATATATATATATATACGCATTGATATGCAATCATACATTAAAGCCAATATGGCTATGAAAATGTGATTAACATGATTAACGTGCCAGTGCTGCAGATCAACACAATGACATGCCCAAGTTTCACTCAACAATAACTGACTGAGTAATCCTATTTTATGAGTGTAAGCTGATCAGATCTACAAAGCGTAATGGTATATCCGGACCAGCATCTGGTATTTCGAGTAGTAGACACTTCTTGACTTTGTGCGTAGTGGAGTTTTTCGTAGTCGGTGTTGAACGGTACTGAGAATAGAATAAACTGTGGTCCACAAGGATAAGTGAATAAAGCCCTCTTTGGTCAAAGACCAGTTCTGAACTTGCTAAAGAAGATACACAAATACGTTTAAATTGAAACGTTTAAATGGTTGAAATGTCCACTTTGGAAAGTTATCAAGATATTAGGAAATAGTATTTTAGTCAGAGAGTGGTGAACGATTGGGGATTCCGTGGCGAAGTGGTTAAGCCGTCGGCCTCGTGATCAGGTGGTGTGGGTTCGACTCCGCCGTCTTTTTCATGGGTACTTGATGCGGAGTCCCCTGCATCTCTTAGTCGTCTTGTTTGTGACTTGCCACTGGGGTCGGGCGGCACGAGACGAGAGAGTGAGGATAAAAAGTAGCGCAGTTAATCCTTACTAAAAATAGCGCTAGCAAAATTAATTATGCCATCATCGTCTACGATGGACGGCGGCCTTTGCCTTTGCCTTGCTTTTGGTGAACGATTGGAACGTACTGCCACATGATGTGGTGGAGGTAGGGTCAATTAATGCATGCAAAAAATAAATTTGATAAACACAGTTATTTGTAGTATTGGTGGAGTGGAATAAACTGTATACAAGTATACAGATTATGTAGATCCTTCTTAACCAGTATAATGAAGTCATGTTAAGTTAAGAATAGCCTAGCACACGGCAGATCTTCACAACCAGATAGCCAGCCACAGTCATTCAATTACAATATCAGAAATAATAATAAAACACGTATTTGTGGAAGAAGATAGATACAAACTAATTAATTTAGAAAATAGATCAAAGCCAGACAGTGGAGCTGGACAGGATACGTCAAAAACAAACAAAAAATGTAATGCATGCCACTGGCTGGAGCCTATAGAAAAGAAAAATACGGAATTCCGAACATTACCGGTGTGTTCCTTGCAGAGATGGAGAATATGTCCACAACCATGTGCCGAGATGGAGAATTTGCCAACAACCATAAATCAATATCCAATTAATAGTTTAGCTCAGTCGTGCACGAACAATTAGTGGTATGAAAATGATGGCATGCTTCTGTGGAGGAACACTTCAAGAAACCAGACATGCCAGGTTCAGAAATTGCCAAGATGGCCAAAAGGCATGAAGTTCAAGGTGCGGGCTAGCCGAGATAGTCATAAAACATGATGTTCTAGGTGCGGGCTAGCCGAGATAGTCATAAAACATGAAATTCTAAGCCCGGGCTAGCCGAGATGGCCATAAAACATGAGGTTCTAGGCGCGGGCTAGCCGAGATGGCCATAAAACATGAGGTTCTAGGCGCGGGCTAGCCGAGAGGGTCCTATCTGACAAGCGCCTAAACAGGTCGAAATGCAGATAACCTCATCAAAGTCTATGAGCCTCCGCCCCGAAAGCCTAGTCAAAATAATATTATTAATCAATAACCAGCGGTACCGATTACAATATCCTGATTGGACAGAATAGTTTCAAATAATTGCAGGTAAAGGACAGTTCAGTGACGCTCTATCCATTTGTAGAGGGATGGAAACAAATTAGATCGATAGGAGAGAAATTTGATATTTAAAGCCTTGTTCTGCTCATAGATTGCTTTGATTACACATTAATTCGAACATAAAGGTCGGCATGTGGTGTGCCAGATTGTTATATTACAGGTGAATAGAGTCGTGAAACTTCCAGGTCTCCAATTCTTGTCAACATTTCCTTTTCGCCACTGACAATTAAGGTGACAGCTCAGACGGTTAGCCTCGCTAACATTTTAAGGTCACAGATCAGACAATTCGCCCCACTAGCAATTAAAGGTTGCAGATCAGACGTGGTCGGTTCACTGACAAATAAGGTCATAGATCAGACGGTTTGCCCCCCTAACATTTTAGTCATAGATCAGACTATTAGCCCACCTGAGAATCATGGTCGTAGATCAGACGGTTCGCCTCATTAACAATTAAGGTCACAGATCAGACGGTTCACCTCCTTAACAATTAAGGTCACAGATCAGACGGTTCACCTCATTAACAATTAAGGTCACAGATCAAACGGTTCACCTCATTAACAATTAAGGTCACAGATCAGACGGTTCACCTCATTAACAATTAAGGTCACAGATCTGACGGTTCACCTCATTAACAATTAAGGTCACAGATCGGACGGTTCACCTCATTAACAATTAAGGTCACAGATCAGGCTGTTCGCCTACATGAGCATTTAGGTCACAGATCAGACGGTTCGCCTACCTGAGAATTAAGGTCACAGATTAGACGGTGCGCCTACCCGAGAATTAAGGTCACAGATCAGACGGTTCTTCTACCTGAGAATTAAGGTCACAGATCAGACGGTTCGTCTACCTGAAAATTAAGGTCACAGATCTGACGGTTCACCTACCTGAGAATTAAGGTCACCGATCAGACGGTTCGCCTTCCTGAGAATTAAGGTCACAGATCAGCCGGTTCGCCTACCTGAGAAATAAGGTCACAGATCAAACGGTTCACCTCATTAACAATTACGGTCACAGATCAGACGGTTCACCTCATTAACAATTAAGGTCACAGATCTGACGGTTCACCTCATTAACAATTAAGGTCACAGATCAGACGGTTCACCTCATTAACAATTAAGGTCACAGATCAGGCTGTTCGCCTACATGAGCATTTAGGTCACAGATCAGACGGTTCGCCTACCTGAGAATTAAGGTCACAGATTAGACGGTTCGCCTACCCGAGAATTAAGGTCACAGATCAGACGGTTCTTCTACCTGAGAATTAAGGTCACAGATCAGACGGTTCTTCTACCTGAGAATTAAGGTCACAGATCTGACGGTTCGCCTACCTGAGAATTAAGGTCACAGATCAGACGGTTCGCCTACCTGAGAATTAAGGTCACAGATCAGCCGGTTCGCCTACCTGAGAATTAAGGTCACAGATCAGACGGTTCGCCTACCTGAGAATTAAGGTCACAGATCAGACGGTTCGCCTACCTGAGAATTAGGGTCACAGATCAGACGGTTCGCCTACCTGAGAATTAAGGTCCCAGATCAGACGGTTCGCCTACCTGAGAATTAAGGTCACAGATCAGACGGTTTGCCTACCTGAGAATTAAGGTCACAGATCAGACGGTTCGCCTACCTGAAAATTAAGGTCACAGATCAAACGGTTCGCCTACCTGAGAATTAAGGTCACAGGTCAGCCGGTTCGCCTACCTGAGAATTAAGGTCACAGATCAGCCGGTTCGCCTACCTGAGAATTAAGGTCACAGATGAGACGGTTCGCCTACCTGAGAATTAAGGTCACAGATCAGACGGTTCGCCTACCTGAAAATTAAGGTCACAGATCCGACGGTTCGCTTACCTGAGAATTAAGGTCACAGGTCAGCCGGTTCGCCTACCTGAGAATTAAGGTCACAGATCAGCCGGTTCGCCTACCTGAGAATTAAGGTCCCAGATCAGACGGTTCGCCTACCTGAGAATTAAGGTCACAGATCAGCCGCTTCGCCTACCTAAGAATTAGGGTCACAGATCAGACGGTTCGCCTACCTGAGAATTAAGGTCACAGATCAGCCGGTTCGCCTACCTGAGAATTAAGGTCACAGATCAGACGGTTCGCCTACCTGAGAATTAAGGTCCCAGATCAGCCGGTTCGCCTACCTGAGAATATAGGTCACAGATCAGACGGTTCGCCTACCTGAGAATTAAGGTCACAGATCAGACGGTTCGCCTACCTGAGAATTAAGGTCACAGATCAGACGGTTCGCCTACCTGAGAATTAAGGTCACAGATCAGACGGTTCGCCTACCTGAGAATTAAGGTCACAGATCAGACGGTTCGCCTACCTGAGAATTAAGATCACAGATCAGACGGTTTGCCTACCTGAGAATTAAGGTCACAGATCAGACGGTTCGCCTTCCTGAGAATTAAGGTCACAGATCAGCCGGTTCGCCTACCTGAGAATTAAGGTCACAGGTCAGCCGGTTCGCCTACCTGAGAATTAAGGTCACAGATCAGACGGTTCGCCTACCTGAGAATTAAGGTCACAGATCAGACGGTTCGCCTACCTGAAAATTAAGGTCACAGATCAAACGGTTCGCCTACCTGAGAATTAAGGTCACAGGTCAGCCGGTTCGCCTACCTGAGAATTAAGGTCACAGATCAGCCGGTTCGCCTACCTGAGAATTAAGGTCACAGATCAGCCGGTTCGCCTACCTGAGAATTAAGGTCACAGATCAGACGCCTCATACTTCACTATGCTAAGTCTTTGTCTGGCTGACTTATCTTCATTTTAGTGGAGTCATAACCCCAATTTTCATAGCTGTGTAAACTGGCACATGTCCTGACCAAGTACTGAACACGGGGTTTTCTTTGCTGTGTAATACAGTGTATATTTACTCTCAACTTTCTACCAATCATTCGCGAAAGAGGTGTTCAATTATTTTAGACTGTGTACTATCAAAATAATGTTGAGTGTTACCGGGTCCTGAAAGAGGAGCAAAGAATAGAGACACCGTAACCTGCAAAGTATATCGTTATGGGCGACTGAGGAGGGTAATGCATGGGGTTGCTTACACTATCATTTAGAAACTATAAGCCACAAAAACGTCAACAGATGCGAACGTGTCAACATTTATTGACTTGATTTGTATTGGTTGAAAACCTATATTCCACAGAGAGCTGAAATGGTATTGATTGATTGATTGATTGATTGATCAAAACAACTAGATAATTTCCCACTGCTTAACTTGCGACTAATACATCCATTCATGAAGTCATTCACACAGCCATTATCTCTATTTGCCACCACCATAAATAATCCAACCCTCTGAATTAAACATTACACAGGCTAGAGGCCCTAATGGGCAGGTTTAATCAAAACCTTGTCAAACAAACTCCTGCATAATTACGTATACAAACTTAAATAACATTAGGTTACATGTTGAGATTATATAACGTACTGGTGGGCATTAGTGTCAAGCTGCATCATTTAACTTCCTCTTTTACACACAACGGAGCATATGGGTCACAACTGTAGCTAGTAAACTACAGAACTAAACCTGCACCAGGAAGCCCGTATGTACGTTCTTGAAGTGGTTGTTTCTGACCCACTTTAGATTAAATCAGTGCTCTTCAACACGGACGCTATCACCCACTAGTTGGCGATTTTAGCTTTCATGTCAACGGTAGCAAAATAATGACATTAAAAAACAATCTGAGGAAACTGCCAGAATATCAGCAAAACAAAAGTGAACTGAGAACATGTGTTTTTCCCCGTGGTAGCATACGGTTGGGAAACATGGGCAGTTACCAAAGAGAATCCGAATCCTTCGAGTCGAAATGCTATAGTAAGTTTCTCCGAATAGAGTGGACTGAAAAAAGAAAGAATGCAGACATTCAACAAGAGTTGAGAATAGAGGAGAACTGGTTCATAAATGCAAAAGATACAACGGTCTTGAGAGAGCGGCAATTGAAGATATGGTTCGGGTAGGAGAGGCAGAGGCAGAACAAGAAGGCGATGACACCAAGATGTCAAAGAAGGCTTGGACTGGAACAGGCTGGAGACTTGGCAAGAGAGGCAGAGGCAGAACAAGAAGGCGATGACACCAAGATGTCAAAGAAGGCTTAGACTGGAACAGGCTGGAGACTTGGCAAGAGAGGCAGAGGCAGAACAAGAAGGCGATGACACCTAGATGTCAAAGAATGATTGGGCATAACTGGAGCAGACTGTAGATTTAGCAAGAGATTCAGTTTCTTTCAGACGGGCTGTGATGGGAGCGACGTTCTGCGAAGGACACGCTGATTAAAAGCCTCACAAATAAAAAGACCCAGTGGACGATCACCGAGTTTTCTTCAATTTAGATTGTAATCGGCGGTAAGGAATAAATACTGTTATAAAAGTTATAAAAGTAGGCACAGATATACAAAGGTTGAAAATCACTGGTTTGAACCATGAAGAAAGCTGTTACCAAAGTAAGTATTCTATGTGCGCTGTTCCAGTGGTGATTTCTTGTCCAATTATGTTTAGATCATAAAGAAACATGCTACCAGACTCGTCAATAGTGACAACACAGAACGAGTAGCTTCCACAACAAACAAACAAATTATGACCTTGTCCGGGGACGGCGTGGCCTAGTGGTTAAGTGGCACGGCTCACAACCAGAAGGTGCTGGGTTCGATCCCCATCACAGCACCGGCCGTTACCCCGGGGAAGCAAACCCTTAGAAAATGCAGGAGGAAGCAGACCCTTACATAAAATGCATGCTGAAGTCGGATGCACTGGGCCGACAGGCGCAAAATAAAAACCACAGTGTAACGCATACACGCCTTGGGGAATAGATCAATTAGGCGAACGCAAAAAAAAAAAAAAAATTACCTTGTCCGTCACCCGCATACAACTCCATTTCCTTTTATAGAATGTATAGTAAGAAGCATCAGTGGTTATATTCGTTGCTCCTCCTCCATAAAGTGGTAACATAATTAAGACAGTATATAACCTAGTATGGACAAATATTGAGTTCAATAATTTGATCGTCTTCTGTACCAATACACGACGGACAGACAGCATGTAACCTTCATGTTTGTGTATGAGCAGAATATGTCATGTTGCGGTTATTTGTTGACTCCTCCCCACACGAACCTGACGATACATCCGAATGTGCTGGTTTTGTTTCCCGCCTATATTGTGTGCACAAGTATTCAGTAACAAGTTGGTTTCGTAGGATATTGCTCATACATGTGTTATATCAAGGAATCAAGGAACCCAGATAGTACAGTGGTTTCCTAGCCGAGAGATCGGGGTTCGGTCTCAATTTGGTGCTAGATTTTTCCGATCGCAAAATGGTTTCTCATTACCTCAAAAATTGGGTATCAGAATAATCTAGGAAAATAAAGGCGGCCACATCACCCCTAGTGTGTCGTTCCTCACGACAATTATGAACGTAACACCATAGTCCGTGATATGTTAACGGGATCTTTACTATGTGTTAATCAGGATCGGTGAATCGTATTTGACGATCAAGGTGACTAAACCTGTCGCGACTATCTGATCATTTCAAGAGAAATATCATGACTAAACCTGTCGCGACTATCTGATCATTTCAAGAGAAATATCATGACTAAACCTGTCGCGACTATCTGATCATTTCAAGAGAAATATCATGACTAAACCTGTCGCGACTATCTGATCATTTCAAGAGAAATATCATGACTAAACCTGTAGCGACTATCTGATAATTTCAAGAGAAATATCATGACTAAACCTGTCGCGACTATCTGATCATTTCAAGAGAAATATCATGACTAAACCTGTCGCGACTATCTGATCATTTCAAGAGAAATATCATGACTAAACCTGTAGCGACTATCTGATCATTTCAAGAGAAATATCATGACTAAACCTGTCGCGACTATCTGATCATTTCAAGAGAAATCTGACTAAACCTGTCGCGACTATCTGATCATTTCAAGAGAAATATCATGACTAAACCTGTCGCGACTATCTGATCATTTCAAGAGAAATATCATGACTAAACCTGTCGCGACTATCTGATCATTTCAAGAGAAATCTGACTAAACCTGTCGCGACTATCTGATCATTTCAAGAGAAATATCATGACTAAACCTGTAGCGACTATCTGTTCATTTCAAGAGAAATATCATGACTAAACCTGTCGCGACTATCTGATCATTTCAAGAGAAATCTGACTAAACCTGTCGCGACTATCTGATCATTTCAAGAGAAATATCATGACTAAACCTGTAGCGACTATCTGATCATTTCAAGAGAAATATCATGACTAAACCTGTCGCGACTATCTGATCATTTCAAGAGAAATATCATGACTAAACCTGTCGCGACTATCTGATCATTTCAAGAGAAATATCATAAACTATGAACTGAAAAGAATGCCATTTGACAACCGCGCGTATTTACTTAAGGAAATCAAAACAAAGTATAAATGCAGTTGTACATTTGGAACATTAACATGATAAAGACATTAATGGATGAATACGTCAATATACGTGTGTTATGGACATTATCTGAACTGCGCATTTTAACTCTTTGTAAGTCACATTTAGTTTTCAACATTCCTGTGGTCTTTCTCCCGTGTCCCGTTTATGTGTGCGTGTGTGCGTGCTTGTCATTAATTTTGTTATATTTTCACATGATTCAAACACAAACTTTCACTGACGGGGATCAAAGCCAACTAAAACTGAACTTTGCTTGGTAATGGCAAAGAAACATGCTTTTTTGATGTCAATTTGTGCTCACTTAGCTGGCAGAGTTTTGTCTCAACCAGCACACCAATGAAGTATTCTGAGATTATGCTAGTCTAAGTGCTACTGCTAAATGATTATCTATGAGTTGTTGTTTTTACCTTAATTTTGATTTGTTCATCTTCATTGACGAGAAAAATTGTTTACAAAAACTAACGCTACTAAAAAACATGCATGATCTTTGTAACTCCAGATAGCAACTATGTGAGTCTATATCCATACAGAAACAAGGATAATTCTAGAATATCAATGTCCATATATTTTCGTTTAAAGACAATGACCTACGGAAACTACAAGCTCTATGAACATTTTCTCATAAATTCTCTCAGTATCAACAGCAAATGGTTTAGAGGGAGACAAAACTAAAGAAATCGTGGCTCAAGTGCTTCAGAGTCCTTAAATCGGGCAACAATTTGTGAATATAAGTCAGAGCTTTTATCAGCATGTCTTTTCAAAGAATGTTATTGAAACTTTTCCCAAGGAATTCAAAGAGGATACATGAACAAAGGAGTCACAGTCGACAGCTTCTGTTATAAAGTTGACTTGGCTCTTAATGACTTTATTATTATATTTTTTCTGCGTTCGTTCTCAGTATCCGCTTTCCGAGCCCTGAACAGCACTTGTAAGTAGCAGGATGTAGTCCAGAGAACGGAATGCGTTGTGTCGCTAGCTTACATCTTGACTGTGATATTTTCACCTTTCAGTCCGACACATACGTCTTCGGCAGAATGACTTCACGCAGTCACACATTGATGTCATCACCAAGTTTCACCCTGAGTTTTAAGTTATGCGTTTATATTATAAACTAAGTCTATTAAAACGGCGAAATTACACACAAAAAAAGGAGCAATCTGATAAATGATAAACCTGCTTATCTTTCATTTCATTAAGGCATCAATCCCCTTCCTAAGTGAAAAAACACTTCAAAATATTTCAGTGACTCAGCTACCTAATTTATGTGCGATACAACAGTTCTCCATATTCACTTTCAGTCACTCAATCACCAAACTTCTGTGTGATACATCAGTTCTCCATATTCACTTTCAGTCACTCAGTCATCTAGCTCATGTGTGATACTTTCAGTCACTCAAGAAATGACAACAAAACATGCAAGTCGAGAAATGACAACAAAACATGCAAATCGAGAAATGACCACCAAAAAAACATACAACTCACAAAATTACAACAAAACATACAAGTCACAAAATTACAACAGAAGATACAAGTCACGAAATTACAACAAAACATACAAGTCGAGAAATGACAACAAAAATTCAGAAATAACAACAAAAAGTCACGAAATAATAACAAAATATAACAGTTAAGAAATGACAACAAAGGTTCAGAAATGACAACAAAAAGTCACGAAATAATAACAAAATATAACAGTTAAGAAATGACAACAAAACATAATAGTGTAGACAGTTGAAAAATTCCCCCAAAAAACATTATTAAAGTGCAGAAAGTAAACAGAAAAATCAATGTGCCCAGATTTTACCCAAACACTAAAAAGAATAAATAAGAGCACAATATATGCACGCCATGCAGACAGACAATCCCTCCACAATTGTTCAATGATAACACATGACCAACAAATGGGAGACAAAAGATGTAAATGTCCCTACTGGTGAAGACAGGCTCGATATTAGCTGCGCAGATATGAATAATATCAATGAGAGCCTAGGAGGTCCAGTGGCAATAAAGATACAAATACCAAAAATATGCGTGATGAGAAAGAAGACACAAAGAAACACAACAAATATATAGATTCAGGAAAATAATATCAAAATTCAAAATCAGCTGCCCATAACTGTTGCTTAAACCCATTTAGGGTTTGATAGCGGGAGATTGAGAACGAACGAAGCCAAGCCAAGCCAGCTGACCATAAATGTTACTTAAACCCATTTAGGGTTTGATAGCGGGAGATTGAGAACGAACGAAGCCAAGCCAGCTGACCATAAATGTTACTTAAACCCATTTAGGGTTTGATAGCGGGAGATTGAGAACGAACGAAGCTAAGCCAAGCCAGCTGACCATAAATGTTACTTAAACCCATTTAGGGTTTGACAGCGAGAGATTGAGAACGAACGAAGCCAAGCCAAGCCAGCTGACCATAAATGTTACTTAAACTCATTTAGGGTTTGATAGCGGGAGATTGAGAACGAACGAAGCTAAGCCAAGCCAGCTGACCATAAATGTTACTTAAACCCATTTAGGGTTTGATAGCGGGAGATTGAGAACGAACGAAGCCAAGCCAAGCCAGCTGACCATAAATGTTACTTAAACCCATTTAGGGTTTGATAGCGGGAGATTGAGAACGAACGAAGCCAAGCCAGCTGACCATAAATGTTACTTAAACCCATTTAGGGTTTGATAGCGGGAGATTGAGAACGAACGAAGCCAAGCCAGCTGACCATAAATGTTACTTAAACCCATTTAGGGTTTGATAGCGGGAGATTGAGAACGAACGAAGCCAAGCCAGCTGACCATATATGTTACTTAAACCCATTTAGGGTTTGATAGCGGGAGATTGAGAACGAACGAAGCCAAGCCAGCTGACCATAAATGTTACTTAAACCCATTTAGGGTTTGATAGCGGGAGATTGAGAACGAACGAAGCCAAGCCAGCTGACCATAAATGTTACTTAAACCCATTTAGGGTTTGATAGCGGGAGATTGAGAACGAACAGAGCCAAGCCAGCTGACCATAACGATATGACTTAAACGGAAAATATTATAAAGAGGTAAAACCTGAAATCACCATTGTCGGTCCCGGCAAGCATAACACTGGGCAGTTGCAGCCTTCTGCGGATGTCATTTTGAAAAGGTCACAATGTAGGGTTGTGCATGGGATAGGCAGCCTGGTCGTGTAAAACACATTGCTAATGGAGTTGGACCATCGCAAGAGCACACTACAGTTCTTTGACACAGACTTCCATGGTGCTGAACGTATGATGATTAGTAAAGATAGTAGATACAGAGACATGAATGAGGTGAATAACAGAAACACAATAAACAAATGACATACCGAAAGAAATGAAAAATAGTTCATACAACCGACTCCATTGCAACGTGAGCGTCCCCAAAAGTGCTAGGTACATTTCATTGCTGAAAGTGTCGACAACTGAGCATGAACTCCGTAGCGACTGCAGCGGTTCCAAAATTGTCCCTTAGATTCATCAGGTACCCAGTTACAACTAATGGGAGAAGCAGTCATACCATGAAAAAACCCACTACATGCCCGGTTTGTCACAATGAGCACAAAGTGATTCGAACCTGGATGCTGCGATTATAAGCCAAGCTCACAACCCCACGCCACCCATGCTAAAAAGGGTACACTAGAATCAGGGTAAGTTTAATTTTTTGAGATGTACAGATGTAATAACTAACACAGAATAATCAACATAGTTGGAGATTGGGGAGAGAAAGTTGAGATGTTTAGGACACAACTTCAGAAAGGTTGAGGAGAGAAAGTTGAGATGTTTAGGACACAACTTCAGAAAGGTTGAAGGGGATGAAAGTTGAGACGTTTAGGACATAACTTCAGAAAGGTTGACGAGAGAAAGTTGAGATGTTTAGGACACAACCTCAGAAAGGTTGAAGAGAGAAAGTTGAGATGTTTAGGACACAACCTCAGAAAGGTTGAAGAGAGAAAGTTGAGATTTTTAGGACACAACCTCAGAAAGGTTGAGGAGAGAAAGTTGAGATGTTTAGGACATAACTTCAGAAAGGTTGACGATAGAAAGTTGAGATGTTTAGGACACAATTTAAGAAAGGTTGAAGGGAATGAAAGTTGAGATGTTTAGGACACAACCTCAGAAAGGTTGAGGAGAGAAAGTTGAGATGTTTAGGACACAACCTGATAGGTTGACGAATGAAAGTTGAGATGTTTAGGACACAACTTCAGAAAGGTTGAAGGGAATGAAAGTTGAGATGTTTAGGACACAACCTCAGAAAGGTTGACGAGAGAAAGTTGAGATGTTTAGGACACAATTTAAGAAAGGTTGAAGGGAATGAAAGTTGAGATGTTTAGGACACAACCTCAGAAAGGTTGACGAGAGAAAGTTGAGATGTTTAGGACACAACCTCAGAAAGGTTGACGAGAGAAAGTTGAGATGTTTAGGACACAATTTAAGAAAGGTTGAAGGGAATGAAAGTTGAGATGTTTAGGACACAACCTCAGAAAGGTTGAAGAGAGAAAGTTGAGATGTTTAGGACACAACCTCAGAAAGGTTGAGGACAGAAAGTTGAGATGTTTAGGACACAACCTGATAGGTTGACGAATGAAAGTTGAGATGTTTAGGACACAACTTCAGAAAGGTTGAAGGGAATGAAAGTTGTGATGTTTAGGACACAACTTTAGAAAGAAACCTAATAATATAAACAGGCATACTCTGGAATGAATTCCGCAGGTAAAGAGAAGAGTGCCACGTAGGTCAAGGAACACCAGACTAAGACTAAGTAAGTGGAAGCCAGTTCAACTGGAGTCATTTGTGTGAAAATCCAGAAGAAGCCCACAAACGGAATATGTATAGAGAATCTGTTGCATTACTCTGTTTCAAAGCAAACCAGGATTAAGTCAAGTGAATAATAAAATAGGCTTTCACTCAAGTTAATAATAAATTAGACTTTCAGTCAATTCAATAGCAAATTAGACTTTCAATCAAGCTAATAATAAATTAGACTTTGAGTAAACAATAAATTAGGTTTTCAATAAAATCAATAATATATTAGGCTTTTAGTCAAATCAGTATTAAATTAACCTTTTATTCAAGTTAATAATAAATTAGGTTTTCAATCTAGTCAATAATATATCAGCCTTTCAGTCAAATCAATAATAAATTAGGGTTTTAGTTGGCAATAATAAATGAGGTTTTCAGTCAAATCAATAATAAATTAGGATTTACGTGTCAATAATAAATGAGGTTTTCAGTCTAGTCAATAATATATCAGCCTTTCAGTCAAATCAATAATAAATTAGGGTTTTAGTTGGCAATAATAAATGAGGTTTTCAGTCAAATCAATAATAAATTAGGATTTACGTGTCAATAATAAATGAGGTTTTCAGTTAAATCAATAATAAATTAGAAGTTCATTCAAGAACAACTTTTAATACATTACATACATGCTCATTCAAAAAATGAAAATAAAGGACGATAAATTAGAAGATACAGCAAAAGCTTAACAAAAGTGTGTGACCCTTATGTGCTAAACATAATCAGGATGTAATTGGCAAAGAAATCTATGGGCATCAACTCGTTTAAAAAGATAATGAGTAAACTATAATATAGGTTCAATATATATTTTGAACATGCACTACAAACACAAGAAACAAAGGAAATCCAATTATCCTAGATAAATCAACAGAAGAGAACAAATAAAAATGTGGTATATTGAGGCACTTAAATGTAATTGGACCATAGGCAGTGTGCTAAAGGTGCAACTGGCTAAAGGGATATTTAATCTGCCACCTCTGAGATCGAGCAGTAACTGTCTATGTTCAATGTGTTCCAAGGCATGGCTGTACGTATCATTGTTAAAGTATCAGGCACAGCTGGTTCTAGTTAGTAGGTATGTCTCGTTGTGTTAGTAGCACAGAAAACATTAGTAATACATCAGTGCTTACAAAGGTAATAAGTAGACTGGCAAAATTATACTTCGGGCAAAATTATTTAACGGGAAAAATTATTTTACAAGCTAAATTATAGTTCGGTGAAAATTATATTGCGGGTAAAATTATGCTACAGGCAAAATTATTTTACAAGTGAAATTATACTATGAGCAAAATTATATTGCGGGCAAAATTATACTACTACTAAATATATGAGGTCATGTTCGGTTTGTTAGACCAAAGAATCCTCACTGCCAGTGAGAAACCAGTGCAAATCCTTGACAGGATACTTGATGCCTCCCTTAGAGACAAAAAGTTAAGTACAGCAAATAAGATAACTGGCAGACAGAGGACTACAGATTATATATAAGAGCATGACAGATCATAGATAAGAGCAGACTCATTTGTCAATTCAACATTGTATGCTCTAAGTTCCTTGATCTTAAAACTACTATGGTCACTGCTTATACAACCTCCTGAAAAGGAGAGACCAAAGCACCATTTTCCGACTTCCCACCCAACACATACTACTTAACAGCCACTTGAACAGAATCCAACCAGAACATACTCCAGAGTGCCGGCGGTGAACACGTTCCTATGAAACTGTTGAACATCATTTTTTTTAATGTCCTGCCCTTGCCAGTGTTAGGAAAGAGCTTCTTCCTCCGAGGCCAGACAAATGGAACACTTTGTACAGAACTAACTAATTAACTAACCGGTTACTAATACTTGCATATACCACTATATGGCATTGGGCCAAAGGGCAAGAGCTCATTGGCAGCTGGATCAATAACCAACCAACGAACCATATATGGGATAGGCATGAGTACAGTGGAAACTGTAGAGGGGGATGTTTACAAGGGAATGGCTAGGAGTACCACCAAAAATAGCAGATGTACTGCAAAAATTCCAAGATTGCACTACATTTCAAATCAGCAGTAGAAGAATACAAGGCGGTAAAAGGCAGACTAGAAATGATGACACAAGATTTGACAATATTTATCAGATGAGATAGTCATGACCATCCAACCCACACACATGACTGGCAGAAAGTGGAAGGCTTTGAAACTGAATAAGGTCATCTGTTACACTCAGACCAACAGACGTACATTTGGTCATGGCAACATTCGATTGTGGTTGAAAGCATCAGACAAAGAATAAAAGGATATGGAAATCTATTGAATCTGAGCGACGTAGAATATATAATAGATAACACAAAGTAGTGCAACAAGTTCAGCATGGTAAATGGAATATATGCGATAGAGCTTTACAGCAGTACTTGGCTTGGCTTGGCTTCATTCGTTCTCAATCTCCCGCTACCAAACCTTGAAAAGGGCTTAAGTAGCAAAATGTAGTCCAGAGAACAGAATGCGTTGTGTCGGTGTTTACAGCTTGACTGCGATATTTGCACCTTTCGGTCCAATACATTCAACTTCAGCAAGCATTTTTTAAGTACAGGGTTAGCATTCCCTCTTCGATCCCTTCTGCTTAGCCAGTCTGCCCTGTTGTAGCCTGTTATCTAGGATCACCGTGTGGAGGTGTAGAAGGGTCTTGGCAGCTCTGGTTCGCTGGCCCTGACGCTAGCAGTCAGTAATGGGTCGCTGACCGCTGCAGCTCATGCGCTGCTCAGCATCTTGATCCCATAGCAGTACTTGACTTGGTATGCTATATGGCATCTTGCACCTACCTATACGACTCAATTTCATTATCAGATCAAATTTGATCTCCTGTCAAGAAAGTTTGTAAATTGGGGAAAATTTGAGTCTACTAAATGACCACTGTGCAAATGGAAGCAAACTCTGGAACATGTCCTTCGTCATGGAAGGTGTCGCTAGTGTCTACCAGGATGGGGGAAGTGGGGAAGTTTCACTGCTGTCACTAAGTAGTTTCAGATGTCATCAGATATAGAGTACTACAACATTAGTTTTGGGTTAACTATGACTTTCTAATCTGGATTAGATTAACAGTACGCTTTCAAAATGACCAAATGGTGACCTGGTTAGAGTTGAGGCAAATGAGGTTCATAGCCAAGGCCCAAGCTTGTAGAAGTTGCAGCAGAAATTGGTTGCAATACATTAAGTGACCACATCTGTATACAACCTGCTGAAGTAGTTAGGCATAGAAGAACCATCAAGAACATGAGCAATGGATCAACCACAAAGGACAATTGAATGTAGGATAGTAAGCTTATATACACTTAAAATACTAATTTCAGCACCACCTCAAGCTAGAGCAGTGGACACGACTATAACACCAACCAGGCAACTAAAACAAAAAAATTAATGCAGTTTGGAAGAAAAAACCAAAAAAAACAAAAGTGAATGTAGTTTGGCAAAAAGAATAAAAATAAATTTTAAAAAGTGAATGTAGTTTGGCAGAAAGAACAAAAAACCCAAAAAGTGAATGTAGTTTGGCAGAAAGAACAAAAAACCCAAAAAGTGAATTGCAGAAAAAACAAAAAAATCCAAAAAGTGAATCTAGTTTAGCAGAAAAAACAAAACAAAAAAAAAGTGAATGTAGTTTGGCAGAAAGAAAAAAAAACCAAAAGTGAATGTAGTTTGGCAGAAAGACAAAAAACCCAAAAAGTGAATGTAGTTTGGCAGAAAGAACAAAAAACCCAAAAAGTGAATTGCAGAAAAAACAAAAAATCCAAAAAGTGAATCTAGTTTAGCAGAAAAAACAAAACAAAAAAAAAGTGAATGTAGTTTGGCAGAAAGAACAAAAAACCAAAAGTGAATGTAGTTTGGCAGAAAGACAAAAAACCCAAAAAGTGAATGTAGTTTTGCAGAAAGAACAAAAAACCCAAAAAGTGAATTGCAGAAAAAACAAAAATCCAAAAAGTGAATCTAGTTTAGCAGAAAAAACAAAACAAAAAAAAAGTGAATGTAGTTTGGCAGAAAGAACAAAAAACCAAAAGTGAATGTTATTTGGCAGAAAGAACGAAAAACCAAAAAGTGAATGTAGTTTGGCAGAAAGAACAAAAAACCAAAAAGTTAATGTAGTTTGGCAGAAAGAACAAAAAACCAAAAAGTGAATGTAGTTTGGAAGAAAAAACAAAAAAAACCAAAAAGTGAATGTAGTTTGGCAGAAAGAACAAAAAAACCAAAAAGTGAATGTAGTTTGGCAAAAAGAACAAAAAAACCAAAACGTGAATGTAGTTTGGCAGAAAGAACAAAAAAACCAAAAAGTGAATGTAGTTTGGCAGAAAGAACAAAAAACCCAAAAAGTGAATTGCAGAAAAAACAAAAAATCAAAAAAGTGAATCTAGTTTAGCAGAAAAAACAAAACAAAAAAAAAGTGAATGTAGTTTGGCAGAAAGAACAAAAAACCAAAAGTGAATGTAGTTTGGCAGAAAGAACAAAAAAACCAAAAAGTGAATGTAGTTTGGCAGAAAAAACAAAAAAAAACAAAAAGTGAATGTAGTTTGGCAGAAAGAACAAAAAACCAAAAGTGAATGTAGTTTGGCAGAAAGACAAAAAACCCAAAAAGTGAATGTAGTTTGGCAGAAAGAACAAAAAACCCAACAAGTGAATTGCAGAAAGAACAAAAAATCCAAAAAGTGAATCTAGTTAAGCAGAAAAAACAAAACAAAAAAAAAGTGAATGTAGTTTGGCAGAAAGAACAAAAAACCAAAAGTGAATGTTATTTGGCAGAAAGAACAAAAAACCAAAAAGTGAATGTAGTTTGGCAGAAAGAACAAAAAACCAAAAAATGAATGTAGTTTGGCAGAAAAAACAAAAAAAAAACAAAAAGTGAATGTAGTTTGGCAGAAAGAACAAAAAAAATAAAAAGTGAATGTAGTTTGGCAGAAAGAACAAAAAAAACAAAAAGTGAATGTAGTTTGGCAGAAAGAACAAAAAACACAAAAAGTGAATTGCAGAAAAAACAAAAAATCCAAAAAGTGAATCTAGTTTAGCAGAAAAAACAAAAAACAAAAACAAAGTGAATGTAGTTTGGCAGAAAGAACAAAAAAAACAAAAAGTGAATGTAGTTTGGCAGAAAGAACAAAAAACACAAAAAGTGAATTGCAGAAAAAACAAAAAATCCAAAAAGTGAATCTAGTTTAGCAGAAAAAACAAAAACAAAAACAAAGTAAATGTAGTTTGGCAGAAAGAACAAAAAACCAAAAGTGAATGTAGTTTGGCAGAAAGACAAAAAACCCAAAAAGTGAATGTAGTTTGGCAGAAAGAACAAAAAACCCAAAAAGTGAATTGCAGAAAGAACAAAAAGTCCAAAAAGTGAATCTAGTTTAGCAGAAAAAACAAAACAAAAAAAAAGTGAATGTAGTTTGGCAGAAAGAACAAAAAACCAAAAGTGAATGTTATTTGGCAGAAAGAACAAAAAACCAAAAAGTGAATTGCAGAAAGAACAAAAAATTCAAAAAGTGAATCTAGTTTAGCAGAAAGAAAAAAAACAAAAAAAAGTGAATGTAGTTTGGCAGAAAGAACAAAAAACCAAAAGTGAATGTTATTTGGCAGAAAGAACAAAAAACCAAAAAGTGAATGTAGTTTGGCAGAAAGAACAAAAAACCAAAAAGTGAATGTAGTTTGGCAGAAAAAACAAAAAAAACCAAAAAGTGAATGTAGTTTGGCAGAAAGAACAAAAAAAACAAAAAGTGAATGTAGTTTGGCAGAAAGAACAAAAAAACCAAAAAGTGAATGTAGTTCGGCAGAAAGAACAAAAAAACCAAAAAGTGAATGTAGTTTGGCAGAAAGAACAAAAAACCCAAAAAGTGAATTGCAGAAAAAACAAAAAATCCAAAAAGTGAATCTAGTTTAGCAGAAAAAACAAAACAAAAAAAAAGTGAATGTAGTTTGGCAGAAAGAACAAAAAACCAAAAGTTAATGTAGTTTGGCAGAAAGACAAAAAACCCAAAAAGTGAATGTAGTTTGGCAGAAAGAACAAAAAAAACCAAAAAGTGAATTGCAGAAAGAACAAAAAATCCAAAAAGTGAATCTAGTTTAGCAGGAAAAAAAACGAAAAAAAGTGAATGTAGTTTGGCAGAAAGAACAAAAAACCAAAAGTGAATGTTATTTGGCAGAAAGAACAAAAAACAAAAAGGGAATTGCAGAAAGAACAAAAAATCCAAAAAGTGAATCTAGTTTAGCAGAAAAAACAAAACCACAAAAAAGTGAATGTAGTTTGGCAGAAAGAACAAAAAACCAAAAGTGAATGTTATTTGGC
Organism: Ariolimax columbianus; assembly: GCA_036924085.1. Classification (NCBI taxonomy): domain Eukaryota; kingdom Metazoa; phylum Mollusca; class Gastropoda; order Stylommatophora; family Arionidae; genus Ariolimax; species Ariolimax columbianus. The sequence continues at coordinate 22,605,205 of JAVGWX010000003.1, forward strand.
AGAAAGAACAAAAAGCCAAAAAGTGAATGTAGTTTGGCAGAAAGAACAAAAAACCAAAAAGTGAATGTAGTTTGGCAGAAAAAACAAAAAAAACCAAAAAGTGAATGTAGTTTGGCAGAAAGAACAAAAAAACCAAAAAGTGAATGTAGTTTGGCAGAAAGAACAAAAAAAATAAAAAGTGAATGTAGTTTGGCAGAAAGAACAAAAAAACCAAAAAGTTAATGTAGTTTGGCAGAAAGAACAAAAAACCCAAAAAGTGAATTGCAGAAAAAACAAAAAATCCAAAAAGTGAATCTAGTTTAGCAGAAAAAACAAAACAAAAAAAAAGTGAATGTAGTTTGGCAGAAAGAACAAAAAACCAAAAGTGAATGTAGTTTGGCAGAAAGACAAAAAACCCAAAAAGTTAATGTAGTTTGGCAGAAAGAACAAATAAACCAAAAAGTGAATGTAGTTTGGCAGAAAGAACAAAAAAACCAAAAAGTGAATGTAGTTTGGCAGAAAGAACAAAAAATCCAAAAAGTGAATTGCAGAAAGAACAAAAAATCCAAAAAGTGAATCTAGTTTAGCAGAAAAAACAAAACAAAAAAAAAGTGAATGTAGTTTGGCAGAAAGAACAAAAAACCAAAAGTGAATGTTATTTGGCAGAAAGAACAAAAAACCAAAAAGTGAATTGCAGAAAGAACAAAAAATCCAAAAAGTGAATCTAGTTTAGCAGAAAGAAAAAAACCAAAAAAAAGTGAATGTAGTTTGGCAGAAAGAACAAAAAACCAAAAGTGAATGTTATTTGGCAGAAAGAACAAAAAACCAAAAAGTGAATGTAGTTTGGCAGAAAGAACAAAAAACCAAAAAGTGAATGTAGTTTGGCAGAAAAAACAAAAAAAAACAAAAAGTGAATGTAGTTTGGCAGAAAGAACAAAAAAACCAAAAAGTGAATGTAGTTTGGCAGAAAGAACAAAAAAACCAAAAAGTGAATGTAGTTTGGCAGAAAGAACAAAAAAAACAAAAAGTGAATGTAGTTTGGCAGAAAGAACAAAAAACCCAAAAAGTGAATTGCAGAAAAAACAAAAAATCCAAAAAGTGAATCTAGTTTAGCAGAAAAAACAAAACAAAGAAAAAGTGAATGTAGTTTGGCAGAAAAAACAAAAAACCAAAAGTGAATGTAGTTTGGCAGAAAGACAAAAACCCAAAAAGTGAATGTAGTTTGGCAGAAAGAACAAAAAACCCCAAAAGTGAATTGCAGAAAGAACAAAAAATCCAAAAAGTGAATCTAGTTAAGCAGAAAAAACAAAACAAAAAAAAAGTGAATGTAGTTTGACAGAAAGAACAAAAAACCAAAAGTGAATGTTATTTGGCAGAAGGAACAAAAAACCAAAAAGTGAATGTAGTTTGGCAGAAAGAACAAAAAACCAAAAGTGAATGTAGTTTGGCAGAAAGAACAAAAAAAACAAAAAGTGAATGTAGTTTGGCAGAAAGAACAAAAAAACCAAAAAGTGAATGTAGTTTGGCAGAAAGAACAAAAAACCCAAAAAGTGAATTGCAGAAAAAACAAAAAATCCAAAAAGTGAATCTAGTTTAGCAGAAAAAACAAAACAAAAAAAAAGTGAATGTAGTTTGGCAGAAAGAACAAAAAACCAAAAGTGAATGTTATTTGGCAGAAAGAACAAAAAACCAAAAAGGGAATTGCAGAAAGAACAAAAAATCCAAAAAGTGAATCTAGTTTAGCAGAAAAAAAAAACCCAAAAAAAAGTGAATGCAGTTTGGCAGAAAGAACAAAAAACAAAAAGTGAATGTTATTTGGCAGAAAGAACAAAAAACAAAAAGGGAATTGCAGAAAGAACAAAAAATCCAAAAAGTGAATCTAGTTTAGCAGAAAAAACAAAACCACAAAAAAGTGAATGTAGTTTGGCAGAAAGAACAAAAAACCAAAAGTGAATGTTATTTGGCAGAAAGAACAAAAAGCCAAAAAGTGAATGTAGTTTGGCAGAAAGAACAAAAAACCAAAAAGTGAATGTAGTTTGGCAGAAAAAACAAAAAAAACCAAAAAGTGAATGTAGTTTGGCAGAAAGAACAAAAAAACCAAAAAGTGAATGTAGTTTGGCAGAAAGAACAAAAAAAATAAAAAGTGAATGTAGTTTGGCAGAAAGAACAAAAAAACCAAAAAGTTAATGTAGTTTGGCAGAAAGAACAAAAAACCCAAAAAGTGAATTGCAGAAAAAACAAAAAATCCAAAAAGTGAATCTAGTTTAGCAGAAAAAACAAAACAAAACAAAAGTGAATGTAGTTTGGCAGAAAGAACAAAAAACCAAAAGTGAATGTAGTTTGGCAGAAAGACAAAAAACCCAAAAAGTTAATGTAGTTTGGCAGAAAGAACAAATAAACCAAAAAGTGAATGTAGTTTGGCAGAAAGAACAAAAAAACCAAAAAGTGAATGTAGTTTGGCAGAAAGAACAAAAAACCCAAAAAGTGAATTGCAGAAAGAACAAAAAATCCAAAAAGTGAATCTAGTTTAGCAGAAAAAACAAAACAAAAAAAAAGTGAATGTAGTTTGGCAGAAAGAACAAAAAACCAAAAGTGAATGTTATTTGGCAGAAAGAACAAAAAACCAAAAAGTGAATTGCAGAAAGAACAAAAAATCCAAAAAGTGAATCTAGTTTAGCAGAAAGAAAAAAACCAAAAAAAAGTGAATGTAGTTTGGCAGAAAGAACAAAAAACCAAAAGTGAATGTTATTTGGCAGAAAGAACAAAAAACCAAAAAGTGAATGTAGTTTGGCAGAAAGAACAAAAAACCAAAAAGTGAATGTAGTTTGGCAGAAAAAACAAAAAAAAACAAAAAGTGAATGTAGTTTGGCAGAAAGAACAAAAAAACCAAAAAGTGAATGTAGTTTGGCAGAAAGAACAAAAAAACCAAAAAGTGAATGTAGTTTGGCAGAAAGAACAAAAAAAACAAAAAGTGAATGTAGTTTGGCAGAAAGAACAAAAAACCCAAAAAGTGAATTGCAGAAAAAACAAAAAATCCAAAAAGTGAATCTAGTTTAGCAGAAAAAACAAAACAAAGAAAAAGTGAATGTAGTTTGGCAGAAAAAACAAAAAACCAAAAGTGAATGTAGTTTGGCAGAAAGACAAAAACCCAAAAAGTGAATGTAGTTTGGCAGAAAGAACAAAAAACCCCAAAAGTGAATTGCAGAAAGAACAAAAAATCCAAAAAGTGAATCTAGTTAAGCAGAAAAAACAAAACAAAAAAAAAGTGAATGTAGTTTGACAGAAAGAACAAAAAACCAAAAGTGAATGTTATTTGGCAGAAGGAACAAAAAACCAAAAAGTGAATGTAGTTTGGCAGAAAGAACAAAAAACCAAAAGTGAATGTAGTTTGGCAGAAAGAACAAAAAAAACAAAAAGTGAATGTAGTTTGGCAGAAAGAACAAAAAAACCAAAAAGTGAATGTAGTTTGGCAGAAAGAACAAAAAACCCAAAAAGTGAATTGCAGAAAAAACAAAAAATCCAAAAAGTGAATCTAGTTTAGCAGAAAAAACAAAACAAAAAAAAAGTGAATGTAGTTTGGCAGAAAGAACAAAAAACCAAAAGTGAATGTTATTTGGCAGAAAGAACAAAAAACCAAAAAGGGAATTGCAGAAAGAACAAAAAATCCAAAAAGTGAATCTAGTTTAGCAGAAAAAAAAAACCCAAAAAAAAGTGAATGCAGTTTGGCAGAAAGAACAAAAAACAAAAAGTGAATGTTATTTGGCAGAAAGAACAAAAAGCCAAAAAGTGAATGTAGTTTGGCAGAAAGAACAAAAAACCAAAAAGTGAATGTAGTTTGGCAGAAAAAACAAAAAAAAACAAAAAGTGAATGTACTTTGGCAGAAAGAACAAAAAAACCAAAAAGTGAATGTAGTTTGGCAGAAAGAACAAAAAAACCAAAAAGTGAATGTAGTTTGGCAGAAAGAACAAAAAAAACAAAAAGTGAATGTAGTTTGGCAGAAAGAACAAAAAACCCAAAAAGTGAATTGCAGAAAAAACAAAAAATCCAAAAAGTGAATCTAGTTTAGCAGAAAAAACAAAACAAAAAAAAAGTGAATGTAGTTTGGCAGAAAGAACAAAAAACCAAAAGTGAATGTTATTTGGCAGAAAGAACAAAAAACCAAAAAGTGAATGTAGTTTGGCAGAAAGAACAAAAAACCAAAAAGTGAATGTAGTTTGGCAGAAAAAACAAAAAAAAACAAAAAGTGAATGTAGTTTGGCAGAAAGAACAAAAAAACCAAAAAGTGAATGTAGTTTGGCAGAAAGAACAAATAAACCAAAAATTGAATGTAGTTTGGCAGAAAGAACAAAAAAACCAAAAAGTGAATGTAATTTGGCAGAAAGAACAAAATACCCAAAAAGTTAATTGCAGAAAAAACAAAAAATCCAAAAAGTGAATCTAGTTTAGCAGAAAAAACAAAAACAAACAAAAAGTGAATGTAGTTTGGCAGAAAGAACAAAAAACCCAAAAAGTGAATTGCAGAAAGAACAAAAAATCCAAAAAGTGAATCTAGTTTAGCAGAAAAAACAAAACAAAAAAAAAGTGAATGTAGTTTGGCAGAAAGAACAAAAAACCAAAAGTGAATGTTATTTGGCAGAAAGAACAAAAAAACCAAAAAGTGAATTGCAGAAAGAACAAAAAAACCAAAAAAAAGTGAATGTAGTTTGGCAGAAAGAACAAAAAACCAAAAGTGAATGTTATTTGGCAGAAAGAACAAAAAGCCAAAAAGTGAATGTAGTTTGGCAGAAAGAACAAAAAACCAAAAAATGAATGTAGTTTGGCAGAAAGAACAAAAAAACCAAAAAGTGAATGTAGTTTGGCAGAAAGAACAAAAAACCCAAAAAGTGAATTGCAGAAAAAACAAAAAATCCAAAAAGTGAATCTAGTTTAGCAGAAAAAACAAAACAAAAAAAAAGTGAATGTAGTTTGGCAGAAAGAACAAAAAACCAAAAGTTAATGTAGTTTGGCAGAAAGACAAAAAACCCAAAAAGTGAATGTAGTTTGGCAGAAAGAACAAAAAACCCCAAAAGTGAATTGCAGAAAGAACAAAAAATCCAAAAAGTGAATCTAGTTAAGCAGAAAAACCAAACAAAAAAAAAGTGAATGTAGTTTGGCAGAAAGAACAAAAAACCAAAAGTGAATGTTATTTGGCAGAAAGAACAAAAAACCAAAAAGTGAATGTAGTTTGGCAGAAAGAACAAAAAACCAAAAAGTGAATGTAGTTTGGCAAAAAAAAAAAAAAAAAAAAAAAAGTGAATGTAGTTTGGCAGAAAGAACAAAAAAACCAAAAAGTGAATGTAGTTTGGCAGAAAGAACAAAAAAACCAAAAAGTGAATGTAGTTTGGCAGAAAGATCAAAAAAAACAAAAAGGGAATGTAGTTTGGCAAAAAGAACAAAAAACCCAAAAAGTGAATTGCAGGAAAAACAAAAAATCCAAAAAGTGAATCTAGTTTAGCAGAAAAAACAAAACAAAAAAAAAGTGAATGTAGTTTGGCAGAAAGAACAAAAAACCAAAAGTGAATGTAGTTTGGCAGAAAGAACAAAAAAAACAAAAAGTGAATGTAGTTTGGCAGAAAGAACAAACAAACCAAAAAGTGAATGTAGTTTGGCAGAAAGAACAAAAAAACCAAAAAGTGAATGTAGTTTGGCAGAAAGAACAAAAAACCCAAAAAGTGAATTGCAGAAAAAACAAAAAATCCAAAAAGTGAATCTAGTTTAGCAGAAAAAACAAAACAAAAAAAAAGTGAATGTAGTTTGGCAGAAAAAACAAAAAACCAAAAGTGAATGTAGTTTGGCAGAAAGACAAAAAACCCAAAAAGTGAATGTAGTTTGGCAGAAAGAACAAAAAACCCCAAAAGTGAATTGCAGAAAGAACAAAAAATCCAAAAAGTGAATCTAGTTAAGCAGAAAAAACAAAACAAAAAAAAAGTGAATGTAGTTTGGCAGAAAGAACAAAAAACCAAAAGTGAATGTTATTTGGCAGAAGGAACAAAAAACCAAAAAGTGAATGTAGTTTGGCAGAAAGAACAAAAAACCAAAAAGTGAATGTAGTTTGGCAGAAAGAACAAAAAAAACCAAAAGTGAATGTAGTTTGGCAGAAAGAACAAAAAAAACAAAAAGTGAATGTAGTTTGGCAGAAAGAACAAAAAACCCAAAAAGTGAATTGCAGAAAAAACAAAAAATCCAAAAAGTGAATCTAGTTTAGCAGAAAAAACAAAACAAAAAAAAAGTGAATGTAGTTTGGCAGAAAGAACAAAAAACCAAAAGTGAATGTTATTTGGCAGAAGGAACAAAAAACCAAAAAGTGAATGTAGTTTGGCAGAAAGAACAAAAAACCCAAAAAGTGAATTGCAGAAAGAACAAAAAATCCAAAAAGTGAATCTAGTTTAGCAGGAAAAAAAAACGAAAAAAAAGTGAATGTAGTTTGGCAGAAAGAACAAAAAACCAAAAGTGAATGTTATTTGGCAGAAAGAACAAAAAACCAAAAAGGGAATTGCAGAAAGAACAAAAAATCCAAAAAGTGAATCTAGTTTAGCAGAAAAAAAAACACCAAAAAAAAGTGAATGTAGTTTGGCAGAAAGAACAAAAAACCAAAAGTGAATGTTATTTGGCAGAAAGAACAAAAAGCCAAAAAGTGAATGTAGTTTGGCAGAAAGAACAAAAAACCAAAAAGTGAATGTAGTTTGGCAGAAAAAACAAAAAAAACCAAAAAGTGAATGTAGTTTGGCAGAAAGAACAAAAAAACCAAAAAGTGAATGTAGTTTGACAGAAAGAACAAAAAACCCAAAAAGTGAATTGCAGAAAAAACAAAAAATCCTAAAAGTGAATCTAGTTTAGCAGAAAAAACAAAACAAAAAAAAAGTGAATGTAGTTTGGCAGAAAGAACAAAAAACCAAAAGTGAATGTAGTTTGGCAGAAAGACAAAAAACCCAAAAAGTGAATGTAGTTTGGCAGAAAGAACAAAAAACCCAAAAAGTGAATTGCAGAAAGAACAAAAAATCCAAAAAGTGAATCTAGTTTAGCAGAAAAAACAAAACAAAAAAAAGTGAATGTAGTTTGGCAGAAAGAACAAAAAACCAAAAGTGAATGTTATTTGGCAGAAAGAACAAAAAACCAAAAAGTGAATGTAGTTTGGCAGAAAGAACAAAAAAACAAAAAGTGAATGTAGTTTGGCAGAAAAAACAAAAAACCCAAAAAGTGAATTGCAGAAAGAACAAAAAATCCAAAAAGTGAATCTAGTTTAGCAGAAAAAACAAACAAAAAAAAAAGTGAATGTAGTTTGGCAGAAAGAACAAAAAACCAAAAGTGAATGTTATTTGGCAGAAAGAACAAAAAACCAAAAAGTGAATGTAGTTTGGCAGAAAGAACAAAAAACCAAAAAGTGAATGTAGTTTGGCAGAAAGAACAAAAAACCAAAAAGTGAATGTAGTTTGGCAGAAAGAACAAAAAAAACAAAAAGTGAATGTAGTTTGGCAGATAGAACAAAAAAATCAAAAAGTGAATGTAGTTTGGCAGAAAGAACAAAAAACAAAAAAGTGAATTGAGTGGGGTAGAAAGAACAAAAAACCAGCAACAGGGGAAAGGCAACTTGCAGTCATGATACAAGAAAGTATATTTCCTTTTTCTACACCCCCCACCCCCAGAATCAAGACGGTATAGGTGCAAAAACGCTAGCTCCATTGGGGGGGGGGGGGGGGAGTATATTTCTGCCAATCAGACTACCTGGTGTTGCATTGCTCCTCCTTGATTTTCATATCAATAGAGGCAAAATTCAGTTGACACAAACTTAGAAATGATGGTCTGAAAAACATAATAGCAATGGGAAATATTGTGATGAAAAACTAACCCAAGAATATAGAGATGAGATAACAGCGAGATGGCTGGGGAAAAAAAAAACAGGAGTCCTGAAATGTTGGAAGGTCATGTATATATTTGACCAACAATTCCTGCATTTAGTTTTATAGATCTGCCTTCAGCGTTCACACCATCTGCAGATGTGTACCCATTTCCACTAAACACTCTACAGATTCTAGTACAACTAATCTTAATCATGTTCTTGTTGTTACATAAACAAATGGAATTAATTCCTCTACTGTATTTGCTTCGCACAATTATCTCCCCTGCAGTGATGCCGAATAATAATTAGAAGAGCGGGAAATATTTGGCGCACTATTCATAGCAGATTCCTGAAGTCTGTTGATTTGTCTAGTTAGATTCTGACATGAACACAAATACATTCCCTTCCTAAGCGTGAGATGATGCTTACGGAGAGTTTGTATACACGCAATCATCTAATTACTCGGGAGTGATTGGGCTATACAGACCGTAATACTTTGCTCGGAGTCAGCGTTTACCATTTTGTGAGTTTCGTTTTTGTCATGTTGTGTATAGTCAGTCCATAATATTTTGTTATGGTGAAAATCGAGCTGACTGAGACGTTGTTGTTGTTTTTATTTGTCGAAGCTACTCATGTTAAGTTCTTTATTCTTGACAATGTTTCTTTGGTAGCGGGTTACAGTGGGTCTTCTTAAATCTAAAGTAAAATGTGAGGCTTCTCTGTAGGTTGACCCATATTGGCACGGCTTGACAAAAGCGCTCGTCTGCTCGTCCGTGACAAGTCAAAATGTTTGCTTGACGAGTAAAACAAATCCTTTTTAAATCGTTAATTACGTTTTTAATCATTACTACATAACGACTCTCGCAAGATTATTAATGATATTACAGTTAGAATAGATTGTACATAAGCTGGTTTATGATGGTCAATCTAAACGGACCTCCACTGCCACAATTTAAGCTTACTAAAGCCATCGGTAAATGGTACTGAAGTGTTGAAACTACCAAGTATGTTCAAGGACACACGCAATGCCTCTGACAGTAGTGCGTTTATTCTTAAGAAGAGATAGACTAATACTGTTAAGTAATGCAACATATTTTGGTTTTGTATGCATTTGTTTGTAGAAATAAAGTTCAATGAGTGCCTAGTTTAAATGTATTAAGATCAATTGCATGACTGTAGTCTGGTTACGCCGACTGGTGACATTTTTGACTGACTGGTGAACCACCCACAATTTTGTCACGCCCTGTAAATGGGGATCACAATGTCGATCCCCACCTCGTTTCTGGGAGCGCTACGAGGACGAGAGGTGGGGGTCTCGGTCAGTATGTTTCACCTGACTCTGGTGTAAGACTTCGAACCGAACCTGGTCAAATGATTAACTACCCTGCCTTCAACACATCAATACATCTTCTGCTCTATTTTGGAGGGTAACATACACATATAAATAAGTGCATACAGACGCTGGTCGGGGTAACCAGGCATTGAAAAGATCGTATCGACTAAAGTTCTCATGCACCGATGAATGCACATGTGCAACAGGGGGATAGAATCCAGAGCATATTCTACAGGAATGTCCACTCTACAGGGAAATGATTTGACAGATCAGGTCAGAGGGTGCGGAGCTGAGACAACAGCTGTGGAGCAGCCGCTCCGACCTGGTGAAGACTACAGACCTCATCATGTCGACTGACCTGCACATATAGTGTGACCAAAGATCCTGAACGCAAAGAGAAAATTTCGAAGGTTTCCGATTGTTCATTAAGAGATGATATAAGAATAGATACAAAGTGGAATAAGCAATATGTGAGATACAGAAGAGATGATATAAGAATAGATACAAAGTGGAATAAGCAATATGTGAGATACAGAAGAGATGATAGAAGAATAGATACAAAGTGGAATAAGCAATATGTGAGATACAGAAGAGATGATAGAAGAATAGATACAAAGTGGAATAAGCAATATGTGAGATACAGAAGAGATGATAGAAGAATAGATACAAAGTGGAATAAGCAATATGTGAGATACAGAAGAGATGATAGAAGAATAGATACAAAGTGGAATAAGCAATATGTGAGATACAGAAGAGATGATAGAAGAATAGATACAAAGTGGAATAAGCAATATGTGAGATACAGAAGAGATGATAGAAGAATAGATACAAAGTGGAATAAGCAATATGTGAGATACAGAAGAGGAGATCGGTGACTTCATTCATCCATCACCACTTAGCTCTAACTCAGCAATGCGTAAGGTTCATTGCAGGAGCATATGCCAAGGCGAGAGGGGCGCGTTAACTCACTTCACAACGAGTAAGTCCCTATTGTCTGTGGTAACAGCGTACCTCTCTCGGTTCGAATCACGTATGGAGACTTAAAAAAACCCGGGTCGTGATTTTAATCGGAGACCGCTTCTCCAGTCAACCTAGATGTAAATGGGTACCTGACGCATGAGCTAGGGAAAGTAAAAACAGCAAGGAAGTACACTGGCCACCCCACCTCTCACAGAATGCGGCTTAGTACACTGGAGTCTTCAAAAACTCAATTTCCAACCAGGGGTTAATTCTGCTGAAATTCCACTTTACTTTTTTTTTTATGCCAAGGCATGTTGAGTACATGCAGTGTTACCGTAGCAATGTGTTTTTGAGGTTGCTAGGTTCATGCACAATCCTATATAGTCACGAGAGCCGTTTAATGGAGCGATGATAATAAATCACGTTCGAGAAACATATAAAGGAGATCAGATAAAGAGGCGATTGTTGAGAAAGTTCTTGTAGGATATCTAGCACAGTTATCCCACAATATGAGGAGCGGCAGACCGAGTGGTCTGGATGTTGCTCTGACCACGAGGGCAAGCGTTCAAATCTCGATAAGAGCAGCGCATGAGCTGCAGTGGTCAGCGACCCATAGCTGACTGCTAGCATCAGGGCTAGCAAAACAGAGCTGCCAAGACCCTTCTACACCTCCACGCGGTGATCCTGGATAACAGGCTGCAGCAGGGCAGACTGGCTAAGGAGAAGGGATCGAAGAGGGAATGCTAACCCGGTACTAAAAAATATGCTTGCTGAAGTCGGATGTGTTGGACCGAAAGGTGCAAATATCGCAGTCAAGCTGTAAACTACGACACAAAGCATTCTTTTCTCTGGACTACATTCTGCTACTTAAGCCCTTTCAGCGTTTGGTAGCGGGAGATTGAGAATGAACTAAGCCAAGCCAAGCCAAGCCAAATCTCGATAAGGCATAGTTCTTTTTCACTATCGGAGATCAAACATTTTTTTAAAATCTAGCATGTACAATGCGTGGCGCAAGCAGCATTTATTCCTCAGCGCTACTATACATACTCCTGAATTCAACAATAGGACTAAACAATGTAATGGTGGGATGATGTTTAGTTTTATGACATAACTAAGAACAGCCAGTGCAGAAATATGCCCGTTAATTGAACTGTACAACATGAAAGAAACAAGGAAATCTAATAATTGAAGAATCTCTCCCTTCGCGCACCCCAAGACTGTTTCACATTTCCTGCCCATCTCTTCTCCCCCCAACCCCCCCCCCATACAAACCAAATACAAACATCACCCCCCCCCCCCCCCGCCCCCCCCCCCCCCCCCCGCTCCCTACAAAGATGCAATCAAAAACATACATTTTAATTTCAATGTCCCATAGACAACAAGCAAAAATAGAGCTCTGTGTTGAATTTTGAGGTTACAAACATGCTAGGTTCGCTAATTATGCATAGTCCTCATTCATTTACTGACCGATCAATGGCATTAGCTTAGTTAACTGTAAGTGACTTCTTCTTCTGCGTTCGTTCTGAATCTCCAGCTGCCAAGCCCTGAATAGGGCTTTGCAAGTAGCCGGATGTAGTCCTGAGAACGGAATGCGATATGTGCACCTTTCGGTCCGACACACCCGTCTTCGTCAGCCTATAAGTGACGTCACAAAGTATCGAGACTTTGCGTTACTAAGTCACTTCCATACAACGCAATTTTGGCAATTTGTGAAGTTTGTTGTGAGAATAATACACAATAGTAGACAACATATTTGGCACAAAAGGGATATAGGAAACCAAACTTATGGGATTATGTAATTATATGATAAACAGTATGGCTGTCAGTGGCAGGGATAACATTCAGGAAGGGTTGATAACATTCAGGCAGGGTTGATAACATTCAGGAAGGGTTGATAACATTCAGGCAGGGTTGATAACATTCGGGCAGGGTTGATAACATTCAGGCAGGGTTGATAACATTCGGGCAGGGTTGATAACATTCGGGCAGGGTTGATAACATTCGGACAGGGTTGATAACATTCAGGCAGGGTTGATAACATTCAGGCAGGGTTGATAACATTCGGGCAGGGTTGATAACATTCTTGCAGGGTTGATAACATTCGGGCAGGGTTGATAACATTCGGACAGGGTTGATAATATTCGGGCAGAATTGATAACATTCGGGCAGGGTTGATAACATTCGGACAGGGTTGATAATATTCGGGCAGGATTAATAACATTCGGGCAGGGTTGATAACATTCAGGCAGGGTTAATAACATTCGGGCAGGATTGATAACATTCGGGCAGGGTTGATAACATTCAGGCAGGGTTGATAACATTCGGGCAGGGTTGATAACATTCGGGCAGGGTTGATAACATTCGGGCAGGGTTGATAACATTCGGGCAGGGTTGATAACATTCGGGCAGGGTTGATAACATTCGGGCAGGGTTGATAACATTCGGGCAGGGTTGATAACATTCGGGCAGGGTTGATAACATTCGGGCAGGGTTGATAACATTCAGACAGGGTTGACAACATTCAGGCAGGGTTGATAACATTCGGGCAGGGTTGTTAACATTCGGGCAGGGTTGTTAACATTCGGGCAGGGTTGATAACATTCGGGCAGGGTTGATAACATTCGGGCAGGGTTGATAACATTCAGGCAGGGTTGATAACATTCGGGCAGGGTTGATAACATTCGGGCTGGGTTGATAACATTCGGGCAGGGTTGATTACATTCAGGCAGGATTGATAACATTCGGGCAGGGTTGATAACATTCGGGCAGGGTTGATAACATTCGGGCAGGATTGATAACATTCGGGCAGGGTTAATAACATTCGGGCATGATTGATAACATTCGGGCAGGGTTGATAACATTTAGGCAGGGTTGATAACATTCGGGCAGGGTTGATAACATTCGGGCAGGGTTGATAACATTCGGACAGGGTTGAGAACATTCGGGCAGGGTTGATAACATTCGGGCAGGGTTGATAACATTCGGACAGGGTTGATAACATTCGGGCAGGGTTGATAACATTCGGGCAGGGTTGATAACATTCAGGCAGGGTTGATAACATTCGGGCAGGGTTGATTACATTCGGGCTGGGTTGATAACATTTGGGCAGGGTTGATTACATTCAGGCAGGGTTGATAACATTCGGGCAGGGTTGATAACATTCGGGCAGGGTTGATAACATTCAGGCAGGGTTGTTAACATTCGGGCAGGGTTGTTAACATTCGGGCAGGGTTGATAACATTCGGGCAGGGTTGATAACATTCGGGCAGGGTTGATAACATTCAGGCAGGGTTGATAACATTCGGGCAGGGTTGATAACATTCGGGCTGGGTTGATAACATTCGGGCAGGGTTGATTACATTCAGGCAGGGTTGATAACATTCGGGCAGGGCTGATAACATTCGGGCAGGGTTGATAACATTCGGGCTGGGTAGTTCTGGAGATAAGTTATCTACGCCCGTTGGTGTGACACATAATGATAGTGACGACCATATACGACGGTCTGAGTAAAAATGGACATACTGAGCTGAACACACTAATGCTGGATATGTGGATGATGGAAATGGGACAGAAACAACCACTTGTAGTGATAACAGCGACAGAATGAGATACAGTGGGGAGCCAACTAAAGAAAGAGAGGGAGAAGTGATATAGGTAAAGAATAGTATTGGTACTATTATTATTAAACCCGTCACTCCAATAGAGGGAGGATATGGTCACACTACATGTTATCCGGGATCCATTTGTTTGCAGTGTGAATGTAATGGTGACGGTTTTTGTGCAAGTCTGGTTGTTTCCCTGATTGAATGTCTCGACCTCCCAGGAAGGGATCAATGGGACTTGGAGACGAGAGAGTTATGAGACGATCAGGGGTGCTCGAGGAAAACGGAGACGTCTCTCGGCTGTCTCGACCTCCCAGGAAGGGATCAATGGGACTTGGAGACGAGAGAGTTATGAGACGATCAGCGGTGCTCGAGGAAAACGGAGATGTCCGTCGGCTGTGCAGCCACTAAAACGTTACTGTGATGTTGAGCATGTTGTATACTCAGTGTCTGACCAGTCTAGTGGCAGAACATTTGCTTTTCAAGACAAAGGTACGTGGTTCGAACCCTGCACCTTTCAGTCAACACAGCTGTAAAGCAAGTCATTTGTAAATGGGTACCTGACCGAAGGTCAGATAAAGAAAGTCAACAAGGAAGGGACCTTCCCATCCCACCTCATTGAAGCTATGGCTTAGTACAACTCTTCATCCTCAACGGCAGAGTATGCTATATGACTTACAATTTTGTATAATAAATACTCAAGACAGCGAGAAAGAAAACTGATCACCCCACCTCATAAACAAGCTGGGGAGAGAAGACTAACGTCTGGTCAGGTAAGATATACTGATCAGATATGTTTGTCATGGTAAGGTAAAATATACTGATCAGACATGTTTGTCATGGTAAGGTAAAATATACTGATCAGACATGTTTGTCATGGTAAGGTAAAATATACTGATCAGACATGTTTGTCATGGTAAGGTAAAATATACTGATCAGACATGTTTGTCATGGTAAGGTAAAATATACTGATCAGACATGTTTGTCATGGTAAGGTAAAATATACTGATCAGACATGTTTGTCATGGTAAGGTAAAATATACTGATCAGACATGTTTGTCATGGTAAGGTAAAATATACTGATCAGACATGTTTGTCATGGTAAGGTAAAATATACTGACAAAGACACCCCCCCCCCCCCCCTTGTTCGTAGTTCTCCATGGAAAGTCTGTTTTATGGCCAGCTAGCTAACGAGGTGAGGGATCGACGTGATCCCCATAGTAGTGAGCGACACACAGATGAAGCCAAGCATAGCACAACCGACTGGAGGACCCCGGGTGCACCTTCATCAGCACGCTCGGGATGTGAGGAAAGCTACTGCGATCCGCCATCTTACGCCTCTTTCAGAGTACACAAAAGAGTAATCTTAGTCATTGTTGGCATTCAACATCAACATAAGCAAGCTGTGACTTCGTACAATGAAGGCTATAACACTTCATCCATGATAGCAGTGTCTGCTATGGGACTACCTTTACCCTTTAAACTGGAGTATGACGAGACGGGTTTTTGAACCCAGTACCTTTGTCACGAGACGTCGCCGCTCTAATCAGTAACCACTCAAACTCTCTATACGTTTTTTTTTAATTTTTGTTGCGTTCGCCTATTTCTCTATTCCCTAAGGCAGTGTGCGTAGCACTATGTTTATTTTGTACCTGTCGGCCCAGTGGATCCGACTTCGGCATGCATTTTTTGTGTAAAGATCTGCTTCCTCCTGCATTTTCTAAGGGTTAGCTTTACCGCGGTAACGGTGCTGTGATGGGTAGCGAACCCAGCACCTTCGAATTGTGAGCCGTGTGACTTAACCACTACCCCACGCCGCCCGCTTCTCTATACATGACAGTGAAAATTATGGGAAGTATGTCACACATTAACATAGCAGCAAGCTAGGGGGCAGACATGCTGGGGAAACCAAAATGGAGACTGGTTGTACTCACCCGTGGACCATGCCATTCTGTTTGTAGTTGACCTGGATGAACTTGCCGAAGCGACTGGAGTTGTTGTTGTGTACGGTTTTGGCGTTGCCAAATGCCTGGAGCATAGAGAAACGATAAACTGTAACCTCAGCTTTGTGTTGCCTACCTGTTTCACTCTAGCTCAGTCTAACACAGTTGTGCACAACCCTGAGGTCACGGCCCCATTTGGTGGTTATTATAGGGTCGCGACATTTTGTAATGGACGGTAAAGGGGAAACGAAAAACTCAGGATAGGTAACCGACGACGTGTGTAATATAAGCAGTAATATTACTACCCTTTGACAGTCCATTTCATTTCAAAGCTATTTGTACAGAGTTTTTCAAGCTATGATACTATTCATACAATTTTTCAAGATATGATACTATTCATACAGTTTGTCAAGCTATGATACTATTCATACAGTTTTTCAAGCTATGATGCTATTCACGATGAGTTTTTAAGCTATTTGTACGAAGTTTTTAAACGCTAATATCCGCACAGAGTTGCTTAAAGCTGTTATTTGTACTGAGTGTTAAAAGCTTTTCATACCGAGTTTTGAAAGTTATCCGTACTTAGTTTATACTTCGTACTATTATAGATATGAAGTTTTAAAAGCTATTTGTACTAAGGTTTAATGCTATACGTAGTTTTTAAAGCTATTATTCGTACATAGTTTTAAACGTTATTCGTGTGGAGTTTAGAAAGCTATTTGTACATAAGTTGTAAGGTAGTTCGTACAGTTTTTTTAACTCTTGATAAACGTTCTCTTGCAGTACCTCTTCTTATGCCCCAGGATGTACTGAAGAAAGTGGACCTGGATCCTCCTCGCTGTAGTGCAATAAAAGACTTGCCAGAATGTTTACCACTATCGGGGTCAAAGATTCGATCCCCACCTCGTTGGTCAGGGTGCTGTAACACAGCCTGTTTCCACCAGCACGGCGATGACGTAATGGGGGTATCAGTTAGTATGCTGTTCCTGATGCTTGTCAGGACACCCTGAGAGCCTTAGAACCATTGGTACAGTAACCCTGATATTCAATCAGACAGATTTCATGTCCGATGCCAGTTAGTCTGAATCTATCCTTCTCTTCTGGCCTGGACCAAATGCTCTATCAATCTCCCCATCTCATCTGTGGGTGTCCGAGTGGATGATGTTACAACTAATTACAGGACATCAAAGATTTAACTAGTATTGACCAACAATGTTATTACAAGGGGGAGTAAAAGAATAACCTCATATGGCATATTAAGGTTACTGAACAAAATATTCAGGTTACTAAATATAATATTAAAGTTACTAAACAAAATATTAAGGTTACTGAATAAAATATTCAGATTACTGAACAAAATATTCAGGTTACTGAAGAAAATATTAAGATTACTGAATAAAATATTAAGGCTACTAAACATAATATTCAGGTTACTAAACAAAATATTAAGGTTACTGAACAAAATATTAACATTACTGAACAAAATATTAAGGTTACTTGCTGATTGACCCTAACAAATTAGTATTCAATGTCCTTGACAAATGTACGAGTATATTGAAAAAGTCTTATTTTATCTGATATTTGATGTGGAGTGTAACATGGGGGGTATTTAAAACACAATAAAATGTCAGTAGGGTACCTACAGCAAAGTTTGCTCACCACTGATGCCCATCTGGATGTTTCAATCACAGGTTAATTATGTCATTGGCCAAGAATATTATGGAAACAGAAGTGACATGCACACCTGGATGTTTCAATCATAGGTTAATTACGTCATTGGTCAAGAACATTATGGAAACAGAAGTGCCAGGTGACATGCCCACCTGGATGTTTCAATCACAGGTTAATTATTTCCTTAGTCAAGAACATTACGGAAACAGAAGTGACATGCACACCTGGATGTTTCAATCACAGGTTAATTACGTCATTGGCCAAGAACATTATGAAAACAGAAGGGCCAGGTGACCTATCTTCAACCTTGCTACAAATGACAATAGCCAAAAACATGTCCTATATATAAGCATTGTTGCGCTGACACGGAAAAAAAATAACAAAGACACAAAGATAGACTTCATACTTCTCTAAAAGCACTTCAACCCTCTGATCACCCTTTCCATCTCTGTGCGTCGCTATTTCACTCTTTCTATTTCTCAATTCAAGTGCCATCTCCGCAACGAAGTTTGACTGCAATGGACCTCCATTATCCTCTGTCTCTTGTCTTGAATGTACTCTGTTGTCAGACTAAAATTAGTCGATCTTTTCATGTTGCTCTCCCACTTATATCGCTCCCTGCCTCTTGTCCGCCGACCTTCAACCTTCCCCTCCAGTATTGTTTTCAATAAAGTAAAGTAAAGTAAAATGTCTAAAATATTCAAAAGTTCTCTACACATTCCTACTCTCGTCAGGACGTTGCTATTTTTGTTTGTTTCTCTTTCCATGAAATGCGACACATTCTTCTGTACAAGGATATTTTGAGGACCTCTATTTTGTTCTTCGTTTGTTCATAATGCATGTTTCTGCACGGTATAATCACTCACGTTGAATATATTCAACACCTGATGAGTTTCATTTTTAATGTACTGGTTATTTGTCTAGATGCCAATATAATCCTTGTCATATTACATTATTATCTATATCTATCTTCTATTAAGGAAGAAATGACCGTGACTGAATTATCTTTTCTAATAGTACTAACTTTTTTAACGATCCCCTACTCGTCCTTTCTATTTAGATGCTCAAATAATCAAGATGAATGTATTGAATCATCTACTTCTTGCTCGTTATTTTGTTCCTGGCACTAAACATGTTGGTGCATAGGACCAAAACAGAATTTGGATGAGCCTATCCAGGTATAAGGGACCTTGAATCCAATTATCTACAGTGCTGTTTCAATAGCAATGGTTTTTACCTGATTAGTCGCCTCTTATGAGATGCTGGTAAGGAAACCGTGGTCATATTTTATTTACCCCAGAGACTACTCCAAATATTAGTATAGCAAAAACAGTATATACAGTGTCAGTTTCTGTTACAGCTTCTATAAATGGAATATTCATGACTGAATACAAATTTATATTATGCAATCAGAGGAGGCAGGAAGACTAACGTCTGGTCAGGCACAACATACTGATCAGACATGTTAGTCAGGGTCTGGCACAACATACTGATCAGACATGTTAGTCAGGGTCTGGCACAACATACTGATCAGACATGTTAGTCAGGGTCTGGCACAACATACTGATCAGACATGTTAGTCATGGTCTGGCAAAATCTGCTGGCCAAGATTCTCACCTCGGCTTCCTAGTAGCCCTCCCTGGAAATGGGCTGTTTTCATGGCAGCCTGGCTAACGAGGTGAGGGATCAATGTGATACATGTAGTAGTAAGCGGCATGCAGATGAAGCCAAGCAAAGCCCGGCCTGGAAGACCCCGGTCCACCATCATCAGCACGCTCAGGATGTGAGGAAAGTTACTGCAGTCCCCCACTTAACGCCCTTTTCAAAATAATAACCCTACTCATTGTGGGCATTCACAAACAACAAACAACAATTATGCAATCAGATTACCCAAGAGGATAACAGGACACCTTACTGGGGTAGAAATAATAGGACCACTGCATCTCCATGCATTGTCACAAAAGGCGACTAAAGTGAGTTGTACATTGGGCCACCACTACAATATTACGGAAAGTGCGCTGGCACTGGTTTCCAAAGGAGGCCAATTATAGGTGTGGTCCTATACTCCACCTGGAGCGAAAAAGGGGGTAGGCAGACAAGACGAAGAATCAGAAAATGACATTATAAAGGCCTGCCTAAAGAAGTGAACACTTTCTCGTTCGTATCAATTCAACGAACTGTGACAAATAAAATGTTATTTCATAATTATTTATATTTCACTTCAATGGGAACATGGAAGCTATCAATGCAGCTTCAACCAGCTTACAAACAGCTAGCCACAAATCATGTATGTGCTCTTGCGGTGGTGGTTTCTGTAGGCTTATAATGAAGCTGCTAGTCCCATGCACAACTTGTTTTACACACATACTGCGCACATGCCCATACACACGCCCCCAATCATCTGTCTCATTCGCGCTGAACATTCTGTAGCAATTCCATCTTACAAAGTTGCTGGTGCCAGGGTCATGTGCAAGACAAGATACAGTGCAAAACCTCCACCTAACGATGGAGCAGTAAACCTGGAAACAGTCTGCCACAGTAACCTGGCCAACTAAGTTAGGATTGTCACTGTAATCCACATGAGTGTGCTAAGAAACCTAGCATTGCAGTACCGCCAGGAGGGTCATCACCAACGTCTTCAATACTCCGTAGGATATAAGAAGGGCCACTACAGCTCGCTTCAAGAGACAATTCATCAGCACTGAAGTACAGCAACATTTTGCATGATGAAGGTGCTGATCCCATGCACTTCCCCTTTTAAAGTGACTTTTACGACATGCTAGCAAGGAAACAGAGGTCCTTTTCTTTCATCTCTGAGTCACATTGGAGTGCACACACACACATACACATACATACATGTGCCAACTATATCAGAAATGGCAAACTCTAGAGTACTATAACTAACCATGATTACCTCCAAAACTGGTCCAGCTCCTAATATTGTCTGTTCTACACCACTGCCATGTAATCCCTTGTGAGAAAGAGCTGTCAAATGGTGGAGCAGGAGATTGGTGCTTTCAGTTTTGCCAGATCCCGACTCCCCAGATATAACAATGCACTGGTTCTGCTTCTGTCGCAACATCGAATGGTAAGCGGCATCAGCAACTGCAAATATGTGTGGAGGTAACTCTCCCAAACGTTTGTTCTGATACATGCTGACATACTTAGGGTTGTAGATTGGGAAAAACTTGAACGGGTTGACGGCGATGAGGATGGAGCCCACATATGTGTAGATGTTCTTCTGGTTAAATCTAGCTTTGAGGTTGTGTAGCAGAGTTCGTTCGTTCAGATCAGGAAGACTGCACAAATCAGGGAACTCCTTCCCATTCAATGGTTGAGTGAGAAAAGATAATAAAAATGAATCAACAGCACTCTGGTCCCTACCTATCCATCCTGTCACTGGTCCCACAGGGTCTCGACGTCGTAAGTAAAATCGGTATCCATCAAATAAGCCACTTCCTCCAGCCTCATTTTCAGATGAGGTTACCAATTTTGGCCACAGAAGTTGCACAGCAACAGGATGTTCTGTGGAATCCAGACGACGTTCCTTACATAACTGACCCCCTGATGAAAACACTTCAGCCAGCTCGAACTGCATCCCTACATCTCTCCCACCTCCCAAACGAAACTTACGGCAAGCCACAGTAACCACTTCTTCAGCACTGGTTGTCTTCTCAGACTCGACTGAGACGAATTCGAGCTCATCACTCAGGGCTCCGGAGTAGATGCGCACCATGTAGGAGGAGTTGACGCTGAGACGTCGCGACATATGCAGCTGAAATATTCAAACACAGCTACTTCAGCTTTCAATAATAGACTGTCTTGGAGCAACAAGAAGCATGTTCATACAACATAATACACTGTAGTGTGAGAGCAAGAATGTAATTATGGGACAATATAATAAATGTCTATGAGATTAGAACTATACGATGAGGACAATGAAATAACATGAGGGCAATGAGATAACATGAGAATAATGTGATGAGGGCAATGAGATAACATGAGGATAATGTGATGAAAGCAATGAGATAACATGAGGATAATGTGATGAAAGCAATGAGATAACATGAAGATAATGTGATGAAAGCAATGAGATAACATGAGGATAATGTGATGAAAGCAATGAGATAACATGAGAATAATGTGATGAAAGCAATGAGATAACATGAGGGCAATGTGATGAGGGCAATGAGATAACATGAGGGCAATGTGGTGAGGGCAATGAGATAACATGAGGGCAATGTGATGAAAACAATGAGATAACATGAGGGCAATGAGATAACATGAGGGCAATGTGATAACATGAGGGCAATGTGATGAAAACAATGAGATAACATGAGGGCAATGAGATAACATGAGGGCAATGAGATAACATGAGGGCAATGAGATAACATGAGGGCAATGTGATGAAAACAATGAGATAACATGAGGGCAATGAGATAACATGAGGGCAATGTGATAACATGAGAGCAATGTGATGAAAGCAATGAGATAACACGAGGATAATGTGATGAAAGCAATGAGATAACATGAGGGCAATGTGATGAGGACAATGAGATAACATGAGGGCAATGTGATGAGGGCAATGAGATAACATGAGGATAATGTGATGAAAGCAATGAGATAACATGAAGATAATGTGATGAAAGCAATGAGATAACATGAGGATAATGTGATGAAAGCAATGAGATAACATGAGGGCAATGAGATAACATGAGGACAATGTGATGAAAGCAATGAGATAACATGAGGACAATGTGATGAAGGCAATGAGATAACACGAGAACGATGTGATGAGGCTACGAGATGAGGACAATCAGATGTGATACAGACTGAGTTTTACTGCAGCTCTCTACCTTGTAAAATAATGGGCTCTTACGGTGCTAGTACAAGAACTACATATGTACGTACACCTGTAGCAATGAAAGGATAACTTCTGAACCTCATGTGACAATAAAATAAACGCGATAAGCATAATAAACATTAACTGATATGACTATTACCAGTATCACTTCTGGACAAACTCTAACAAGATATCAATATCCTCCAGTCCCTTACTGTATGCTTTAAATGTATTTAAGTTGGCCATTGAAAGAATGTGCGGACACAGAAAGACACCTATGAATTATGGGAAAGATTGTGTCATTGACTTGATAATTAACACAATGAGACAAAATAGATATATAAACTAGAAGGTGACATCTCCAAAAATTAGAGATCTACATGATCTTGCCCGTGTCTTACCGGGAGAGCAAAGAATAGTAACTTTGGAACCTGCCAGACATGTAGTATGAGGCAATGAAGAGAGGAAACGGTTTGACATGGAACATGCTGTCTCATCCTCTAGCAGCAAAAAAGCCACAAGAAAAGACACTTCATTGGCGCAACACTCCAATCAACCATAGCTTTCATTTTTCCATGTTTGGATGTTTTGAACGTTTTTAGTGGGAGATCTCAATAAATATCATTTCAATGACAAAAACATGTTTGGTGGTAAAGTCGTCGTGAAAATAGTAAGGACATTTAACATGAGATTTTATTAAATAGGTGCAAAATATGATATAACAAAATATATGCTTTTGTACTGTGTCAATCAGATGACGGCTTACCGTTTGTGGTCGGGCTTAAACACGCTGAAAAAGGTATGTATGATGTTTTGGAAAACGATGTCTATCAAATATAGAATAATAATTTCTCTAAAATAAGGTGCCACAATAAAATCAAAAGTATTTCAGTTCCATATTAAGCACATGTCTTGAACAAACACATGCAAAGTCATCCTGCCCTGTGCCATGTCTTTCATGTTCCGCTGAATGTTTGTTCAAGCTCTCTTTTTAATGTGTGTTTTGGTCTGCCTCTACTTCTCTTGCCTTTGGGATTCCAGATCAAAGACTATCTTGTAATGACATCCTTAATGTATTTCCTATCCAACTCAAACACCTTCTTCTCATGTAAATTTTCACTGATATTTGTCTGGTAACAGCATAAGTGTTATGAACCAAAAGGAAGTTTCCGTGGAAATGTATCTCACAATGATACAATTAATGTCCAGTACAGAAAAACAACTTCACAACATATACTTGATCGTACATACATTTGTAAGCTTAACGTCATATCTGGCCATTGTGGCGGCGGCAGCTGGGACTATCAGCTAAGGCGCAGTGACAAACAGTATTCATTTCAGCATGGCTGCCAACGTGCATCAGACAATGTTAGCTCACTGATGTCCCATGACACAGATGACGAATGCACACAGTGAAATCAATGAAAGGTATGCTTGCTCAATCGCTGGTACCTACCTGAAATAAACAAATCATATGTTACTATTGAAAGCAACACGAAGTTTCTTAGTCAACCCAGCCCCTAGACTAGTCCTGGAAAACAACGCATCGAAAGATCAAAAGAGCTGACGCATGTTCCCTGGATCGAGTTACGTAAAAAACCTACGCCTGGGCACCACCTTTCTTACGCAACATGGAAGTCACTAAATTGACTTTGAACTGGCGTATCACAATGCAGGAAAAACATAAAAAGATGGGGGATGGGAAATGATAAAACGTTCGAATGTGGAGCAACACAAGACCACCTGATGATCTGTCCAAACCTCCCAGAAACTTGCAGTATGAACGACCTTCTGAGTTGCAACGACTAAGAATTTCATGTGGCGGAATTGTGGAATAATGATGAGAAACATAGTGTCTGAGACAGGAGAAGTAAGTAAGTGTCTGAGACAGGAGAAGTAAGTGTCTGAGACAGGAGAAGTAAGTAAGTGTCTGAGACAGGAGAAGTAAGTAAGTGTTGGAGACAGGAGAAGTAAGTGTCTGAGACAGGAGAAGTAAGTGTCTGAGACAGGAGAAGTAAGTAAGTGTCTGAGACAGGAGAAGTAAGTAAGTGTCTGAGACAGGAGAAGTAAGTGTCTGAGACAGGAGAAGTAAGTGTCTGAGACAGGAGAAGTAAGTAAGTGTCTGAGAAAGGAGAAGTAAGTAAGTGTTGGAGACAGGAGAAGTAAGTGTCTGAGACAGGAGAAGTAAGTGTCTGAGACAGGAGAAGTAAGTAAGTGTCTGAGACAGGAGAAGTAAGTGTCTGAGACAGGAGAAGTAAGTGTCTGAGACAGGAGAAGTAAGTAAGTGTCTGAGAAAGGAGAAGTAAGTAAGTGTTGGAGACAGGAGAAGTAAGTGTCTGAGACAGGAGAAGTAAGTAAGTGTCTGAGACAGGAGAAGTAAGTGTCTGAGACAGGAGAAGTAAGTGTCTGAGACAGGAGAAGTAAGTAAGTGTTGGAGACAGGAGAAGTAAGTGTCTGAGACAGGAGAAGTAAGTAAGTGTCTGAGACAGGAGAAGTAAGTGTCTGAGACAGGAGAAGTAAGTAAGTTTCTGAGACAGGAGAAGTAAGTAAGTGTCTGAGACAGGAGAAGTAAGTAAGTGTCTGAGACAGGAGAAGTAAGAAAGTGTCTGAGACAGGAGAAGTAAGTAAGTGTTGGAGACAGGAGAAGTAAGTGTCTGAGACAGGAGAAGTAAGTAAGTGTCTGAGACAGGAGAAGTAAGTGTCTGAGACAGGAGAAGTAAGTAAGTGTCTGAGACAGGAGAAGTAAGTAAGTGTCTGAGACAGGAGAAGTAAGTAAGTGTCTGAGACAGGAGAAGTAAGTAAGTGTCTGAGACAGGAGAAGTAAGTAAGTGTCTGAGACAGGAGAAGTAAGAAAGTGTCTGAGACAGGAGAAGTAAGTAAGTGTTGGAGACAGGAGAAGTAAGTGTCTGAGACAGGAGAAGTAAGTAAGTGTCTGAGACAGGAGAAGTAAGTGTCTGAGACAGGAGAAGTAAGTAAGTGTCTGAGACAGGAGAAGTAAGTAAGTGTCTGAGACAGGAGAAGTAAGTAAGTGTTGGAGACAGGAGAAGTAAGTGTCTGAGACAGGAGAAGTAAGTAAGTGTCTGAGACAGGAGAAGTAAGTGTCTGAGACAGGAGAAGTAAGTAAGTGTCTGAGACAGGAGAAGTAAGTAAGTGTCTGAGACAGGAGAAGTAAGTAAGTGTTGGAGACTTGACACTGCGGTATAAAACATGAGTCAGTTACGGTCACGTGAATTAACTTCACTTACTAGCTCCTCTTCTACCCTGGTCTGATGGAGCAAAGAGTAAGCATGTTTAGGTAAAACATACTTGGTCAAAGTAGTCTGGCCAACAAAGTGGGGTTTGAAACTGTAATCCCTTTAGTGGCGAACTTACTGAGGAGCTGAGCATTTCACTACATCCTGGAGGACCCAGGTTTACCTTTTCAAGTACGCCTCAGGATGTAAGAAGTGCAACTGTAACCCGATACCAAAGAAACGTCAAAGGTTAACGCAGCACAAGTAGCTACGGACAACATCAACAACTCTGTGGTGCAGCTTTTGTTCTTGTGGCTTAAAATATCTACCAGATCGGATAGCATGCCCTATGTCCAACGTTCCTTAGTGGCCTGATAGGATACCACTATTTTTTGCTGCACATTCGGGTCTGGTAATTCATGGATGTTTCAACCTAATTATATAAAGTAATTATATTCATAAACACAACAGAAGCATAGATTGAAAAAGGAATAGTCACGCAGATGACGCACTGACAAAGACTGCCTCTCCATACGTGGACAGGTGAGATGACACAACCATATATCCACAGATCATATTCAAGACAACTCTAAGCCAGATGTCTGACACTCATACCAGCTTGAGGGTCGCAAGAGGATAAGTTGAATGGCTTATGGACTGCATACATTATGTTTTCTTCTCATTTCCCCCATAACCTATGAGACCATTAGGGCACGACATATCACTGTATAATGAATTGTTTATTGTTAATGTTTGTTAACACATTTCCTTTGTTTACGAAAGAGTTTATTCAGCCTCAGAATTGCTTCCTGTCTCATATTCCAGTGATAACATCAATCCTCACAATGTGTCATCATATAGAAGTGCTGACTATCGTTCTACTCTTTAATCTCTGCTATTGTTTGAAGACACATTCAGTTTTGATGTTTAAAGCTTCAAATGTGTGTAAAATTACAAATTATTCTCCTTATCGGGTAAAAAGCTATTCTTCTAAGAGCGTTTTTCAAGACGACATAATAGGTAAAGAATTCAGATTTAAAAATACTGATCAACAACACTGTAGTTCTTCAAACTACATCTATGTTTAAAAAGGGGAAGGGGGCGGGGGGGGGGGAGTGAAAGAGAACAAGGTTCAACTAGTATGACTGCTCTTTAAAACGTTTGGTTTCATCAGTCACTATTAAAAGTGAAAATATAAATACTAAACCAGTATCGTTAGAAAACATGTAAAAAGACCCGCTTCTTGAAAGAGTAGAACATTATTAAGTTTGCTAAATGTGTCACTAAAAAAGCCAGCTTTTGCATGAAGAGATTAAAAACTTGCAAACGTTGATCTCACCGTGTAAAACGTGTTACTTGGATCTGCTGAAGTTGAAAAAGATGTGCTGATGTTTTTTGGCCAAAACGTGTCGAAAACTATTAGTGGGATTGGATAACATTCACGTTTTATTCTTGTTTTTTTGTGTGTTCATGATGGGTATTAGTAGTGCAGTACTGTTCTTAAATTGTTTTTGTTTTATGGAAGTCTGCTGCGGCTTGCGTTGATGCACAGCCCTGTTCCTGCTTTCTTTTATTAAATTAAAATCTGTCACTATTCCGTAAAATTCTCAATTTTAATCCATGTTTTCTTCTTATTTAGTCCCTCGAGTTAAGACATCGGCCTCGGGTGCTGGAGGTCGCGGGTTCAAATCATAGTGGAGACCGGGATTTTTCCCGTGGACTTCTTGTATTTCCTCTGATCTCTGGATAGTAGAGATCGGACGCCCGTGTACAGTGTTGCGCACGTTAAAAATCCTTCGGCAGCTGGAAAAGAGTAAGTTTAAAGCCGCTGCAAAATTATGTTTCTTCTTTTTCTGCTTCGTTCGTTCTCAATCTCCCACTAGCAAACACTGAAAGGGCTTAAGTAGCAGAATGTAGTCCAGAAAACGGAATGCGTTGTGTCCTAGTTTACAGCTTGGCTGCGATATTTGCACCTTTCGGTCCAACACATCCGACTTCAGCAAGCATTTTTTGAGTACCGGGTTAGCATTCCCTCTTCGATCCCTTTTCCTTAGCCAGTCTGCCCTGCTGTAGCCTGTTATCCAGGATCACCGCGTGGAGGTGTAGAAGGGTCTTGGCAGCTATGGTTCGCTGGCCCTGACGCTAGCAGTCAGCTATGGGTCGCTGACCACTGCAGCTCTTGTGCTGCTCAGCATCTTGATCCCAAAATTATGTTTAAAATCTACTCAATCTATTTCGGGATCCTCGCCGGTGCTACGGAGTTTGTGTATTGTGCTGAGATTCTCCAACAATATGGAGAAGAACACGGCACTTGTGTGTTAAGCCGTGTGCAAAGACGTTGGTTCTTCGACTAAACTAAACATTGGACCATGTTTCTGTGTTAAGGTAAATAATACCTTATGTTTGCTGTCTTAACTGTAGTATATACATTAAAGGTTTGTCCTATAGTAGGGTGTTGTCGGGGAACGAAGCTGTAAATAATGTAAGTATACTAATCCACATCTTGTTTGAGGTTGTTGTTGTCGTTGTTTCAAATGCCCACAATGAGTAGGTTTATTCAACTGTGCGCCCTGAAAAGGACGTTAAGTGGCGGGTTGCAGTAGCTTTCCTCACATCCCGAGCGTGCTATGAAGGTGGACCGGGGTCATCCAGGCGGTTGAGCTATGCTTGGCTTTATCTGCGTGTCGCTCACTACTATGGGGACCACGTCGATCCCCCATCTTGTTAGTCGCGCTGCTATAAAAACAGCCCGTTTCCAGAAAGGTCTACGAGGACGCCAAGGCGATGGTCTTGACCAGCATATTTTGCCTGACCAGTCGTTAGTTTGCCTTCCATTTAAATGAGGTAAGATGGCCAGTTCCTTTCATCGCTGCCTTTTTTACTTCCGTAGTCATGAGTCAGGCACTCATTAGAATTGGATCCACTGAAGCGCGACGGCTGTGAGAGATTAACCCCGTACCTTTTTCGTTAAAAAAAACGAGTCCACACTTAAACGCAAATACTGACAAGAAATTCATGAGCCAGAGCTGGGCAGCTGTACGGAGTTTTGCTTTAGACCCGGTGAAGTTGAGGGAGTTTGTTGCTGCCCTTGAAGACACCAGAAGTGACTGTCACTGATCAAGGAACTTCATTGGCGCCCGTCCTGAAAAGGACGTTGTGACTTCGTTTACAGCGATGCTGCGATATCTGTGACTTTCGGCCAGACACATTGCATTTCAGCTGGCTTTCTGGGGATGATGGGATTGCCTTTCCACTGCGATCCCTATCCCTTGGCCAGACTACACTTGTGACTAGTGCAGCCTGTTTCCAGGGCCGCCACGTGGAGGTGGAATAGGGTTTTGGTCAGCTATGGTTCTCTGACCCTGATGCAAGCAACCAGCTATGGTTCTCTGATCCTGATGCAAGCAACCAGATATGGTTCTCTGAGCCTGATGCAAGCAACCGGCTATGGTTCTCTGACCCTGATGCAAGCAACCAGCTATGGTTCTCTTACCCTGATGCAAGCAGCCAGCTATGGTTCTCTGACCCTGGTACAAGCAACCAGCTATGGTTCTTTGACCCTTATGCAAGCAACCAGCTATGGTTCTCTGACTGGTACAAGTAGCCAGCTATTGTTCTCTGGCCCTGGTACAAGCAACCAGCTATGGTTCTCTGACCCTGGTACAAGCAACCAGCTATGGTTCTCTGACCCTGATGCAAGCAACCAGCTATGGTTCTCTGACCCTGGTACAAGCAGCCAGCTATGGTTCTCTGACCCTGGTACAAGCAACCAGCTATGGTTCTCTGACCCTGGTACAAGCAACTAGCCATGGTTCTCTGACCCTGATGCAAGCAACCAGCTATGGTTCTCTGACCCTGGTACAAGCAGCCAGCTATGGTTCTCTGACCCTGGTACAAGCAACCAGCTATGGTTCTTTGACCCTTATGCAAGCAACCAGCTATGGTTCTCTGACTGGTACAAGCAACCAGCTATGATTCTCTGACCCTGGTACAAGCAGCCAGCTATTGTTCTCTGACCCTGGTACAAGCAACCAGCTATGGTTCTCTGACCCTGGTACAAGCAACCAGCTATGGTTCTCTGACCCTGATGCAAGCAACCAGCTATGGTTCTCTGACCCTGGTACAAGCAGCCAGCTATGGTTCTCTGATACTGGTACAAGCAACCAGCTATGGTTCTCTGAACCTGATGCAAGCAACCAGCTATGACTCGTCGGCTGTTGTTAGCTCATTCACCGCTGTATCATCGTCGTAGAAAACGGGCACACGTTTGAGAACACTGATCTGGGTAGTCCTATAACAGGTTCGACTGCTTCTATTTATCTGTCTATTAATCTATCTACCCAAAGATTCGGCTATATATCTATCCGAGTATTTATGTAAGTATACAATATATATATATATATATATATATATATATATATATATATATATATGGGCAGCTGAGACGCTGGCCCGGTCAGGCACTACATACTGACCAGGATCAACATCTCAATCTCTCTTCCCTATCGCGTTCCCTGGAAATAGATAGGTTGTTTTCTAGGCAGTCTGGCTAACACGATATGGATCGATGTGGGCGTTATGCAGATGAAGCAAATCATAGCAGAACCGCTTGGAGAAACGCTGTCCGTCATCATCAGCACGCTCGGGGTGTGAGGAAAGCTACTACAACTCACTAGGGTGCACAAAAAAAGAAAACGTACTCCTGTGGGCATTAAACAACAACAAATATATAAATTCGTCTAGCAGTAACTATCCTATTAAAAAATAACTATGTAAGGACATGATGTAATAAACTTGATGATATAACCGACTGTGAAGTAGCACGATGCACCATATTTGCCACAAGCTCTGTAAATATATTGTTTACGATCTAGCAATTTATCAACGTCCATCTTTAAGTGTGCTCTGTCCAAAAGTGCAAGAACATAATAATTCACATTCAATTTCCCTGCATGGCTTATCTGTTCTTGGATTATGTGTGCTCCAGATCGGCTGGGATCGACAGCATAAAGACAACGTGGTTGCAAAATCGACAACTCAATTATTGAGGAGCACAACAGATATGACTTTAACATATGGTTGGTTATTGATCCAGCGGCCTATAGGCTCCTGTCCTTTGGCCCAACTTTGACAATTAGATGCCCGAGTAAGTTTCATGGATGGTTCTCAGTGCAACACAGCCGAGTATATGATCTTTGCCAAATATAAATTATATAGTAAGAGGCGATGACTAACAGTAAGGTCTAATTCCTCTAGGGTAGAAGACATCCCAATTCAGTGCTATGCAACACTCGTTGGGAGATGTTGAGGTCAAGACTTATATTTGTTTACATGTATTTGTTTCAATGTGCTAGATCGAAGCTCAAATACCACATTAGGTTAGTCTGTTAGTCTGTTTCTTTATATATATATATATATATATATATATATATATATATATATATATATATATATATATATATATATATATACACAATAATAATAATAATGTGTGTGCGGGCGTGTGTATGTGGTTTTTTTATACTTGAACATATTATACCTAGAACGACAAGGCAGTTTAAATGTGTGTTACATGTTTCATATCCAAATGTAACTGATATTGCTGAATGTAAAAGAAATACTTTATTTAGACATGTTTTTTTTAACCACTTACTTCGTTCACACATGACATGGAGTCTTATCCACTGAAAGGTTTGTGCGTAGCCGATCTAACTCACAGCAATTCAGACTCAGCCATTCACACATGTTAAATATGTATAGCCGTATGGATTGGAAACAATGACCTCATATATAAAACAGGAATAATAGAGGACAACAACTCGATCTCCCAGAGATGAGAAGAAGAAGTAGAATAAGAAGAAGAAGAAGAAGAAAACGAAAAAGAAACAGAAAAAAGAAAGAAAAAAAGAAGCAAAAGAAAAAGAAAAAAAGAAGTAAAGAAGAAAAAGAAGAAAGAAGAAGAAGAAGAAATTTAATTGGCGAGTTATATTGGCTCGTAGCTAGTGAGATTGTTGACATGCCTGGTATCACCCGCCCGCCCCCCCCCCCCCCCCCCAGGTGACATCATTCGTGCAGCATCACTTTTACAAATCGTATCCTCACAAGTGACAGTAGATATCTCACATCGTTTGGACAGAACAACACGTGATATGTAAACAAGCTAAACACTAATTGTGTTTGGTATTATTTATTTTTGTTACAATTTGTATTAATTTCTAAACAGCAACGAGGGCAAGACGTTAGCCAAGAATGAAGATAGCACATGAATTGTTGAGAGAGAAAAAAGAAGAAAAAACCTAGTACGATTACAGATAAAACTGTAGACACTTTACTGGTCTTTTAACCATATCTCTATTTCCGTAGCTTTGACTTTTAATGCCATTCAAACTCTGACACGTTAAGCCTCCTTCTAAGAAATAGCCAGACACGCATCTCTCGCTTTCCTATGACTATCATTGCACATGTTGTCCAGAATTACTCACCAGTTACTGATGAGATCAGCTCAAGAAGAAGAGAGGGGTGAAGATCAGGAGTGTACAAAAAAAGAAGCGACGAGCGCTTTCTTGTATTGATATATCCAATGTGTTCCTATTCAGACAACTAGGTAAATAGCGTTCGTTTTTTAAACCAGACAGTCCCATAGCAGATACTATGGTAGGGCACCATGTACACATTTTTACAGCTGGAGAGACGCCAGGACCTCAAGACGAACACCGTTCTTGTTCTGATAAATTATTGCGCTCTAATGGCTCTTCCAATCTTACACCTAAGGTGCCAGTTTATACATTCTGGCTTAGATGATTCAGACTTTACAGTTAAGACATACTCACTAAGATACTCCAGACTTTACAGTTAAGACATACTCGCTAAGAGAAATCAGACTTTACAGTTAAGACATAGTCGCTAAGAGAAATCAGACTTTACAGTTAAGGCATACTCGCTTAGAGAAATCAGACTTTACAGTTAAGACATACTCGCTAAGAGAAATCAGACTTTACAGTTAAGACATACTCGCTAAGAGAAATCAGACTTTACAGTTAAGACATACTCGCTAAGAGAAATCAGACTTTACAGTTAAGACATACTCGCTAAGAGAAATCAGACTTTACAGTTAAGACACACTGACTAAGCCTATGCGGACTAACACAAGAACCATCATCCCCCTATTTGTTCAAACAGCATTGAAAATTGTCAGCAACATAAAGTCCATTAAACATTTCTTCGCTTGCAATACCTGGAATGCGTGTATAAAACAAACAGGTGTATGCCTGCTGCCAGGTATGTGAAGTAGATTATGTTTGTAATCTTCACTTCGCTTTCTAGGATCGTCTGATTAGTGTAATGGTAGAGCACTCGCTTTTCACGGCGACGATGTGCGTTCCAACTTCCATAACCGTCACGTCGAAGTCAACCTCGCTATAAATTGGTAACCGACTTACTGTTAAGGATGGAAAAGGCAGCGAGAATAGGGACAGCTCACCACATCTGACAAAAAAATTGTGGCTTAGTATACTGAAACTAACATTTCATTTCCGTCCAACGGTTAATCCTCCTTAAAGACACCTTTACCAGTTTTAACTGATTACTAGGGCTGGGGGAAAGTAAGTGGCGAGTGAATGGGTATTTCCCTATATTTCTAAATGTTTCCACAGAAAGTGGCCAACAATCTGCTCTTTCGACTGTCAACTTTCAAGGATTCTTTTACGTACACGGGACAGGACCTCCGAGCTTATCGTCCCTCTCCGAAAGGTCTAGGCGATTAATCTTACCTACCTTGCGACCAGAGGGTCGCTCTAAAAGTGTAGGTTCCGAACGACTGCCTGCTGTTTCGCTTCTTGAGAGGCTAGCGTCTCACCTCACTACTATAGCGCTGGTATTTATTATAATTAAGCACGCGCGTGTTACTGGTACCCCAACAGGGATCACAGAAAACCAACATTGCACTCTGCCAGGCATAATGTAAGAGGTGACTGGGGTAGGTTTAGCATGGCGCATGCTACAACAAAAGTGGACCTCTTCTACTCGCCACATTGGAACAAGAACGACCAAACCAGTCGGTTGAATTAAAGAAATCATAACTTCAACTCTTGGCACGCACACATTCCACATGGAGCCAGACACTCTCACATAAACTAGACTGTTTGGCAGTGTCAGACACATGTCTCCAAGTTTATGCCAGCAGTAAAGAGTCTAATGACAAGGCTAACAATGTCCAGGAACGACACACGGCGTAACACTGCACAGTTTAGGCGTGTTCTGCGTGTCCACTGTAAAAACAGTTATGTGGGGGTTTTTTTTAAATTGTTTCTGGGCTTCGAATACTTGGAATTCTGGTATGGAAACAGACAGGTGTACGTCTACTGCCAGGTAGCCGAAGGTTTTCCGTAGTAGGTTATATTTTTAGATTTACTTCCTGTGGCTTACTACGCCTGAAGGAAGGAACGTACACATTTATTTTATTTCCTTCGAATGTTTTTGCCCGGGCAGCGACAAATAGCATGCTCATGTTCTCTCTCTCTCTCTCTCTCTCTCTCTCTTACCCTCCTCTCCCTCTCTTGCCTTTCTCTCTCTCACTCCTATCTGTCTCTATCCTCTCTCTCCCTCCTATTCTCTATCCCCTCTACCTCCTCTTTCTCTCTATATCTCGTTCTCCTCTCTCTTCCTCTTCTCTCTCTCCTTTCTCTCCTCTCTCCCTTTATCTCTCTCCCAAATGCATGCTGATGACGGATGAAATGGACTCCTAGGCGTATAACGCAGAAGAACTGGACCTGTTTTCTAAAGACAAACACAGACATGCATTTGTTGCAGCCACTAATGTGGACAGGCGTCTGATGGCGAACGGGGGAAAAGGAGACATATGGTACATTGTTTTTGTAGTTTTCTTTTCAAAACATCAAGGCTACTCCGTAGACGTTTGACCATTCATGAGGTGACCAATGTCATGAGTTGGAAAGTCTTCTACCTTAGATGGATTAAACGTATCTACATGTGGTGTCTTACGATAGGCTGTAATAGTGGCAGCGGTCCTATTTTCATTTATGTCATATATATATATATATATATATATATATATATATATATATATATATATATATATATATATATATATATATATATATCCTTCTACTATAGAGATCGCACAGCTGGTGCTCTCTAGCGGATGCTCTCTGTTTAGTTATTCTTGTTGTTGGTGTTGATGAATGAGTAATATTACTCGATTGTGCCCTCAAACTGGCGTTAAATGGCGGGTTGTAGTAGCTTTCCTCACATCCCAAGCGTACTGATGATGGTGAACCTGGGTCCTCCAGGTGGTTGTGCTACGATTGGCGTCATCTGCGTGAGGCTCATTACTACAGGGATCACATCGATTCACATCTCGTTATGCAGACTACCTTGAAAACAAACAGTCTGTAGAGCGGCACCATTATATACGGAACTGTCCATGCTTTCCACTCGTGTGCATATATAGGCAGGCAGGCAGTAAGCAGATTGATAAGGTGGCGTATATTGATAATAAAGAGTCAAATTGAGTGACGTCAGGGTCAGGTGAAACATAATGATCAAGACAGTCTCTCACGTCCCTCGTGCTTCTGGAAATAGGCCGTGTCACTGCAGACTTGCCATCCAGGTGGGGATCAACCCTGCAATCTCTATAATGAGCCTTGAATTGCACTACAGCCAGGAGGACCCCGGTCTGCCTTATATAGTACGCCTCACGTCGTTAGAAGAGTCAATGTAACCAGATACGAAAGACGTCGTCAACTGAACTCAGCAGGAGTAACTTCCAACAACAGACAGAGAATGAAATAGTTTGTACACACAGCAATAAAGCTTTCACAGCTACCGCCTCACGAACCTGTGTCGCCAGAAAAGAAGACGTCGTAGAAAGAACGAAACCAAACAAAAGATAGGCAGACCAGTAAATATGAAGATAACAAATTACGGCCACACCGACGGTGCACAAAAGACGTCTGTATCTCATCACGACGTCTGATGACTGGATAAATGACATAAGTGGATAGTTGGCGTTAAATTATAAAGCTAAATATAACTGACGTCATATGACACAGTATCTGCATGGAGCCAACACAAACAATCAATGTCTAATATGAAAACAGTTTATTTACAACTAAAATCGTGTTCTGTTTATTTATTTGTCTCTAACAACTTCTTATCCTGTACATTGACACATGTACTTTCGACAACTCGACACCTTGCTCTTTCGACAGTTTTCAATTATCACCATGTTTCGAGTTCCGAATTTGACTTGCTCTTTCAACACAATGCGTCAGATTAGACACAGACCGCGCGCCATTTTGTTTCTTTCGTCAGAGAGTTCTTGAATAAATGCCATTCGAGAGTGCACTGGGTTGTTTTTATTATTTTAAGGGTTTCCGCATTGATACATTTGTAATTGTGCTTACATTTATTTATTTTTTTCATTTAAAGTATAATTTTTAGTGCATTTTTGTGTGTGTTGTGTTTTTGTTTGTTTAGATATTACAGGTATTTGCAAGCGTTATATTGTTAGTTACTTAAGTGAGTTCTTGTCTGTGATATATGTGTCTGTCTAGCTATCTATCTATATATCCTCACTGTGAGGCATAGATATTAAACAAATAGGAGCCAAGTCATGAAATGTTGACCTGTCTATAGCTGTTGAAGTTTTGGTGGCTTAAAGATTATATAGCCCAATGCCCAACCCTCTTTAGTTGCCTGTTACAACATGCCTGGCAGGTTACATTGTTACTTACTTTTGCTCCCGTTTGGGATTCTGGTTACACTCGTGTGAAAGACATTTATATATGTATCGTGAGTGAGTGCGTGCGTGCGTGAGGCATGTGTGTTCGCGTTGTTTTTTAATGAAAAGTGCAAGATAAATAAAGGTTGAGGTTTGACTTTGAACAGTGCTCGGGTCCCTAACCTGTGGAAAGAGCATGGCAAGCTGCTCTTCCACTTTCCTCAATATAACCTGCTCATTACGAGCTTCCAAATATTCATTTATCTGTGGAATGAATGACTTACCTTCTCTCGTCTGCGTACGGTTACAAAGTTATCATGACAACTCGTGTATCCTGTTCCAACATATCACTCCATTATCTCACAACGTATTAATGGTAATACCAAATGTGGGCGAGGAGGAGAAATCAGCACATGGCGAAATATTTTCAAATTTTCCGAACTTTTTGAAGTGTTGAGAACAGCAAGCAACTCCGGCGTCAGTTATGAAATTCATATCAAACAATTGAAACATTGGTTTTTGAGCAAACTTTGTCACAAAACGCCGTTTTGCTAAATTAACTGTAGCGTGAAGATGTCAGCAAAGATATGGGATATTCCTAGTCCTCAGCAGAGTGCTGGGAGCACACTGTCTGATCAAATGTTTTGGCTGCTGTGCTGTTTACCGGAGATGCCAGTGACGGCGTGAGAAAAAGCAATCACCTGCTAGGGAGCCACATTACCTGGTCGGGTGAGTCATCAACGACTACCTGAAGAACACGGAAGTTAGCACCCCATTCAAACCTAGTTCTCAGTCGTGTTTATCGCTGTCTATAATCTGCAGGGCAGTTCTAAGCACTTTATAAATATAACTAACTTG
This sequence comes from Ariolimax columbianus, assembly GCA_036924085.1. Lineage (NCBI taxonomy): Eukaryota > Metazoa > Mollusca > Gastropoda > Stylommatophora > Arionidae > Ariolimax > Ariolimax columbianus. The sequence goes on from JAVGWX010000003.1 coordinate 22,642,245, forward strand.
ATCGATTCGCCTTCTGGTTCCAAGCGAAGCATAGGGTGACACCTACATATGACTCCTTTACACGAAGCCTGTTTCCAAGCATTTACAGCGGCAGTTTCAAGCAATGGTTTTACATGATGAGGTTACTAACTTCTAAAGTAACATTTTACGACATGCTTCAGATGGTATCGGTAGATCTATTCTTTTCAGCCGGCGTTCCGCTCGGGTGACCATTAACCTACCATGGGTAGAGGCAAGAGTTAGAAGCTGCAAAGTGTGAACCCCTCACTAGCCTTCTCAAAGCTCACATAAACATATCAGCCGCCCCTGACAGTATCGAGAACAATCATCATACAGGTGAGAGTGCGTCGCTAACGAACACACCTGTCTAGAATTGCATAACACTTGCACGTGTAAACATCGCAGTGTGTTACCAAGAATAACTTAACCTTGAGCTCCAACAAGGCACCAAGCATGAAACATCATGGTGATATATATATATATATATATATATATATATATATATATATATATATATATATATATATATATATATATATATATAAAACCACTGTGCCTCCACGTACATCGTAAATGGTGCCTAAAGAAAGTTGTAAATGGGGCTAACAACCTCATCGTGTTAAACAAATTGCCACAGAAGCCACCATTGCAAGATCTGTCCTGGAAAACATAAGAGTTAGAGACATCAGTTTATTCTCTGGAGCCAAAATTAGTTAGGACAGAGATAGAATAATTCATTCTGCGGGCATGGGTCAGTTCACCTCCCACCGATCGGTTAGCGAGAACAGAATGTCGTGAAGAATGATGAATGTACGAAAAAGGTGGGGGGGGGGGGGCGCATTAGTCTGGCCATTTTCGGTGTACGATCTGAAGTTCAGAGTAGGATTGGAGGGGTTGGGCGACATGCTGGAGCATTTAGAATGACTGAGTGACAAATAGGTGTTAATAGTATTCAAAAGGGAAGTAGCCAAGTAAGATTGACGGCTGACCAGTCAACTAGGAAGGAACACTCAACCGCCATCTTTGTTTGGGTGCAGCTAAAATGGGTCTATAAAATTGAACAGTCAAACAGAGAAGGCATTCGGGATTCGAGAGCAGATCTAGAAGGTTGTATAAGAACACACAAAAAATACATAATTATTAACTACATTAACCAAAACTTTCCACCAACAGCATGGACACATGCCTATACGGATGGCTCAGCAAAATGTTTAATTGAAAACGGGGGAGGAAGCATCATTATAAACCTGAAAAGCGAAGTATTCTCAGCAGAATTTGCCACTGGTAGATGCTGCAGCAACTTCAGAGCCGAGGCCAGTGCCCTGAGACAAGTAGCTCGAACCGTTATAGACCACAAGGAACATGCAGAAAAGCAAATGGCCATTCTCAAAGACGCCTTCTCAGTGTTAACGGCTCAAGTCCCAACACAAAAATTAATTTGGCGCTCTGTCAGACTCACTCGAACGCCTGTCCAAGTGCTTCATAGATAGCATAGTCTAGTGGATACCTGCACACTGGAACATTCCAGGCAACGAGGAGACGGACAGACTCGCCAGAGAGGGAGAAGCACTGCAGCAGAATGATACAGCAACCATTCACGATGAGACAAAAGCAACCATCACGGCTACATATAGAATAAAACGGAAAACAGACCACCCTGGCCACATAGAAAATGATGCTTACCATCAACTTTCCGGGCGAGATCATGTGATCATTTTTCGGCTTCGCACAGGACACAAGAGACTGAGATGTCATCTAAACAATTAGTTCAAGATTGGAACTACGGACCTGCGGCACAGTCCCCATGTTGCAGTCCTGTCCATCGTCTTCGGACAAAATAGCGGCATTTAGCAACGGTCAATGACCTTCGATGAGAAGCTGAACGGATGTGCAGGAAGCCTCAAGTCAATTGTTGCCCTCGTCAGAATCATTGAAGTCGAGGTCTGAAGACAAACCAGAAAGAAGAGAAGAAGAAGAAAGTATATTCCCCCCCCCCCCTCCCCCACCCTTTTCAATAAAGAGACGTCGTATACGCCTCAGGGTTAGAAGAGGAACAACTGAGATGTTATGGCTTGACCAACTTAGAACTGGTACGGACCAGATGAATTCAACTATTTACAACAAATGATTCGTCATCGAACTGTCACTGGCAGCAGTTGCCATTCAGCCTGGAATCGCATAGCAGACAACCAACATCTCCGCCATCCGCTCACTAGGTCAATCTTCCCTTAACAGATACGCCTAGAGTGGTCCACTTGTTAAACATAATAGGACCATTATTTCCATCTAGGCATGTCGTGGCATGAGACGAGAGTATTTTGCAAACTGAGTTAGCAACATCATCATGTAAAAACTATTGCAACTAAAACCGCACTGGAAAAGGTTGGGATACACTGATTTAGTTTCTATTCTATAAGAAGACGTTTTATCTACAGTATAAATACGTCACATAAAACGGGTGTCCTTCGATGAAACCCTTGTCCTTACCAGCCAGCCAACACGTAGTTCCATCTCCTCCACACCCTTCCACAAACCCACCCCAACGAACGACAAATGTCAGTTATATCGGGTACGATATCGTGTCTAGGCTAATGAAATTTCAAAAAGAAATATAATATTTAAAAGACATGTTACGTATGGTTGGCCATCAATTGACTACAGCTATACGCACTGAACCCTTCTTTAAAGGGTAGGACCTTCAAGATCACGCATTCTTTCCCGTTCACCTAGAGGCCAAATACCACTCCCACCTACCCTTTTATTTTTTCTTCTTATTCTCCCATTAGGCTTGCTTTACAAAGCCAGCTACCAGGTTCAAATCAAGTCAAACAAGTGGCATATATAACACCCAAGATCCGATACCAAGTGGCACAGAGAACACCAGGATCTGATACTAAGTGGCACGTATAACACCCAGGATCTGATACCAAGTGGCACAGAGAACACCAGGATCTGATACTAAGTGGCATGTATAACACCCAGGATCTGATACTTAGTGGCATATATAACACCCAAGATCTGATACCAAGTGGCACAGAGAACACCAGGATCTGATACTAAGTTGCATGTATAACACCCAGGATCTGATACTAAGTGGCACAGAGAACACAAGGATCTGATACCAAGTGGCACAGAGAACACAAGGATATGATACCAAGTGGTTCAGAGAACACCCAGGATCTGATACCAAGTGGTACAGAGAACACCTATGATCTGATACCAAGTGGCACAGAGAACACCCAGGATACGATACCATGTGGCACAGAGAACACACAGGATCTGATACAGCTGAAAAACACTACTTTTTTTTCAAGAAGATATCAAGTGACAATATTCAGACTCTGAACGGATCACTGCGGACTGAAAAATCGTATGTTCAACAAATTAAAAGATGGACACACAGACATGGGTCCATGTAGGGAGAACAAAACAAACTGGAACATGTTCTGCAGGTCTGCCGGCTCTACGAGAGGAGCAAAGTTACTACATGGCTCCCCCCAACCCAACCAAAAAATCTCGAAGCAGTTGCGGGAGATACGGAGTTCTTGCTCTGTTGATGGAACATTGAACAATTAAAGTGGTTGTGCACATCTGGAGACGCCTGGGTATAATAAAGTCGGTACTTTGAACTATTTTCTATACCCTCTCCCCTGAAAGACAAAAACTGTTAACGTACTGTAGGAAGATGAGCAGGACTAGGTGGTCGATTCGTCTCCATATGTATTGTTGCAGCCAACACATAATGCTAGACGCGACAATAACAACTCCGCTGGGAAATAAACAACTTATAATAAATAATATATTAGGACAAGATAAACAGACATGATCAAGACCATAAGATGTTCAAACCTATTGTAACAGATCACATGCGAAAAGAACACAATACAATATATTGCAATAATTCGTATAACACGATAACAGTGCTAGTCCCATGCACAACTTTAGTTACCTTTCACGGCATGCGTGGAGGTATGAAGATACAGTGGACCTATTCTTTCCTCTACAGTAAGGTGATCAGGATCTACCCGTGGATAATAAACACACACACCTGAGTACGTACGCACGCACGCACACACACTCGCGCATATTCACACAGTAGCGCGAGATTAAAAATCAGTAAACAGGTGACAAATTTATGTTTTTCCAACTAAATGAAATACTAACTTGGCTTGGCTTCGTTCGTTCTCAATCTCCCACTACCAAACCATGGAAGGGCTTAAGTAGCAGAATGTAGTCCTGAGAACGGAATGCGTTGTATCGTAGTTTACAGCTTGACTGTGATATTTGCATCTTTCGGTCCAACACATCCGACTTCAGCAAGCATTTTTTGTGTACCGGGTTAGCATTCCCTCTTCGATCCCTTCTCCTTGGCCAGTCTGCCCTGCTGCAGCCTGTTATATCACCGCGTGAAGGTATAGAAGGGTCTTGGCAGCTCTGGTTCGCTAGCCCTGACGCTAGCAGTCAGCTAATGGTGGCTGATCACTGCAGCTCATGCGCTGCTCAGCATCTTGATCCCGCGTGGAGGTATGCAGATACAGTGGACCTATTCTTTCCTCTACAGTATAGTGATCAGGATCTACCCGTGGATAATAAACACACACGCGCACGTACGCACCCATACACACACGCGCGCGCGCGCATATTCACATACGCACGCCGCGCGCATATTCACACAGGCGTGCGAGATGAAAAATCAGTAAATAGGTGACAAATTTCTTTCCAACTAAATGAGATACTAACTTAAAAACCATTGATCATGTCGTTGGCATTGTCTCGTATTTCTCAACCAGAATTGATACACTTATCGCATGGCTTTATCAGTGCATCAACATCTGCAGCATGGAAGTCTTTGGTCTGCTGTCTCAGCCACATGTACACTTCGTTATTCGCGAAACGTCTTCTAAATTATGATGTAGGCTAAACCATGTGAACATCCTATTGCAGCTGCTACACTGTTTATCCTTACTCGCCTGTCAGCTCGAATTATCCTACCCGCCCGCCCAGCAGTTGCTTCTGTTGCAATTTGAACAGGACGACTAGATCGGGCTTCATGAGCGATTGTTTAGCGTCCCTTAGATAATTTATCGAACCAGTCACGCATAGCTTTACTCTACAAACATTTCTCACCGTAAACAAGAAGCATTTCTTTAAGAAGATCCTTAGCAGAAAGCCATTTTATTCAAAAGAAAATGACCAACAGCACGCTGCTGTTTTGCTTTACTGTACACACGGACGCCATTTTGTAATTGAGCTGTGCGCGTGCCGGGGATACTTTGCGATAGACACCCATTCAAAGGAGTAGGTCGTCAGTCAGATAGACAGAGAAACAGACAGAGAACAACGGTCAAGTGGGCAGGCAGAAAGAAACAGACATCAGGGCAGAGAGATACAGACTTACATGTAAATAGGTAGGTCGATATTTTAAAAAGTAGACATACTGGAAGGCCAGTATAGAGATAAAGTAGACGTAGAGTCATGCAGACAGAGCACAACACTATATAAGATGAGATAAAAATAAGATTAATATTGGAAAAAGATAAGATAATGTAACATATCTTAGCTGTAGAGACAATATATAAGTAAGAGCTTAGACATGTTTTAACATTCAGTTGAGAGGAAGATAGAAAAAGCTTAGAGAAACATTTATTTTTATTTTTTTCGTGGGATTTGGGTCAGTGCAGCTGGGGTCAGTCCCGCCAGAATCCAGAATTTGAGTAACCAAAAACGTACCACGAACGCTTGGTCTCGAACCGCGCAAGTGGAAGTTGTGGTAAACATACGTAACCTGACGTAAGTTGCAGGTCATGTGTCCCCACCTGGAATGGCTTGGTTTCGTTTATTCTTAATCTCCCACTACCAAACACTGAAAGGGCTTAAGTAGCAGAATGTAGTCCAGAGAACGGAATGCGTTGTGTCGTAGTTTACAGCTTGACTGTAATATTTGCACCTTTCGATCCAACACATCCGACTTCAGCAAGCATTTTTTGAGTACCGAGTTACATTCCCTCTTCGATCCCTTCTCCTTAGCCAGTCTGCTCTGATGCAGTCTGATATCCAGGATCACCGCGTGGAGGTGTAGACGGTCTTGGCAGCTCTGGTTCGCTGGCCCTGACGCTGGCAGTCAGCTATGGGTCGCTGACCACTGCAGCTCTTGCGCTGCTCAGCATCTTGATCCGTGAGGGGATTCAACGAAGAACCAACCTAAGGTATCTGCTGAGAGCTGTGTGATGAAGCACATGCATTGCTCGAGATCTTCATCTTTAGCGCTGCTAATACTGACGAGGCATCAGTCAGGAATACTATGTTTTCTTGATGAATATCTTCACCTTGGTTTACAAACTTGTCAACAGCCTGCTGTGTCTCTGCTTCTGCGCGGAAGTTATTGGGGTATTCAAAAATGAAACACACAAAGAGCAAGATAAGAATCTAGATGACTGACGGGTATCTTAATGTATTTCTGTATCTGGTTGTATCATTTAATTGTGACAGACTTCCGCATGACAAACAACATCTAACATCAGGTTAATCTGCGCTATTGATGACTTCACGACCTGCAAATCGTGTACAGAAATTAAACGTTACTACCAGTCCAATTTGTTTCATTATTATTACCTTCCTTGGTTAGATCCAGATGAATGTGGTGAGTATGATTTCCGGCCACTGGTCTGAAAAAGGTTGTCGGCCATTGCTTCTAAACGAATGATCATAATAGAGTCCCCAAAAAGTTATTCCATAATTGTAGCAAGAAATGAAGTAATGAAATCAATTACAAATCATAGTAATCAATAGTGTGGATTCAGTATGTCACCACTGATGTTCTTTTTACAAGGACGTATCAATCAGTTTCACCTTTCACTTCTGTAACACCAACGGATATTTCAGTAAGCATCGATCGGTCTTTAAAGAAGATAAAATATATTTGTAAATGTCATTAGTTGTATCGCTGAAAGTGAAGCATAGTTCTACCACTTATAGTTGAACCCCATCATAGGAAGCCTGTATCCAAACATTTAGGGCAGCTGCTTCAATAGCAATACCCCAAGCACAAACAGCTTTGGTCACCGTTAACGAAATGTTTGAGAGGTTACAGTGGTTCTATTATCTCATCTCATGTACTACTAGGGAGAGAGAAGATGAAGCGGTTGGAAGAAATCATGGCATTGAGTTTCTGGCATTGTCACAATTATGGGACTCGTCAAACACAAAGCACATACAACGGTGATCATATTCACATCACGATGGCACAACAACAAAAGGTCAGTTGTCCACTGAAAGAGTTGGAACAGAGGGCCCCCATTAGTCTTTCTCGCATAACTGCATCAGGCCAGGTCTCGTGAACTAGTTAGTGGTATAGGAAACAGGATATATTTACCAACGTACACTTCCCTCGCCGGTGTTCAAGCAAAATGTGTAGATAAATATAGCAAGTACTAATCAAAGTCGCTCGAGTGTTACAGGGGCCCCGAAAGAAGTCCTCATAAAAACCTGCTTAGCGTGTTGTAAAAGGCGAGATGCTTGGTAGGTTACAGTCCTTTTCAACCTGGGAATATTTCCAATAATGCGGCGAAAAATACTGGCCAAGGCACAGAAATGGTACTTGACCATTAACTTTTAGTAGTCTTCTATAAATGTTTTTGGTGTTTCGATACTGAATATGTTTATTTGGGCAGGATTCCTAAAATAGGGCAAAATTCCTAAAAGAGGACAGGCTTCCTAAAGGAAGACAGAATTCATAAAAGAGGGCAGGATTAATAAAAGAGGGCAGGATTCCTAAAAGATGACAGGATTCCTAATATAAAAGGACATAATTCCGAAAAGATTACAGGATTCCTAAAAAAAGTGCAGGATTTCTAAAAGAGGGCAAGATTGCTAAAAGAGGGCAGGACTCCTAAAAGAAGGCAGGATTCCTATACTCCAACTGGTCAAGAAAAAGAAGATATTCAAGCAAGTGCCAGGAACGAAAATGATACCCTAAGTGAAGTTAGGGACAACATGCTGCCAGTGCAGGTGCTAGATCAGCCACTCAGCCCGTCTCCCCTCTTTTCTGGTGTTGATCATTAAAGCAAAGTCTAGCGCACAGATCAAGCAGATCGATGGGATGTTATTGATACAAGCTTGTCACATTCAACATTTCATTTTACCCTTACACACAAGCTTTCCGCCCGGGCATTACGGTGCGTGTTAGTGGTTGGTGGTCGTTTTTAAATGAAGAAACAATGTGCATAGACAGCTGTGTTCGTGTTTAGAGGATCAATTCAACTAGGAGCGAACTATCAAGTGTTATTCATCATGCATCACTCGCACAGCGGCAGAGTGGTAAGAGCGCTTTATCGTGGTTAATGTGGCCGGGGTCAATGTCCGGTCTGGATCATCATCACCAGCAGCAGGTTAGTCAGGCCAGACAGTGGCGCTGAAGTGGTCTGATCCTGCCACGCCCCTCTCATCCACATAATTCTTTACCTAAGCATAAATCTGAACCCCAATGTTCTCGCGCGCTGTGATGTAATTATTTCTTGAACGACCTCTTCTTTTCTCTGAATTTTGTCTTCTAGTTTAGCAGGCCTCCGTATCTCATACTGCAACCAAACCAAGTTTTCTATTTTAGAGTCCATGTCTCGGAGCCGGCCAGGATACAGTCGTAAATTGGTACCCAACTTACAGTTAGGAAAGGTCGTGAGAAAGGGAACTGGTCACACCAGGACAGAAGACGCTGGGGCTTGGTGCAATGAGACGCCCTACTTTACTGCCGACCGCAGGAAACAAAACGAGCGGCTTGGTCAGGTGATTCTTTGTTCATGTACTCACTCGTTGTGGCTCCTGGAGAAAAGCTATGTCACAGCAGTCTGGTCAACGAAGTAGGGATCAACACTGTAATCCTAATAGTGGTGAGCTTACTGGGGAGCATTGCATTACATTACAGCCAAGAGATCCCGATCTCAAGCTCGTCTCAGAATGTAAATAAAAAAGGGAATGTAACCCGTCACGAGAGATACGTCGTCGACAGTTGAATTAACTCCGTGCTATTCCAGAGAAGTGGGGGAGGAAGACTAACGCCTGGTCAGGCACAACATACTGACCAGACATGTTAGTCAGGCTCGGGCAAAAGATACTAATCAGACATGTTAGTCAGGGTCAGGTACAACATACTGATCAGACATGTTAGTCAGGGTCAGGCAAAACATACTGATCAGACATGTTAGCCAGGGTCAGGCACAACATACTGATCAGACATGTTAGTCAGGGTCAGGCAAAACATACTGATCAGACATGTTAGTCAGGGTCAGGCAAAACATACTGATCAGACATGTTAGTCAGGGTCAGACAAAACATACTGATCAGACATGTTAGCCAGGGTCAGGCACAACATACTGATCAGACATGTTAGTCAGGGTCAGGCACAAGATACTGATCAGACATGTTAGTCAGGATAGGCACAACATACTGATCAGACATGTTAGTCAGGATAGGCACAACATACTGATCAGACATGTTAGTCAGGGTCAGGCAAAACATACTCATCAGACATGTTAGTCAGGGTCAGGTATAACATACTGATCAGACATGTTAGCCAGGGTCAGGCACAACATACTGATCAGACATGTTAGTCAGGCACAACATACTCTTCAGACATGTTAGTCAGGGTCAGGCAAAACATTCAGGCAGAATGTCTAATGAGGTGAGAGATTCACGTGATTAGTAGTGAGCGACACACAGATGAATCAAGCATATTACAACCACCTGGAGGACCCCAGTACACCTTCATCAGCATGCCCGGGATGCCAGGAAAGCTAGTACAATCCGCCACTTAACGTCCTTTTCAGGGCGTACAAAAGAGTAAACCAACTCATTGTGAGCGTCCAATAATTGCGACAACAGCCAGAGAGGTAAGGCACTAGCTTCTCAAGAAACGAACGAAAGCAACGAGATGGTATTCGAAACCTGCAAATTGTAAGTGACACCTGGTCTAAAGGGAGGTGAGATCGAGTACCTATATACCTATCGGAGACGGACGATATACTCGGAGATTATGTGTGCACATAAAATAACACCTGGCAGTTGAAAATCAAACAGAGCAGGCTGCAAGTCGCTGTCCGGACAAAAAGGCAATGGAGATATAATGAAAGTCCTATCCAACACACCACTTACCTTCTCCTAGACCTAGTAATCTGCCGGGAGTAAAATGACAAAAATAACCTACTAGAGATAGTATTCGGCTACCTGGTAAAAGGCATACACCAGCGTTTTTCAATACCAGGATTCCAAGTATTTGAAAAAGAGCTTCAATAACAACAAATCCCTGTCGGCAATGACTGTATTTGGGAATACCCATACCTTTTCATTAATAGCATGAAGGTTTAGACAATATGCTATAGGAGTGGGGAGCAAGTTGACGGCAATACATGTTTCCCTATACGCCCAAAATCCAATAAATCAACATAAAAAAACACATCAACGCACCAATTCACCAAAGAAGTACCACACAAATAAATGACACTCGGTGTAGTCCCAAAAACAAAACAAAAAAACATGTCTAAGTATAAATAAAAGCTTGTACCGGAAAAAACTTTATTCTCTTTTTATGTACTAGTTAAATTTTCGTTTCTGCGTATCTTCATCAATTCCGTACACTTCTTGATATTACCAACTTGGCCGTCTCTTTTATCCAGACTTCAATCCGGTTTTTATTACAGTACAGGGAGCGGTACTTGATGGCCAGAATTTGTGAAAAAGCGCTTATACGAGACTCTTCGCGACCGTCTTCCGATATCAGACGAGATTAAACGTTATTTCTTGTTATCTTGGCACACAAAAATACTCTTAAAATGTCTCTGGATTTTCAGCATGGTTTTCACCAATGTTGTATTTGTACCTCATTGCTTCTCAAAGTCTGCTTCCGGAGTCAAAGGCTGGTTGAGTCCCAGCCAAGATTCTTAAGTTATTTTGGTCTCATTTTGTTCATACAAGGGCGTTTGTACAGGCGTATGAACGTGATCCCCTTAGTAGTGAGCGAATTTCAAATGACGCCAAGAACAGCACAACCGCCCGGAGGACCCCTATGACCCCGGAGGACCGTCATCAACACGCTCAGGATGTTAAGGGAGCAGCTTGCCTTTTAATGTCCTTATCAGGGCGCACTCAAATGAAAACTTACTCATTGTGGGTATTCAACGACAACAACCAACCATCTTGATGGAATACTGCCAGCCTGGTTGTAGCCCTAACGAGGGTAAAAATGTTGTATGTAGTGCACCTGTCAAAAAAAAATAAAAGCTACATTAATGTCCTTTTTTTTATTTGACAGTGCCCATTTACAAAATGGAAACAATAGGAAGGCGATAAGTGGACTTTTGTTAAGGCTGTTTTTGTTGAATGTCCACAATGAGTAAGTGTATTCTTGTGTGCGCCCTGAAAAGGGGGTTAAGTGGCGGGTTGCAGTAGCTTTTTTCACTTCCCGAGCATGTTGATGAAGGTGGAACGTGGTACTCCATGCGGCTGTGCTATGCTTGGCTTCATCTGCGTGGCGCTCACTACTTCGGGGATCACATAGATCCACATCTCGTCATCTAGGCTGCCTTGAAAACAGCCTGTTTCCAAGGAATGCTACATGGAAGAGAGATTGTGGTCTTGGTTAGTGTATGGATCCTGACGCGACGTCCTGGTCAGTATGTTCTGCCTGTCCTGGTCAGTATGTTCTGCCTGTCCTGGTCAGTATGTTCTGCCTGTCCTGGTCAGTATGTTCTGCCTGTCCTGGTCAGTATGTTCTGCCTGTCCTGGTCAGTATGTTCTGCCTTTCCTGGTCAGTATGTTCTGCCTGTCCTGGTCAGTATGTTCTGCCTGTCCCGGTCAATATGTTCTGCCTGTCCTGGTCAGTATGTTCTGCCTGTCCTGGTCAATATGTTCTGCCTGCCTGAACTAACATCTCAGTTCCAATTGTTTAAGGTAGATAAGAATTGTAAAAGTTGCACAACCAGATACGTGGAATTATGATTTAAAAATTTTCCGACAAAGATATTTTTTTTTCTTGTTCTTTTCGTTCTCAATCTCCCCCTACCAAACCCTGAAAGGGCTTAAGTAGCAGAATGTAGTCTAAAGAACGGAATGCGTTGTGTCGTAGGTTACAGTAGGTTATATTTGCACTTTTCGGTCCAGCACATCCGACTTCAGCAAACATTTTTTGAGTACCGGGTTAGCATTCCCTCTTCGATACCTTTTCCTTAGCCAGTCTGCCCTGCTGCAGCCTGTTATCCAGGATCACCGCGTGGATGTGTAGAAGGGTCTTGGCAGCTCTGGTTCGCTGGCCAAGACGCTAGCAGTCAGCTATGGGTCACTGACCACTGCAGCTCATCCGCTGCTCATTGTCTTGATCCCCCAAAGATGATATTATTATATATAAGATGCTGAGCAGCTCATGAGCTGCAGTGTAGCTGACTGCTAGTGTCAGGGTCAGCGAAACAGAGCTGCCAAGACCCTTCTACACCTCCACGCAGTGATCCTGGATAACAGGCTGCAGCAGGACAGACTGGTTAAGGAGAAGGGATCGAAGAGGGAATGCTAACCCGGTACTCAAAAAATTCTTGCTGAAGTCGGATGTGTTGGACCGAAAGGTGCAAATATCGCAGCAAAGCTGTAAACTACGACACAACGTATTCCATTCTCTGGGCTACATTCTGCAACTTACGCCTTTTCAGGGTTTGGTAGTGGGAGATTGAGAACGAACGAAGCCAAGCCATATAATTATTTAATCCCAGAGTGAGTCCTTAGGTCCATTAATAGGGAGAAAAAAAGGGCCACTGCACATCTATGCATGTCGTAAAAGGCGATCAAAGAGAGAGTTGTGCATGGGGCTCGCAACATCATAGCGTAAAACAAAATATTACAGAAACAATTACTACAAGCGCATGCAAAATGTTTTGACGGAAGCTTGCTAAAGTCAGCTGTAGTGGTGACCCAATACTACGGTTAGGGTGGATACGGACCAAGACAAGAAAGACGAAATTTAATTAACTAAATGTTAAAATGACTTCGGAAACAGGGTAGGAGTGTACACAATGTTAGGAAACAAACGGTTTGAGAATCGATCAAGTAGGTAGCACACAGTAGTCTCTAGCGATCATCATCTACGCAATCAAAACCGTTCAGCTCTCTGAGTGAGCACAAACCTTCGCGCCAAGTCATTCTGCCGTCTGCTATCTCAATGTCTTACTTTATGTTTGTCTCAAACTCTCTTCTCACTTTGTGTTTTGGTCTTTTTCCATTCATCTTATCCTAGGGATTCTAGAATAGAGAAAGTTGTGTAATGTTAATAGCTGCTTTTGTTTGACATCACATAGGTTTGAGTGGTACGATCCAGTATACCCAGCTGTAACTGAATACGTGGCTTAGTTAGAAATGACACAACAAGAAATTCAACTGGTTACCCTCGCTCCTAATGTAAACTGAGGCCTATAGTCTGTATTTTAATTCATTAACAAAGTCCGAAGCAATTTTCTACACAACTGCATGTCAGATCCAAATGACTTTTTGCATGCAGCCTTTGAATATCCATGACGTTGAGAATATTTTTTTATCTCTAGGAAATTTGATGTCTTTTTGAAAATTGTATTCATTAGGCTATATTAAAATCAACCTTACTGAATTGGGCATAATTTTAACATATTTACGGTAAACAGTCGTGCTGTTTTAAAAATTGATGTTTTGACATTCAAATAAGTTGAGTTGAAAACAAATTCCTGATTATCTTGTGCACAAATTACACATTTCGTCGAGAGCGGAAAATAACCAAGGTCATTCATGCGAAAATGTCGTTCAGTTATAGGTGTATCCCGATATTATAGTTTGTGGGGTTGTTATTATGACAGAAAGTTGCTTTTACAAAACTTACATTGATTTCAATTTAAAATTAGTTTGAAGTGTATATTTATAACAATGCAGAAGGTTACCGTTTTATTATACACGCTTTTGTCCTCGCAGACAATATAAGATGGGTCAGTTATATTGCGATATTCAAGACCCAGAGAAACTGGCACAATTGGCGATCGGTCTGGCTAGATCATCCTTTTACCGTTGGATTGGACAGGACTCAGAGTGCACTCATGTCAAGCAATGTTTAATGGGACGGCGTGGGGTAGTGGCTAAGTGACACGGCTCACAATCCGATGGTGCTGGCTTCTCTCCCCATCACAGCACCGGCTGTTATCCAGGGGAAGCAAACCCTTAGGAAATGCAGGAGGAAGCAGACCCTTACATAAAATACATGCGGAAGTCAGATGCACTGGGCCGATAGACCCACCAATAAAACTATAGTGCAAAAGCACACAATTTCACAATTTCGAGCAGAGATGTCATAAAACGGGAGATTTTGAAACTGTTGACGAAAAATCAACTTGTTACTCTGTAGCAAGAAATTTTACTCCGTTTAATTTACTCCGTAAACTAAAATTAACATTGCAATCAGTAGTGAAATTTCCAAAAGTACTCTTTTGGAAAATTGTAAGAGCCGCCGGCTTTACATTCAGGAAAACTATAGGCGGCAGGAATATTACATGTGAAAAGTCACATTTTATTGCTGCCAGAAAGACATACCTGAATGGCATAGGCAAGGCTATGATATTGTATACTTTGACGAATCATTGGGTCAATGCTCACCACACCTTTGGTTAAGAATGACAATCAGCTGACGGTGAACAGAAAAGACAAATTCCAAGCAGCAAAGGGTAGCGCCTTATACTAACGTATGCTGGAAGCACTGAATAAGGACTTGTCCGTGACCCTGAACTTATTTTCCAATCAAACAGTACCAACGGTAGAGACTACCACACTGAAATGAATGAACAAATTTGCAGGCCCTGGGTGACGAATGATCTGCTTGCAATTATGGATAGACTGTCACGCCTAGTAATGGATAATGCATTCTACTACAATGCAGTTTCAGAGGAAGACAAATTACCAACTGCATCAAATACAAAAGCTCAAATTAGAACATGGCTAGCTAAGGAAAAAGTGAATTTCGACGATTCGTATTTGAAGCCCGAGTTGTTGCAGCTTGTGAGGAAGACAAAATCATTGAAGAGTACAGCCACACTTCTATGCGACTACTTGCATATCATGCGCATCTAAACCCTATAGAGCTTGTTGGACTAAAGTTGTCGAACATAACAGGACATTTCAAATGTGTGATGTTGAAGTGATGACACGTGAGTACCTTTCAAACACAAACATTCAGTTCTGGAAGAAGTGTGATGAGCATGTGCTCCGGGAAGAAAAACAGTACTGGCAGCGAGATGGATTACAATTTGTCCAGTCAGTAACAATTATCAACCTTTGAATCGACAGATTTTGAATAATTAATATAATCTTTTGTGGGCATACTGATTGGCAGACTTAGATGAATTAGTGTATGTTTATCAAAACAATGAAGTGTACATACAATGACAACAAATACATTTCAATATTCAATTATTGCTTTAAGCAACATAAAATTATCTGCGCAGTTAATACAACCTTTGGGTCTAATGGTGACCAAAGGGCCATACTTACTGTTGAACATTGGTGTCATTTTTACGATTATGCCACACAAACAATCAATTGATCTATCAAAACATTAAGGAGATACGCATATAAACAAAATACGAGAAATTAAGCTGAGTACTGTAAAATCGTAAAATTGTATGCCATTTCTTTGTATAGTCCTAAAAGATCAAAGGAATTAGCCGATGTGCAAAATTCTTAATAAACGGACTAAACAATATGAGTGTTTTAGCGACATGGATATTAGAAAGCTGCATGCGAACAATCCTCTGGATCTGACATGCAGTTTTGTAGAAAATTGCTTTGGATCTTGCTCGTGAAGTAAAAGACTGACTATAGCACGTTTTCTAGATGACATCTTCCTTCAAGTGCAAAAGGACGTTTGCTTAAATCAGGCCGTTACAAATCATGATGTGTGTTCATGTGGCAGTATTCCCTATATGCGTGTGTGTCTCTGTGTGTGTGTCTCTCTCTCTCTCTCCTCTCTCTCTCTCTCTGATGACGAGGCTAGCTAATCACCTGGACTGACTGACTTTGCACCCTGCTATATAAATAGCCATACATGTGGTTCAAGTGAACGTACATTCACCAAAAGATTAAAACGTTGTTGGAGTTTTGTTTTCGCTAGGCATCAATGTGCACCTGAGTTGTCAGCGTCTACATAACGGTACAAGACACCTGACGTAAAGATAGTTTAGGCAACGATGTAAATAACGGAACTGGTCACCTCACAACAAGCTGAGATTTAGTAGAAGCCGTCTAACACTTCATCCCCGACGCCAGTGCCAGCTATGTGATTACCTTTACTTAACGTCTAACCTTGTGTATCACTGAACGTCTAACCTTGTGTATTACTGAACGTGTAACCGTGTGTATCACTGAACGTCTAACCTTGTGTATCACTGAACGTCTAACCTTGTGTATTACTGAACGTCTAACCTTGTGTATCACTGAACGTCTAACCTTGTGTATCACTGAACGTCTAACCTTGTGTATCACTGAACGTCTAACCGTGTGTATCACTGAACGTCTAACCTTGTGTATCACTGAACGTCTAACCTTGTGTATCACTGAACGCAGTGAATAACCTCAAGAAAGACACGAGGGTCGTCACCGGTCATAAACACAACGAATCAAGGAACATAACAAAGGCCAAATACTGGGTGATTGCGTTACCAGATGTGGAAAACCATCTGCGTAAAACACGACCAGTGTTTCATGTCACACGCACACACATGGAGGGTAGTCAACCGCATCAATATAACACACTATTTAACGGCGGTTCGAAGCGTTCACGAAACATTTTCAGAAAATTGACTTGTAGTAGATCTCTTATAGAAACATGGCCGGAACACACGAACCCGTGCATACGAACAATGTAACATTCTCGGTTTACGATATCCTGAAACTCGTCTCTGAGACATCACACGAAATATTGTAAGCCCATAATCGATACAGGAAAAAAATAGTATATCGATCGGCAACAGCAACATATACATATCTCAAATATTCTATCAATTAGAAAAACTGTATCAGAAACGATGACCTGCATACAGGCAGCCTCTCCATCAAGCAAAGACATAACAGACCAATGTCTACCCATCCAATTAGGGGTCAATAAGGGATGAAAACCGGACAGACCTTGAGGATGACGAATTGGCGCGAATTGCGGTCTATGATTTTTGGACAGTCTATAAAAGGCAGTGGACTAGACTGGAACTAGGCCACGAGGACGACATTTGATATAACAGTGGAGTTCTCAAGCAAACCTCTACACCCCAGGTTAGAAGAGAGACAAATAAATCGGTCAGATATTATTATCCAAATTCGTCATTATTTTTGATTAATGTGACTGACAAATTGCTCGTACTGAGTGAAGTGTCAGCATTGATATTTTCTGTTGTATTCCTTTCAGGTAGTAGATTTACCATGGAATCTTCGGTGGCATCTTTGTGTGCCAAATGTCCATTCTGTGC
Source organism: Ariolimax columbianus (assembly GCA_036924085.1). NCBI lineage: Eukaryota > Metazoa > Mollusca > Gastropoda > Stylommatophora > Arionidae > Ariolimax > Ariolimax columbianus. Next base: position 22,659,749 of record JAVGWX010000003.1, read on the forward strand.
CGCTTACGTCAAATACACTAGATGTCACACACCTGGTCATACGATAATAACAGGAACACCAGACGAAACTAACACGAGTGCTAGCCTTTGTTTACTTAAGTAAAGAAACAAAAGGGCGTGTGTGTTACTGAGGTCCGATAGGCAGACAAAGAATAGCAGCACTGTAACCTCATATTGGTAGAAGAAAAGCGACCAATTCAACACGATAAGCAAGAAGATCCTCTAGACACGGTGGTAGAAGAAGAGCGACCAATTCAACACGATAAGCAAGAAGATCCTCTAGACACGGTGGTAGAAGAAGAGCGACCAATTCAACACGATAAGCAAGAAGATCCTCTAGACACGGTGGTAGAAGAAGAGCGACCAATTCAACACGATAAGCAAGAAGATCCTCTAGACACGGTGGTAGAAGAGGAGCGACCAATTCAAGTCAAAAGAAACAATAAACGCAGAGGCTGGTAAAGAAATCAAATATTGACAACAACTGCCAGAACAAGTATATTCTACAAACACTCGGAAAGCATAAACACGATGTAGTGTGAATTGATTTGTGACACACACGCACCAACAACCTACGTGTAGCTGTGGCTATGCTTGGATGGGAAAGTCCGCATGTACTAGAGGTTATGCATATTTCTCGACCAAGGTATATGTACATTCTAAAGCTGCAATAGTCGAGCCTAAGACAGACTAGGTCAATGATGGCATGTTTTATATAAGAGTGCCTCTAGTCAATTCCCTTAACTAATGCTTTCAGTGATTAGCATTCGTGACCTGAAGGTCAGTGGTTAGGTTTTGGATTGATCATCGCTGATCTGTTTCTGTTTGCTGGTTTGTAGGTTTTCGAAAGTGCTTACAATGTTCTTGTTTTTGTTGTTGTTGTTGCTGCTTTTCCTACTCTTATAGACAGATGAGTCCGTTATGAACGTATCAACACACTACTTACGTGTTATAAAAACGTATGTTGTAAACAATAACGGTAATAAATTACTTTCGCGCAATCTGAAAACAATAGAATAAATCGAATGTGTCCGTGTCGAAAAACTAGCACAAACAACACCTACAGCCGGATCAATGCTAATAGAAATGCAATTCACCAAAACCACAACCACAAATGATGGCGGCGACAGAGGAGCCGGATAGAATCAATGTAACAGCACAAGTCAAGTACAGCGACCGTTTGCTCACGCTTCCACGTCAGCTGGTCTGAAACAGCTGCATCGGGATGTTTTGGATATTTGTCAGCGTTAAAATTCCCAGTAAGCTAAACGATATGCATTCCAAGGTGCGCCCGAAGCGGAAGATCCCAGGCAGTTACGATTCAGTGAGTAACAATGGTCTCCCTCTAACAGAGCTCAATTTATATACGCAGAAGTACTAAGTCATTGCAAGCTGTAAAGAATCTAGTTGCCAGTTGTTAACATAGAATAACGAAGAAAATGGTATACGTTTTTTAAGAGGCCCTAAAAGGTGTGAGGCGCTAAGCCAGTTTCTCTAAATCTTGTTTATCAAAGAGAAACAGGTTCAATCATTTGAATCTCTGCATACATTTGATTAAATCTACAGATAAATGGGACCAGTCACTTGTCAGAATAAGAATCGAATCATTATTGTTTATGATCTTTTGATAGATGTTGGAGAATCTGGTGGCCTGTGGTTGTGAGCACGCTTTACAAAACCAGGGAACCGGGTTCGAATCACGTCGGTCTGACAGATCGGGCATGTCGGGGGTCTTTTTATGGTATGACCACTTCTTCCAGTTGATAATGGGTGCCTGACCAGAAGTAAGGGGAACATTTTGGAACCGCAGTATTAGATATGGAGTTGGTGCTCTGTCGTCAACGCTTTCGCAATGAAGAGCACTGACCATATTTGGAGGGACAGAGATACAATGAAGCCGGTTCTTTCACCACTGTTATATTTGATCATTTTAATGTTCGCCTAGGCAGATGCCTAGTTGCCTCTGTCGACCACTATCATTTCCAGCTGCTGAGGCTTGTAGCCAAACCATTTGATAGATTTGGCTTCATCTGTTTGTTTTTTTACAGTTTTGACGGCGCTTATTCCCACTGATGAGGACTGCGAGGGGGATGAGTGGGGGTGGTAGGAGGGTGGATTATTTATAGCCCTAACGAATAACAATGCTTGCCTCCAAGAGAAGAGGCATACTGACCACACCACTCTTCCGCTTCTCTCTCTCCTCTTACCTGACTGTTTCATTTGACTCTGTCCCACAGTCACACTCTTGCACAACTTTCACACGCGCCCTCATGGTGAGGTTCTTCCATTGCACTTTGGTTGGGCTAGCTTCTGAGGGCGCACAAACCTAGCATAGGTACATACAGACGCACACATGCATCCAAGCACTGGTTTATGCGTCTTAATATCGCCCAAATTGACTACGGTCTAGGGTGGAATAGGCGCGCTTCCGCCAGTAGAAACTAGTGAGGCAAACACGTAAAACAAAAAAAATGCTTGCCCCTGTAGTCGCCGCTGAGTGTGCAGGCTAGATTTACATTTTATCCCCGATGGGAGCTAAGAGAAATCAGGAAACACGTACTGATCAAAACCCCCATCTTATGTCCTTGTTCGTGCTCCTGGAAACAGCAGTCTTGTCAACGACATGGGGATCAACTATGTAATCCCCATAGTGGAATGCTTACTGTGGAGCCTCGCGTTGCACTACATTTTGAATGAACCAGGTTCACCTTTCGCAAGTAACCAAGGGATGTCAGAACAACCGCTGTAACCGGCTACCATAGAAACGTGGTCAAGAGTTAACTCAGCAGAGTAACTTCAAACAACAAAATAATTTACTCTCATTGGAAGATAACAACATAGACAGTGCCAATGTTTTGAACCCACGTTCCCTAAGGTTAATAGACGGATATACTAATAGCTTAACCACGCACTCTTATCTGTGTAGATAAAATGTGTTGGCAGTAAAGACTAGTAAAGGTGTCAACATCAAATGTGGCCGTGCTACATGCGTGCTGACACAGTTGGCTGCTTGTGGGTTGTTGTTTTTTTTTGTAAACACGTTATTTGATGAAATTACACGAGATCTGTCACGGCTAGGGCAGGGCTTCCCAAACTTGTCAATGTGATAGGCCGGCAGCGATTGATACATTTACTAAACGTACCGATGCCTGATTGATTTTTGTCGTTTTCGATCATCTGAATTCGTTATTAAAATGTGTTTAAATGCATGCTCATCTAACGGTATGACTTTCTTACCCTTTTAAGTGATCCCCGTAGTAGTGCGTGGCACGCAGATGAAGCCAAGCATAGCACAACCGCCTGCAGGACCCTGGTCCACCTACATCAGCACGCTCGGGATGTGAGGAAAGCTACTACAAACCGCCACTCAACGTCCTTTTCAGGGCGCACAAAAGAGTAACCTACTCATTGTGGGCATTCGCAAACAATCCTTTTAAATGCAGACTTAGGGGACGGCGTGGCCTAGTGGTTAAGTGGCACGGCCCACAACCAGAAGGTGCTGGGTTCGATCCCCATCACAGCACCGGCCGTTACCCCGGGGAAGCAAACCCTTAGAAAATGCAGGAGGAAGCAGACCCTTACATAAAATGCATGCTGAAGTCGGATGCACTGGGCCGACAGGCGCAAAATAAAAACACAGTGCAACGCACACCGCCTTGGGGATAAGAGAAATAAGGCTAACACCAAAAAAAAAAAAATGCAGACTTAGCTAATGCTATGACTATTTTACCATTTATACGCATGCTAAGGTAATATTATGACTATTTTACCATTTAAACGCATGCTTATGTAATGCTATGACTTTTTACCATTTATACGCATGCTTAGGTACCGGTAACCGTATCACCGTCTTACCATTTCTTCTTCAACATTCGTCCTGAAAAGGACGTTGTGTTGTAGTTTACAGCGAGGATGCGATACCTGAGCCTTTTGATTTCAGGTGGCTTTTTTGAGTACCTTGTTTGCGTCTGTCTTTAATAAAAATATTATTTCATGACTTCATCAAATCTCACGGGATTCACGATTTGAAGTTAACCATTTACATATCGGACGAGATCCACCCGATCGTATATGAATAAATATGACGGTTGTGAACGAGAGATAATCGTGTTTTATTTTAAGATCTTCCGAAGTGGAAACCCAAAAGAGAAAAGTTTGCAATTTGTGTCCAATTTCTCGTCGCCCTCTGCGGGCAGGTGACTGGGAACTCGCTGCCCGTCACCCTCTGTGACCAGGTGACTGGGAAATCGCTGCCCGTCACCTTTTGCGGACAGGTGACTGGGACCTCGCTGCCCGTCACCCTCTGTGACTAGATGACTGGGAACTCGCTGCCCGTCACCCTTTGCGGACAGGTGACTGGGAACTCGCTGCCCGTCACCCTTTGCGGACAGGTGACTGGGAACTCGCTGCCCGTCACCCTCTGTGACCAGGTGACTGGGAACTCGCTGCTCGTCACCCTCTGTGACCAGGTGACTGGGAACTCGCTGCCCGTCACCCTTTGCGGACAGGTGACTGGGAACTCGCTGTCCGTCACCCTCTGTGACCAGGTGACTGGGAACTCGCTGCCCGTCACCACTCTGTGGACAGGTGACTGGGAACTCGCTGCCCGTCACCACTCTGTGGACAGGTGACTGGGAACTCGCTGCCCGTCACCCTCTGTGGACAGGTGACTGGGAACTCGCTGCCCGTCACCCTCTGTGACCAGGTGACTGGGAACTCGCTGCCCGTCACCACTCTGTGGACAGGTGACTGGGAACTCGCTGCCCGTCACCCTCTGTGGACAGGTGACTGGGAACTCGCTGCCCGTCACCCTCTGTGGACAAGTGACTGGGAACTCGCTGCCCGTCACCCTCTGTGGACAGGTGACTGGAAGCTCGCTGCCCGTCACCACTCTGCGAAGCCTTGTCCTAGGGGTCCCTGGAATGCCGGTTGAGGGGTCCCTGGAATGCCGGTTGAGGGGTCCCTGGAATGCCGGTTGAGGGGTCCCTGGAATGCCGGTTGAGGGGTCCCTGGAATGCCGGTTGAGGGGTCCCTGGAATGCCGGTTGAGGGGTCCCTGGAATGCCGGTTGAGGGGTCCCTGGAATGCCGGTTGAGGAGCCCTGTCCTAAGCTAGTTTAGGCTATGGCTAAATCCGGCATGGCCTCATTCTCACCCACTCTTATCACGCTCTATTTAATTCACTGGTTCATTACACTGACATGAATTAACCCCTAAGAGTTGAAATCTGTACACGCGTACTGAAGAGCACTCAGCGCTTCCATTTTTGAAAACTTCCCTCCGCCATTAAATAACTATTGTTCATCTGGTATTCTAGCGTGAACAACAATTCTGAAGGCAATCAATAATAATGTATTGCCAAGTATAATAGTCAAGTGAGCTAGCAACACAAGTAAGCACTGGACAGAAAGAACACTTCAGCGTTGCAGTTTATTTTATCAAATATTTAATGAATATTCGCTCATATCCATAACAGCAGTCTAAGAACTAAAAAATAAGAGAGATGTGCGTGGAGCTAGCAATTGTATTATGTATAAAGAATTACTGCATAAACCCCCACTGTAACAGCGCATATACGTGCAGTGGCGCAGGTGGGCAGATGCAATGGTCGCTGATTGATTGTATGGACCGAAAATGAGACATGATGATTGTAATTTTGGTGTTATTCAATTAAAAATGTCAGTACCTCCTTGTGCCAGGTAGCCAAATTATATCCTTTTGACATGTAAATCACTGCGATCGGCCAGTAAAAGGTGTCGTGCATTGTTTAGCTTTCGGACTCACTTGGCTATTAGGAGTAGGTGTGTGGTTGTTTTCCTCCCTGTGGCTTACTAGGTCGGGGAAGGGTGCGGCTTACTAGGTCGGGGAAGGGTGCGGCTTACTAGGTCTGGGAAGGGTGCGGCCTACTAGGTCTGGGAAGGGTGCGGCCTACTAGGTCTGGGAAGGGTGCGGCTTGCTAGGTCTGGGAAGGGTGCGGCTTACTAGGTCGGGGAAGAGTGCGGCTTGCTAGGTCTGGGAAGGGTGCGGCTTACTAGGTCGGGGAAGAGTGCGACTTGCTAGGTCTGGGAAGGGTGCGGCTTACTAGGTCGGGGAAGAGTGCGGCTTGCTAGGTCTTGGAAGGGTGCGGCTTACTAGGTCTGGGAAGGGTGCGGCTTACTAGGTCGGGGAAGAGTGCGACTTGCTAGGTCTGGGAAGGGTGCGGCTTACTAGGTCGGGGAAGAGTGCGGCTTGCTAGGTCTGGGAAGGGTGCGGCTTACTAGGTCTGGGAAGGGTGTGGCTTACTAGGTCTGGGAAGGGTGTGGCTTGCTAGGTCTGGGGAGGGTGTGACTTTCTAGGTCGGGGAAGGGTGCGGCTTAATATTTCTAAGAAGGGTGCGGCTTAATAGGTCTAGGAAGGGTACGGCTCACTAGATCTGTGAAGGGAGCGGCTCACTAGATCTGGGAAGGATGAGACTTACTAGGTCTGGGAAGGGTGCGGCTTACTAGGTCTGGGAAGGGTGCGGCTTACTAGGTCTAGGAAGGGTGCGGGCTTACTAGGTCTGGGAAGGGCGCGGCTAACTAGATCTATGAAGGGTGTGGCTCACTAGGTCTGGGAAGGGTGCGGCTTACTGATCTGTGAAGGGAGCGGCTCACTAGATCTGGGAAGGGTGTGGCTTACTAGGTATGGGAAGGGTGCGGCTTACTAGGTCTTGGAAGGGTGCGGCTTACTAGGTCTGGGAAGGGTGCGGCTTACTAGGTCTAGGAAGGGTGCGGCTTACTAGGTCTAGGAAGGGTGCGGCTTACTAGGTCTGGGAAGGGTGCGACTTACTAGGTCTGGGAAGGGTGTGGCTTACTAGGTCTAGGAAGGGTGCGGCTTACTAGGTCTGGGAAGGGCGCGGCTAACTAGATCTATGAAGGGTGTGGCTTACTAGGTCTGGGAAGGGTGCGGCTTACTGATCTGGGAAGGGTGCGGCTTACTAGGTCTGGGAAGGGTGCGGCTCTTGGGTTTACCGCTTCCAAGCTTTCCCCCGCTGACATTTATCCTACCCAGCGGTATGGTGTCTAAACTGTTTGCTGACAATCGTTAAACTGTCTTTCTGTACGGTTTTTCTACTGGGCGTTTCTCAACATCACATCTACGAGGTTCGTCAATATTGATGGTTAAATTACTTCCAAGTAAAATCACACAAGCTTACAAACGTGGTGTCGGTGTTACCAAGATTATAGGAGCGACCACACGAGAAATTTAGGTTAGTTTAGACGGACGAGGTTCTTCTTCTTCTTCTTCTTCTTCGTACGCTGTCAGACGTCAACGTGGGACGAGGTTCAATCAGAAAGCAAATGGCACCGTCACTTGAAGTGTTACCAGCACTGACGTCTTTAAAGGTACAACACAAAAATCATTCAGTTAGTGACTAGTACTAGCAGTCAATTTCAGTCAGAACTGATTAAACTATGATGCTACCTTGAAGCGGTTACTCTGTAATGACTGACTAAACTATGATGCGACCTTGAAGCGGTTACTCTGTAATGACTGACTAAACTATGATGCGACCTTGAAGCGGTTACTCTGTAATGCATTTGTGGTTTTCTTTCTCCTTGCGGCGTTGTCATCTTGCAAGAGCTCCCTTCCCCCCCCCCCCCCCCCGCCCCACCATGATGTGCCTCTTCAGGATATAGCTCCACTTGAATCGGTCTGCAGCTTCGTCTTCCCCAGGATGATAGACTCATCTCTAGTGACGTGATGCCACGCACCTTTAAACCTCAGCTGTGGTCGACCGACTATTTTTTTTTTTTTGCCATTGACCAAATGTCCATCTAGGATGTCTTTTAGGATGCGACCATTGTCTATGCGACGAACATTACCAAATTAGTTTTAGCTATTCGAGGAGGGTGTACATACTTGGGAGACGGTTGTTAAGGTGCATCTCTGCATGGAACTTTAGGAGGAACCTGCTCCTTGACATCTACCATACGCAACATGGAAGTCGCTGAACAGACTCCGAACTGGTGTATTACGGTGCAAGACGAATATGAAACGATGGGGATACACATGATGGCACATGTGATTGTGGCGCAATACAGGACCCAGACCACCTGATGACCTGCCCCAACCTCCAGGAAACATGCAATAGGCGCGATATGCTGGAGGCAAATGACAAGGCAATCATGTAGATGAATACTGGATACAATATATATAACGTGGTGTTTGGACACGGAAAGTCAGTAAGTACCTCTGCATTTGTCACTCTGTCCCTCCATGTAATTCCAAGAATGGATAGCATGTGACGTAATTGGAAGATGTTAAGCCTGTACCCTCGTTTGGCATTTAGGTTGCCCAGGTTTAGCTACCATGTAGGAGCGTGATGACGACACATGCATTGTAAACCAATTGACAATGGGGCATCTTCCATCTCCCTTTGTGATTCCCAGAACAGATACTTCTCGTAACACTATCACGTGCTTCCATAGTGTGTCACATATCGTCTCCTACGTCATATTTCACTGGTGTAGTCCAGTCATGTTCAACAGCTGAACATAAATGATCATGGAATACCACTCTTGTATGTAAAGATGTTTTGTTGTGATGTGTTAGTTGTTGTCTTTGACGATAGGTCTTGGGCCCGTAACATGGGTTTCCCTTCACCTTGGGTCCGTAACATAGGTGTCGCTTCACCTTGGGTCCGTAACATAGGTGTCGCTTCACCTTGGGTCCGTAACATAGGTGTTGCTTCACCTTGGGTCCGTAACATAGGTGTCGCTTCACCTTGGGTCCGTAACATAGGTGTCGCTTCACCTTGGGTCCGTAAGGTAGGTTTCCCTTCACCTTGAGCCCAAAACATAGGTTTCACTTCAACTTGGGTCTGTAAGATAGGTTTCACTTCACCGTGGGCCTGTAATGCTTCGCTTCGCTGTTGGCCCGTAAGATAGGTTTCACTTCACCATGAGCCTGTAAGGCTTCGCTTCGCTGTTGGCCCGTAAGATAGGTTTCACTTCACCATGGGCCTGTAAGGCTTGTGTCTGACCCTGACGCGACGTCCTGATCAGTATATTGTGCCTGACCCTGACGAGACGTCATGATCAGCATATTGTGCCGGAGCCTGACGAGACGTCCTGATCAGTATATTGTGCCTGACCCTGACGAGACGTCCTGATCAGCATATTGTGCCTGACCCTGACGAGACGTCCTGATCAGTATATTGTGCCTGACCCTGACGACACGTCCTGATCAGCTTATTGTGCCTGACCCTGACGAGACGTCCTGATCAGCATAGTGTGCCTGACCCTGACGAGACGTCCTGATCAGCATATTGTGCCTGACCCTGACGCGACGTCCTGATCAGCATATTGTGCCTGACCCTGACGCGACGTCCTGATCAGCATATTGTGCCTGACCCTGACGCGACGTCCTGATCAGCATATTGTGCCTGACCCTGACGAGACGACCTGATCAGCATATTGTGTCTGACCCTGACGAGACGTCCTAATCAGCATATTGTGCCTGACCCTGACGCGACGTCCTGATCAACATATTGGGCCTGACCTTGACGTGACGTCCTACAGTATATTGTGCCTGACCGGACTATCATCTCAGTTCCATAGACACTGAAGTAGAATGTATAATCATGCACGTGTAACAGAAAACAGATCAAAAAAGTAAAGTGTTAGGAAGTAAAGTGTGTTTGTTTTTTGTTTGTTAAATGTGGTGTACAACCAGAAACTAGTATGACATACGAAAAGTCAAAACGGCTTATTAGAGCTAGATACATGACCAAATGGGAAACCGAACTCACTGGATACACCAAAAACGATGCCTATTACCAGTTGAACAGAAGAGAGCAGGTCGTGGTCTTCAGACTTCGCACTGGCCACAATAGACTTAGGTACCACCTATTCAACAAATTGAAGATAGGTGGCACTGACGAATGCCCGTGTGGTACCGGGAAAATGACCGCTGAACATTTGCTGCAAAACTGCCCGACATACGAGGATCAGAGAGAGCAGATGTGGTCATCACCAGTGGCAACACTAGACAAGCTCTATGGCAGTATCGACAGCCTCAGGATGACGGCTGCTTTTTTCGAAAAAATTAAGGTTGATGTCTGACTGCGTAAGATGAAGAAGAATAAATGTGGTGTCTCCTTCCGACGATGTACTTGGCGCACACAGCCACAAACTGAGTCAAAATGGTTTTATCATGTCGCTAACATAACTAACGTCAGAGACATATTCCAACGTTTGCACCAGTAATGTCTTTATCAATAACTGAAAAAACTACTTTCACCTGTTTAAATGTCGTAACAATGCCGGTATTGCGATGACGTAAAACTACATATTAACCTGTATAATAGTTACATACATGCACGACGATTAAACGATATAATATTATTATCGTTACATCATACCAGAAACACGATACATGAATTATGGAAGTATTCATGCGTTCAGCCTCATATTTACTTAGAAAACGGACCAGAAGCCATTAAAAGTCAGCGCTAAAAACACAACCCTAATTGAAATTCTGTTAAAACGACTTGACATACCGACCAAGCCACCTGTAATGTCGGCCTGCACAACTGTTGACCGTCCTGTCCTGTTAGTTATATTTCCGAAAGCAATACAAGCACGAGCAGACCGTACGCTGCGGTTGGCCTTTCTGGCAAGAGGGTGCAATCACACTAAACAAATGTGATCTATGTCGCCTTAAGGTATCAGGCCAGACACGACAAAAGACGTGTAGGCTTAGCTATTCTTAGATTTCTGGCGAGTGCGTTAAAGATATCTACGAGGGGTGTTCAAATTAAACCAGACCTAACCACACCAAGTGAACATACGTACGATGCGCGTGATGATGTCACTTCTGATGTAAACAGCATATACCAACCATCAAGTTTGCACAATTGCATTATCATCCGACTCATAGTTTCCTCAGCAGACCGTTGCAAACATGGCGGATGGGATACGGAATCCCTCTAGAGTTGATCAGCGAGCGGTGATTCTGTTTCTAAGCTGAAGGATGTCGACCAGTTGGCATTCATCTCAGAATGCAGGCAGTGCATGGTGACAAAAGTGTGTCGAAGACAACAGTGAAGAGCTGGACAACGATGTTTAAAGAAGGACGTGAGTTAACGAAAGATCTTCCGAGACCAGGTCAGGCGCATATTGTTGCGTCAGAAGATGCCATTGTCAAAATTAATGTAACAATTCGGGTCGACCGTCACCGGAGCTTACGTTCGCCACACTTTTGTCACCATACACTGCCTGCGTTCTGCGATGAATGTCAACTGGTCGACATCATTCAGCTGTTAGAAACCGAATCACCGCTCGCTGATCAACTCTGGACGGATTGCGTATAACACCCGCCATGTTTTAAACGGTCTGCTGAGGAAACTTTAAGTCGGTGGGATAATGACATTTTGCAAAATTGACGGTTGGTATGTGCTGTTTCCACCAGAAATGACGTTATCGTGCGCATCGCACGTATGTTAACTTGGTGCACTTAGGTCCGATTTCATTTCAAAACGTCTCGTAGTTAGACAATTTGTCCAAGTACGTATCTGGTGTAACAGGAGCAAACTGCTTTTTACCAGAAGAGACCAACTGACGCGACTGAGACTCAGAGCTGGTCACTAAAGAATATACTCGGCTCAACTGATTTGAAATCAAACAGGTGGGCAATGTTTGGAGGATAACGAGACGGCATGATCAAACAGATGGACAATGTTTGGAGTATAAACGAGACGGCATGATCAAACAGGTGGACAATGTTTGGAGTATAAACGAGACGGCATGATCAAACAGGTGGACAATGTTGGGAGGTTAATGAGACGGCATGATTAAACAGGTGGACAATGTTGGTCAAAGATTGTTTGTTCCACAATAGGTTGAGCGCGAGGCAGGTTAAGTTAATGATGATATTGGTTGAAGGTTCTAGATAGAGATTGGGTGGTCTAGAGGTTGTCAGCGTAGTTTATAATCCCAGCATAGCAGGTTCGAAATACGTCGTGCTCAGATCGAGCATTAAGTGGCTACGACCGATTCTTCCAGCTGACAGCTGTAAATGGGTACTTTACGTCAGAGGGAAATGTTGGAACCGAAACAGGTACTGTAGAGTTGGTGCTATAGCGTTGGTGCTATAGAGTTGGTGATATAGAGTTGGTGATATAGCGTTGGTGCTATAGAGTTGGTGCTATAGAGTTTGTGCTATAGAGTTGGTGCTATGTCGTCGGCGCTTTGAGCAATGAAAGGGACTGAGCACATATGAGGTGCACAGGTGCAGTTGTTGTTGTTGTTGTCTGCTACAATGAGTAAGATTACTCTTTCGTGCTCTCTGAAAAGGACGTTGTGGCGGGTTGTCGTGGCTTTCCTCACATCCCGAGCGTGTTGATGAAGGTGGACCTGTGTCCTCCAGTCGGCTGTGCTAAACTTGGCTTCACCTGCGTGTCGCTCACTAGTACGGGGATCACGTCGATCCCCCACCTCGTTAGCCAGGCTGCCGTGATAATAACCCCGTTTCCAGGTAGGGCTACTGGGAAGTTGAGGTGAGGGATATTGGACGGCATGTTTTGCCTGACCCTGGCTAACATGTCTGATTAGTAAGTTGTGCCTGACCCTGACTAACATGTCTGATCAGTATGTTTTGTCTGACCCTGACTAACATGTCTGCTCAGTATCTTGTGTCTGACCCTGACTAACATGTCTGATCAGTATGTTGTGCCTGACCCTGACTAACATGTCTGATCAGTATGTTGTGCCTGACCCTGACTAACATGTCTGATCAGTATGTTGTTCCTGACCAGGCGTTGGTCTTCTTTCCCTACCCCATGTGCAGTGAAGGCTGTTCCATGAACCAGTTGCCAACTATGGCGTCTAGTTGACAGAATCCCTGAATTCAAGTATTTCATTGTACTGGAGAAGATATTTCACTGTCTATAGTGTAACAACAGCAATGTGACACTAACCATTTATATTTTATATTTGGGAGAAAAATAGCCAGAAAGAAACATGCGTGATGTTGAAAATAGCTTTTCTATGGATACACCCAATGAGTAAGACAAAGTTTTTAAAGTGGTTTTTTTCCAAATCGGAAAGTGTGAACTCTGTTCAGGATGCAGAACTCTAGTGGTTTTCATCAAAGAAAAATATTTAAACAAGAATAACTTATTTACAGATACAAATAGAGTGAGTCTTGCTGTATGTACTATGTCAAATCCATTGCTTGATAAGAACGCTACAAATGTTTGTAATCAGGATTTTTTAAAAGCTGGTTAAGGGAGCCAAATTCAATGTTGGACCTTTGCTTCAACGAATGGAGCGGTGGAATAAGTTTATGCTATGAAAAAGAAAGTTTAAAGCACGCTAACAAGAATGGGCAAAATTCCCAAGGAAAGATATGGAGAATGACAAAAAGAGAAGATATCTTTTTACAAAAAGAGAAGATATCTTATGACAAAAAGAGAAGATATTTTATGACAAATGGAGAAGATATCTTATGACAAGAAGAGAAGATATCTTATGACAAAAGAGAAGATATCTTATGACAAAAAGAGAAGCTATCTTAGGACAAATAGAAAAGATATCTTATGACAAAAAGAGAACATATCTTACGAGAAACGGAGAAGATATCTTATGACAAAAACAGAAGATATCTTATGACAAAAAGAGAACATATCTTATGACAAATAGAGACGATATGACAAAAAGAGAAGATATCGTATGACAAAAAGAGAAGATAGCTTATTACAAATAGAAAAGATATCTTATGACAAAACGAGAACAATCTTATGACAAAAAGAAAACATCATGACAAATAGAGACGATATGACAAAAAGAGAAGATATCTTATGACAAAAATGGAAAATTTGACAAAAAGAGAACATATCTTATGAAAAACAGAGAAGATATCTTATGACAAAAAGAGGACATATCTTATGACAAATAGAGAAGATGACAAAAAGAGAAGATAGTTTATGACAAAAAAAGAAGATAGTTTATGACAAAAAGAGAAGATAGTTTATGACAAAAAGAGAACATATCTTATGAGAAAGAGAGAAGATACCTGATGACAAAAAAGAACATATCATGAAAAATTGAGAAGATATGACAAAGAGAGATCCTATGAAAAGAAGAGAACTATTTTGTCTAGAAATGGTGTCAGTTATCCGTATTCTCAAACCCTTCTCGTGACATACCTCCTAAACGAATTGGGTTGTTCTTGTTTTAAAATCTAACTGGTCTATCTGGTGTGACTTTATTTTGTTCATATGGCTTCTCTCAGAATACCTACAAGTCGTTTAGCTGGTCATTCTTCATATTCTCTTGTAAATCCACATCTCAGCAACACCAATGATACTGGCTGATTATCGGTGAATCACTGAGCAGTAAACGTACTAAGCCACCCGGACATCATTCCAAGAGTCGGTCTGGCTACCGCGTCTATGAACGCCCTTAATCGAGTCTCGGAACGCCCTACATCGAGTCTCGGAACGCCCTACATCGAGTCTCGGAATGCCCCGAATAGAGTCTCGGAATGCCCCGAATAGAGTCTCGGAATGCCCTGAAGTCTCGGAACGCACTGCATATAGTCTCTGAACGCCCTACATCGAGTCTCGGAATGCCCTGAATAGAGTCTCTGAACGCCCGCATCGTCTCGAGCAGAGAATTTCAATGAAAACCAAGCTACGAACTAACATAACTTGGGTCGTCGCCATCCTGCTGTACAGGTTAGAGACCTGGATTAATGTGTAGGGCCATAAGAAGCGCATTGAAATCTTCCACATGCGAAGCGAAATGCGCATTCTTAAAATTCACTTGTATGACTGGATCTCAAACAACAAAGGCGCTCGACGGAAAGGTCTCTAGAGAACATTGACCATGGTAAACCTTGGACATGTGGCTCGATTTGCTGGGGCTATCCAAGCGCACCAGCTATTAAAGCAGGTCATGGACATTAAGGATGGGAACCTTCTCTGTCATGCTCTCCCCTCCCCCCCCCCCCTCCAGCTATTAAAGCAGGTCATGGACATCAAGGATGGGAACCTTCTCTGTCATGGTCTCCCCTCCCCCCCCCACCCCCCAGCTATTAAAGCAGGTCATGGACATCAAGGATGGGAACCTTCTCTGTCATGGTCTCCCCTTCCCCCCCCCACCCCCAAGCTATTAAAGCAAATCATGGACATCAAGGATGTGAACCTTCTCTGTCATGGTCTCCCCTTCCCCCACCCCCCCCCCACCCCAAGCTATTAAAGCAGGTCATGGACATCAAGGATGGGAACCTTCTCTGTCATGGTCTCCCCTTCCCCCCCCCCTCCAGCTATTAAAGCAGGTCATGGACATCAAGGATGGGAACCTTCTCTGTCATGGTCTCCCCCCCCCCCCTCCAGCTATTAAAGCAGGTCATGGACATCAAGGATGGGAACCTTCTCTGGCATGGTCTCCCCTTCCCCCCCCCCCCTCCAGCTATTAAAGCAGGTCATGGACATCAAGGATGGGAACCTTCACTGTCATGGTCTCCCTCCTCCCCCTCCTCCTCCCCATCTTGGTTAGATCAAATCGGAAAGACATCATTCTCAGTGCATACAGCCTAGGACTGAGCCCCTCATCCTTCTCCTGGGCCGTCGTTGCGGACTGCCTACATACATATCGAAGTCAACACTGAAGAATAAATGTATTTCCACCGAGCTGAGATTACATAGTATCAGATCCCATATTTAGCTCATAAACATCCCTCTGACATTGACTTGTAATCCTACACCCCAAACCCTGGTAACAGACCAACTGGTATATTCTGGATTCAACAATACAGTGCTGGTTTTACACAAGCACACTATAGTGGATTATTTCTGAAACCCACAAACAAGCGATGCAATATAAAGGTATCGAGTAAGATAACATGAGCCAAAAGTAATTTTAAATTGACAACAGAAATATTTTTGATAATAATATCAATATGAGCTGTCGCTAAAACAAAGAGTGTTTTTTGTTTGTTACTTTTGCACATACATCCCTAAGTCAAACAACCTTCAGCAACGCATGACTCATACACACATACACATTTATGTAAACCATACTCACCATGACTCGTACACACATACGAGATCAAGATGATGAGCTGTAACGGTCAGCGACGCAAAGTTGACTGCTAGCGTCAGGGCAGCGAACCAGAGCTGCAAAGGCTCTTCTACACCGTGATCCTGGATAACAGGTTGCAGCAGAGAAGACTGGCTAAGGAGAAGGGATCAAAGAGGGAAGGCTAACCCGTGTATCCAAAAATGCCTGCTGAAGTCGGACCGGCCGGTGAACATATCTCAGCCAAGCTGTAAACTTCGACACAAGGCATTCCGTTCTCATCCTGCTACTTGCAAAGCCCTTGTCAGGGCTTGGTAGCGGGAGTTTGAGACCGAACGACGAAGAAGTACACACACACATCCTTACATAACCCATACATCATGACTCGCTCACACATACATCCAAAGTAACTCAAACTCGCCATGACTCGTACACACATACATCCACAGTAACTCAAACTCACTGTTGTGGTGACGGCGTGGGCTAGTGGTTAAGCGACACGGCCCACAACCAGAAGGTACTGGGTTCGATTCCAATCACAGCACACCGGCCGTTATCCAGAGGAAGCAAACACTTAGAAAATGCAGGAGGAAGCAGACCCTTACATACAAATGCATGCTGAAGTCGGATGCACTGGGCCAACAGGCGCAAAATAAAAACAACAGTGCAACGCACACCGCCTTGGAGATTAGAGAAATAAGGCCAACGCAAAACAACAACAACAAAAACCCCAAAAATGTGACTCGTACACATACATCAAAAGTAACTTAAACTCATCATGACTTGTACACACATACACCTTATGTAACTCCTTTCCTGTTCTAAAGAATGTATTTTCCTTTCATGTATCATCTAAATAGGAGCATAAGGTCACTAATGCAGCCAACATACTTGCAGAAAGCCTGCACTAAAGCATAAATGTGTGCTTGTGTTGTGGTGCTTCCTGCGGGTACTCTGTTATAGACAATAAGGTTATCAAACCCATTATCGTTTTAGCTGCCGTTTGCTAGAGATATAGACCACGTGATCGCCGATATGACACTTTCTAAATGATTGAACAGAGAGAGTGGTTTTCATCACTGGTGATAGACGAACAACAGCAAACATGATAGAGTGTATGATTAACAGAGTGGTAGAGTGTATAGTGATGGTGTCTGACTTACAGAGCGGTAGAGTGTCTGACTTACAGAGCGGTAGAGTGTCTGACTTACAGAATGGTAGAGTGTCTGACTTACAGAGCGGTAGAGTGTCTGACTTACAGAGTGGTAGACTGTCTGACTTACTGAGCGGTAGAGTGTCTGACTTACAGAGTGGTAGAGTGTCTGACTTACAGAGCGGTAGAGTGTCTGACTTACAGAGCGGTAGAGTGTCTGACTTATAGAGTGGTAGACTGTCTGACTTACAGAGTGGAAGAGTGTCTGGCTTACAGAGCGGTAGAGTGTCTGACTTACAGAGTGGTAGAGTCTGACTTACAGAGTGGTAGAGTCTGACTTACAGAGCGGTAGAGTGTCTGACTTACAGAGTGGTAGAGTGTCTGACTTACAGAGTAGTAGAGTGTCTGACTTACAGAGTGGTAGAGTGTCTGACTTACAGAGTGGTAGAGTGTCTGACTTACAGAGTGGTAGAGTGTCTGACTTACAGAGTGACAGAGTGTCTGACTTACAGAGTGGTAGCGTGTCTGACTTACAGAGCGGTAGAGTGTCTAACTTACAGAGCGATAGAGTGTCTGATCTACAAAGTGACAGTATCTTGTTTACAGAGCAGTGAAACGTTTTTCCCCACCTCAAATGTACCAGTTTCAATGCCCTGTATTTACACCTTCCATGCGACGTGGCTGAATCTTTAGAAAAAGCAATGCAAATTGGATGGGGAAACTAGCCATAGCTTAGAAGTCTTCAATACTTCATCCCCAACAACAGTGTCCTCTATGAGACAACCTACTATTTATAACAGGGTGATGATGTCCTGATTTCTGCTTGCCAATATCTACACCAAGCAATTTACATCATTAGTTTTTTGGGTCTCTATATTTTAATTTCTAAAATACACTTGCAATGAATCAAGAAATTGTCCCAAAAACGAACGTATAAAATAGTCATAACTGTCCATATAATAGCAGCGATTATGTCCATATCAAAAAAGTTTCTCACCAAATTCACAGAAGTGACCTTAGCATGCCACACCCTCGAGGAGGTTGAGATATAACGTGCAGAAACACATAAACAGTTTAGACAGAGCATGAAAGCTGCCCTTCAAAGTTGAGTGAATAACTAGCCAGCGTCTGTGTAATGTACGGACGAGTGAGCTGCTGACTTGAGCAACAGTTACTGACAGATGAGCATGTGCGTGCAATCAGTAGATGTCAGTTCTTGTGTGATTTTAGACACATGTCAGCGGGTAGTAGTGGGTGATGTTCTGTTCTGAGGTGAACAGACGGTGGTTATGTTGTTGTTTAATTCATTCATTTATGTTTTCATTTCTACTATGCCTGAGTGATATACCATGATTCACACATTCTCTGCCACTCTCTGGTTAATATAGATGCCAGTCTGCGTATTGTGTGCATATCTTTGTTTATTTTGTAATTTTCCAAGTGTTTTCGTTTATTCTTTGTGCCTGACAAAGGACGTATGGCAATGACATGGGTTTCGTTTTCTTTCTGTCCCAGCACAGTAACTGTGTGTTTTTATGGACTTATACAAATATTGCGGACTTTATTCCCACTGATGTGGTCCCTCTGGGAGATTTATAGGGTAGAAAAGCACATTCAGTCTACATGCACTGTGCAAACTCTGCAGTTAGTCTCCCTGCAGGAAGCATGCACAAAAGCACACATGTGTTCTTGCAATGGTGGTTTATGTATCTCTTTTTACTTACATAGAGCAGCTGCCATCTCAATGTCAAACTCTACTTATCCACCTCAAGGTTCTGTTCTCTTCCCTGTATTATTCCACATTTAGGCAATAGAAGTGGCCAAAATTCAACCCAAGGGCCAGAATAAACTTTGACATTTACAGATGATGTCCTGGATTCAATAGACAAGCAACGGTCAAAGACATACAAGAGATCATGCAAGCAATCTGATAGTGGTGCGGGGAGTCCAGTGACGTGACAAATCCCAAAAAGGCCTGTGTGATATGGTTCCTGGCATCCCAAGCAGTACTCTTGATGAATACGTCATTGAGCTGCTCAACAGTTTGAAATATCTGCTAGTGACTAATGACGTTTTATCACAGCTTGTCATTTAAATACTAAGCCAATTAAATCTTACAGATGTGCAAGCAAGGTCTGAAAACATTTGTGGATGTGAACCTGTAGCAGTGGTTGTTTTTTTATTCTTCATCATCAGTTGGTCCTGTTTGTCAATGGTTATGGGATGGGCATCCTCATTGTCAAGACCACGGTGTGAAAGGTTCGAACGAATCCAGAATGAAGGACTGGTCAAGAATGTGACTGGTCCTGGGTTGTACAAGGGATGCCCCCATTGTGAGATGATTGGGTTTCTGTTTATAAATCTAGATATGAACTGGTCCAGGCTAACACACATGCAAGTCATCATAGACAAGAGGCATCCACTGTACAAGAATTCTATAGATATCAAGGAAAGTCATTCAAAGACAGATGTCGTAGATTGCACAGGCAAATGGAATAAATTATCAAGGTGACCCATTTGAGAATATAATCCGAAGACAAGAATGGATACATGCTGGCAATAAAATGATGAACTTTATCCAGGTCATCATCGCCAACCTTGACAGGGAATTCAGTAAGTCGTGCAATGGATACGTAGTGTTTGGGGATGAACAGCTGATAATGTTATATATGCTGCCAAACATAAAGGTGCATACATGACAACCACCTCCGGTATGAAAATAGAGATTGTAGCAATAACTTCAGTTCTGAAGTGGCTATCTGACATTTTTAGCAAGAGCAGCCATCATATAGGATTCTTAATCCTTGCTTCAGAAGGCACAGAAGAGGTGACTACAGCTTAAGTGAATAACAGAGAAAGTGGCCTCAAGCTTTTGGGGACATGTCTAGATCTACTGTTTGATCATGCTGGGGTTAATGGCATTGAACCAGTGGACGTCCTCACCTCAAGGACATCCAAGATGGGGACTTTAGACACAAATAGGCCATCTCCTTAAAGTTGATAATCAATGAGATTGCAATAGTCAAACTGTAGAATGTTGTCATGAACCATTAGTTAAGCATGAAGGGAACTTAGTGGTCTCTAGGTAAGGTGTCCGCCTCAAGTTCGAATCACGGTGGAGCTGGATTTTTTTCACGTGGATCTTCTGGTAAAAATTGCTTGATTTCTGGATAGTGAGATCAGACTCCCATGTTCAGTGTCGAGCACGTTAAAAATCCCTTGGCAGTTAGAAATCGAAAAGAGCAGACTATATAGTGACTGCCTAGACAAAATTCAAAATTCTAGCTATAAATCTACCCAAAAATTATTTGTACCTTCTCCTCTATGGCTTGTTAAGAACAGCATATAGATGGTGCCTAACTGGCTGTGGGTCTACTTAGCTCTAGTGTTTGAGTCTATAAAGATGAATACACACATAAGTTAAACCACCCTTCAAGAAACTAGTTGTATACAGACTCTGCAGAGTCCTCTAAACCAGTATAAAAAAGTTAAGTTAAGTTAAGTCTGAGAGGATGGAACAGTAGTGTATACAACCAGTGGGCAACTGAAGCACAATACATCTGATGCTGCAACTTTAAAATAACAATAACAAAAATAAAAGCTTGAGATAAGATAATACAGAATGATGATGGGAAAAATGGACATAGGAAATACTAAAATTTCAACTGCATTAAAAACAGTTTCCACAGAGAAGATGAATCTATTTCTTCTCACTTCCATGTTTATACTTAATGGGGGTTCGTGATAACAAGGGTCATTGTGTACATCCTGCATGGTAGTGATGAGAGAACTAAGATGTGGGTGCACAGATAAAACAGTTTTTCTTAACTTGGTGGCATTGTACCCAAATACAAACATGGACAATTAAATCGAGTGTTCCAAGAAAACGGTTTGTATACATTAAAAACACAGAGGTAGTAAATGTACACCCACTCACTGCTGTGCATTTTCATAAAATGATATATTCTCAGAATAAAGGTTTACCTTCATTTCCAGTAGCAGATGGTGTTAGCAATCATGTCTGTTCTCCACATTTATACCTAGAGTTTCCAGTCAATTATTTCTCTCACACACAGCCCCTTTCTGCAACTAATATTCAGCTGTTGGTAATATACAACTTTTTTGTCCATTTCTATTTCAACTTCACATTAATCATTTCCTTTATTGTGACCAATTAACCCTGTCTTTTCATTATGCCTCTTAACACTATGCTCTGTCAACTTTTCCTAATGTCAAAAGATGTCTGATAAAGGTCATGTGCCTTTATCAAATCCAACTTTTATTCTTAATTGTGTTTTTTTTCTATCACAATTTATGTAGTTACTTCTACTGTAACTCAGATTCTTAACAACCTTTCATCTACTACTTCTCTGGTTTCAAATGATGTTTCTTTAGTCACCATAGCCATCCCAGTACACAGACCACAGAAATCTTCTACAAGAATACAACATTTATATATCCTCTGGACACTCCATAGAGGAATATTTATAGTCATATCATCACATGGGATTAACAACCAACAAATTTCAGACTTGACTTAGTCACTCTTCTACCATGAGGTTGTTTTTTTTTTGAGTGTGTGGCCAATACTTTCTACAGGATGGGATAATTGCATTAATCCCATGCCCAATCATTAGTTGTGTCTTATGACTTGCCTGGCATATTACAATACTGCTATTCTTTGCTCCCCTTTCATACCCTGGTAATATGTGGGGATAAGCATAAAAATTCAAAGAAATGTGGAATATGTTTATTTGCTTTATACAAATAGGTATGAAAAATATAAATATACGATGCACCCAATATACAAGAATACTAACATAATGTAACAACAAACTCCAGTTTAGTTTGCTTTTTTTTTTCCATGTAGCAAGAAAACTGGTTCTCTGTGTATTACAGAGTTAAATATCAAAACAGTATTTTGTGATTTACTTTTAGAGTGCAATTAAAAAGAACAAAGTAATCCTATAAATGTAAAATATTCACAACAAATTAAAACTGTTGCTAAGTGACTGATTATTAGCTCTATTTCGAACACTTTATCTAGGATTATCTTACAACAAGGTTTTAATTTTATATCTATAATTTATAATTATCGTACAAATTATACTAGAGCCAAAAGTCTGATGTTTATAGGAATTGTTAAACCTATAAAATTTAGAATTATCTTACAAAGGAGACCAGTGCTTTGTGCCTGATTGCAAAACCAATTGCGGACTCATAATTTAGGATCCCATTCTAATTGTTGTTCGCATCATTAAAAGAATTATCACTCTCATGGCGCCAGGTTCTTAATAATGATAAACAACCTGTGTCTGAGGGCATAGCTACAAATTAACTAAAGAAAAGTCCAGACACAAGTAGAAAACTAACAGATTACAAATTAAAAGAAACACCATCACCAATATGTATGTGCAACAAGCAGAAAAGCCAGCCGAACATATCCTACAAGACTGTTATATACTTAAGCAACTGTGTACTGAACACTGGCCCATGGACAAAAACTTTCACGAAAGCTATTTGGGAGTCTCCATGACTGTAACCTTCATCAAGAGAACTGTACTTCATGTGTACACATAAAAAAAAATAATAGTAAACAATAAGAAGACAGGCAGGAAAAGGCTTTAATTTGGTGAAACAGAAAAAAAAACATCTAAATGTGAACAAAAGCAAATAGAATACAAAATAGGGGACGGCGTGGCCTAGTGGTTAAGTGGCACGGCCCACAACCAGAAGGTGCTGGGTTCGATCCCCATCACAGCACCGGCCGTTACCCCGGGGAAGCAAACCCTTAGAAAATGCAGGAGGAAGCAGACCCTTACATAAAATGCATGCTGAAGTCGGATGCACTGGGCCGACAGGCGCAAAATAAAAACCACAGTGTAACGCATACACGCCTTGGGGAATAGATAATTAAGGCGAACGCAAAAAAAAAAAAAAAAAAAAAAAAAAAAAAAAAAAAAAAACATGGATAGTATTTCTACTTTGTTTTTGACTGCCAGAAATAACAACAAACACAGACAGTACAGACATGTGCAAATTAGCAAGACCCCAATCACTGCAGATCAAGATTAAAAAGATAATGTGGTTTGGATAGGACTACTCACTACTGTGTATAGTGTGACAGACAATCAAGACATGTCTAGGGTGTAATCCACAGAGGAAAAAGGAGAATGAAAATGTGGAAGAATACGTAATGAAGAACTGCAAAAGATGACAAGTTTGAAGCTACCAGAGAGAGAAGAACGAATCTCGTGAAAAAAGACACCTTCAAATATAAATCGGTAGCGAGCAACACATTCTCAACACACATGACAAACATTTCTTATCAAATTGTCGACACGTTCTCTATAGTCTACTATGAACTAATAAAACAAGGATGTGTATATGGTAATAATAACAATACAATACATACTGATACTGTCAATGGCGATTGTTGTACAATCCAGTGTGAATACACAATGACAATTAATAATAACTACAATCATCAATAACTGCCATCGATTACACATGTTTTAATACTCAACAAACTATTCTTCGTCTGTATAACGCTAAATCAGTAAATGACTCACTGTCGTCGACTGTCGTGTCATTCCAGTCAGTAAGGGTTGGTTCTGCTGCTAATACTAAAGGAAGACGAGGTGCAGCACCCGGCACCAGCTACTCATTGACATTAATGACACGCCCACCTAACACTACACATACACAGTTTGAGTTTCTAAACTATATGTCAGATCAAGTCAAAATGACTGTTATAAAGTGATTAATATTTGTCAAACATGACGTACTTACGTGTAAAAGTACAAGCTCCCACAAGAATACAACTGTCACAATGTATACAAAGGTCTTCCACAAGCGCCAATAACCCGGAAACAAAAACGTCAACTTTGTTTGGTTGTCTGCTGGCGCTCGATCGGCGAGAAGGGCGACATTATTACTGCAGCAGTGAATGGAACACCGTCCTCTGGTTGGTTAAAAGTTGGTTCCAATAGCGTGCAATGTTTTATGATCAACAAAACTAAACCAGAACGTCCTCTTTTTAGTAGTCGTTCGATCTCAAACAAGAATACTTATTTTTCTTATAACACCCAGGTTGGGCGGTTGTTGTTGTTGTTGTTGAATACATACAATGAGTAGATTTACTCTTTTGTGCGCTCTAAAAAGGACGTTAAGAATAGGCTCCCTGTAGTCTCCCAAGCATGTTGTAAAAGCCGAAAGTTGTGCCTGGGACTAACCATGGTCATCTATAGTTTAGACTATAGTTTAAATTCGGTTGTCCGAAAAATGAATCACAGTTGCCCACTAGTTTCATGATGCATGTCAGCCCGCATACTGATTGGTGGTGAACTCTCTACAACATTCCAAGTCACTAATAGAGTCATATAGGGCTGTGTGCTGGCCCCAACACTTTTTAGCATGGTATTTGGAACCATGTACTCTGATGCAACACGTCACTGTGACACTAGCATACAGATCAGATACATGATGGATGGGGAACTGTTCACTCTGAGGCGACTAAAGTCTCTCACTGAATGAAGCAACTATCTTATATCTCCTCTTTGCCGATGACTGCGCGTTTAACACGTGCTCAGAACAGGACATAAAAGCAAACATGAATGAGTTATCAACTGTGTGCATTAATGTTGGTCTTACTGTAAACACCAATAAAACGGAGGTAACGTTTCTATCTGCGCCGGGAAGACCTCCAATGAACCAAACGTACAGGGACATCGCCTACAAGCAGTTGATAGCTTTACCTACCTTGGTAGTGCACTTACCAGAGAAGGAAACATTGACTCTGAGGTCCACAGCAGAATTTCCAAGGCGAGTGCTGCTTTCGGAAGACTACGAGAAAACGTTTGGAACCGGCAGGGAATCAGTGTTGCCACCAAGATAAGTGTGTATCGTGCTGTTGTGTTAACCACCCTTCTGTACACCAGCGAAACATGGATTGGCCTATAGCAGGCATGTCAAGTAAACTTAATTATTTTCATGTAAACTTGTCTGCACAGACTGCTCAGGATCGGTTGCCCTTCTCTGAAGTCCTCAACAGGGCGAGACTCTCTGGCATCCCTACGCTGCTGCAGAAAGCCCGGATCAGATGGACTGGGCATGTTGTTCGCATGTCAGTTGGACTGGACATGTTGTTCGCATGTCAGATGAGCGCATCCCTAAACAATTGTTGTACGGTGAGCTCAGGACAAGACAGCGCTCGCCGGGGAGGGGGGAGGGGGGGGGGGGAATGATACAAAGACACTCTTAAAGTTTCTTTGAATAGTTTCTCCATTGATGTTGCGGCTGTCTGGGAGCTGCTTGCTCCGAACCACTCAGCCTGGCGCACTGCCATCGCACGTGATGTTTGCCCTGCTGAGCAGGGGACCATTACATAGGTGCAGGAAGAGCGAGCTGCACAAAAGGAAAGAATGAAGGATGGACAAATGCTGTTCACGTGTGCCC
Organism: Ariolimax columbianus; assembly: GCA_036924085.1. Taxonomy (NCBI): domain Eukaryota; kingdom Metazoa; phylum Mollusca; class Gastropoda; order Stylommatophora; family Arionidae; genus Ariolimax; species Ariolimax columbianus. The sequence goes on from JAVGWX010000003.1 coordinate 22,685,403, forward strand.
TACGTGCGTTAGAGTTTGTCACACTCAGATCGGACTGTACAGTCATATGCAGTCACATCTGAATAAACATGTCTGACGTAGTCGCCATCTTTGATTGCGATGGGAAACTAACTAACTAACTAGCTAACTAACTAACCAACTAACTAACTAACTATAGTGAGGAGTCACGTAGAACGACCAAGGCTATACAACAAAAACCCCAGTCCTTCGTTACCAAATGTCTAAGAAGGATAATTCGCATAAAGTGGCAGGATGCGGTGAGGTATGAAAACCTATGTGAAAGGAGCCAACAACAGACACGCGAACAACAAATTAAGCGAATGTGGTATCGTTTTCATTCTTTTGAGATTTCATAAGACACTTCGATTGTTAAAGTCTTTCTTATAACTGATTACTGTTAGACTTCCTTTTGCCTCCACTGTTTTGACCAGTTGTTACAGTCTGTACTGTTCATAGTCTACTTTGAGTCTTTTGTTTCCCTTCTGGGCCTTGATAACAAGTATGTGTCTAATATTGAAACAAATGATAAATGCCATTGGTGAATAACAGGAAGATAAGCTTTGGAATGTTGTTGTTGTTACGGATCTAGCAGCATCCGGGCTCTCTCCCTTCGACCCAATGCCATGTAAGGGTATCTGCACGTGTTTATCAGTTGTTTTCTAGTGCCATACAAAGTGTCCCATGGAAGCTCTTGGATAGTTTACAAAGGTCAATTAATAGACAAACCTTTTGTTATCGAGATGTATGCATGTTTTTAAAAATTGTGGTGTAGCTCTTGGGCCATTGCCATTGTTTTCATGCTGACTTTTGTCCATTAACTTGACTTGATATGGACTTTTGTCCATTAAATTGACTTGATATGGACTTTTGTCCATTAACTTGACTTGATATGGACTTTTGTCCATTAAATTGACTTGATATGGACTTTTGTCCATTAACTTGACTTGATATGGACTTTTGTACAAGAACATTACGATACTCGTGGTGATTTAAGTTTGAAATGGTGGAAGAGGGGTTGCAGAATGAAGTAGTTAGTGACACATCTCTGAACTTAAACATACATATGTTCGAATTCAGCATGGCAGTGCTCCTTTAAAAAAAAATGTGTATGCTGAAGTCAGATGCACTGGATCGTAAGGTGAGTGAGCAAGTCCAGGTAGCGGTGAAAAAGGCAAATGCAATGTTAGGTATGATACAAACAAATATTAAACATAGGAGCAAGGACGTGATAGTCAAACTGTATAAAACATTAGTTAGACCTAGATTTGAGTACTGTGTACAGGTGTGGAGTCCTTATCGTAGAGGGGATATAAACATGCTGGAAAGGATACAAAAAAGAGCGTCAAAGCTAATAGTGGGTTTCCAGAATTACAGTTATGAGGAAAGACTCAGAAAACCGGCCTACGGTGTCTAGAAAAGAGACGAATTCGAGGTGACAATACAGGTTTATAAGATGATCAGAGGAATGGATAAATTAGACGATAACAAGTTTTTTTTTCCAAAAAACCACTACCTACAAGAACAAGAGGGCATAGCTACAAATTAACTAAAGAAAAGTCCAGATTAGATATTTTAAAATATTTGTTTAGTCAGAGAGTGGTGAATGCTTGGAATGCATTGCCACAAGAAGTAGTGGAGGCAGAAACAATTACTGTATTTAAGAATTGATCGGATGTGCATAGGTTTTAGAGCAAGGTAGTGTAAATGAAACTGGTTGTATACACCCTCTTCATAGTCTTCTAAACCAGTATTAAGACGTTAAGTAAATCTGATGTTATTCAGTTCGTATAGCGTGATCTTTACAAGCTCCCCACTGTCTTTGAGTCTTCTACTTGTTTTAGCGTATCACCACTCATCCGACTACTTTTTGTTGCTCCAGGTACATACGCCACAGGGATTCAGTTGTTCCGATTTCCCATCAGATCTGGCTCATCTTTTCCCCAAATTAGTTATGTTTGTGTAGCAGCATTAAGTAGTGGTAACATTGTTTTGATTGAAGTCCTAAACCGGCTGAATTACAAAATGGTGCACTTTCTATTTCGTCGTTCTGCTACGATTTAAAAAAATGTTTTAATTGGTACAATAATATACTGTTAAGTCATTTAAAAGTAATTATGAATTAGATTTATATGGGGAATTTATTATTTTGGGGACATTCTGGAATTTATTACACGAATCACAGTACTGATTTCTATTTAGCCCGTAGACTGACAAGAAACAAAATGGTGCTGGAGAGTACAATTATCTGGTAAGCGAGATTTATATTTTATTTACGTGCATTGTTGCTGGATCAGCTTGTCTCATTTTATAATCTAAAGAATATAATTCTGCTAGTTTAAAAAGATGTCAATATAAGTAACTTGTTTACCCGTTATCTCTTTATTTTATTATTTGAAATTGGTCTGGATGCGATGACGAAGCAGCTCTGGATGATCGAACAACGACGCTGGCTGTGACTGTGAGTGTCTTGAAGTGGCTTGAAAGACAGATGATACAAACTCCAAATTCAGTATGAGTATAATGCTCTTGAAAAGCAATAAAGGTTCACATTTAATTTAACAGGAGCAGGTGCACAATAATAAATGTCAAACAAGAAGTCAGGACTGTTAGGATGATCTATATATTATTAATACCAACTAAATACTAAAAATACTAAAATGGTAAAATAAAAATACTATTTAATAATATTGATGGGAATCATTGATCATTTCATGAGAACAGAAATGAGAATGAGAACAGTTACAGTGTCACTCAAAGAAAACACCAGGTCTAATTATTAAAACTGTGTAGTCATCTAAGCAAACCGACGCACATTCAATGAATAAAATAAACATAACAAATCAACAGCAACAATGCAACGTTTTCAGTTTCATGAATGTGCTCTAAAAATATTTCCAATTTCTGTTTGAATGCTTATTATAATGGTTAGCATAGATAGGCGATCTTGGATAAAATATACCTGTGACATTGTTGTTCATTTCATATGTTTATTTTATTCATTTAATATTTATCACTGAGCGCAAATGAGAAGAATGGAATCATATTGTGATTTGAGATAAAATGACAGACTGCCACTGGGTTATTGTCACATGGGTCATGGGAAATCACAGAAATTGTACATCGAGGTTAAACAACTAGGTCTAAGTTAAAATGTCCAGGATTCCGATGCTGTTATATATACTAACGGATTTGTGAGATGCAGTAGGATAGCCGGTTGGGGCTTCTCTGCTAGAGTGAAAGGCAGATTTGTTGCTGAGACTAGTGCATACTTGACAATATTCAGTATCAGAGAGATCGAGATGGTGACTTTGGCTTTGGGGTGGTGATCTAGAACCTCTCTAAGGAGGGTCAAAATCATCTCTGGCTCTCAATACTTGCTTTGGACTGAGCAGAAGAACTGGCTGTTGCATGAGTGGATATCAGACCTTAGAGGCCTTGAATCTCCAGGAACTTGTGTAGATCTACTGTCTTGATCGTGCTGGGGTTAGTGGAAATGAAATAGCTTTGTATCAGGTATCTGCAGTGGCGACATTGGCAGTTGATGAGATGAAGGTGACATTTAGAAGTTGATCAACAACCATCTTTTTTTATGATGATCCAGCAATGCACAGATTGCTAAATTTTGAAATCATATCCAGGTCTGAGAGGACAATGCAGGAGTGTGTAAAATCAGTGAGCTACATGGACCATTAGTATCTACACTCTTTGTAGTTTTCTGAGAGGGACTGAGCACCTATTGGTCTTCCCGTAGTGCAATGACGTCAATTCTAAACAGAACATTTAGCTTAGATCATTGTTTTATTTAATGTCCCTGTCAGTGTGAATGTCACTTTATATTTTTTTGTGTATAGGTTGGAATGTTGCTAGACCTAACATTTAAGAGATAAATTGTTCTCAAATTTTAGAGCTCCTGTGTGTTCAGCTTAATTGCAGTTTCTCATATATTTAGATCATTATAAAGTCTCATTTAATGGGAATTATCTCCATTTGTGAACTATGTCATTGAAATAAAAGTGTCTATGATCAACACAGTGATAGTGCACTTGCTTTTTATGGTAAGGCTACTGTGTTCAACTCCTGTTATCAGCATTCTCTAGTCGACCCAGCTGTAAATGGATACACGGCTTACTGCTAGGGAAAGAAAGGCAGCAAGGAAAGGAATTGGCCATCCCACTTTATAACAAACAGTGGTCTTCTACAATGAAGTCTGAGATCCCCATCTTATATGTTAATTTAGATTAGTTTACTGCTTTTATTTATGTTATTCTTATTTGTTCAGTTGTTTTGCAAGAACATTTTGATAAAAATATTTTTCGATTTATTACAAAAACCAATTTTCCATGGAAGTGTAGCAAACCTGAATATCAATGGTTGGTGAAAAACATAAAACTAGTCACATGCAGGTTTACATTAAAACACGGATGAGAGACTTGCAATGCTTCATTTCAACAAATAAAGATCTTTATCAGGAATGTGAGGGAGCAAAGAGTAAGGTCAGGCAATACATACTGATCCAGACCCTGCCTCACATCCTCGTCCAGCAGGCTTGTTCAGTTATGTCTTGTCATTTCTCATCTGTTGAAGCATGGATTTGATACAATTAAAGCTGAACCATCCTGCTGCTGTTTGTTATTCATCAAATCTCATAATTTATTATGTCAGAGTTTGTAATTTTTTGGCCAGGTATAAGTATGAATTCATGTTTTCGATGGGATAATTTTCTAGCCGCAGCTGCCCTTGTGGGTAAAAAGTGTTAGTAAGTATTGGGTTTTCTTACTATTAATTTTAAGACCAACTGTCTAGCTTACGTCATTGAGCTCATTTAGGCATTGTTCTGGTTCTCTGATCCTGTGACTAAAGCAAACTTTAGGTGAGTATTTCTCCATTTATGTTGATGCAGTTGTTCACATGCCTGGTTATATTATTTCATTTCTTCCTGAGGATATGTTATATCAGTCTGGACTTTCCAATATCTCTAGCTGCATTGGTTGTAAAAGTCATAACATTTTATATGACAAAATAACATGGGCAAATGCAAATAAGTTGACAGCAGTCAATGCAACACAGAAATTGAGAATAGTCTGACAACTTTTTGGCCTCTTTCATACATATTTAGAAAATGTATTACTTTTATAAATCAAAAAGAATAGGCTTAACGGCCACTGCCTGGACAAAACACAAAATTCAAGTTTAAAAAAAAATAATTGCTCAAATTATTTGTACCTTTCCCCAGGCCTAGTAAGTTTAAAATACCTCCTATGGATAGTCGATAGCCTTCGGCTACCTGGCAACAGACATTAACATGCCTGTTTGAATACCAGGATTCCAAGTGTTACTTCATTTATTAAAAAAACAATTGAATGTAACGTAGAAGGGACTCCAGTGAAACTGAGTATAAAAATGTAGGTCAAGAAATGTTTTACATAAGATAACACTTCTTACTGTGTTCATGTAAAACATATTTACGCATTTTTACTGAACTTGTCTGTTATACTAATTGTTCTATTGATTTGATGTGACTCTACCACAGTGTCGACACTAGTGATTACATGCGAAATGGAGATTTTGTCCCCACACGCATGCAAGCCCAACAAGATGCAGTGAACCTTGTGTGCATGTCCAAGACCAGGTCAAACCCAGAAAATAATGTTGGCCTTTTAAAGATGGCAAAGTAAGTGGATCTTCTGTAGTAATGTGCAAAAAAAGTTGCCCATATTTCAATGTTTCTTTGCTATTTTTCATTTATTTCAAAGGAGTAGAAAATATATTTTTTAAAGAAATGCACTTGTTATAGTCAGTTGGCAGCAAATCATATACAGTCCTCTAATACAGTCCTCTAATATAGCATTTGAAGAAAAATATAACAAATTATCTGTATTGCTGCTTCAGATAATAAAAGTACTTTAATAAAAAAAATTTCAAGCACTTTATAAATTTGTAGTCATTGAGAATCTGATTTGTGTTGTGGTAGAGCACTGACTTTAATGGCAAAGGTGTGAGGTTCAACTCCTGTCAGCTACTATGTTCTAGCTGTAAATGGGTACTTAGCTTACTGTTAGGGAAGGAAAGGAAGGGAACTGGCCATTTCACCTAATAAACAAGCTAATATCACATACAATTGAAGTCTCTAACACATCATCCCTGACGGCAGTGTCTGCTGTGGGACTACTTTTATCAATGAAGGAAAATTGCACACACAGAGATCGAAAAGTGCAAAGCACTCATTCCAGAACCATGGATACAGAGCCAGAACCTGTCCAAAATAATTCTTGCACCACGGATAACGAAGAAAAGTGAGCAGTCGGCCACACAACAACAAATCCACGTTCTACATGAACTCAAGAGACAGTACCCTAGCAACTCCTGGCTACAACGGCGACATAGAAAACCACTCTACACCAGCAGGAAAGGCCTGTACTAATTTCAGAGCTGAAGAGACAGCTGTAATGCATCAACGCAGATTCTTATCAGACAAAACATAGCTACAAGGAAAACGGTCATTCTAACAGACTCCAGGAGCGTGCTCCAAACCTCAAACCCCAAACAACAGACTGGCATGAAATAAAATATAACACCTTGTTGCTGTCCAAAAACACAGATCTAGTCCGGGAGAGTGACCATGCTCGAAAAGCTGTGGGAAACCGGCAAATGCCTGAAACTGTCTTATTCGCGAACCTCACCAAGGCTAGAAGCATAGCATGAGTTGATCGAAGAAGAAAAAACAACACACAAATGTTAAGATAATTTGTAATAGACATTAGAAAACAAGCATTCAATACAGAGTTTATATCAGCAGACTAACATTCATATGAGAAAACAGGTCAATAATAACTTTAAATGTGTTATGTTTCTACTTTTATCTTAGCACCGAGGTTCTTGTAACCTTGACCTCCGATGTGGGTCGCATTCTAGCCCGCCTGCATCAAGTTCAGCCTTCAGGCGAAATAAATTTTGTGACCTCAGTACGAGTGGCACATGTGAGTTTCCTCTTAAATGTAGTAACCTAAATGCTAATTTGTGGCTACTGTGCAAATGCTAGTTTTGTTTCTGGCTATAAAACTTGTTTTCTTGTTTCTGCACATGCTTCTTCCTAAGTTTTCTCGTTTCTTTATGTTTGTGTTTCTGGCTATATAGACACATTTGTTGCATTTCATCTGCATTTATTGTTTAGTTTGTCCTGTGTGTTACCATGGCCTAAATACAAGTCATCAAAATTAACATTGTAACCTTCCTTGTCATTAGAGGAATATGAAAGGTTGGGAGGGGGAGGAAGATAAATGTCTGGTCATGCAAAATATACTGATCAGACATGTTAGTCAGGGTCAGGCAAAGCATATTGGCCAAGATCCCCACCTCGGCTTCCTAGTAGCCCTCCCTGGAAACAGGCTGTTTTCATGGCAGCCTGGCTAACGGGGTAAGGGATAGACGAGATCCCCGTAGTAGTGAATGACACGCAGATGAAGCCAAGCATAGCACAACCACCTTGAGGACCCAGGTCCACCTTCATCAGCAAGCTCAGGATGTGAAGAAAGCTACTGCAACCCGCCACTTAACGTCCTTTTCAGGGCACGCAAAAGAGTAACCTACTCATTGTGGGCATTCGCAAACAACAACAACAAGGGTTGGGAGTGAGGTTGGCTGGCAACTCCAGTCTGTAGAAACTATAAGCCTCAAAAATTTCTACCAGTAGAAATGGACAGGTTGACCACGAGTGGACTAGAAAGACTTGGGGAGAACTGGATTACATGACTCAAGGCAGAAGAACTTTGTGTGTATCCGTTAAGGCGAGTGCTTCAAAGGAGTTATTTGTTAGTGTCATAATATGGAATATTTTCAGAAGTAAAACATTAACTACAGTTGAACACCTAGGTGTTTATATTAGTGTCATTCATCCTGCCAAAGATGGATGTGTCGGACCAAAAGGTGCAAATGTCGCAGTCAAGCTGAAATCTAGTAACACATCGCATTCCGTTCTCCGGACTACATCCTGCTACTTGCAAAGCCCTGTTCAGGGCTTGGTATTGGTAGATTGAGAACGAACGCAGCAGAAGAAGAAGAAAAAGTGTCATTCATAATATGAAATATTTTCAAAGGTAGAACATTAACTATAGTTGAACACTTAGGTCCTTTTATTAGTGTCATTCATAATATGGAATATTTTCAAAGGTAGAACATTAGCTACAGTTTAACACTTTGGTTCTTTTATTAGTGCTGTTGGAAAGAGACAGCGTAAAAGTTTGAGCTGTATTTTGAGAAATGTTATATCTTGTTGTTCCACTGTATTTCAGCTGGCATTGAAACACAGACAAGGGCGCAACCACAAGCTTCGTATTGTAGTGTTTGTGGGCAGTCCCATTGATGTTGACGAAAAAGAGGTGAGTTCTACAAATTCCTAATGCTGTAATATGTTTTCACAATCATATGTTCACAAGTACTTCGACTCCATGCATCAAATAGTTTATTAAAAAAATGTATTTAATTTTAAACAAATTTAGCTAAAATTCTGAAAAAAAGACACACACTTAAGTTATCTATGACTTGAAGTATTAATAATATAATATTGAATAGTAGTATTGGGGGGGGGGGGTGGTGGGGGGTGGTGTGTGGATGGATGGATGGATACAACGTACCATTTATTGTTTGTTTAACTTTCCTTTTTTATTTCTATATCATTTGACCAATAGAATTACCACAGTAACTTTTTTCTATGCCCCAGTCAGTCTGAATTGGATTTGTAGAGAATATCCATATGTAATCCAGATGTCTGGTCAAATAATAAACCATTTTTGTCTCCTCTAGTCCAAATTCCATTGCACGGTGCAAAGTTAAACTGATGAAAAAGTCATTGCTGGAGATACTACACACACAAAATACTACAAAAGATTCATTTAAACAATTTTTTAAAATATCATTACGACATTTAGCTGCTAGTTTATCAGCTGCTGGTGTAGATGAAGTGTCAGCTAGAGGACATGAAATGTGTCACACAATGACTGAGAAAATGTATCTTACTATTTGTATGTATTGAGTTAGAGGACTTCTCTTGATGGGTTCATACTTGAATCTGCAAGCAAGCAAGCTATTGTCAGTATGCAAACACATTGTTTATTTTGTTACAGATTGTTAAAGTTGCAAAGAGGCTGAAGAAGGAGAAAGTCAATGTTGATGTTGTCAATTTTGGAGAAGAGGTAATTGAAATGCCTTTTATATTTAACCTTACGCATGCTACATAATTTATGAAAAAAATTGGACCTAATTAATTTTCTTAATTAGTCGCCGTGGTAGTCGTCTTTCAAAATTTGTAACTTTTATGTTTGTTTGTCAATAAATATGACTTTCTGGCGTGTAGATACACAATAGCATAACGAACATGTGGGTGTTATTGTTTTTGTTGTATGTTTGTTAGTTTTTGAGATTTAAAAAGATGAAGTTGAAAATTTATGAAAATCTCGGGAAAAATTTGGACTCGACCACTAGGCCTAGTCGCTTCGATACAAAACCATGGAAACCACAACAACGTATCGATACTGTGTTTACAATATCGCCACAACTGTTAGTTTCCAATTCAAACGTAGTTCTTTCATTTAAACAAACAAAATAAACAGATCTACGCGATAAAAATCTTTCTCAACAACCTACTTCCCCTTTCGCAAAAAGTCGGCTTGCTCCAAACGGCGTATACAAAATTAAAACTGTTCAAAAGCCATTTGTAATTGCACATACGATACTTTAACCGGCAAAATATCGTGTATATATGGAGGACGTACTCAGCAGTAAAAAATGGCTGTCAGGAGAAAAAATTTTTTTTTCCGCACACCGTTTTTGCAGGTCGAGCTGGTTAGAAGAGATCGGACATTGGAGTGCTACAGGTTAAAAACCTGGTGAAAATTGTGCACACTAAGTATGTTGTGGACATAGTTTCAGAATGAAAGTAATCAGACATGATGGAATGAGTTAGCAGCACACAGATAAAAGAAGCACAAAAAAACCAGCCTTCTGTGAATTGGAATGACATTTAATCAAGAATGCAGCAATATCATGTATAATACTGACAGAGGAAGAATGGAACATTCTTCTATCATGGTAGTATTTTCCTATCTGATTAATTGTCAATCAGTCAGTGATATTAATTGTCAATCAGTCAGTGATTATCCCCCAGTGGATACCAGGGCCCCTTACTATAGAGGAAATAATAGAACCACTGCACTTCAATGCATGTTGTTTAAAGATGACTAAAAAGAGTTGTGGATGAGACTAGCAACCTTATCGTGTGAAACAAATTGATACAGAAAGACCACTTTAACCTTTAGCACGCCCTTGTAACATCCTATCGGACCAACTCGGCCTACAAAAACGGTGTGCAGAAATTTTTTTTCTCTTCTTTTTGAGTGGAGCCACTCCCGACAGCCATTTTTTACTGCTCAATACGTCCCCCATATATAGATGATATTTTGCCAATTAAAGTATCAAATGTTAGATTACAAATGGCCTTTGAACAGTTTTAATTTTGTATACGCCATTTGGAACAAGCCGACTTTTTGCGAAAGGTGAAGTAGGTTGTTGGGAAAGATCTTTATCGAGTAGATCTGTTTATTTTGTTTGTTTAAAAGCAAACAAAGTGCTATGGTAAATACTTCCTCAAGGAGACCGACTGCAGTTGTCACTTGTATTATGTGGGCAGTAGTAGAATGAAAAACGAAGATTCCTTTGTCCTGGTGTTATTTTTGACCTGAGTAATGGTTGTCAGTCAGTGATTCAAGTCACTTTTTTTTACCTGAGTAATGGTTGTCAGTCAGTGATTCGTCACTTTTTTTGACCTGAGTAATGGTTGTCAGTCAGTGATTCAAGTCACTTTTTTTTACCTGAGTAATGGTTGTCAGTCAGTGATTCAAATTACTTTTTTTGACCTGAGTAATGGTTGTCAGTCAGTGATTCAAATCACTTTTTTTGACCTGATTAATTTTTGTCAGTCAGTGATTCAAGTCACTTTTTTTGCTCAACAAGTAACAGTAGTCATGATATTCAACTTCCACCTTGCAATGGATCCCTGGACACAGTGGGCTACTAGGGAACGAGATGGCCGACAGATTGGCAAAAACAGGAACATTGAAACAACAATTGATAAGGCCCTGCAGCAACCACACAGTAAATTAATTATTAAGAACAATACTCTGGAAATCTGGATGAACAGGTGGGTCACGGGAACAACAGGTTGCAGTGTATGTAGCGAAATGTCACAGCCAAAAAGTAATGATGACATAAATAAACTACATAGAAGAGATCAAAGTCTCATCTTTCAGTTCCAAACAGGACATACCAGAGTCAATAACCACTTGAACCGCATCAATCCCCAGCACCTGCCCGTGTGCAGACATTGCTCTCATCCTGCTCATTGACTGCAAAGCGCTTACGGGCATGAGGAAAAGATTCTTACAAGCACTGCCTAAAATTATCAACACACTGTACAGAGCAGTGACACAACTGAAGAAGACCTGTATATATATTAGAATGGCATTGGACTGCCAAAAGCAGGCTAGCTCAGCAGCTATGGGATAATAACAACAACATTTAGCTTCTTAGCTGGAAGGTGCATACAAAGTTTTTAGTCTGTCTTGTATCCTCAATTTTGAGCACTTGCTACACATAATTAGCCTTTGTTTAACTTGTATTTGTTTGTCCTACATTTTTGTTGCAAAGATTGCTTTTGTTTCTGTTCCACCTCCATGAACATCTGATTTATTGATGAGCTGAACATTTCTGGGTTTTATAATGTGCAGATGTTGATAATGATTGACCACATTACTGCAAGTCAACCATGGGGTCACCACTGAAGTTGACACCTTCACAGGAAGCCTGTATCAGGGCATCATTTTAAATGTCTTATACTTTTCAGCCTGGGTACCACCCTGGTGTTTTTGCATGTAATAGTCATTGTTCATTTTTACCTTTGAAAGAATACTAACGATGATCTTGTAGTGCAGTGGCTGTTTTTTTGTGTGTGTTTATTTCCTCCATCAAACATTTTCATTACTGGCTCACCAATTATTATAGATAAATGATTATTTTTTAAAAATAGGCCACGTATTCGTTTACAGTTTATATATATATATAATAACACAAGTGATACATTTGTTGGTTCCAGGCTTTAAACACAGACAAGCTAACTGCATTTGTAAATGCCATCAATGGAAAAGATGGATCGAGGTAATGATGCATTGAACTTTTCCAAATTGTTTGAGTGGCCAATCATAAAGGCATTGACTCTTTCAGTTTCACAATCCATTCTGTATATATGACCATTGTAACATCTGGCCTTCTAGCAGGAAGTTTGCACCAAAGTATTTATGTGCTTGTGTAGTTGTTTCTGTAACATGTTTTTTCCATGTATCAACATAATGAAATTACCAATCCCATGCACAGCCATCATTAAACACATTTTACACAGTATGATAAAGTGACCCAATTCTTCATTGTCCAATAGTTGAAGGAATTGTGGGCATTTAATAAAAAGGTGTTGGCAGCACTATATAACCATTTAAAGAATTCTGCAATAAATACCAAGCAGATGTTAAGCAATAACCACTGTCATATTAATACTGTTCAAGCATTTTCAGGAATAAAACTAAAATACTTCTAATATTATGACCTTTACTGATTCGAGATCAACACTAGATGCATTGGAAGTATGTCTTCAAAGTGACAGCAAAGAAGTTATCAAGTTAGCTAAGATGAATGGCAGTAAACAACATCAAAGTCACACTCCAATAGAATCCAGATATCATGCAATGAGAAAGCAGACAGTTTACCTATTAGGATCTTCTTCGTTTATCCTTGGATCAAGGTCCCCATTTCTCTTACAAAGTACACCGTTGTTTGTAAGGCTGTTTTATCTCTGCATACAACTTTTGTCTCATATCTGTCTCAGGAGGCCAGTATTATTCTCTCTCTTCCTGCGTGAGCATGCAGCTTTGTAGGATGTGTTCCACTGTCATGATCTGCTCCCCACATGGACATCTGTCTGTTCCAATCCTCATTTTGTTTTAAAGATGTCTCTTTGAGTCTGTTATGCCCAGTTCTCAGTCTGAAGATGACGACTTGCTCTTCTCTAGTTAAATCATAGTAGCTGTCTTCTTTTTGGAAGATCAGCCCATTTTCTCTGAAGTTAGCTTTAATTATGATCTTGGCATCATCATACGTGATGCTGAGATGTGTTTGTGGGGAGCTCTTCCACACTTTGCTAGTTTGTTTTTAGCTTCATTGCTTTCAATGCTGCAGTGGGAGGGGATCCACTGAAAGACTAACCTTGGGTGTTCTGCTATAGCTGTGTCATGGGAGTACAAACAGTGATCAATATCTTCATCTTTGTGTTGTTTTAGTGCTACTAATACTGAATGAGGCATCAGTCAGGAACACTATGTTTTCTTTGTGAACATCTTCATCTTGGATTACAAGTTCGGCAGCGGCATTCATTATCTTTACTTCCGCATGGACATTATTGGAGTATGTTCCCTTTGTTAGTGCTAGAGTGTGTTCTTCTTCTTTCCTTGTTCTTCTCCTTTAGTCTGTAGTAGACCCTTCCACCTCCATTGGATGTGGCTTTGTTAGTTGAGCCATCTGTATATATGTGTATCCCTTTTTACTGGCTGGTATAGTCTCTTAAGATATTCTTTCATGATAAATTTCCTTTCTAAATCTGTCTGTTGTTTTCTTACCTATGTTTTCTATCATCTCAGGAGATTTTTGATTTTTTTCTATGGTAGAAGTTGAGATGATTTCGATTTTTAGCCACGGCCTGGCTTATGATTGGGTCTGCTCTTGCAAGTTCTTTTAAATTTGATATGAAGTGATGAGGCAAATGAACAGGAGCTTGAAACACTGGACTGCTTCAAGTATCTGGGCACAACGATCAGTGAAGAGCAATCACAATTAGAGGCCTTAACCAGAATACCACAGACAACAGCCGTGCTTGCACGATTGAAACCAATACGAAAAGATAAATAGGTTCAAGACGCTGAGCAGCGCATAAACTGCAGCTGTCAGTGAACCAGAGCTGCCAAGACCCTTCTACACCTCTACGCGGTGATCCTGGATAACAAGCTGCAACAGAGCAGACTGGCTAAGTAGAAGGAATCGAAGAGGGAGGGCAACCCTGTACTCAAAAATGCTTGTCAGATGTGTTGGACGAAAACTGCAAACATCGCAGTCAAACATTCCGTTCTCTGGACTACATTCTGCTACTTGCAAAGCTTTTTTCAGGGCTTGTAGCAGGAGATTGAGAGCGAACAAAGAAACAGTTAAATGACTATACCTCTCCATAAAGGTAAGAATAATGTGCTCACTGGTTCTTTTAATATTTCTCTGTGCCTACGAAACATGGACCATTACAGCAGACTTCAAGAGGAAAATCCAGGCCACCTACAAGGACCGTATCACAAATGATGAAGTACTACGAAGAATCGAGAATGCAAGTGGACTTTGCGATGACCGCACAATGATCAAAAGATGAAAGCTGACTTGGTATGGCCACGTCTTGGGGTCCTTGCAAATACAATACCATGGGGCACAGTACAAGGCAAGTCCAAGAAAACAATAGGAAGACAATATTCAGGAATGAACTAATCTATGATACGAGACTACACAAAAAAAACTACTGCATACAGAGTGGGCAGGTATCAGCAGGGGTCACTCATAATCAACACAAACAATGTATATGACTTCACATTATCAACTACAAAATGTCATCAAGTTGACATTCACTGCAAACAGCTAGGAGAAATGTTATCCACAACACACAATTGTCATGTTGAAATAGTTTTCTCAAGTAACATGTATGTTCTACAATGTTCCCAGCTCTCACCTGGTGACAGTTCCTCCTGGGCCCATGCTGTCTGATGCTCTGCTCAGCTCCCCAGTTATTGTTGGAGAAGATGGTGCTGGTGCAAGTATGACAGGAGCTGGCTTTGAGTTTGGTGTTGATCCAAATGAAGATCCAGAGCTTGCCCTGGTGAGTCTTCATTTCTCTTATTGTATTTGTGTAATTTTTGCGAACAACCTTATACTTTGCTTCATTATTTTCTTGTACAGACAGATAAACTGATTAACTAGTAATATTTAGATAATATTTCATGAAATATTCAACTTGCTTTCATATCCATTGCTTCTGTAACCAATAAAATCATCTGTTCTACTTTGTTTAATTCATATATTAACCTTCACCTTACTACATTAAAAAAATTCCCCTGCCAATGCATTATTTTTCAAAGCGTCATGTTTTTCTAGGTTGACTTTGAGACCCTGTATCTTTTTTTGTTTGTTATTGTGACATGATTTCTTTGTGTATAAAGACATTCATGAATAAAGAACTTGTTGGTGTCATTGTTGTTTTTGTGTGTGTGTGTGTTAGTTCCTGAGATACAAGAAGATGAAGGTGAAAATGAAAAACAGCACAAACATATAGACTCACCTGCTTTCAGCATCCCTTGGTTAAAAAATATTACAATTTGCAGACAGCGGATTATCGATGTTTACCGTAATCTGTCACTTTCGACTATAAACATAATTATTGTATCTACATAAAGTCTAAACAGATCTACATCAGAAAAGTCCATTGCAAAAACTTAACTTCCCCATTCTCAACAATAGGTGAATCTTCAAAATCCAAGCGAAAAACATAAGAAATCATTTTGAAAATTCTAAAACAAATAAATCAATATCAGCCATTGTTTTTAAGCCCGATGTGACGGAAGTCTAACTCTCTACAATCAAATGAGCAGGGGGGGGGGGGGGGGGGGCGGCGTGGCCTAGTGGATAAGTGGCACGGCTCACAATCCGAAGGTGCTGGGTTCGATCCCCATCACAGCACCGGCCGTTACCCCGGGGAAGCAAACCCTTAGAAAATGCAGGAGGAAGCAGACCCTTACATAAAATGCATGCTGAAGTCGGATGCACTGGGCCGACAGGCGCAAAAATAAAAACCACAGTGTAACGCACACACGCCTTGGGGAATAGATAAATAAGGCGAACGCAAAAAAAACAAAAACACCTTCATTTGTTAACTGTAGAAGTGCAAGCGTGGTTACCAGGGCAAGTAGAATAGGACCATTGCTTCCTTCCCTGTATGTCATATGGTGTGATTAAAGAAAGTTATGCATAGGCCTGATAATTTCACAAATGTAAAAATTGTTCCTATAAAAATTTACTGGAATCGGGCGTTCCTAAAAAGCTGGTATGGGGAGCCAAATGCAGTGTTTAACTAAAGCTTCTTCAACAATTGGAGCGACAAGGGAAGTTGAGTAGAAGTGTAAATTATTATGTTAATTCAGGTTGCTCCAATTTGGGGGGGGGGGGGGGGGGGCACTGAATTAGTTAGAATAGTGTATGTTGCCACATTGCTGCCCTCCTATGTTTCTAGTGAAATCAGATGGATAAATGATGATGTTACCACATTGCTTTACAGGCCTTGCGTGTTTCCATGGAAGAACAGAGAGCCCGACAAGAAAAGGAGATCCGAGATACTACAGTTTCAACTGCAGTGGAGCCAGCTACTGCCGTCTCTGCAGGTAATGTAAGCAGAATGTTTTTAAGTAAGGGTAATTATTGTTTTAACTAATCAATTTTTAACTTCTTCCTCATTTGCCATCAAACATACACATTTTCAATAATCATGTCTATGACTCATTTTTGAGGTGGATTGCATCGTATTGTGTTCTGTGACTGGG
Organism: Ariolimax columbianus; assembly: GCA_036924085.1. NCBI lineage: Eukaryota > Metazoa > Mollusca > Gastropoda > Stylommatophora > Arionidae > Ariolimax > Ariolimax columbianus. Next base: position 22,702,121 of record JAVGWX010000003.1, read on the forward strand.
GTCCAGTGCATCCATTTGCTTGACACTGCTTTAATAGCCTTTGGCTGTCCCCAGCCTTCCTGTAAGCAACAGTTTATTTATCTCATTACTCCTAGGTGAGCTGTCATATTGAACTATCAAGCCTTTCCCACCGGATGTTTATGAAGGTCCAGGTTTAATAATATGAGAAAGTTTTGTAAACAGAAATGGATGATATTGTCTGCATTTCTTTTAGTGGGAATTCTATCCAAACAGTGAAAGCAATGATGGATAATAACATTAAAACAGGTGAAAGACATTTTAACTCTTTGCAGTCTACTCTAAATTTGTAGAATTGTATCTTACAGTGCTGTAACTCCTGTAAAATAATTTTTTTTTAAATACATGAAATTAATATTAAACAAATTGAGCTAAAATTACGATCTGAAGATTTTAAAGACACATAATTAAATTGCGTGTGACGTGAAGTCTTGTTAATATTAGTATGAAAATTTCATTATCATTAAAGTGGAGAACATAATGATGCCAACAAAAAATGTTTGGTACTCACGATATCAGATGTATTTCTGCGTTAAATCCCTCAACAACATTGCCAAAGTCTCATTCTTGTGTGTCCCAGTCAAAGGTTGAATATCCATGTATTATCCAGATACATGACCATTGGTCTGATCGATTAATTATAAAAATCATTTCTCTGGCCTTTGTCCAGGGCGTGTGAGAGCAGAATTTTGACGTGTGAAATTAAGTATTTGAGGATGGTCATCAGTGTTACTGGGAGAGACAATGCGGAACGACGACATTCGAAGTATGGTCGGCACTACGCCTTGTGCCAAATACATTTCCAAGCAAAAAATAAGTTAGTTTGGTCATCTCGTGAGAATGCACCCTCATCAACTTCCACTGATGGCTTACAACGCTGGTAGATCTGGTTACAGGGCAAGGGGGCTGCCGCGAGGTAGGTGGATAAATGACATTAGAGTGATTGTGCAGCGACATGGGCTCACATTGACCGACGCAACGCACTTGGCGCAGGATAGACGACTTAAGCTCCCCACAACGGCACAAGTGGAAATAAAACTAACTAACAAAAGGACAGGGTTCATGTCCCAGTTGTTGTATGCTGTGGTGTACTGAGCTGAAAACTAGTACCTCACTTACAGTTAGTGAAAACATGACAGTGATAGATGAAACTGGTCACCCCACTTCACAAAAACTGAGACATTGAGTACAATCTCTAGCATTTCATTCATTCTCAACGACAGTGTCTACTCTGAGATTACCATACCATTTTATGCATTAACAGTGCCACTGTTTATTATTGTCATCAAACAATCAGTCTTGTCAGTTCAATGTGAAGCATATATCTTCAACAAATACACGTCAAGTCATCAAGCATTGACCTGTCTATATCTGTTGATGTTTTTGTGGTTTAAAGTTTCTACAGGCAGCCAGACCCATGCCCGACCCTCCTTAGTCACCCCCTCCTTAGTCACCTCTTATGGCATGCATGGTAGCTTACACCTTAGTCACCTCTTATGGCATGCGCGGTAGCTTACAATGTTACTATTCTTTGTTCCCCTTTCATGCCCCAGTAACACTCAAGCAGTTTATCTTCAGAACATGCGTATTTCCAGTGGCAATGTACACATGCGAGACATGGACCATCACATACATATTAAGAAAGAAGATCGGAGCTTTCAAGACAAAGTGCAACAGTAGAATCCTCAAAATACCTTTGGTAAAGAAAATAACAAATAAAGCCATCCTGCAAGATCTGAGTGTCAAAGAGAACTGCCTTATAAATCATGTTCTGTTTCGGAAACTGAGGTTTTTTGACCACATCAAGTACCATGACCGACTGGAAAAGGCGGATTGGAAGGCATTGTTCCAGAAAGACAAGATAGAGGGGTCGACCAAGACGTAGATAGACACAAGACATCCTAAACATGAACATGGAGCAGGCAAGTAAACTGACTGCTGATCGAGATTCCTATCGGATGTCTGTGATGATAGCGACGTCTGCCAAGAACATACTACATGGTGATGATGAACTGTTTCACTGCATTACTCGAATACTACATGGTGATGATGAACTGTTTCACTGCATTACTCGAATACTACTGTTCAATATGAGACATAATTAGTGGTTTTGTGTGCAAGTGTCATGTTTATGTTACGTTCAATGATATTTATCTTTGATTCTAATGTAGCTTCTGCAGAAGAAGAACAGCTTCAGAGAGCCCTAGGAGGTTCACTGATTCCTGATGCTCCTGTGACCCAGTCAGTAATCGCAGCTCCAGCTGGTGTTGACTTTGCTGCCATGTCTGAAGAGGAACAGATTGCATATGCCATGCGACTTTCGATGGAAACAGGTAGGATCAACGTTTGCTCTTGCAGTTTTCACACAGTGAAGACATTAATGAAACATTTACATTTGACAGTAAAGTTCCCATTAATGCAGAAGTCTAGAAATGTTTAAGAAACAATGTAATGCACTTACATCAGATTATTTACTTCATGCTTTCCTAAATCTTGATCCTATGTTGTATCTGAACTTTCTTTGAAATCGAATTTTAACTTTTCCTTACCTAGTTCATTCATAAAATATATATATATATATATATATATATATATAAAGGTAATTAAACTAACAAACAATAACACCTTATTATAACTAATGCGCTTTACCATTGTTAAGGTCCACCAGGGGGATTTCTAGGCCATTTAACCCTGCAGTTGTCACACACTGTACAGGCTAGGTTTTTATTTCACCTCCGACAGAACCTGTGCTGTTGAAAGATTAGGAACACATGTCCTCGTGGTCCAAATCGTTCGGCCTGTCACTCGGTCATTAGACATCCTCAAAAGCATCTTCTAATAAATATTTTACTCAAATTATAAACTTAACGTCTTTACACTGGTTTAGAAGACCCTGCAGAGTCTGTATACAACTAGTTTCTTTGAGGGTGGCTAACTGATGTGCGAGTCCCTTAATAGGCTAAAACACCCGCCAACGGATATATTGGACCTAAAGGTGCAAATATCGCAGTCAAGCTATAGCTGTTACTGTTGTTGGGTGTGATTCTATAGCTGTTACTGTTGTTGGGGATTATTCTATAGCTGTTACTATTGTTGGGTATGATTCTATAGGTGTTACTATTGTTGGGTATGATTTTATAGGTGTTACTATTGTTGGGTATGATTCTATAGCTGTTACTATTGTTGGGTATGATTCTATAGGTGTTACTGTTGTTGGGGATTATTCTATAGGTGTTACTGTTGTTGGGGATTATTCTATAGCTGTGGTTGGGGATGATTCTATAGGTGTTATTGTACTTGGAGATGATTCTATAGCTGTTACTGTTGTTGGGGATTATTTTATAGCTGTTACTGTTGTTTTGTATGATCCTACAGCTGTTGTTGGAGATGATCCTAAAGCTGTTGTTGGAGATGATCTTATAGCTGTTACTCTTGCTGGGGAAAATCTTATAACTGTTACTGTTGGAGATAATACTACAGCTGTTGTTGGAGATGATCTTATGACTGTTGCTGGGGATGATCCTATAGCTGTGCTTATGGTGTTAGTCCTATTTCTGTTCTTGGTGATAATCTTGTAGCTGTTGCTGAGAATTGAAGGTCTACCTTTTGTTCCCCATATTGTTGACAGCTGTTGGCTTATTCGTATATTAAGCCTTGGTATTCGTTTTCTGCAGGTGCTGAAGATGAACCTGTAGCACCCATGGAAACTGATGATGGTGGAGCAACATCAAAAGGTGATCAGAAAAAGGTATGAAATGTACTGTCTTCTTCAATTTCTGAGAATTGACCTTTCTTAACAACAGGAATTGAGTGTGTGAAAGTGTCTAGGCATACTGTTTTAGAATTGCTTTCTCCTATTATTTTTTGGCTTGGTCAAATTGTTGAGATTACAGCAGCATGAGTATTTAAATGAGTTCTCCTGCTGAAGACGGATGTGTCAGATCGCAAGGTTGCAAATATAGCAGTCAAGCTGTAAACTAGCGACACAGTGCATTCCGTTCTCCGGACTCATTCCTGCTATTTGCAAAGCCCTACTCAGAGCTTGGTAGCGGGAGATTGAGAACGAACGCAGAAGAAGAAGATCAATGAGTTTTTAAGCAAGAAATAATGGTAAAAGAATTATTTTAATGGGTTTTTTTTTTGGGGGGTTTGTAATCTGGTTTGCATGAGCTCTCACTGTAAACATTACACTGACTTTTTTCTTTATCATTAAGTAAAGTACATATTGACTTTTTGTTATGATTTGTTTGTTTTGTTTTGGCTTACATTCCATAATAAAAACAAAAAAATACTGTTGTTGAAAATAGTCAACACTGCTGTTGGGGAGAAAGTGTTAGAGACTTTATTGTACTAGGCCTCGGCTATTTGTGAGTTGAGATTGCTGATTCTATACCTCACTGCTTTAGTAAGTGGGCAGTCTCAACCCTTTCCAGGTGTGAATAATTTTTTTTTTTATCTTTGTTAGTCTGGGGCAAGTGCTGCAATTCTGTATGAACATTTTTTTTTTTTCCAAAGTAGAATTAAATAGTATTAAACAAATTGAGCTAAAATTGCAACCTAAGGATCTTAAAACTAACTACAAGAAGTATTCATAATTAAAATATATATTAGTATGAAGCTTTAAATGTCATTAATGCGGAATGGAATATACAATTCCACACAAAAAATTGTACTCATAATGTCATGAGTATTTCTGCTTTCATTCCCTCAATATCATTGCCAGTGCCTGTCTTCTGTGTCCCAGCCAAAATCTGAATTAGATGTGCGTTGAATATCAAAGTGTGATCCATTAATTCTGTTCAAATTATAAATCATTTCTCTGGTCTTGAAGTACAACTTTCCTTAAATTCGTCAACTTTGAAACCATACCAGATTGTTAAATGTCTACCTATCGGAAATAACTCTATGATAGTTGACAGTAGCTTAGACATGATCAGTCTATCATCTTGTAGGTGACGTCAAAATCTTAAACTCCGCAAACTAATGACGTGTTCAGATGTTGCATTGCACGTAAATGGGCTTCTTCTGGCCAGCCAGTGCTGGACGGTACAATCTATTAAGGGTGTCACTACCAGGAAGTGAATCCATCACCTGTAAACTTTTAGGGGGAGCTGACGATGCAACACAATGAATAAGCTAATAGCAGCCAGCGACTTGTAGTTGGCTGCTTGCATCAGGATCAGCAAACCAGAGCTGACCAAGACCCTATTCTGCCTCAAAGTGAAAGTCCTGGAAACAGGCTGCACTAGTGTAGTCTGGCTAAGAGAAAAGGGATCGCAGTGGGCAGGCAAACCCTTGGGGCCCAAAAAAGCCATCTGTAACGGAATGTGTCGGGCAGATATTGCAGCCTCACTGTTAACTACGACAAAATGTCCTTTTTGGAATGAACACAGAAAGTTTCAAAATATTCATTGGCATTTGGTAAAGGTTGCAATTATTGTCCAATACAACTTGATTATCATAAAGAGACATGAGCACTTTATGCTCAGTGTCTGTGCTGTGTGCTTGCCCCCCACAGATTGGCAGTGTGAAGTTCATGAATGTCTAAGTACGGAGAGAGCACAGTGAAAGCAGGGTGGCTTTTGTGAAGTGTTTGATAGCAACATCATAATGCGTTTTGTCACTCCTGTAAGAGCATAGGAATGCTGCTACAACTGACTCCTTGCAGAAAGCCTGTCTCAAAGCATTTTGTTTGACATGATGATGTTGTCGACTCTATATGCAACTCTATGTATTTGTATTTTGCAACATGGATAGTGGGGTGCAGTAGTTCTATTGTTTCCTTCTCAGTAAAGTGGTTCATCATCCAAACTGGCCTGTTTCTAGCATGAAATTTCAAAATATGACTTCATGTTACAAGAAAATGAACTGATGTGATACGTACTTTCCGTATATGGGAACACCACACTTCATTTTCCCAATATTCTGCCATGTGGATTGCCTTGTCATACCCCCCTCAATATGTTATCCATATTGCATATTACTAGAAGGTTTGTTCAGATCATCAGGTGGTCTGGATCTTGTATTGCTCCAAAGCGTTTCCTGATGTTGATTGAAATCAACAGAAGGGTTGTTTTATGAACAACGGATTGACCGACTAAAATGTCGTTTCCAAAGGAAGCCTGTTTGCTGTGTTAATTACAAAAATTCCTGAAGGCTCCTTTCGTGTCCTCCAACTGGTGTGATGAAGTTTATATAAACTGTCTTTTTGAAGATGATATGCACAAAAGTTGGGAGGGATCGTCAGATTATTGCCTTATATCAGCACAAAAGTTGGGAGGGATCGTCTGATTATTGCCTTATATCAGCACAAAAGTTGGGAGGGATCGTCTGATTATTGCCTTTTATCAGCACAAAAGTTGGGAGGGATCGTCTGATTATTGCCTTTTATCAGCACAAAAGTTGGGAGGGATCGTCTGATTATTGCCTTTTATCAGCACAAAAGTTGGGAGGGATCATCTGATTATTGCCTTTTATCAGCACAAAAGTTGGGAGGGATCGTCTGATTATTGCCTTTTATCAGCACAAAAGTTGGGAGGGATTGTCTGATTATTGCCTTATATCAGCACAAAAGTTGGGAGGGATCGTCTGATTATTGCCTTATATCAGCACAAAAGTTGGGAGGGATCGTCTGATTATTACCTAATATCAGCACAAAAGTTGGGAGGGATCGTCTGATTATTGCCTTTTATCAGCACAAAAGTTGGGAGGGATCGTCTGATTATTGCCTTTTATCAGCACAAAAGTTGGGAGGGATTGTCTGATTATTGTCTTATATCAGCACAAAAGTTTGGAGGGATCGTCTGATTATTACCTTATATCAGCACAAAAGTTGGGAGGGATCGTCTGATTATTGCCTTTTATCAGCACAAAAGTTGGGAGGGATTGTCTGATTATTGTCTTATATCAGCACAAAAGTTGGGAGGGATCGTCTGATTATTGCCTTATATCAGCACAAAAGTTGGGAGGTATTGTCTGATTATTGCCTTTTATCAGCACAAAAGTTGGGAGGGATTGTCTGATTATTGCCTTATATCAGCACAAAAGTTGGGAGGGATCGTCTGATTATTGCCTTATATCAGAAACAAAAGTTGGGAGGTATCATCTGATTATTACCTTATATCAGAATTAAAATACTTCCAATATTTGTCAAGAAAAATATGGGCCTAACATTGTATTCCCAATATGCCAATTTACTTATTATTAGCATCTTTACTTTATATGCCCGAGTGATTTTCTGGCATCTTTGTGTATGACAAGGACAAGAATAGCCCCACAGAGAGCATATCATAAGAGGTGACTAACTGTGTGACATGGCATAACACCGGCCATGGTTAGGGGGTTTGTTTAGAGCAGGATAGATGGTGTCTAACACGCTGCGGTTATACTTTGCTCTAGTGTTTGGGTCTATTATGATGGACTCGCACATCGGTTAACCACTCTTCGTAAGTGCTTGTCCCAACGCAGCGGAGTATTAAGCTGCCTGCGCTTAGCCTGCTAGAAAACCCTTCCCCCGGCTACATCTTGCTCACACTAATGCTGGAACCTGCACAGGAATCTTCTCTGTAGAAGTACAGGCCAAGACTTTATAAATTTGCCTAGTGATTATATTGTCGTGTTTTTTTTAATCCTAGGAGAACGAGGAGGAGGACTATTCAGAGGTGATGGATGATCCTGATTTCCTACAAAATGTTTTACAAAGCCTACCTGGTGTAGACCCCAACAGCGACGTTATCCAGAATGTAATGCGGAGTATGACTAGGGATTCTAAGAAGGATACCAAAAAGGATGATAAGAGACAGAAATGAAAATATCAGCTTTTCTATAATTTTCATCAATTTGAGAAAGTGATTGTTTTTCTAAAATTACTAGATAATCTTGTTTTCAGCGTTCTACAGAATTCATTTTGTAACTATATTTGAGTATTAGCTTTTTCGTTTTCCTCACATTTCAGTTCTATGTCTCATTTCACTGGTAATTCATGCAAGCAGGTACATATATTTACTGAATAGGAAAAAATATCATATTTTTTTAATGGTCTCTGTGGTGATCAGTAGGTGTTGTTTTTACTTTGTTAAATGCCCACAATATTGCATAACTGCATCATAGAAGTTTCAATAATGGTCCAAAATGATCTAATAGTAATTGAGTGTTAGAATTAATGAACACCAACATTTGGTATACCAGTCATGGTTTTGTAACACATTCTGCATGTCAGTTTTATGTGCAGTGACTTATTGTGTAATAAAAATATTCACTTTGCTTGAGTTGTTGACTGTTATTACATCTTGTTTATGGTGAGTGCTCCAATTTGGAATTTATTGATCATATCTGTGCCTTTAACACACTATATCCACTGTTTATTTTGGTGTTTTTTTTACTACGAGAAAGCCTTTGATCAAGTTCCCTGGAGCAAACTATTTAAGATTTTGCAGCAAATGTTTATAGAAAGATCACTCATTAGGTTAATCCAGAATCTAATTTTATTTGTCAAAGTTTTTGCCCAGGCCAGCCAAGACTGTCTCTTTTCAATTTTTAGCTGCAAAGGGTTCTCCAGAAAGAATATTCATAATAAAATAGCAAGAGAAGTTCTGTCAGACAGCGACCACAGGCCTAATAAGTTGATAATAAATATGGAATATGTTCCCCAAACACAAAAACCATTACCTGGCTGGAACTACAAATATGCTGACTTAGATTTGCTATACTGACTTAGATTTGCTATACTCACAGAAAGGCTGTGTAAGACCAACACATGAAACGACAGTATTAAAACATTTGCTGGAAGCCTTGATAAAGCTATTCTATAAGCTGAGACTGTGTCAAGAGAGACAAGGAAGAACTACACAAGCTTGAGAATAAATTATCAGATGCTAGGGTAAGAGGAGACTAACGTCTGGTCAGACAAAGCTACTGATCGGACATGTTAGTCTGGATCAGGTGAAATATACTGATCAAGATCCCCACCTCGACCTCCTCGCAGTTGTCCCTGTTAATGGGCTGTTTGCATGGCAGCCTGGCTAACGAGGTGAGGGATTGACGTGATCCTTGCAGATGAAGCCAACAGCCTGAAGGACCCCTGTACACCTACATCAGCATGCTCGGATATGAAGAAAGCTACTGCAACCTATAGTCTAATACCCTTTTCTGGCATACAATAGAGTAAACTTACTCATTGTGGGCATTCAACATCAATCAGTCAGATGCTAGAAATCTGGCTGAGTAGAAACATTCAAATGGATCTCTCTAAATAAAATCACTGCAAAATACAAGAGATCTTTAAATCAGACAAGCTATAGATGAAAAGAAAGAGCAGAATCTCTCAATCTAGATATTGAGGGAAACAAACTTTTGAAACTGACTACAGCACAAAACAATGAAGGATTTTGCACTGTGAAAATGGCAATCAAGCAGAGTGATCTTGTTCTAAGAGGATTTTTTAAAAGTAGCAAGTGTGCTTACAGAACATTGTTAGTGCAAACTACGTTGAAGTTACAACAGACCACAACAAAACCACCATTGATGAACAAAAGACTCATAACAATACAGATATTGTAGCAGAAGATCACATAATGGTTAATTTAACGATAGATGAAATGTTGGTAGCAATGTGACAACTGAATAAAAAGAAATCACCAGGAAAAGATGGAATAACAAATTAAATGTTGATAAGTATGTACACAGAGGAGAAAAAAAAGCTTGTGGCAGTCCTAAACTGGAGTTTGAAAAGGGAATTGTATCTCAGTCATGGAAGGAGACCATATTGATACCATTCTGAAGAAAGACCTAATACATCCATATAGGTTACATTCCTATCTGTTTACGTTACCTCTGTGGTAAAGTCGATGGGACGCATTATAAATGCCAGACTATGTGGCACATAGAAGAAAGAATATGTCAATCCCACAACAGCGATAAACTGAAGATCAGATCACACATATTGCTCAGAAAATTGATGTCCAAGAAAAACGAAACATTTACTAGTGGTATCGGTGAAATTGGAAAAAGGTTTTCTATATAGTATGAAAAGAAAGATTGAGAGTTAAGCAGCCTAGAAGTCAAGTTTGCAGAAATATGAACAAATGGATCAGTCACTATCTTGAGAACAACCGCCGCTAAAACTCAAGGACAGACTAGCAGAAAGAAATCATTAGAACAGAAAGTGCCCCAAGGGGGAATCTTGCCGTCCACATATGTATGTATAAATGATACAAAGGATAAGCAGCTCCGTTTTTTTGCAGATGATTTAGCCTTGTGGATCGCTGGAAAAAAACACCAGAACACCATACATTCGGACGCAGGATGCTCTAACATTACTGGAGGAGTGGACCAAGGCATGACTAATTAAAATAAATGAGAAAATAATCACATACACGATATTTTCCCGCTCAGACAAAACACAGAACTCTAAACTAAGGCTAAATGGGGAGAATCTGCAACTGAAACTATTTAGATATTATCTTTCAGCGACTGACATGGAATAAACAGGAGTGAAACCTTGAACAAATGAAATAGAATGTCAATTATGAAAACGCTTGCCGGAACAACTTGGTATGCAGATGAAAGTGTATTTAAGAAGTTGTACACTGAATGCACGAAACCAGTCCTAGGCAGCCAAATCAAACTTTAACAAAACCAATTAACGAGAATGATAATATAGGGCTTCAGTAGGAATATAAAACACGACGAACCTGCGACCAATGGAGGGCAGCAAGACTCAGCATTTAGAGGACTGATAAAACCATCTGATGCATAAATAGGTTTGCAAGTCAAGTGGAACAACTTTGTTGAATCAGTATAAGCGAAGTGGAGAACAGATCCCTGTAAATGACACATCACACAAAAACCCATACACACTACTCACCTGGAGATAACAGTGCACCCCAAAGCTGATAAAAAACATTCCACAAAATCTGGAAAGATATTGTCACAGGTACAGATATTGAACAAGAATGGGAGAGTTTCAAAACAGTTTTAGTACAACTAAATATGGAATGTGTTCCATGTAGGGAGGTAACCACCAAGCATAAAAGTGGATAACTAGATTTGTCGTTAAATGTAGAAAAGCTAAAAATGAAGCATTGGAAAAATATATAGAAACAGGTAAATCAAAAGAAACATATTAAAAATATTTGGACAAGCAAAACATAGTTCAGAAAGTGAATAAAACAGCAAAAATATACTTCGAAAAGAAACTTACTAATAGGATCAAGACTGATAGTAAAAGCTTCTTTTCTCATGTTAGAAAAAACAAAGAATGAAAGGCAAGGTAGGCCCTCTCATAGATAGCACAGGTAAAATAATAAGAGAAAATAGGGAGACAGCTTAATTATTAAATGAATTCCTTGGCATAGTCTTCACAAAAGAATACTGCTCCAAGATCCCAGAGCCTATAGATATTTTCGAATGTGAAATGGATATAGTGGGATTCAAATAAATCTGTATTACGGAGGAAATGGTTTTTAAAAAATTTGAGGTATTAAAATTGGATAAATGTCCTGGTCAAGATGGTATCCATCCAAAATTGCTATTTGAAATTAGAGACCAACTAGCAAAACCATTGGCTATATTATGTTCTCAATCACTTGCAAAAGGTATTGTTCCAAGAGATTGGAAAGATACAGGAGTGATCCCCTTATTCAAAAAGGGAAAGAAATCAGATCCAGCAAATTATAGACTGGTGAGTTTAACGAGCATAGTCTGTAAATTGGAAGAGTAGATAATCAAAGAAAACATTGTAATGCATTTTGATAAGTTTAATCGAATCAGAAATAGTCAGCATGGGTTTACTAATGGGAGATCGTGCTTAACAAATCTTAGAATTCACGGAGGAGGTTACTAACGATAAATAAAGGGGAGCCAGTGGACGTTATTTATCTAGATTTTGCACAGGCCTTTTATAGGGTACTTCATCAAAGATTATATAGAAAGTTAAAAACACATGAAATAGGTGGGGAAGTTGCCAAATGGATTGAGAATTGGTTAAATGGAAGAAGGCAGAAGGTGGGCATCAATAAGGAATACTCATGAGTGGTGTGAAGTGGAACCAATTTTGTTCTTGATATATATAAACGATTTGAACATTCATATTGGATCCATGATTGAAAAATTCGCGGATGACACAAAACTATGTAGAAGTGTCTCATCTAAAGCAGAAGTGGATATATTGAGGTTGGATTTAGATAAAATTCGAGCCTGGTCTGTGAGATGGCAAATGGAGTTTAATATAGATAAAGTTTGGGTAACAGTGAATAAGGCAATGTTAGGTATGATAAAAAGAAATATTAAACATAGGAATAAGGAAGTGATTGTCAAACTGTATAAAGCATTGGTTAGATCTAGATTAGAGTCTGTATAGGTGTGTTATCATAGAGGGGATATAAACATGCTGGAAAGGGTACAAAGAAACGACAAAACTGATAGTGGGATTCCATAATTACAGTTATGGGGAAAGACTCAGAAAAACTGGCTTAGTGTCAAGAAAAGAGAAGAATTCGAGGTGACAATACAGGTTTATAAAATAATCACAGGAAAGGTTAAATTAGACTATAACAAGTTTTTTTCAAAATACACCCACCAACGAGAACAAGAGGGCACATATACAAATTAACTAAAGAAAGGTCCAGATCCGATATTAGGAAATATTTTTTTAGTCAGATAGTGATGAATGCTTGGAATGCATTACCCCAGGAGGTAGTGGAGGCAGGGACAGTTAATTCATTTAAGAATAGATTGTATGCGCATAGCTTTTAGAGCAGGGTAATGCAAATGTAACTGGTTGTATAAAGACTCTAATGAGTATTCTAAACCAGTATAAAAACGTGAAGTTAAATTATTCCAGACTTTTTAAAGAAAAAAACCAAACCCAGGCAAACAAACAGATATAAGCGTCATAACCTCAAAACAGATAGAAAAACACTACTCAAGCAACAGATGAACCCGTGTATACACATATGTATCAACAAGTACAACGAAGAATAGAGGCGGTCGAATTTTTCTAAGGTACAGTACGTAAAAAAAGCTGACATTGGCGACAGGAGAATAGCCCTGAAAACTGCAGCAGAAATTCTGACATGGAAATGTTGGGACAAGCAATACTCTTCAGAGACGCAACGTCATTGGTTGCAGCACCTTGGAACAAACAAAAAAACGGACCTAAAAGAACTAAGAGTGATACTCGATTAATAATGTCACCAGTTCAAGAGAGTGGTACAGTGATTTTGTTTTTCTTCAGGTCAGGTCAGGTCATCCCGTTACCAGTGAGGTCGTTGGGGCACACATAAAGAGATCCTCACAACCCCACACCATCCTTCTCTGTCAGCAGCTGCTGCCTGTGCCTCTTCTGGTCGGAGACTGGTCCATTCTTTTATGTTGTCCTCCCACCTCTTTTTGGGACGGCCTCTTCGTCGTCTGCCTTGCACCTTTCCGTGCAGGATCGTATTTGCAAGACCATTCGATCTCGATATGTGACCTTACCAAGCGAATTTCCTTCTTTTGACAGTTGCCAAGAGGTCTCCAAAAGGCCCTATTGCTGGTGTAATTCTATCTCGTATTTCCTCATTTGTAACTCAGTTTTTTGTACGTGACATTTTCATCTCCAAGGCCTGTATCCTTCTCTGAAGGTCAACTGTAACTGTCCATGTCTCACAATCATAGAGGAATATTGACAGGACCAATGTACGCATTAATCTGATTTTCGTGCATAGTGATAACCGTTTATCTTGCCAGATTTTGTTACGCCGTGCAAGCGCCGCTATTGTCTGTGCTATTTTAGCCAACACCTCACATTTTGATCCTTTATCACTGACAATCGAACCCAGATATTTAAAACGGTCAACCATTTCGAGTTCCTGAACGTTAGCTTTTATCCTACTGTAGAAGCCCTCGGCGTTGTTGGTTATTAATTTGGTCTTTTCAGCGTTTATTTCCATACAATAGTCAAGAGCTGTTTCATCGAACCTTCTGACCCATTCCTTGAGTTCTGATTCTGTACTCGTCGATGTCATCTGTAAAACAAAGGTTGGTAATCGTTCGGCCACCTATCTTGATAGTACCAACGTGTCTCCGAGTGCCTATGGTACATCATACTCAAAGTGTCTCAAAGAATATATTGAAAAGAGTTTGAGAGTGTACAACCCTGTCTCACACTAACTGATGTGCGATACCATTCCCCGCGTCTCCAATTCACAAGAACTGCAATAGACACCATGTCGTACAGATGTTCAAGGACCTTTATAATATGTTTTTTGTATTCATCTTATTTATTTATTCCACAAGGTGATGTGCGTCGCACTATGTTTTTATTTTTTGCGCCTGTTGGCCTAGTGCATCCGACTTCGGCATACATTTTATGTAAGGGTCTACTTCCTCCTGGGGATTCCATGGCGAAGTTAAGCTGTTGGCCTCGTGATCAGGTTGTGAGAGTTCGACTCCGGACTCTGCCGTCTTTTTCACTGGGGCTTGATGCGGAGTCCCCTGCATCTCGTAGTCGCCCCCTAGTCGTTTTGTCCTTGACTTGCCACTGGGGTCGGGCGGCACGAGACGAGAGAGTGAGGATAACAAGTAGCGCATTTAATCCTTACTAAAAATACCGCTAGCAAAATAAATTATGCCATCACCGTCTACAATGGACGGCGGCCTTTGTCTTTGCTTTGCCCTTTTACTTCCTCCTACATTTTCTAAGGGTTTGCTTCCCCGGGGTAACGACCGGTGCTGTGATTGGGGATCAAACCCAGTACCTTCGAGTTGTGAGCCGTGTCACTTAACCACTGGCCCACGTCGTCCCCATATCGTGGATTCCATCTCATTGCAACATTCTTGGCAAGGAAGAGGCTTACAGACTATCAGAGACAAGGTGAAATCTACCTCAACCTGATATAGTTATAACTTACCAAGATGTTGACCAGGTTGTAGATAGAGGAACAAGTGAGAAACAGAGCACACGGGTCAACAACCAAATGCCGGGTACAGAAGACGCAGCAGTGCATGAGCTGTCAGCGACTCATACCTGGCTGCTTGCATCAGGGTCCGTGATCCATAAATGGCCACGACTTTATTCCACCTTCAAATAGCGGCCCTGGATACATACCACATCCGTTCAGCCTGGTTAAGACATTAGATCGAAGAGGGAAGACAAACTCGGTCCCCAAAATGGCATGCTGAAATCGGATGTGTCGGACCGAAAGGCACAGATATCGCAGCCTCGCTATAAACTACGAAACAACTCCACAAACGTCCTTTTTAAGAAGAGGAAGAAAGCAAATGGTGCATATTACCAGCTCAATAGAGGTGAGAAGATGGTAATCTCTAGACTTCGTACGGGACACAACAGAGACACCAAGAGGTGAGAAGATGGTAATCTCTAGACTTCGTACGGGACACAACAGAGACACCATCCATTAAACAACTAAAGATATAGAATATTGATGAATGTGTCTGGGGCACTGATGAAATTACCGCTGCGCATCTACTGCAAACATGGAATACACACCAGGAATACATATGGTCATCACCCTATGGAGATACCGATGTAATGTACTGTCTTACACAACAAGCACTACTCATCGTAAACAGTGAGCATTTCTTTGCTAATATCCTTTGTATAAAGTCATTTTGCTTCCCTCCTTTATCCCCCTCCCCAAACAAAAACAAACAAACACAAAACAACACGCTATTCTTTGATTGTACACTTTGTGAGCACGGACGCCATTTTGTATTTGGACTGCGCATGTGCACGCGACACCTAGACTTTGTTACTTACAGTAATTCAGGTCAGGTCGTTGGGGCACACATGAAGACACCCTCACAACCCCACGCCACCCTTCTCTGTCAGCGGCCGCTGCCTGTACCTCTTCTAGTGGGAAATTAGTCCATTCTTTTATGTTGTCCTCCAACCTCTTTTTGGGCCAGCCTCTTCGTCGTCTGCCTTGCACCTTACCGTAGAGGGTCGTATTTGCAAGACCATTTGATCTCGATATTTTACCGTACCAAGCTAGTTTACTTCTTTACAGTAATTACAAAGCTGAATTCTGCTTCCTACTAAGGACACCTTTATACACTACCAACTACATTTTTCATTTACATTTGTAAATGGAACTGGTTGTATACAGACTCTGCAGGGTCTTCTAAACCAGTATAAAGACTTTAAGTTAAAGTTAAGTTATAACAGTTTGTGACCAATTTACTGACTATCTGAGAGCAAACGAGGGAAAAGATTAACCACCTCGGCCCACCACCGGCCCTCAACTTCATGGTGTGAAAGATCAAATCTATTGAAAATCACATTATTGTTTCATGTTCTCTCCAATCCATCAGCCACAACTTGCAAGGACATGATCGTGTCTGTCTACGTATCTCGTTGGACGAGGTGGGGTGTAATGTTCTTTTGTGTGCCATCTTTGTGGCCATATTAAATTTACATTTATCCCTCTGTAATGTTCCTTAACATTCTCAATCCATCAGTTTCTTGGTTTAGTTCTTGCTTTGGAACCCTGTCTGTAAATGTCATACATGGCGTGGTTCCGACATTGTCTCTCATAGTGACCCTAATTTCACATGGCAGCCACAGGAACAACCATCGCTAGTCGTTTTCTAAACAACATATAGCAGTTGGGTTAGGTGGCCCTATTCTTTTCTTATCTTTGTTAAATGGTGGATAAGATGTACAAACAGATAAAAGCAGAACAAGCTTATCTGAATCTGCTTTTTGGGGAGTCCAGGTAAATGTACGAATTCACGTTTTCGGCGAATAATTTCCTAGCTGCAGTTCCCCTTGTGAACAAAAAGTGTTTATTGTACATTGGATTTTCTTTCCATTAATTTGAAGGCCTATTGCCGTGTTTCTTTCGTTGAGCTCATTTAAGCTAAAAATATGCATTTGAAATGTAAATCATGATGGCTTTATTGTAAAATTGTTACAGTCACAGCACGAAGCTGCACTTCAGTGTACATTATTTCCGATTAAACGTACATTCTCGTGTTATTTCAGGAAATGAAAGATGCTCACTCATCACTGCACGAAATGTTTCACGCACAATATTTCGACGCCATTACATTATATTATTCAAACGCGTAGAACTAACCTTAATCTGGCCTTATACGTTACAATGGGCATACAACTTGAATTTGTAACGCTCAAAAACATCTCAATGAAGCTCTATAAATATTTCTCTAGGGAGGCTAAACATGAGAGTTTTTATCGTTGTATTTCAAGCTAGGAGAAAAGAACAATGCCCACCTAGGGTTTAAGTCAACAGTTGTTCTCACGCTGGATCCAATATTCTAGATTTTCACCTTCAAGAACCATGGGAAAGCAAGAAAGAAAGAACATGTTAGATACTTGTTCTTCTTCTTCGTCGTTCGTATTTAAACTCCCGCTACCAAGCCCTGAAGAGGGCTTTGCAAGTGGTAGGATATTGTCCAGAGAACGGAATGCGTTGTGTCGTAGTTTACAGCTTGACTGCAATATATTTGCACCTTTCGGTCCGACACATCCACCTCCAGCAGGCATTTTTGGATACCTGGTTAGCTTTCCCTCGCCGATCCCTTCTCCTTAGTCAGTCTGCCCTGTTGCAGCCTATTATCCATGATCAACATGTGTAGAAGGGTCTTAGCAGCTCAGGTTGGCTGACCCTGACGCTTGCAGTTAGCTTTGGGTAGCTAACAGCTATAGCTCACGCAAGATACTTTTAACAGATGTTATTTAACGATAAATGTATAGACTGTTTGATTCTAAAGAAACAACAACATTAAAGTAATCAGTCAAGTTTGGCTACGAAATAAAGGTGAGTTGTTTATGTTCTCTCATGAGCTCTTCATTTATCTCGATAACTCCAGTTTTTTGTTTTGTTTTAGGGTAGAGTGAAAAGCGTAGTGCTGCATTTCTCTATATTAATGCTAACCAGTGGCGAGGCGTCCATAAAAGCATTGCTTACGTTTCCAAATTCGATTTAATTTCTGACAAAATGCAGTATAAAATGATTATGTTATCAAACATCTTACACGCGCATCAATTTTATATCTTGTCAATTTTTTACAGATTAAACACACATTAATATAGTGTTAGTAGTATTAATTCAAATGCGCGTGTCAAAAAAATACCTCCCAGCGAGTAAAGTATCTCATTTTGTAAACGACAGACTACTATACGTATAACAAAGAATGGACTTTAGATTTCTCCAAAAGAATAGAGCTCATACGCTAAATTCATTAGGGCTTGTAAGCATTTTTATCAGTGGTTACTGCGGGTAGGTAATTCTATTTTCTTTTCATTTGAATTCCGGGAATTTTTAGTTCTATTTCCAAACATTTATTTACTCAAGCAAAATATCGTCTCCACCCGTTTAGTTAGAGAGAGAATGTAATTGTGTTGGGGAAGATTTGTTATTCGTTGTGCTTCCCCAGCCTCCACTGAGATAAATAATAGCCATTATAATAATTACTTTTGTTAAACAATTATTATTTTGAATTATGAGATAAATATTGATTAATTGGTAACATTTGTCTTTAGAATGTCTGTTACCTAGATATTATATTAAGTAACAACAAACAACGGTACCGTAAAATGGATATGGGTGTTTGCGTTCTCTAAGATTGCTTACAGTTCTGAGAAGGTCACCCCTCGCCACTGATGCTAACACACCATCTATGTGTCCACGAGGTCAAGGCATCAATAACAATTTGCAGCATTTTGGTGGCCACTGTTGCATTCTCATTTGTACACCATATTATCAAGTCATCAGCGAACATTACCACGTTTATTCCATGTGGTAGTTCAGCAATTATATCATTCATGTATACTATGATAAGCGTGTCGGAAGAATACCCCCCACCCGAGGAACACCATGACGTAGTATAATTATTTTTTTACTGAGGTCATCTAGTTGTACTCGAGCTCATCTGTTATGCAAGTATGCTTTTATCTGTTTGTACATCCTATCCACTATTTCATTGTTTCTCTGTTTCTTTAAAAGTTCTTCTTTCCAAACCTTATTATAAACTATCCTGAAGTCTATTCATGCGGCTAGCACCAGTTTACTTGTCTTGAAACGCGTCCTCGACCTCTTGGGAGATGTATGTTGCATTCCATAAAACCTGCCTGATGTGGCACAAGAAGATTTTGATTCTCCCTGTCCCACTGGCAGCGTTAGGTTGATACATTCCATTGTTCTACAGAGACAGCTTGTGAGACGGATTGATCTATAGATAGATGCCATGCAACTCTTTCCTTGGTTTTGGAATTGCTATCATGATGCTTCTCTCCAGGTCTGTGGAACTTTACTCAATATGTCCAACAGATATTGAAGATATGCATCAGTTTTGTTTTTGCTGCTGTTCCCAATTTCATGATTATTTTATTGGACATTCCGTCTGTTCCTGACGGATTTCTTATTGTCAGTAGTTTGGTTATTGCTAACTTCAGTTCTCTGTATGTGATTGGTGTCTCCATAACTTCAGTTCTCTGTATGTGAATGGTGTCTTCATAATTTCAATTCTCTGTATGTGGTTGGTGTCTCCATAATTTCTTATATGGTACCATCTCCTCCTACATTTTGTCGTCTCTCACCAACCTCCGGTTGTTTCTCTTGATTAATTTCAATTTATTGTCTTTTGCAAAAGTGTCTGCGAAGTGATGAGGTGCTTGTTTGCTTGTGAAGATGTTTCCATCTTTGTTTAATCCAATCTTTGTGTTTCTCTGTCACCTCATCAAGTTGTTTGACCAGCTTCCACAGTTTCCTGGTATCTCATTCAAAGTTTAGAGACTGTTTTATACCTCCAGCTTCTCCTTCTAGTCTGCAACTTGGCCTTTTCAAATTTGGCCTCGCATTTTGATAGTATTGGCTGTTGTTGGCATGGACTAATCTTTGTTTGCTTTCGAGAAGTTTCCTCCTCTTGCTGCAGCTGCTCTAATTCATTATTCCAATATGGTATGTATTGTTTGGGTCTCTCTAGGTATTGTTTCACTGGCAGTCTGAAGCATGCAGCTGTTGAACTCATATGCCACCTTATTTATACCTTCATCTGTAGTTAGATCTCTAGTCAGCACACAGTTCCATGCTGGTAGATTGACCAGTCTGCCTTGTTGTAATTCTATCTAGGCAGAGTGCTGCTCTCACTGGCATACTCATTTTCATCAGTTTTAAGGACTGGGTTTGTGGTCGCTACCTCTCAAGTTGTTTCTCAGTAGCGCGTCCTCCACTCCATGCATGGCGAGGATGATGCCAAATCTGGTGTAGAGTTGGTGTGTCATGATCTCGAGTCGTTGGGTCCCAACGCTGGTTAATCAAGATAAGCCAATTGTTTGTTGGCGTCAGTTGCTCGCCATTCACCAAAGCCACGTCATTGAAAAACAAGGTATCGCGATAAGGTGAGGTTGGCTTGGTTGCAGAGATTTCTTATTATTTAGATGTGACCTATAGCATCCTTACGCCCAGGACTGAGCTAAATGTGAAGACCATGTATTAAAAGAATACAGCTATTTACAGAAAGATGAATAGCTTGTGGTTAGCCTCAGACTCATCTGACGTTAAATAGTGTGATTATACATTCTCTGTTTACGTCTTTAACAACAATACTCACTGTGTCGTGTTCATTTGCCTCAACCAGGGATACTTACTTGATAATATCTCACGCACGTTCGCTCGTTCGCTCGTGCATACAATAACCATATACATTTCTTCACTGTCGGTTACGAACATTAATTAAATACAAAATTAATGTCAGTGCATCCTATTTAGAACTACCTGGATAAATCTCCCCACGTGTTAATTGAAGATACGCCCATGGCTCGTTAACATTAGGCTGTTGATACAAATACAGTAAAGTATGTTTTGGATGAGCCAAAAATGTTCGCTATCGTGAAGATCAAGTAAACATCCGCTTTAATAAAACGGCAGTGCTTTCATTATTATAATTAGCAGCGTCTAAACGTCCTGGCAAATATAAGATCAGATGCAAAAAATAGTGTTGATAGGTTAAATAAATAGGGCATGTGTTTTCGAACGAATTATATAGAAGCACATGGCACACGTACAATTGTTGATGATGTCACATATGTTGGTGTTGGAAATCAGTGATCTTGCTGTCAGTATACCTTCACTATAGATATGTTGTTGGTACTCATCCTACTTAGCGCATCCTCCGATCTTGCTTACACTTTCCGATTCGGTTGTCAATGTGTATAGCTGTTGCTTCTTGCCAATACTTAACATTTTCCTATCAATTTTTGATGAAGGGGCAAAGCATGGAGCTGAAGTTTCCAAATGTATTGCCAATTACATTTTGTTGTCTTAAAAACAAATGACTGTTCTCTGGTCCGGGAATGCTTGGTGGTGACATTAACGTTAAAATGTATATAAAAATGATATAAGGCAAAGGTAGTTCCAGCAAACACAGCTGTTTGGATGAAGTGTTAAAGACTTCAATGTACGACTCACAGCTTGTATATGATGTATGGTGACCAGTTCCCTTACTCGCTGTTCTTTCTTCTCTAACAATAAGCCATGTGCCAATGTACGCTGGATCGACAGGAACCTAAACGGATTTGAGCCCGTACACCTGATAATGTACTTAACACGTTTATCATAGGTGTTTTTTGCTCCTAAGCTGTTTAAAAATACAATTTTTTAAATGTCAGAAACAAAAAAATGATTATAATGAAAATACTTTTTCCCCCCAATTAATACAATACCGGATATAATTTCAAATGTTCTGGGCACAAAAGGGAATCGATAAATAGAAGATGAGAGGCTATGAAAAATGTAGCAGACACGTAAATGAAATTTGAGATCGCTCAGAAAACGTATCGATAATGGAAACATAGATTGGACATTGGACACTACCCACTGGAAAAGGGATAGGGGAAGACAATATCTGGGAAAGTAGTGCATGAAGAGCTGACAGCTAATATAAACCACTCCAGGGCAGAATGAAGTCCAGCTCATGTGGTCGTACAAAACATTATGTGTTACTCAGAAATGTCAATAACCAGATCAGTGTCGAGTAGTCATGTAGGGATGAAAGAAGGTTCTAGAAGTAATATCTAGAATATAATCAGGGGCGTATGTTAAAGTTGGTGTGCTAGTTGTGCAGTGCACACCCGGACGAATAAACAGTAATGAACATGTAGAATTAAATAAGCCTTCGGCAGTATTGAGATCAATGCCGTGATAAATGCCCCAAGAAACCAGGGCATGGCCGAAAATTACACGAGGATGATCGAAAAAATAAAAAAATAGGTTTCAGTACAGACATTACTCTGTACCACCGTCCAGTAATTATTCCACTAGCAAGAGGTGTGCGGCAGGACGACACGATTTCTCCAAAGCTTTTCATAGCAGCGCTTGAGGACGTCTTCCAACATCTGTGTTGGGCAGATAGAGGTATCAATATAGATGGGGAAAGGCTCACCCACCTACGTTTTGTGGATGACATTGTGCTCATCAGCCACACCCCCGAGGAGGCCCAACACTCCCTGAACGAACTGGGTGAGGTCTACGTGTCGGACTATGGATAAACAAATAGAAAACGCAATGTCTCCGAAACCCTTACTGTCGCACATGCGAGATCAATCTGGGAAATGAGCCGGTCGAATATGTCAGCGCCTTCATTTACTTGGGGCAGGAAATAAATGCCACCCACACCCTAGACCGAGAAATCTGCAAACGAAGTGCTGCAGTCTGGTCTAGCTTCAATACCAGAAAGCCTAAACTCCTGCATCTGAATGACACCATAGCAAGGGCACACCAATTCAATTCTGCGGTCATAATATTCACGTTCTACGGATCTGAAGTGTGAAATCTACGCAACACAGATGCAGAGAAACTAAGAGTTACACAGGGAGCGATGGAAAGACACGTCATTGGGATGTCAATGCTGAAATCAGACAATGCACTCTATTTGGAGGCGTCATGGGGGCTGCGTTGTCTCGCAAATACCCCTGGGCTGGTCACGTGATGCACATGCTAGATAACAGATGGACACCCAAAACGACGTTTTGGTGGCCATACGACCACGCGGCCGCCCACCCATACGATGGCGAGATGGTCTTCTGAGAGACCTAGGGCCAAAAGGGTACGACACGGCGAAAGATCGGACTGCTACCTCGCATACGGCACACCCACCGGACTGAAGTCGAAGATATTATATTGTATTGTAATACATAACATTTTATTTGATTAATATAGATACAATAAAGAGTAAAAACAGTAGCAGCTTCAATCGTATCAAAACGAGATCAAGATGTTGAGCAGCGCATGAATGCATTGGTCAGCGACCCATAGCTGACTGCTAGCGTCAGGGACAGCGAACCAGAGCTGCTAAGACTCTTCTACACTTCCACGCGGTGATCATGGATAAGAGGCTGCAGCAGGGCAGACTGGCCAAGGAGAAGGGATCGAAGAGGAAATGCTAACCAGGTACTAAAAAAATGATTACTGAAGTCGGATGTGTTGGACCGAAAGGTGCAAATATCGCAGTCAAGCTGTAAACTATGACACAACGCATTCCGTTCTCTGGAATACATTCTGCTACTTAAGTCCTTTCAGGGTTTGGTAGCGGGAGATTGAGAACGAACGAAGCCAAGCCAAGCCAATCGTATCAAAACTGAACTTCAACAGATGAGAAAAGAAGACAAGAGCTCACACTTTCAACTACATGGCTATTGCAGCAATTGTTAATGGCTGCAAATTATGTTACCTACTAAAAGCAAATTCAGATAAGCTTAGAGTTGCTCAAAGAGCAGTGGATCGAAAAACATCGACAGTCTATTTTACTTCCTTAGTTGCAGTGGCGTAATATTAAGGGTGTGCTATGGTGTGCAGAACACATCCGAACGAATAAACAGTAACACACATGTAGAATTAAATAATATTAAATATGTAATTTAATAAATATTGATAAAATAAAGAGTAAAAACAGAATACAGTTAAAAATGGATAACGCGAAATTTCGTATTATTTCGTTCGTTATATTTACACCAGGAGAGGCGGCTAAACAACTATCACATGAGGTGCCTGTGCAGAATCCTGGGCGTTGGGTGGCAAGACAAGATCACCAACGCAGAGGTGTTGGAGAGAACAGGCACTGTCACAATTTTTTCCATACTTAGTCATCGAAGGCTCCGCTGGCTGGGATACATTCGGAGGATGGATGATGGCAGACTATCAAAATATCTTCACTATGGGGAATTTCAGTTGGGGAAAAGGTCTCGGGGCCGGCCATTACTTCGGTACAAGGATGTATGCAAGCGGGATATGAATGACGCAGTCATTGATTTGGAATCATGGGAACAGGACGCCATGGATCGTGTTACATCGAGGGGCAGGATTAGACATAAAATACAAACAAAGGAGATACTGATAGGCTAAAGACTCAGAGTTTGAGAAGACACGCCACACCATGCGATGCCGCAAACGGTCCTGATTTTTGTTGCCACACCATGGAAGATGCTTCTCTGTCCGGATTGGTCTTACGAGTCACATTCGTTACCGTCATGGACTGTAATTGCATACCTTTTCAAAGTACAATTACTATCGTCTGATAAGACGGAAAGAGCTAATGGATTTACAACCTCACTTTGCTGTTTCCTGGGCGTGCTGAAGCCATTCCGTTCACTTTAAATCTAAACTTCCTGTAGTCACAAAGCACCAGAAGTAGGAAAGACAGGTTTATATAAGAAAATAGCTGATGTGCTAATCAGTGTAGCGGTGCTGGAATCTTGAATCTCACTTTCTCACCAGTTCATGATAAATACATTTCCTGCGTTGTGTAGTGTTCTTTGTGCTTAACAATTTATTATTCGTTAATGTTACTGTATATAATTACGTAAAAGAACGGCCAAAAGTAAATAATTTAACCGTTATAAAATGGAAAATAGTGTAGATAATTTACTAAGTTCGCCATTTCTGTCGAGAAGTTACGGTGATAAAATACTTATTTTGAATGCTGGCAAACCTAGGCCTGGTCTTGAAAGTTTAGTTTCCAGACACAAAGATAAGAAATGTGAATACACACCGCACTTTCTAGTTTCACAATATTATACAACAGAATGGTTGACAAGTTGTCAGATTTCAATCTAAGCTGTATTTGTTGGCCGTTTTTACTGTTTTCTAAAGGTAGTGGAAGTTGGAATAAACGATGATGTCATTGATTATTGGTGAGGTTCACGTAAAGAAGGCGAGATTTGAGTTGATGTATAAATAAAACTCGTAATATAATTGTTTTGAATATATTTGGTCTAAAACATTTTGAAGTTTTAAAGCACACATTGTTTGAGATTTCACGGTACGCCACTTGCTGTAGACCCCGCTATGCTCAGGATGGTTATTCCACTTTTATGGAATTCCTTCCTACACCTCAGTTCATGACATTCTCAACAAACTGTTCATGACATTCTCACTAAACTGTTCACGACATTCTCAACAAACTGTTCACGACATTCTCAACAAACTGTTCATGACATTCTCACTAAACTATTCATGACATTCTCACTAAACTGTTCATGACATTCTCACTAAACTGTTCATGACATTCTCACTAAACTGTTCATGACATTCTCACTAAACTGTTCATGACATTCTCACTAAACTCCCTTCTAGTCCCTCAAAAGGTATGACATTTAACACGACATTTCAAGTTATGCCCCTTCTTATAACCCCCACCCCACCCCACATCCTACATTCTGTCAAACAACCTACTCCTCGCCAATCTTTTCGTACTCTCAAACTATTCTCACTCACACTCTTCTACACCAACCCGCTTGTCAACCCTTCCATGTATTCCGCCACTCAACCTACCCACCGTCCTCCATCCATCTCTTTCCCAGCCGGACTACTCCCCGCAAATATACTCCCTCTTTAAAGCCTTCATTCCCCCGCCTCCATACCTCAGTCTCCACACCTCCGTTTTCTCTCAACCACACAAGACAGATGCCCTCTGTGTCAGAGAGCAAATGACATGATGCAGAGAAAGCCGCAAGAAATCTCGCGCGCACAGGCACAGTGCATTACACTTCCGGCCAAGCAAATAGGCCTTGAGTTCACAGTTCATGTTTATTGATGCTGCTTTAAAAAAATATATGTTAAAACCTTATGCTGTTGTCCTTTTTTTTTATTTTGGGATATGGGCGCTGTGTCCAAATGCCATGTAGTCAGTAATATCCTAAAGATCGTAAAATGTAACTACGCAACATTTGGTTCAGATCGGGTGAACAGTTTAGAATTGTAAAGAACAAACAAACCGACATACTTTCATTTTTATCTCGTAAATAGAAAACATGCATTCAAATATGATGGACAATATAATCGTGACCAACTGATTGTCCTTCACACTTCGCTCAATATTTGACATTTAAAAAAAAAAACTTTTTCCCCCACACCACTCCTTTCCCTTCCCCGTAACAGAGACCTGAAAACTCTTTACAAGTCTCTTACAACCATGGGGATGGGGTTATTTGGTTGACCACTCTATCCTGCAACTACCTAAACTTCAGTAGATATGGACAGATCAATATTTGATGACTTCGCGTGTATTTGTCGAAGACCATTGTGCCACAGAGAAGCTATAAGTACTCATTTTTCCTCGACAGATAGCAAAGAGTGGGAATACTGAAAGTTACAATAACATGCTGGTTGTACACACTTCACTTAAGGCAATTAAGTGAAAGAACAGTCTAGTATAGCAAGCATGTAAGCATTACATCTTTTGATCAAGCGACAGGTTTTGATCGAGTGAATAGTGACAAATAATGGATTGATGGAACCACATTTGTATTTGAAATCACACATGCGTACTCACCACTGGTGTTCACCGTTTACGTGGATAACAAAACAACAGAAGCAAGTCAAGTTGCAGCAACATCAATGGCTTCTTACTTTACAAATGAACGACATTTTGCCAGCAACCAAAATCGTGTATACAAAGATGAAGATAGACTCCAAAATAATGAACACCCTCGTCGCAAGTTGTGAAAGATATAATTTGAAAATGAGGTCAACAAAGACAATATCTATGAGGATCAGCAGAACACAAGGTCCACTCAAAATAAATATTAACAGTATCAAACCTCAGAAGGCCCGGGAGTTCAATTACCAGACATGTATCTCATGAAAGGGTGGACGGCTTGATAGAGAAATAGAACCACGGTGTCAGAAAGCCTCCGATATGACTTATCAATTGTCGCCACTTGATAAACACTCAAACATCAGCTTGACAACTAAACAACAACTGATACACATGTTATTTATACCACCTCTGTGCTACCAGTGTCAGACATGACACTTATCCATGCACAACAGAGGACAATAAGGACTTGTGAAATGTAATCTCGTATTAGAAAGGTCATCAATGTCACGAGGAGAGACAGAAGAAGAAATGAAGACAGTGAAGATATGGTGGGAACTTCACCTTGTGTTGAATATATTTCAAGACAGAAAATACATTAGTTCGATTATCCCATGAGAGTGCAGTCAGATCAGCTCTTACTGTGCGCTTATAACACAAGAGGTTTCGTTTACATGGCACGAGGAAGACCTCATGGGAAATAGATAGATGGCATATGTGTAATCTTTCAAAGGCACCGGCTTACAATATCCGAAACAATACATTTGACCCAAGAACGACGACTTAAGCTTCCCACGCCGCTCTGCGGTACAAGAGGATAAACAACTGAACGAAACTGTACATACTTCTTCTTGGTCCTCTAAGGCACCCCTTTTTGATCGATCTACGATTGATTTCCAAATGATTCTGTCTGTGAATTGGCAGTTCATTGATTGCAACATCAAAGTTCAATGGACGATCATTGATCGACTACAGAATGTCCCCCTATTCGTATACAAAGTTTCCACTACAGTCGGTTTTCATGGGAAGACATTAGCTCCCTCATTGCCTGTAACACCCGCATGACCAGGAGTCAAGCTCTTGAAGGCTTGGCGTATCTATGTCTGGTATCCACGTATGTCCTAGTCAGCGTATCTGTACCTTCCGAATCAAGGATTGAGAGTTCTTTGTTAGAAATTTCTCAGATGGTCACTTCAGAGCGAAAATCATTGTCTCAATCCTCATTCTCATACTGATGTTGTCATGCATGCACAAGCAACAACCTTGAGACGAACCAACTCGATTCCCCACGTGAAGTACAGATTTATCACCATCATCCAGAATATTATCATTTATTCTCCAACCTCGAGCTCTGATTTCTCATTGCCCCACTCTTTGAATCCCCTGCGAAAAGAGATGATGGCTTAGATGTAGTCTGACATTTGATCACCCAGTGTGGATCTATGAAGTCCAAACATGGCTTGGATCTTCACAATGGGATTATCAGTTGTACAACTCGGACTAATCGCATTCTTTCACCCTGAACACTTTTCAAAATGTTACACTGTGCCACAGACAGTGTAAGGATACTAGCTCACGAGAGCAAATAGTAACATTAGGGTCATATGAAACACTGATCAATGCCTCACATCCCTTCCTCTTAGAGTTCCTGGAAACAGATAGTGTCACAGCAGTCTGGTCAACGCTTGTGGGTATGGACATGGTAATCCAATCAGTGGTGAATTTTCTGAGTAATCGTACTTGAACTTAACGTCTTTATACTGGTTTAGAAGACTCTCAAGAGTCTGTATACAACCAGTTTCTTTTACATTCACTTGATCAAAAAATAACTATGCGCATCCAATGTTCTTAAATGCATGAATTGACCCTGTCTCCACTTTTTCCCATGGCAATGTATTCCAAGCATTCACCACTGTCTGACTAAATAAAAAAAAAAAGGTTTCTGGTACCTGATCTAGACAATTCTTTAATTAATTGGTGACCGTGCTTTCTTTTTCTTGTAGGCGACTGTATTTTGAAGAAAAAATTGTTATAGTCTAATTTATCCTTTCCGTTGATTATCTTATAAACTTGTATTAAATACCCTCGAATTCTTCTTTTTTCTAGGAGTCTTTCCTCATAACTGTCATTCTGGAATCCCACTATCAGCTTTGTCGTTCTTCTTTGTATCTTTTCCAGCATGTTTATATCCCCTCTACGATAATGACTCCACACTTGAACACAGTACTCAGTCTAGGTCAAACTAATGCTTTATACAGTTTGACTATCTCTTCCATACTTTAGATGAGACACATCTGCATAATGCTCTGTCCTCCATCAATTTCGCAATCATCGATCCGATATCATTGTCCAAATCGTTTATATAAATATATATATCAAGAACAAAATTGGTCCCAAAAACCAAGCTCTGTGTCACTCCATTTATTAAACATCACGCCACTCAGACTACTCCTTGTTTATGCTCCCTCTCTGCCTTCTTCTCGTTAATCAATTTGTTGCCCATTTTGCTACCTATTCCGTGTGATTTTAACTTTTTAACAAATCTTTGAACCTCTACACCTCACGGTAGAAGAGGAGCGACTAAGTAAGTAAGTAACAAATCTTTGATAAAGTACTCTATTACAGGCCTTTGTAAAATCTAGCTAAATAACATCCACTGACTATCTATCATTTTGGTAACCTCATCCATAAATTATAATAGATTTGTTAAGCACGATCTTCCTCTAGTATACCCATGATGACTATTTCTGATTGGATTAAATTTGACTAAATACATGTTTTCTTTGATTATTGAAATTTTACAGACTGCGATCGTTAAACTCATCGGTTTATAATTTGCTGGATCTGATTTGTTACCCTTTTTGAACAAGGGGTTCACTCCTGCATCTTTCTAATTCACTAGAACAATACCCTTCGCAAGGGATTCAGAACATAATATAGCCACATGTTCTTCTTCTGTGTAGACTGTGCCAAAGTACTGATTGAGTAGATTATCAGCATCCCTATTATCACTTATTAATTTTGCTGTTGCATTGCCAGGATGACAATAGTTCATATTCTTATCTTAAGTATACTTTGTATGTACAAAGAGCGAGTAGAGCATTAAAAAAAAACGTCATCAAAAGTCAAATTAACTGAGTACAAGTCGCTTCCAACAACGACAACCCAACAAATAAATGGCTGCTATAGTTGGACATTGGTAGCAAATGGCAGATACAATTAATTATATGGTAGACTAACAATTTAAAATGGTGAGAGATGAATAATGTACGATCAGGCAAAACATACCGACAAGACAATGTTAGCCAGGGTCAGGTGAAACATACTGACCAGACAATGTTAGCCAAGGTCAGGGCGAAACATACTGACAGACAATGTTAGCCAGGGTCAGGTGAAACATACTGACCAGACAATGTTAGCCAGGGTCAGGTGAAACATACTGACCTGACAATGTTAGCCAGGGTCAGGTGAAACATACTGACCAGACCATGTTAGCCAAGGTCAGGGCGAAACATACTGACCAGACAATGTTAGCCAAGGTCAGGGCGAAACATACTGACAGACAATGTTAGCCAGGGTCAGGTGAAACATACTGACCAGACAATGTTAGCCAGGGTCAGGTGAAACATACTGACCTGACAATGTTAGCCAGGGTCAGGCAAAACATACCGACAAGACCATGTTAGCCAGGGTCAGGTGAAATATACTGACAAGACAATGTTAGCCAGGGTCAGGTGAAACATACTGACCAGACAATGTTAGCCAGGGTCAGGTGAAACATACTGACCAGACAATGTTAGCCAGGGTCAGGTGAAACATACTGACCTGACAATGTTAGCCAGGGTCAGGCAAAACATACCGACAAGACCATGTTAGCCAGGGTCAGGTGAAATATACTGACAAGACAATGTTAGCCAGGGTCAGGTGAAACATACTGACCAGACAATGTTAGCCAGGGTCAGGTGAAACATACTGACCAGACAATGTTAGCCAGGGTCAGGTGAAACATACTGACCTGACAATGTTAGCCAGGGTCAGGGCGAAACATACTGACCAGACAATGTTAGCCAGGGTCAGGTGAAATATACTGACAAGACAATGTTAGCCAGGGTCAGGGCGAAACATACTGACAAGACAATGTTAGACAGGGTCAGGTGAAACATACTGACCAGGCTATGTTAGCCAGGGTCGGGTGAAACATACTGACCAGACAATGTTAGACAGGGTCAAGTGAAACATACTGACCAGACAATATTAGCCAGGGTCGAGCGAAACATATAAATGGAGACCATGACCTCAATTCCAAAACTGTTCTTCCTGGAAACAGGCTGTTTCATGGCCGTCTGGCTAACGAGATGAGGATCGACACCGTTGTCTTCATATAAGTGATATTATTGAGAAACCTCGCATTGGACTACAGTCAGGAAGATCCCAGACCATCTTCTCAAGTACGCCTCCAGACGTGAAGAGAGTCTGTAATCCGCCAGCAAAGAAAACCACCAGGAGTGCGTAACACAAGTACAACAACTACTGCGACAACAACTACTACTACAATAACAACAACAACAACTGCGACAACAACAACAACAACTACTACTACAATAACAACAACAACAACTATTGCGACAACAACAACAACTACTACAATAACAACTACTACTAGAACAACAACAACAACTATTGCGACAACTACTACTACAACAACAACAACTACAACTACAACAACAACAACAACTACAACAACAACAACTACTACTACTACTACAATAATAACAACTACTACAATAACAACAACTACTACAACAACAACAACACCACCACCACCACCAACAACAACACCTACTAGTACTACAACAACTACAACAACAATAACAACAACTACTACTACAATAATAACAACAACAACAACAACTACAACTACTACTACTACTACTACTACAATAACAGCTACTACAATAACAACAACAACAACTACTACTACTACTACAATAACAACAAGAACAACTACAACAACAACAACTACAACAACAACAACTACTACTACTACTACAATAATAACAACTACTACAATAACAACAACAACAACAACAACAACTACAACAACAACTACTACTACTACTGCGACAACAACAACAACTACTACTACTGCGACAACAACAGCCCTTTAAAATACATAAAGATGACAATATCGATTGTTTGACTTTGGAATTCTTCAACAACCCCCCTCCTTCCTTTTCTCATCACACTTCGTCACAAAATATTGGACCATGGACACCCCTTTCCCTTTCTCCTTTTTGAGTAGACGAAGAACAGAAGCATGCTGAAAGAAACAAAACCAATTTTAAAAGTCGTATTGTGAAATGAAACAAATGTGTAAATTCGTTGTTGATTCAGATGAGAATATGAGCATTTACATATTTTCTTGCTGCCGTTCCGTTGAGCCGGATATAACCAAAGTGCTGACAGTGCAATGTTGCCATATAATTATTTATTAATACAGCAAAGCCACATATGAATATAATTAACTACAGCAATTTCATCCAACGTTCTAAAAAGAACAAAGATCCATTTAAAATTAGATCACATTCTGTGTTGATTGTTTTAAGATCTAACTGTGCATAAACACTTGCATGAATTATGAGGGCAGATAGAAAAATAGTTCTGACACACCTTTCAGTACAGTTCAGTTCATGTGCCATCTCCGCATCGAAGTTCGGCTGCAATGGATCTCCAGTGTACTCTATCTCTTGCAGTAATTGTGCAATCTGAAAGGCTTTTTCCAATCCATCTCCGAATGTTATCCACCCACTTAAAGCGTTATCTGCCTCTTGAACGACTGCCTTCCACCCTACCCTCCAGTATGGTCTTAAACGAGGAGGGATGTCTTGTTATATGACCAAAATAACGTAACTATATAACCGTGATTTCGGTCATTAATTCTCTTTTCACCCCCAACTTTTCCAATACCTTCAAATTTGTTTTCTTCTCTTTCCAAAAATGCGACACAATCGCCTATATACCCACATTTCGAAAGCTTAAATACTCTTTTCCAACTTGTTATTCACTGTCCATGTTTCTGCCCCATAAAGTAGTGACGAGTATACATAACACCTGACAATTCTCATTTTCAAATTCTGATTTACCTGTTTGGATGTCAGTATTGTGTCACATGTTGTCGTATACCATCTTGGCCATACCTATTCTGTTTCTGATTTCATTTTTTACAGCCGCTTTCTTCTTTAATATATATGACCTAGGTAAGAGAAGCTCTGTACCTGTTTAAGTAGTTGATCTATTATTATCTGCATACATGGTTTCCTGTCACGTTCTCCAATTATCATAGTCTTTGTTTTCTTTATTTTTATGTTTAATACAAACTCTTGACTTATTGTGTATATTGTTGTCACAAGCTCCTGTAATTATTGCCCACTTTTTGCCATAAAAACTGTATCATCCGCATATCTTAGATTGTTCATTACCACTCCTCCAATGATAAGCCCTGGCATCTCTTATATCTACTTGAATATTTCTTCTGTGAATATATTAAAGATACAAAGAGATAATACACATCTCTGTCTACTCCTCTTTTCACATCTATACTTGGAGAGCATAACTTTTATTACTGTAGCTGTTTGTTCCCAGTACAGATTACGGAGCAGTCTTTATGTCTTTACCATCTAGACCTATTTCTTGGAATTTAATTAATTCTTCACATTGGACTCTGTCAAAAGTCTTCTGGTGGTCTATAAAGCAAATATAAATGTCATTATGGATTTCTATATATTTTTCTGTCAAAGTTCGCAAACAGAAAATTGCTTTGCTTGTTCCATTAAACTTTCTAAAACCAAATTGTTCTTATGAAACTTCTCTCTCTATTTTACCTCTTATTCTCTATTGTACGATCTTGAGTAGTATTATAATTGTGTGACTCATTAGACTAAAGTTCATTAGACATTAGTTCTAAAGTCTGAACATTCTGTTGCATGAGGTTTTTTCGGGAGTGTTATAAACGTAATGTTTTCAGGTCCGTTGGTATGCATCCAGTATTGTATATGACACTACACAGATAAGTAAGTATATCTATACCAAATTCCTCTAGGGCCTCTATCATTTCTGTTTATTTATGGTCCGGCCCTGTTGCTTTCCTGTTGTTCATAGTTTTTATCACATTTGCCACCTCTGATCTTAGGATGCTGAGTCCTTCATTATCATTTATTGCTGGTTTGGCTCAGCGACTGTCCTAAAAAAGAACCCTTGTATATTCCGCCCATCTTAACTTAACTTAACTTAACTTAACGTCTTTATATTGGTTTAGAAGACCCTGCAGAGTCTGTATTTAACCAGTTACATTTACATCACCTTGCTCTAAAAGCTATGCGCATCCAGTTTATTCTTAAATGCATCAACTGTCCCTGCCTCCACTACCTCCCCTGGCAATGCATTCCAAGCAGACACCACTCTCTTGCTAAAAAAATATTTCCTAATATCTAACCTGGACCTCTCTTTAGTCAGCTTGTAGCTATGCTCTCGTGTTATTGTGGGTGGCTGTATTTAAAAAAAACAACTTGTTATAGTCTAATTTATCAATTCCTCTGATCATCTTATAAACCTGTATTAAGTCACAACGAATTCTTCTCTCTTCGAGACACTGTAGGCCGGTTTTTCTGAGTCGTTCCTCATAACTAATTCTGGAATCCCACTATCACCTTTGTCGCTCTTTTTTTGTATTATTTCCAGCATGTTTATATCCCCTCTATGATAAGGACTCCACACCTGTACACAGTACTCCAATCTAGGTCTAACTAAAGCTTTATACAGTTTGACGATCACTTCCTTGCTCCTATGTTTAATATTTCTTTTTATCATACCTAACATTGCATTTGCCTTTTTCACTGCAACCTTAACTTGCTCACTCACCTTTCCTGTATGATCTATTATAACCCCTAGGTCCCTTTCCTTATCTATCTTTCTAATATTGTTTTTTCCCATTCTGTAATTATGTTCCATATTGAATCTACCTATGTGGATGACTGTACTTTTATCTACATTAAACTCCATTTGCTAGCTTACAGACCATTCTCGAATTGTATCTAAATCCGACATCAATATATCCACTTCCGCTTTAGATGAGACACTACTGCATAGTTTTGTGTCATCAGCAAATTTTGCAATCATGGATCCCATATCAATGTCCAAATCATTTATATATATCAAGAACAAAATTGGTCCCAAAACCGAGCCCTGTGGCACACCACTTTTCACTTCACACCACTCAGAGTACTCCTTATTTATGCCCACCCTCTGCCTTCTTCCCGTTAACCAATTTTCAATCCATTTGGCAACTTTCCCACCTATTCCATGTGATTTTAACTTTCAAAATAATCTTTGATCCGGTACTCTATCAAAGGCTTTTGCAAGTCTAGATAAATAACGCCCACTGGCTCCCCTTTATGTATGATTTTAGTAACCTCCTCCATGAATTCTAATAGATTTGTTAAGCATGATCTCCCTCTAGTAAACCCATGCTGACTATTTCTAATTAGATTAAATTTGTCTAAATGTATTACAATGTTTTCTTTGATAATTGACTCTAAAAATTTACAGACTATGCTCATTAAACTCACCGGTCTATAATTTGCTGGATCTTATTTTTTGCCTTTTTTTAAATAAGGGGATCACTCCTGCATCTTTCCAATCCCGTGGAACAATCCCTTTTGTAAGTGATTGAGAACATAATATAGCCAATGATTTCGCTAGTTGGTCTCTAATTTCATACAGCAATTTTGAATGAATACCATCTTGACCTGGACATTTATTCACTTTCAACCCTCCAATTTTTTATAAACCATTTCCTCTGTAATACAGATTGATCTTAATCCCGCTGTATCCATGTCTCTTTGAAAAATATCTATAGGCCCTGGGATCTTGGAGCAGTCCTCTTTTGTGTAGACTGTGCCAAAGTACTGATTGAGCAGATTAGCTGCCTCCCTATTCTCACTTATTATTTTCCCTGTGCTGTCTATGAGAGGGCCTACTTTGTATTTCGTTCTTTGTTTATTTCTAACATAAGAGAAGAAGCTTGTACTGTCAGTCTTGATCCTCTGAGCAAGTTTTTTTTCGAATTCTATTTTTGCTGTTTTATTCGCTTTCTGAGATATGTTCTGCTTGTCCAAATATTTCACATATGTTTCTTTTGATTTTCCTGCCTCTATATATTTTTTCCATGCTTTATTTTTCGCTCTTCTACATTTCACTACAAATCTAGTTATCCACTTTTTACGCTTGGGGTTTACCTCCCTACATGGAACACATTCCTCTTTTAGCGTTTCTAGAACTGTTTTAAAACTCTCCCACTCTTATTCAACATCTGTTCCTACGACAATATCTTTCCAGATTATGTTGTTCGCTGCCTCTTTCATCCTCTTAACATCTGCCTTATAGTATCACATCTGTTCGATATCTAATTCCCATCCATCACAATGGCACCATCCTTATCTCGGATGCATCCCCAACTCTGGGTTACAAATGTCTTGTTTATTGGTTTCTTTATTTCTATATGTATTTCTTTGGTATTGCGTTTTAGTCCCATGTCTTCTATTACCTTGCATTTTTCTTTCAGCCACTGTTCTTTGGCCGGTCTGCACATTGTACGTATATCTTTGTGTTGTGATGAATATGCAGGAGTGTTTTTAGCCTTCTTTTAGCCTTTACTTAAGATGCCGTCTGTGAACCATTCTTGGTTTTTCCTAAGTTCTTTATCTGGTAATGATTTATTTGCTACTTCAGGTCAGGTCAGTTCATCCCGTAACCGGTGAGGTCGTTGGGGTACACATGAAGATATCCTCACAACCCACGCCACCCTTCTCTGTCAGCGTCCGCTGCCTGTACCTCTTCTTGGTTGAAGATTGGTCCATTCTTTTATGTCGTCTTCCCACCTCTTTTTGGGACGGCCTATTCGTCGTCTGCCTTGCACCTTTCCGTGAAAGATCGTATTTGCAAGACCACGTGATCTCGATATGTGACCGTACCAAGACCATTTGATCTCGATATGTGACCGTACCAAGACCATTTGATCTCGACATGTGACCGTACCAAGCGAGTTTCCTTCTTCTGACAGTTGGCAAGAGGTCTTCAAAAGGCCCTATTGCTGTTGTGATTATTTCTCGTTTTTCCTCATTTGTAACTCGATCTTTGTTCGTGACGTTTAAAAGTCTTCGGAAACATCTCATCTCCAAATCCTGTATCCTTCGCTGAAGGTCAGCTGTAACTGTCCATGCCTCACAATATTGCTACTTGGATACTGGTTTTTATACGTTCCCATTTAGTGTTTATTCTCCGCTCTGTGTTTCTTTCCTTGTCCTCTGATTGTAAGTTTACACCTTCCTTACTGCTACCTCGTACTTTTGCCGTATATCTGGTTGTTTTAGCGCTGACCTGTTTTTAAGTGTTTTTGTCCCTCTACACTCTGTGATTTTGAGTTATATATGCACTTTCATACAAACTGGATTGTGGTCTGAATTGATGTCTGCTCCTGGATGTGTCTTGGTGTTTTTGACAATATTTCTGAATCTGTATCTGATCATAATAAAATCAATTTGATTTTATCTATAGATATTATCAATCCTATCACCTGGGCTTTTCCCTGTAAATAATTTTCTAATATGATGTTAAAAAAAAGTGTTACAAGAACTAAGTTTGTTTTCCTCGCAGAATTGTATCAGTCTTTCTCCTCTTTCATTCTTTGTTCCAATTCCATATTTTCCAACGATGTTTTTTATATTCCACTTTTCCTACCTTAGCATTCATGTCGCCCATAACAATTAGTATATTTGTTTAAATACTTTGGTCACATCAAGAGACACAATGGTCTTGAGAGAACGGTGATGGAAGGTATGGTGCCAGGCAAAAGAGGAAGGGGTAGACCAAGAAGACGATGGCACCAAGATATCCAGGAATGCCTGAGTGTGACAGTGGCGGAAGCTGGTGTTTTGGCAAGGAAACGAGTTTCTTTCAGACAGACTGTGATGGGAGCGACGTTCTACAAAGGACATACTTCATGATGAGGATGATGATGATGATGATGATATTTGTTTAAGCCAGTGTGTTAAGTAACTGCTTCACGTCTTCAAAATATTCATCTAATTGCTCTTCGCTGTAATCTGAGGTTGGTGCGTACATTTGTAAAATGGACATATTAAATGGTCTGGTTCTGATTTTCAGTACAATCATTTGATCGTCGTGTGTCCAGTATCCACAAATGTATTTTTCTAATTTTTTCTTTAATAATACACCAACACCTCTTGTTCGCCTCCTGAATGTATGAAAATATATTTATCTTTCTGTGTGTACCCAGTGTCCTTCCATCTTGTTTCTGCCACACCC
This sequence comes from Ariolimax columbianus, assembly GCA_036924085.1. Lineage (NCBI taxonomy): Eukaryota > Metazoa > Mollusca > Gastropoda > Stylommatophora > Arionidae > Ariolimax > Ariolimax columbianus. Next base: position 22,740,359 of record JAVGWX010000003.1, read on the forward strand.
AATATATCTATATTCATAGCACCTGCCTCTGTTATCAGGTTTTCAAGTTTTCCTTTAGCATTTAACAGAATTACCGAACCACTCAAACAGTCAACAACAGAATTAGCTAGCACTGGGAACCATTAACCATGTCATTACTGAATCCATTTCAATTTGACGTCAACTTAACTTAACGTCTTTATACTGGTTTAGAAGACTCTGCAGAGTCTGTATACAACCAGTTCCATTTACATCACCTTCCTCTAGAAGCTGTACGCATCCAATCTGTTCTTAAATGCATTGACCGTCACAGCCTCCACCACCTCACTTGGCAATGCATTCCAAACATTCACTACTCTCTGGCTAAAGAAATACTTCCTAATATCTAATCTGGACCTCTCCTTAGTCAACTTGTAGCTGTGCCCTCTTGTCCTTGTTGGTGGTTGTACTTTAAAAAACTTGTTATAGTCTACTTTATCCCTTCCTCTGATCATCTTATAAACCTGTATTAAGTCACCACGAATTCTTCTCTCTTCTAGACACTGAAGGCCAGTTCTTTTTAATCTTTCTTCATAACTGTAATTCTGGAATCCCACTATCAGCTTTGTCGCTCTTTTTTGTATTCTCTCCAGCATGTCTATATCCCCTCTCTGATAAGGACTCAACACCTGTACACAGTACTCCAATCTAGGTCTAACTAATGCTTTATACAGTTTGACTATCACTTCCTTGCTCCTATGTTTAATATTTCTTTTTATCATCCCTAACATTGCATTTGCCTTTTTTACTGCTACCTGAACTTGCTCCCTCACCTTACATGTATGATCTATTATAACCCCTAAGTCCCTTTCTTTATCTATCTTTCTAATATTGTTCTCTCCCATTCTGTAATTATGTTCCATATTGGATCTACCCATGTAGATGACTGTACATTTATCTACATTAAACTCCATTTGCCAGATTACAGACCATTCTCGAATTTTATCTAAATCCGACCTCAATATATCCACTTCTGCTTTAGATGAGACACTACTGCATAGTTTCGTGTCATCAGCAAATTTTGCAATAATGGATCCCATACCTATGTCCAAATCATTTATATATATCAAAAATAAAATTGGTCCCAAAACCGAGCCATGTGGCACTCCACTTTTCACTTCACACCACTCAGAGTACTCCTTATTTATACCCACCCTTTGCCTTCTTCCCGTTAACCAATTTTCAATCCATTTGGCAACTTCCCCACCTATTCCATGTGATTTTAATTTTCGAAATAATCTTTGATGAGGTACTCTATCAAAGGCCTTTGCAAAATCCAGATAAATAACATCCACTGGCTCCCCTTTATCTAACATTTTGGTAACCTCCTCCATGAATTCTAATAGATTTGTTAAGCATGATCTCCCTCTGGTAAACCCATGCTGACTATTTCTAATTAGATTAAATTTGTCTAAATGCATTACAATGTTTTCTTTGATTATTGACTCTAACAATTTACAGACTATGCTCGTTAAGCTCACAGGTCTATAGTTTGCTGGATCTGCCTCTTTGCCCTTTTTGAATAAGGGGATCACTCCCGCATCTTTCCAATCCTGTGGAACAATCCCTTGTGCAAGTGATTGAGAACATAATATAGCCAATGGTTTTGCTAATTGGTCTCTAATTTCAAACAGCAATTTTGGATGAATACCATCTTGACCTGGACATTTATCCACTTTCAACCCCTCCAATTTTTTAAAAACCATTTCCTCTGTAATACAGATTGATCATAATCCTGGTGTATCCATGTCTCTTTGAAAAATATCTACAGGCTCTGGGATCTTGGAGCAGTCCTCTTTTGTGTACACTGTGCCAAAGTACTGATTGAGTAGATTTGCTGCCTCCCTATTTTCACTTATTTTTGTTCCTGTGCTGTCTATGAGAGGGCCTACTTTGTCCTTTGATCTTTGTTTATTTCTAACATAAGAGAAGAAGCTTTTACTATCAGTCTTGATCCTCTGAGAAAGTTTCTTTTCGAAGTCTATGTTTGCTGTTTTATTCGCTTTCTGAGATATGTTCTGCTTGTCCAAATATTTTAAATATGTTTCTTTTGATTTACCTGCCTCTATATATTTTTTCCATGCTTTATTTTTAGCTCTTCTACATTTAACTACAATTTTAGTGATCCACTTTTTACGCTTGGGGTTTACTTCCCTATATGGAACACATTCCTCTTTTAGCGTTTCGAGAACTGCTTTAAAACTCACCCACTCCTGTTCAACATCTGTTCCTCTGACAATATCTGGAAGGTTACAGTTGTTTTTATTCTATGCTCTCCGGGATCCACTAGGACAACGACGTTTAGCACGGCAAGGTTGCTGCTATATCAATCTTGATCTAAAGCATATATACACTTCATCCGTTGCTGCGTTGCCTTCAGTTCCATTCTGAACGTTGATCTACAATCGTCACTTACCACCGATTCATATTTTGAAGTCCATAGTAAGCTCCTTTTTTTCAGCGAGTCCTTCTGCCTCCCTACCATTTTCTATGCATTCGGATTCCAGTTCGTGGCGAAGTGGTTAAACCGTAGGCCTCGTGATCAGATGGTGTGGGTTCGAATCCGAACTCCGCCGTCTTAATTCACGGGTGCTTGATGCGGTGTCCCCTACATCTCGTAGTCGACCTCTAGTCGTCTTGTCCTTGAGTTGCCATTGGGGTCGGGCGGCACGAGACGAGAGAGTGATGATAAAAAGTAGCGCAGTTAATCCTTACTAAAAATAGCGCTAGCAAAATTAATTATGCCATCATCGTCTACGATGGACGGCGGCCTTTGCCTTGCTTTGCCTTTGGCCTGTCTGAATATATCTACACTTACAGACGGACTAGTAGCGTGTACATGAGATTCCACACGAACAGATCTGAGCATCACGTAAACTGAGGCAAAGATCACAATAGCCAGCTTCAGGGGGGGAATGGCTGACCAAATTCCAAAAAGAGCACAACTACTATGATTTAACTGGAGAGGAGCAAGACACCATCTTCAGACTGAGGACTCCACAACACAGACTCAATTGTCATTTTTACAAGAAAATAAAGATTGCGGCAGATGGCAGGTGTCCGTATGAGGTCCTAACATGACCGTGGAATACGTGTTCTCAGATTGCACGCTCATGCTGGAAGAGAGAACAATACTGGCGTCGCCAATCATATAAGAGACAAAAGATGTACGGAGTAAACCCTGACCTTGATCACAGGATGAATGGCGAAGAAGAAAAAGAAATATCAACCTATCGCTAGATACAAATAGGTATAAAACAGTTAATAGTTATGTTACAAGAATAGTTTCGATGTAATTGTTTCCAACTTACCTTTGGTTTATAGTTTGACTTTTGAAAAGACCATTATTTACCAAAATCTACAATTTCCGACGTTTAACTGTATAATTTGGAGACATTCATAATCTCGGTTTGCTAATATCGATTTTCGTATTATTATCCACGCCATTTTGCAATATTGCAATATCTTGTCTACGCATCTGAATGTTTCTTGGGCTGTTTTTTGTCAATTTTGATGCTGACTTTTTCTAATGCTGTGCTTTAAACCCGTCCAGCAACTTCGCACTTTATCTATTGTCGCTTTGTTCATCATTTGTGCATATTTGCACAATGAAATCTAACTTATTATTTCTAATAACATGCCAATAAAGGTAATCTGCATATTACAATATCTTCCAGAAGCTCCCTTGGAGCTGTAGCCTTTATTTTGGACATCATATTCTTCATTACAAATATTCTTAATACTCTTCCGTACCGAATAGATCTTTAATGTATCGAACTCTCACAGACTTATGTCTGCTGCTTATGTATTTCTGGTTCTGTTGTCGTATATTAAATCAATAGTATTTGTTACTTGGAATGTAAACGTGATTATAGAATGTTCAGAAAAAGATTTTGCCAAACAACTGACGCAGTTGTCATCTGTCACCACTTCATAAGCACATACACATCTCAATTATCAGTGGAGACATAACGCAATAACTTTATCACCGCATGATACAAGACCTGGCCATCAATGTCAAACACGGTCACAGTTATCTAGATGCCTTTCACCAGCGCGAACAATAATTGAGGTATTAGCGCAAAAGTGGACGCGCCAGAATGCACGATGAAGAAGCACAACGTTAGCATCGAGCAGAAAATAGTGCGTTCAACTGGAAATTCCATACAGAATGAGATGAGCTATTTTAACGTCGCTATAGCTCACTGATAGAAAGCTTAAAGTGTTAAATAACTTGGGACGGGACGACACAGGGAGGTGAAAATAGTTGCGTTGACCTGAAAATTCCCAAAACAAAATGATCTCTGAAAATCGTACCGTCCTCTTCTTCTTCTTCTTTTACGTTCATTCTCAATTTCCCACTACCAAACCCTGAACAGGGCTTTGCAAGTAGCAGAATGTAGTCCGGAGAACGGAATACGTTATGTTGTTACCGTTACCGAGTATTTAGCAAAAAGGAGACACACGAACACATGTATTTTCTGTTTAAATATATATATATATAATTCTTTCTTTTCTTCTTTTCGCTTGGCTGTCCTATCGCTTTTAAAAAAATTCAGCGTCAGGTTATAAAGAGGTTTCTTGACCGGGCTCTAGTATGTGCTTAGTACATGAAGAGTAGACTGCTTTTATTATCTGTTATCCATCTTTTGCATGGGTGGTCCTTGGCTTTGAATCTATTGTATTTGTGTTTCAAAGCTTTCTGGGTTATACTGTCTAGTGTTTGGTTTGTCACTTAGCACATCTATTTGGTGTGTTGTCTCCTTATGAGGCCTAGCACTGGAGTTGTACCCACTTGTCTCTTAATATCTTCGTTTCTGATTGTATCCATTCTTGTTACTCCAAGCATTCTGCGCAGGCATTTCATCTCTGTTGTTATGAAGTGTTTTTCATCTTTGTTTGTTAATGTCCAAAATTCTGACACTGAAAACACTATGTTCAGTTCAGTTCATCCCGTAACCCATCAGGTCGTTGGGACACACATGAAGACACTCTCACAACCCCACGCCATCGCAGTGTCCGCTGCCGCCAGTCTTGCCTCACCGAGACCAAGGTTTGACCACTCAGTAATGTTGTCTGCCCATCTCTTCCTTGGACGACCCCGTCCTCTATTTCCTGTTACGGAACAATGCAGTACCGAATTTGTAATTCCATTTGACATTGTGACGTGCCCATACCAAGCCATCTTTCGCCTTTTGATAGCTGTGAACAGATCATGAAAAGGCGCAATTGCGTTTTCCACTTTTCGTCGTATTTCTACGTTCGTGACGCGATCCTTGTATGTAACATTTAAGAGTCTTCTAAAGCACTTCATTTCCATTGCATGTATTCTGCACTGGATACCAGCAGTAATGGTCAAAGTCTCACAGGCATACACAAATATTGAGAGCACCAATGGGGGCATGTGTCTAATTTTTATTCTGAGGGCGAGCCGCTTATCCTGCCATATGGGTTTGCAACGCGTAAGCGCCGCTGTTGTCTGTGCTATTCTGGCATTTATCTCAGGCTGGGATCCCTCGTCACTGATCAGTGATCCCAGATATTTAAACTGTGTACAACTTCGAGTACCTGACCATTAGCTTTGATCACAGATGTAAACCCTTCCGTGTTATTAGTCATCAGCTTTGTTTTGTCTGCATTTATCTCCATGCCATAGCTCTGTCCAATCTACTAATCAGCTCCTGGAGTTCCGTTTCCGTGCTTGCCAGACCATCTATATCATCTGCAAATCGTAGGTTTGTAATCGTCTTGTCACCTATTCTGGCCGTACCAACATGTCCCTCCAGATCCGCCTGCATTATTCTTTCCAAGAATACATTGAAGAGTGTTGAAGAGAGTACACAACCCTGCCTCACCCCAACAGACGTAGGGAACCATTCGTCTAGTATTCCGTCTACAGAAACTGCAATTGACGCCTTCTCATAAAGATTCTCAATTACCTTCACAATATTATTATTGATCCTGTAATTATTAATTGTTGTCCATTGCGCCGCATGCCATACTCTGTCGAACGTATTTTTGAAATCGATGAAGACATGGTATATGTGTTGTTGATACTCAAAGTATTTCTCATTTAATATCCGCAGATTAAATATGTGTTCAATGGTACTTTTTCCCGCTCGAAACCCTGCTTCGACAATGATATTCTCTGCCTGTGGTTTTAATCTGTTGAAGATTATTCTTAAGAGAACTTTGCTAGGATGATAAATGAGGCTAATTGTTTTATAGTTCTGACACATCTTTAGGTTCCCTGATTTAGGCGGCTGTAAAACCACTGATTTCGTCCAGATGGTTGGCCACTTTCCTGTCCGCCAAATTCTGTTACAGATGTTGGCAGAGCCTCAATTATTTCTTCACCTCCCACTTGTAGGGGCTCTGCTGGGATGTTATCCACACCCACAGCTTTTCCCTTTTTAGCATCTTCACCCCTTCAGTTACTTCCTCTCTTGTTATCGGTTAATTCTCCTCTAACATATTAATTTCGGGGGCATTTGCATTTCCTGTGTTATCTCGACCCTCATGCTTATATAATTCAGAGCAGTACTCTGTCCAACGAGCCCGAATGTCTTGAGTTTCTGTGAGACATTTCCCTATCTTTTCCTGAATCGTTGTATTGCGATGTTGTATAGGTCTTCTTAGGTACTTGACTATTTTATATGCCCCCTTGGCATCGTTTCTTCCCAGATTGTGTTCGATATCTGAGCACTGAGCAGTTATCCATTCTGCCTTGGCTTTTTTCATCGTGGCCTTTATGTTTCCATTTATCTCTTTGTATTTCGCAATCCAATTCAGAGTATTCTTCGAAATCTTCAGTAATCTTCTCTTGTCACATAACTCGAGTATTTCATTTGTAATCCATGCCTTCTTCTTTACCCTTCGCTGAAATGTCAAGAGTGAGAAACAAAACATTTAGCAGCGAACAACAACAACGTAGCAACGCCTCCTATTGTACTTGTATATGTGAATAGTGTTAATACTGATGGTTCCTGCAGGTCGCTAATTGGACCCATTCCTGCTCCGTCCTCTCATTCGTTCCTCTCTACACGAAGCGTAAGATTTTAAATTCATACAATCTGTACCTTGCTGGCCAATTGATTGAAGTAGCTTCATCCAAAAAGGAGTCGTCACCTCTACCCACTGACAATGTCCGTACTGTGGGTGTCTATGAGGCCAAGATGCCAGATCTTTTATTCCAGCCAACCCAAGCATGACCATGACAATAGATGTACACAGGTTCCACGAGGTCCAATGGCTCAACGTCCACATCCCACTCTTGCCACAGTTTTCCCTTCTGTACCACCCGAAGCTAGGAATGAGATTCAGGGACGAATACAGTCCTCATTAAAGAGGTCGCAGATAGACATCTGTTACTAGATGTTGTCAAGTATGCACGATTCCTTTTAGCAACGACCCTGCCTCTCACTCTAGCAGAGAAGTCTCATCCGGCTTTTCTTTACAGGACAAATCCGTCGGTATTTATGTCCACGACCCCAAGCGGAGTGTGGTCGTTCATTCCATTAGAGCAGGGGGACGGCGTGGTCTAGTGGTTAAGTGGCACGGCTCACAACCAGAAGGTGCTGGGTTCGATCCCCATCACAGCACCGGCCGTTACCCCGGGGAAGCAAACCCTTAGAAAATGCAGGAGGAAGCAGACCCTTACATAAAATGCATGCTGAAGTCGGATGCACTGGGCCGACAGGCGCAAAATAAAAACCACAGTGTAACGCACATACGCCTTGGGGAATAGATAAATAAGGCGAACGCAAAAAAAAAAAAAAAAAAAAAATAATTCCATTAGAGCAACTGTTATGCAGCTCACCAGCCATGGATTGCTGCCACATTCCCTCATCAACATCCCATAGTCAGCAGGGTTATAAACATCCTCGTTCAATTCAAAAGACTCGGAGACTGTTTCTTAATTGACCTAAAAACCTTGTAAGCAACTGTCACAGCATTGCTTCAGGTCTTCTTCGTTGATCTTTAACTACCTAGATTGTCAGGTAGAACGTGCTCCTTCTCTAGGTGATACATGAAGCAACGGGTTGCCATACTTTTTTCCTCAATTGTCTCTTCAATCTCGTCATCATTCATGGGACATTTCTTACGAACTTTTCGCCACCCTTGTCTTGCTACTGTATATGCTGTCCATGCCTTTTCTACGGTTTCATTCCACTACGGTGGCTGCGCGACAGAGGACCAGTAGATTTACGACGAAAAGACAGACGCAGCTCCCGGAGGGGGGTGGGGCTGTCCTAGATATGCATGCATGCAGGGTAATTGAAACCTCGCTCTGATTGCCTGGTATTCCCCTTCACAATGACAAGAGCTCTTGGAAGTTGGTCACTATCATGCGTCCCCAATACGTTCCATTGTGTAGAGGGAGCGACACACTAGAGACAAGTGCTACATCGATGACGCCACCAGTATCACGAGGTCGGGACGCCAATCTCGTCTCATTCAAGATGACAAGTCTGTGCTGTGCTTCATTGTTGTTGCTCATATCATGACTTCTGATCAAATGTATTTTAGGCTTGAATTTCTAAATGACTATGACCTTTTGCTTAGTTACGTTTTGCCTCGCTTTTACAAGGATCACGTCTACCAGCCAGAGGTAGGATTTGTTTGGTTATATTAAGACGTAAACGACATTTTGGCGTTGGCTGTCACATGAAAAATGTAAATTCACATTTGGGATCAAGATGCTGAGTAGTGCATGAGCTGTAGCCGTCAGTGGCCCAAAGATGACTGGTAGCGTCAGGGCCAGCGACCCAGAGCTGCCAAAACCATTCTCCATCTCCACGTGGTGATCCTGGATAACAGGCTACAAAAAGGCAGGCTTGCTAAAGAGAACGGTTCGTAGAGGGAGGGTTAACCCGGAACCCCAAAAAGGCCATGCTGAAATCGGATGTGTTGAATAGAAAGGTGCAAATATTACAGTCAAGCTGTAAACTGCGAAACAACGTATTCCGTTTTCCGGACAACATCCTGCTTCTTGCAAAGCACTTTTCATATCTTGGTAGAGCGAAGAAGAAGAAGAAGAAGAAGAAGAAGAAGAAGAAGTAAATTCATATTCTCATCATTGGGTGAGACGAGACTAATGTCTGGTCAGGCAAAACATGCTGAATGGACATGTTAGTGTCAGGTAAAATAAACTAGCCAAGACTCCTATCACACTTCCACGCAGGTCTACCTGAAAACGGGATGTGGGGATCAATGAGATCCCCGTAGTAATAAGCGAGTATCAGATGAAACGAAACATAGCACAACCGTCTGGAGGACCCCAGTCCATCTTCATCAGCACCCTCCAGAAGTGGGGAAATCTACTACAACCCACCACTTAACGCCCTTTTCAGGACGCCCATGGATCAGCCACTGGAAGTGTGATTATGTTTTGTGCTATAAGTTTATTGTGCACTGTACATTGTTCTACGAGGCGGCTTCAAATGAAAACCTTAAGATTGCGATAGAAATTCAAAACATTCTGCCATTGTCATGTAAATTGACAGTATCTAACTTACTAACTTAACGTCTTTATACTGGTTTAGAAGAATCTGCAGAGTCTGTATACAACCAGTTCCAAATACATCATCTTGCTCTAGAAGCTGTACGCATCCAATCTATTCTTAAATGCATTGACCGTCCCAGCCTCCACCACCTCACTTGGCAATGCATTCCAAGCATTCACAACTCTCTGGCTAAAGAAATACTTCCTAATATCTAATCTGGACCTCTCCTTAGTCAATTTGTATCGTTGCTAGACTGTCATGCATATGGCATTGCGGTGCAGGCGAACGGCATGACGTCATAGTAGCAGTTCAAAAAAGGACTAGTGCCATGCACGAAAGCGCAGAAGCGTTTTAACTGAACTTAACGTCTTTATGCTGGCTTAGAAGACTATGCAGAGGGTGTATACAACCAGTTTGATTTACATTACTTTGCTCTAAAAGCTATGCGCATCCAATTTATTCTTAAATGCATTAATTGTCCCTGTCTCCACTATCTCCTGTGGCAATGCATTCCAAGCATTCACCACTCTCTGACTAAAAAATATTTCAAAATATCTAATATGTACCTCTCTTTAGTTAATTTGCAGCTATGCGCTCTTATTCTTGTAGGTGGTTGTATTTTGAAAAAGAAAAACTTGTTATAGTCTAATTTATCCGTTCCTCTGATCATCTTATCAACCTGTATTTAGTCACCTCGAATTCTTCTCTTTTCTAGACTCTGTAGGCCGGTTTTTCCTCACGAGTCTTCCCTCATAACTGTAATTCTGGAATCCCACTATCATCTTTGTCGCTCTTTTTTGTATTCTTTCCAGCATGTTTATATCCCCTCTATGATACGAACTCCACAGATGTACACAGTACTCCAATCTAGGTCTAACTAATGCTTTATACAGTTTGACGATCACTTCCTTGTTCCTATGTTTAATATTTCTTTTTATCATACCTAACATTGCATTTGCCCTTTTCACTGCTACCTTAACTTGCTGTATGATCTATTATAACCCCTAGGTCTCTTTCCTTATCTATCTTTCTAATATTGTTCTCTCCCATACTGTAATTATATTCCTTATTGGATCTACCCATGTAGATGTCTATATATTTATTTACATTAAATTCCGTTTGCCAGCTTACAGACCCTTCTTGAATTTGATCTAAATCCGACTTCAGCATATCCACTTCTGCTTTAGATGAGACACTACTGCATAGTTTGTGTCATCAGCAAATTTTGCAATGATGGATCCATCCATATCAATGTCCAAATCGCATATATATATATATATATATATATATATATATATATATATATATATATATATATATATATCAAGAACTAAATTGGTCCCAAAAAAACCGAGCCCTGTGGCACTCCACTTTTCCCTTCACACTACTCAGAGTTCTCCTTATTTATGCCCACTCTCTGTCTTCTTCCCGTTAACCAATTTTCAATTGCAACTTCCCCACCTATTCCATGTGATTTTAACTTTCGAAATAATCTTTGATGAGGTACTCTATCAAAGGCCTTTGCAAAATCTAGATAAATAACATCCACTGACTCCCCTTTATCTATCATTTTAATAACATCCTCCATGAATTCTAATAGATTTGTTAAGCACGATCTCATTCTAGTCCATGCTGACTATTTCTGATTAGATTAAACTTTTCTAAATGAATTACAATGTTTTCTTTGATTTTTTGCCCTTTTTTAATAAGGGGATCATTCCTGCATCTTTCAAATCTCTAAGAACAATCCCTTTCACAAGTGATTGAGAACATAATATAGCCAATGGTTTTGCTAGTTGGTCTCTAATTTCAAACATCAATTTTGAATGAATAGCACCTTGACCTGGACATTTATCCACTTTCAACCCCTCCAATTTCTTAAAAACCATTTCCTCTGTAATACAGATTGATCTTAATCCCCTTTTTGTGTTTAGCAGCGACGGTGTGAAATATCGAAATTCAACGGCAAATAAATGCCCAATATGGTGATATATGCATGTCGCTCCAGCAAGTGAATTTCTGAAACTACACGAGTTCTTTAAGAGACTGTTCTTGACCGGATCAAACACACTGACTAGTGACATAACAATCGATTGCAGCAGTTTGAACACATCGTAGTGGAAAAATAACTGAGTGTGAACTTTGTTGTGATTTATGGTTTGAGCAATTCTTCCTTTTTGTTTTATAATTCTGAAATGCTTAGTTATATTATGTTTGTATTCCCAGTAATGCAGTCCCCCCACCCCCCGCCCCCACCCTTCCACCCCACCGAATTCTGGCTTATGGTGACAGATACTCGCTCGTTGTTCATTCTTCTGTTAGCAGGAACAGCAGGTCCATTCACATGAAGACCTGGAGTTGGGTTTTTGCTGGCAATCGTTATGCAATTGTAGCATTTTGGATAACAGAAAAGATCACATTAAAATCCCCTCCCTGCTTTTACATCATTTTGGTCCCACTGGTTAGATAACGTTGTCTACCCCAAACCTCTCATTCCTAGAGATTTGTTTTACAAACTATTGATTGTAGTTCATGACATGATTATTAGATGTACAACATCTAATATTGTGACGTTATCTATTCCTTTTTCAGGCAATTTCAGCTGTCAAAATATTCTTCTCTTCCATTACCCAAAAATGTGGATTACTTATCTGATATATTAAATCAAAACCTACTTTAACATATGCACATTCGTCTGTTCTGGTGCCCATATGATATTCAATGTCATACAGTAAAACAATATGCCTTTACCCAGCAGTGTTGAATGAATTAATATTCAATAAATAAATGACGATAAAAGTCTTCATCTGCAGTTTTTATAATCCACACACTTTGTTAGCCTAGAACAAATCAACCAATCGCGATCAGCGAACGTCGTGACGTCACTGTAGCTGTAAAAGGGAAGCAAAAAAAAAAAAATCAAGATGGCTTTCAGAGGGGAGAGTAAACCGATCCCCTCCAATCCTCCATAGTTTGTGACTCTGAATTAAATAAATATAAGAATAATGTCTCGTGTAGTTGTGCACAATTATGAAGGATACACGAATGTAATTTCAAACATATTTTATAGTTCATAGTTTGAGCATATGAAAAAGGTAGGATATAAGCGCTCGGAAGACAAAATGTCAAATAGTGAACTGAAATACGAATGTGTCTCGGTCTGTGTAGTGGTAGTTACAAGTTAGTGTGGTAGTCAGACGTGTAAGTGTAGGTTAGCCGCACTGTTCGCTAGAAACACTACAGAAGTCGATCACGTCTTGCTAAAGTGTTGTACAGGAACCGCGCTGGTAACGTTTTAACACTCGCATACTGAAGTCTCTATTAGCTAGGCGTTTCTATTAGTTTTAACGTCCTGGAGACTAGCAATGTGGTCGTGAAATGTTATTGAATTACTTTGGATTGCATCTTTGTTATGTGTTGTTTGCAAACACTAGTACACACACATAAGCGCGTGTGTAGTACAAAGTTTAGTTTAGTTTAAAAGTGTTATTTGTGGTTTTTTCAACGAAGAAACAAGTTGTAAACAAGTAGACTAGATCTAAGACTAAGTCTAATCTAATAACTCAAACTAGTCCACTGTAGTCAGTGTAGTGTAGAGAGCTTGAATTATTCATCTTCTCACGGGATAGCAATTTATTAACCATGGAAAGTTGATTATCATGCTTGGCTTGTGCTTTCGTTTTGGAATTTCCTTTATTGTGAAGTAGTTGAAGTCAATGAACTAACAGTTTATTTATAAATTCGGATCAGTTAATCTGTAACATAAATTACTAGTGAAATACTAGACAGTAACTTAGTAAGAGTCAAGTCAAGCATTTGACATATCACTAAGCTAAAGGAAATTGACTAGTTAGTGCAAACCTAGTCCCTTACTTGGGAGGAAGCAAAAGCACCACTGCACCTCAGCTCCATAAGTTGTGCATGGGTCTAGCAGCGGCCTCAGCATGTGAAACAAATTGCTATAGAGTAGACACTACCACTCCAAAAGTATGCTAAGTAAGTAAGTAAGTTACATTACTCCAGACTTCTTAGAGGCTGCCTACTGGACTGAAAAAGTGAGATTATGAATGAAGTTAAGAGATCAGAAAAAGATGGGCCTTTCTTTTTTTTAAAGAATTGATTTCATTCCATTGATGTAATTAATAGTTCAGTCTTTCTGATAATCTGATTTATACTGTTAGCTTTGTTCATTACTCTAGTCTAACTAATACGTTATCTACTCTCAAGTAACACACATCTAGATCTAATGTAAAAAAAAACACATTAATAATGAGTATTGAGTTGCAATGCCTCAAAGCCAACAGCTGGAGATATAAAGGGTAGTAAAGTAATGCCTTAGATTTTAGAAAAAGGTCTAGAATTGGTTGGATTAAAAAAAAAATGAGTTTCAGAGGACAAGGTGGTTTTGAAATATTTGTAAATTGAAAATAATTCTTTCCTGGCCATGTGTGAAATTGTTTCATTATGAGATTAATAGTCTAAAACAAGATACTTATAAATATGCTATATTTATGAAAAGATCAATATCAAAGGTTTTGTCCAGATTCAATAGCATTGTAACAAAATTCCACATACTGAAACAGGTTATTTTTGCACATATACAGTTGATAAAGGGTGCCAATTTTTGTTTGACATTCTTAACATCTAGTAATATACTTATTCCATCAAGACTCAGCTGTGCCATCATTATTTTGAAAGGAATAGCTGTAACTTTTCAAGTATGCCTAAAATTGTGGTTAAAAGAGGGTTCCCGTTGTGCACTGCTATTGAAACTGCAAATTCTCGGATATAGGCTTCCTGTAAAGTAATATAAAGAGGCCAGCTGTAGTCACTTGGTGACAAAGTCAAATCAATTGCTGTTTTACGATCTTTGTAATTATTTATTCCATCTCCTTATATGTAAATGTTAGTCAGGCATGACTGAATCTAACTACTTGGACTGTTAAATATATTTGGAGGGATTATTCTTCTTCTTCTTAATTCGTTCTCAATCTCCTGCCACCAAGCCCTGAAAAGGACTTTGCAAGTAGCAGAATGTTGTCAGGAGAAAGGAATGCGTTTACAGCTTGACTGCGATATTTGAACCTTTTGGTCTAACACATTTTTGGTTGCGGGTTATGTTTTCCTATTCGATCCCTTCTCTTTAGCCAGTCCGCTCTGTTGCAGCCTGTTATCTACGATCACTGCGTGAAGATGTAGAATGGTCTTGGCAGCTCTGGATTGCTGGCCGTGATGTTAGCAGTCAGCTTTGGGTTGCTGGAAGCTGCAGCTGATACACTGCTCAGCATCTTGATCTCCCAGTCAGCTTTGGGTTGCTGGAAGCTGCAGCTGATACACTGTTCAGCATCTTGATCTCGAGGGATTATTCAAGACCCTGTCTCTTGTTATAAGTTTACATACCTCATTTTTACTAGTCTCATTCTACATATTATTCATAATGCAAATACTTAACACAAATATATATAGGGTGAATATCATAGAAAAAATGATTAAAAAAATAATCATAACTAATAATCACTTTATGTGCATATTCATACTACTTTTTGTGGTTGTTATAGCTATAGCTTGTTACCGTACATTTTCTCTTTTGTATCTGATTATATTTTATCACATAAATGGCATTTCAACAGAAACAAACTCATCCACACATATGCTTCATGCCTAGAGAAAAACAGCACTTCCCAGAGCTGATAGAATACATTCCCAACGTTGTGAAAATAACAATATCTGTAAAGTGCATAGAGAAACACGACACAAATAAGATGTATATACAGATGGATCAGAACCAAATAATGAAGGTAGAGGAATCTGACTAGGCGTAAAAAACAGTATACAAAGAAAGTTATGAATCGCAACAGAAACATTTTAAAGTAACTTCAAGATAGGGACAGAGGTCTTGAAACTGTAACAGACATTCCAATGACGTGTGGTACTATTCTCAGTGGTTGCAGCACTAGAGAGCCCAAAAAAATACAGACTTGAAGGAACTAAGAGTAATACTATATAAATTATATAAAGAAAGTTGTGATTCAGTGGAGTCCATCTCATTGCAACATTCTGTTTAATGAAGATGCTGACAGACTCAAGGGAAACTGGAAAGCTACATCAACGTGATATAGGAACAACTTAGAAGTTTAGAGACGCAGATACAAGATCAAGTTTTTTGTAGTTAAATTATGTAGCTGCAGTTGTTCTTTGTTATCTATAGTAAATATGTGTCGTATGTTGTATTGGTTCATTTGTGATGTGGTGGAAGGTTTTTCCCGAAACCATTATTGTAAGTGAAGACTATAGTGTCTTACAGTCAATGTTATCATCATGTAGAATGTACCTTGCAGAAAATCACTTCCATGACAGCCGGTCTCAAGAAGCTTGATCTTTTGCCAAATCTTCAGAGTCATGCCCAAGCATTCCTTGACATCTTGGTGCTATTGTTTTCTTGGTCTGCCTTTGCCTTTCTTGCCAGACACAATACCTTCCATTGCCGTTCTCTCAAGACTGGTGTGGCTTTTGATGTGGCCAAAGTATTCACATTTTCTCTTCATTATGGAATTTATAAACCAGTTCTCCTTTATGCCCAACTCTTGTCGGACGTCTGCACTATTTTATTTTTTGTTACATGGTGTTCTAAGGATCCTTCCAAAACATTTTAACATGAAAGACTGGATTCCCTTCCCTTGAGGTTTGGGTAGCTGTCCATGTTTCGCAGTTGTATGCTGTCATGGGAAAAATACAGCTTCTAAAAAATGTAACCTGCGGGTTACATGTTTACGGAAAGGTTTCGGTGGTAACCCTGAGACAAAATATGCATCCTATGCTATCTCCAGTCGTCTCGATGAATGTCTTGCCACTGGCAAAAGGTAGCTTAGGCTCTGAGTGAGGTTGACAAAAGGCGCAGTTTCTTCCTCACTTTAATCCAAATCACCGCGCAAGTCACCCATTTCAGCGGACACAGCAAGAGATACTTGTGATGGACAACTATTATTATTGTTTATGTTTAAAAGAGGTTTTGATCTTTACCGTACCTGTTTACGGTTGCAATTGGCTGTTCTAACCCCTCTGTACCGTTTGATAATATCAATGTGTCATCTGCTATCAAAGCATGTCATACAAATTGATTGAGGAGAGTTGTATAGTACAGCAGCTTTATCATAAACTGCTACTTTAAGAATATGTTGAAGTGTTTTGATGCATGTTTCCCATCTTCGAGAAAACTGCAGCTAAGGTAAAACTTGCTTTGTAAAAAACATAAAATGAACTAGACAAGTAGACTACAGAAGACTTGTTATATTTTCTGCACAGCACTGAAAAATTATAATGCATGCTACTTAAATTAGTTTGTAAATCTGTCATACTACTTGTGTAACTTTATTGTACAGAAACAGTGAGTTCATATTTTCTTGTGTTATGAGGAGCATGTTAATGAGTGATTAAGAAGGAAACTGGTCTGCTATTTTAGAGACATTGGTTTGAATTCTAGTAAGACTTGCGTTGTTTTCTAGCATGGGATAAAACTCAAAATCAACCAGCATCTGATGCAAGCTGCCTTTATTTCTCAACCATTTTAGTTCCAAGACTGACCCCAGCAATGGGGAAACATAGCAATTATAGTGTTTTAAATAGTTTTTATTATACATATATCTAAAAACTGGTAAAAGTCACATTGTTCAATGTTCTTATCAAAATTGTGAAAGAATACAATATGTGACACATACTTGTGAACCCATCATGCAGGAAATATTACAAAACTGGATATGAATGTGATTATGTGACAATTAACCCTTAATGGGGTTCAGAGGGAATGTACTTGGCATCATGGAGGCATATGTCTACAGAGGACAGATACTGGCTCTGCTTGTTCTTGTGGCTATTCTTGTGTCACTTTGTGATGGCTGTGTACCAGGCTGTCAGTGTACAATGGCCGGAGGAGCTGGTAAGAAGCAGAAGGGACGAAAAGTGGACTGTGCACAACATACAGCTCCTTTGAAGTCTCTAGCCAGCATCAGCTTTCCACCCGATACTGTCCACTTGTAAGTATAGACATTTCTTCTTTTTGTATGGTATAATAAACTATTCAGTGCTAGAACAGCGGAGAGGTTGGTGTGAACATTCCAGCATTTTCAGTTTCTGTGTTAATATCAGTTGAAAATTTTAATATAACCTGGTGTCTTAAGTGGGTAGCTGTACATAGCCTAAATTTTCATTTCTCTTTTCTTTTGCATCTGTCCCATTCTATAATCTGACGTTAAACTGGCACTTTTTTTGTTAGGACCTTCAGAATTTGAAATCTCTAAAGTCCCAGTGAATACTTCATGACTATCTTTATCATGTTAGTTAACTGCAATTGCATATGCTGACTAGTAAATATTTTTGTACTATGACCATTAGGTTTTCAGTTTACAGCTCCTTTGGCTTAATGATAAATTAATTTTTGTGTTAACTTGTAACATATTTATGACTAAGTGATATTAGACACATTAGGGATAAAGATGCTGAGCAGCGCCATAGCTGACTGCTAGCGTCAGGGCCAGCGAACCAGAGCTGCCAAGACCCTTTTACACTTCCATGCGGTAATCCTGGATAACAGGCTGCAACAGAGCAGACTGTCTAAGGACAAAGGATCGAAGAGGAAAAACTTACCGGTACTCAAAAAATGCCTGCTGAAGTCAGATGTGTCAGACCAAAAGGTGCAAATATCGCAGTCAAGCTGTAAACTACGACACAGCGCATTCTCTGGACTACATTCTGCTGTTTGCAAAGCTTTTTTCAGGGCTTTGTAGCGGGAGATTGAGAATGAATGAAGCCAAGCCAGATACATTAAATATTGTATATGCATGTGTGTATTAGTGCTGCAACTTTTAATCAATCCATTAATCATAACAACATTTTTATAGATTTTTTCAAATGTAATTTATACATTTTGCTTGTTTCTTTGGGTGAAAATAATTTTGTTTCTGATTACCTCTACAGTTTTTGAAAAGAATAGAAATAAAAATATTGGCAACATTGAGATAATTTCTGGGAAATAAGGTGAACATTTTACGTTCAAATTAGCTCGTGGTAGCATTCAGGATGTAGATTACAATTTGTTGCCGTTGTAACAAGCAAATTATATCTGTGCCTCAAGAAGGGAAAACTAAAAGAAAAAAAAACAAGCTACCGTCCAATCAGCCTCCTTAGCTGTCTGGGAAAGGCTAGTGAACAATAGGATGCTAACTTTCCTTGAGAAAAACAAAATCCTGGACGAGTGCCAGTCTGGCTATAGAAAATACAGGAGTACCGACGAACACATCGCTTATCTGACCCAGGAAATCGAAGATGCCTTTCAGAGAAAATGCAAACTATTGGCCACCTTCTTTGACCTGACTAAAGCTTTTGACAAAGTCTGGAAGAAAGGACTAATGCTAAAATTAGCGGGCTGCGGAATATGGAGGAAAAGGCTCGACTGGATCAAAGACTACCTCCACTCACGATGTGCAGGAGTCAGGCTGGAAGAACACAGGACCAAAATGGTCTAACTGCATGAGGGGGTTCCCCAGGGAGGATCACTATCCTCTACCTTGTTTATCCTCTTCATTAATGATCTGCCAAAACAGTTCAGACCACACATCCACAAGGCACTCCATGCAGATGATCTGGCCATATGGACCCAGGCAGAAATCATTGGAATTGCAAAAGCAAGAATGCAGGAAGCAATTAATGCAGTAAAGAAATGGGCAGACTCATGGGGTGTCACAATAAACAAAAGCAAGACACTCTCAACACTCTTCTCGCTCTCTACAAAGCCAGAGCAGGTCAACCTATATTTAGAAAATAGCCTACTTCCTAGAGAAAGCAATCCTACATACCTAGGAATGAGATATGACAAAAGATTAACATAGGGCCCACACATAGATGATACTCAAAAGAAGGCCACACTCAGACTAAGGCTGATGAAAAAACTGGCAGGGACAAACTGGGGCGCAGATGCAAACAGTCAGGCAGGTCTACTCGACATAATGACACAAGAAACGAAGATCCGCATCTTCAACCTGTATGGCCCACCCAACAAAGACCTGTCGTTCTCGAGTATGGAAATAAAGGACTCCAGCTGCCTAGTAGTTGGAGACTTCAACAGCCACTCGGAGAGATGGGGATATTCGGACACAGACAACAGAGGTGATGAAGTGGAAGACTGGGAGATAGATACAAATCTCTATCTTATCAATAGGCCGGAGGACAACCCTAGCTTCTATTCTAGAACATGGCATACCACCTCTACTCCAGACTTGGCCTTTTCCACAATGGACATTCACCACAAAATAGACCGCCAGGTGCTCAACCAATTGGCAGGTAGCGACCACAGGCCAATTAGGCTAGAAATTGATATGGATGTAGGCCCACGGGGAAAAAAAACGCTCCCACATTGGAGCTATAAACAAGCCGACTGGGACAGATTTGCAATTCTGACAGATGGGCTGTGTGAAACCATCAACACACGGAATAACAATATGAAACCTATGGTGGAAAGCCTAAGCAAAGCAATAATGCAAGCAGCCACCGAAACCATCCCAAGAGGGGCAAGGAAAAACTACAAGCCATATTGGAATGATGAATTGCAGAAAGCGGAAGACGAAGTCTCAAATGCTAGGAACATGGCAGAGAGAGAACAATCTATGGAGGCAAATATCGCCCTCAAGACTATCACGACGAAATACAAAAGAACACTAAACCAAATAACAAGAGACAGCTGGAAAAACAAAACAGAAAGCCTCAATTTAGATAAAGAAGGGAACAAACTATGGAAGTTAGTCAGAGCCATGAATGACGAAACACCATCAAATAAACAAATTACCATCAAGCAGGGCGAAAACATGCTTACTGGAAAAAAAGCAGCAAACGCCTTTATAGAACATTATGCCAGAGCAAACCACATTGATGTCCCTACAGACAGGCACACGGACATTGGTGAGGAACAAAAGAGCCACGACAACATCAAGATGGCACCAGAGGAGCACATGATGGCAAAACTAACAATGAATGAAATGGAAGAGGCCATGAGAACTTTAAAGAAATCGCCCGGAAAAGATGGGGTAACAAACGAAATGCTGATGGGGTTGGGCCAAACAGCAAAGAGGAAGTTACTATCAGTCCTGAACCAAAGCTGGAAAAGGGGAATTGTACCACAGGCATGGAAAGACGCTGTACTTATACCAGTACCAAAGAAAGAAAAAGATATAATAGATCCAAATGGATACTGGCCTATCAGTATACTGAGCTGTGTAGGAAAACTGATGGAGCGTATGATAAACCCCAGATTGATGTGGCATCTGTAAGAAAAACACAGCAAGCAGGCTTTAGACAGCACAGATCCACTGAGGACCAGATAACTCTCATAGCCCAGGAAATAGAGGAGAAAAAACACACAGTAGCGGTTTGGGTGGATTTAGAGAAGGCCTTTGACAAGGTGTGGAAAGAGGGACTTAAAGTCAAGCTACGAAGAAGTGAAGTTTGTGGGAAAATGTACAGATGGATCAGCCACTACCTCGAAAACAGAACAGCCAGAGTTCAAGTACAAGGGCAGATAAGCAAAAAGGTGACACTTGATCGGGGAGTACTGTGACCCACACTTTTCCTGGTGTATATAAACATCACAGAGAATATACCAAGAAGAGTCCACAGCTCCATGTTTGCAGACGATCTGGCTATGTAGACCTCTGAAAAAAATCTCACCATAGCTGCCAATTTAATGCAGCAGGCCCTAACATCGTTGGAGGAATGGGCGAACTAATGGCTGGTCAAAATAAATGAGGAAAAAACATGTACGATATTCTCGCTTTCAAACAAACCCCAGAACACCAAAATAAGTCTTAATGGCAAATATCTGCAGCCAAACGACAACCAAAACTACCTGGGAGTCACATTTGATTGGTGCATGACATGGAAAAGTCAGATCGAGAGAAACCGAATGAGAGCCAGACAAAGAATGGCAATCATGAGGAAACTTGCTGGCACAAGCTGGGGAGCAGACGAAAGTATACTAAAAAAACTGTACACTGGAAGAGTGAGACCAGTTCTCGAGTATGGCATTTGTGGCATGGACAACAGCAGCAAAGGCGAACTTTGATAAAATTAGAAAACTTCAAAACCAAGCCATGAGAGTTATAACAGGAGGCATGAAGTCAACGCCAATTGTAGAACTTGAAAGATTACAAATCTGCAATCCATGACCGACAGAAGAGACTACAGAGCCCAGCAGCAAGCAGAGAAACTCAGAAGACTGACAGACCATCCAATGCATTAGAGACTAAATAGATTTGGAAATGGGAAACTAAAGCGGAGAAACTTTGCAGAAATAGCCAAAGCAAAGATGAGCAAAGACCCTATGAACAACACCAAAGCCCATCCTTACTGTACGCAAACCTACCCGGAAGCAGCATATCATTCCAGAGGTGGTAGAAAATATACCAGGTATTGGAAACAAGAACAGTCAGACTGAAAAAGAAAGAAGAGACATAACACTGAGGTACATAACGAAAAACTACCCAAGCATGGACTGGACCCATGCATACACCGACGGTTCTGTAACAAACACAACACAGAACGGAGGGGCAGGGGTATTCCTGAGCCTACCAAATGGTAGAAAAACTGGAAAATACTCAAGCAATTTCAGAGCGGAGGCAGAGGCACCGAGGGCTTCAGTAGGAGAAATGGTGACAGGTAAAAGGAATGAAAGCCATATAGTCCTGCTTACAGATACCCTGGCCGTAGTCACAGCACTAAAAAGCCAGAAAAATACTGAACTTAATGATTTAAGAGCAGTACTGTGTCAACTATGCCAGCAGTCCGCACCAAAAGAGTAGTGGTACTGTGGGTTCCATCCCACTGCAACATCCAAGGTAACGAGGAGACAGACAGACTGGCAAAAGAAGGCGCAAGACTACCACAACCAGATACTAGTGTGACATACGAAGAGTCAAAAAGGCTCATTAGAGCTAGATACATGACCAAATGGGAAACAGAACATACTGGCTACACAAAAAAACGATGCCTATTATCAGCTGAACAGAAGAGAGCATGTCGTGGTCTTCAGACTTCGCACTGGCCACAATAGACTGAAGTACCACCTATTCAACAAATTGAAGATAGGTGGCACTGACGAATGCTCATGTGGTACCGGGAAAATGATCGCTGAACATTTGCTGCAAAACTGCCCGATACATACGAGGATCAGAGAAAGCACATGTGGCCATCACCAGTGGCAACACTAGACAAGCTCTATGGCAGTGTCGACAGCCTCAGGATGACCGCTGCTGTTTATGAAAAAATACATGTTGACGTCTGACAGCGTACGAAGAAGAAGAACAACATTTGGTCGCTGAATACAGCTGGTCACAGAGCACAAAAAATCCAGAAACATTTGTGTGACCTGCAATAGTTCAGGTGGTGAAACTCACTGTAGTGGAAAATTTAGAAATCATTAGGTCGCTGGCTTAGTTCAATATAAATTTTGTTTCCTTTCAAATTTACAATCTAAAAACCTTTTAGATTGTAAAATTATATTTTGAAAACCAGTATTGAAGACAGTCACATACAAGCAGTTGCTCAGGAAAGTACATACTTTTAATATTCCTAGGATTTCTTTATATATATATATATAGATATATAAATTCAATAATTATATATTTATATATATATATATAAAACAATATATATATCAATTCAATAATAGTTTTATATATATATATATATATATATATATCATTTCCATTTTAGTAGAATAATTTCCAAAATAAAATGGAATGTTTTTGTGAATCATTGCTGTGATGACTAGATTTCGATGCAACTTTTTTTCTCCCTGTACAGAAATTTAGCACACAATGCGCTGGTTATTCTGAAGCAAGCTTCATTCATTCAACTATCAAGTCTTCAAAAACTGTAAGTTTTTACTAAAAGCGTAAAGTGTCTGCTTGAGTAACAGTTGTTGTGTCATGAACCTGTCATTTCGTATGCCCTTTTATAAGATCTGTCACTGAATGTTTCTGAAACATTGCCAGTACAGCACTTCCTGTCACCTGTAATTTGGACCAGAAAAAGTAACAACTCCAACTATTTGAAACATATCACAGCTACAGTCATTTGTAATAAAACATAGATTTCTTCCTATATTAACTTGAAGCAGCTACAGTCATTTGTAATAAAACATAGATTTCTTCCTATATTAACTTGAAGCAGCTACAGTCATTTGTAATAAAACATAGATTTCTTCCTATATTAACTTGAAGCAGCTACAGTCATTTGTAATAAAACATAGATTTCTTCCTATATTAACTTGAAGCAGCAGGCAGCTACAGTCATTTGTAATAAAACATAGATTTCTTCCTATATTAACTTGAAGCAGCTACAGTCATTTGTAATAAAACATAGATTTCTTCCTATATTAACTTGAAGCAGCTACAGTCATTTGTAATAAAACATAGATTTCTTCCTATATTAACTTGAAGCAGCAGGCAGCTACAGTCATTTGTAATAAAACATAGATTTCTTCCTATATTAACTTGAAGCAGCTACAGTCATTTGTAATAAAACATAGATTTCTTCCTATATTAACTTGAAGCAGCAGGCAGCTACAGTCATTTGTAATAAAACATAGATTTCTACCTATATTAACCTGAAGCAGCAGACAGCTACAGTCATTTGTAATAAAACATAGATTTCTACCTATATTAACTTGAAGCAGCAGGCAGCTACAGTCATTTGTAATAAAACATAGATTTCTTCCTATATTAACTTGAAGCAGCAGGCAGCTACAGTCATTTGTAATAAAACATAGATTTCTTCCTATATTAACTTGAAGCAGCTACAGTCATTTGTAATAAAACATAGATTTCTTCCTATATTAACTTGAAGCAGCAGGCAGCTACAGTCATTTGTAATAAAACATAGATTTCTACCTATATTAACTTGAAGCAGCAGACAGCTACAGTCATTTGTAATAAAACTTAGATTTCTACCTATATTAACTTGAAGCAGCAGGCAGCTACAGTCATTTGTAATAAAACATAGATTTCTACCTATATTAACTTGAAGCAGCAGACAGCTACAGTCATTTGTAATAAAACATAGATTTCTTCCTATATTAACTTAAGCAGCAAGCAGCTACAATAACTGAAAACAAAATAGCTTCAGTAATTTGAAACTGAACACTGCCATCTATGTGTGAAAACAGAACGCAAATGCATGAATGTGAAAACAGAACACAACTAAGTAATTTGAAAATAGAACGCAAATGCATGAATGTGAAAACAGAACACAACTAAGTAATTTGAAAACAGAATACCCATATGATATAATTGCCACCTAGTGGTGTTGATTCTCAGTGAGGAAATATCAATGTGTAACTCATCAACCACATTAAGTCAAACAGAATGAGTTGAATAGGACATTTACCATCAGAGCCAGCTACATCAGCAATGTACGAAACCACATTTAATGTACAACTTGTAATTGGTTGTTTTACTGTCTTCAGATGTGTGTGTGTATATATTTTTTCTTTCTTAACGGTGAAAACACACAATTCTCTTCTCTCTCTCTCTCTCTTTCTCTCCCCCATCTCTTCTATCTTGACTGGAAACACACGTCTTCTTTATCACGCCCCCTCCATTTTTGTTTGTCTGTAATTGATGTTGTTGGTCCCATCAACTGTTGTGTTTTGCATGCATTTGGTGATAATATAACGTCTTCTTATTCTGTATACGTCCTTTAAAGACGCTGTGTTTACCTTTCGGCTAAACACATCCGATTTCAGCCCGCTTTTTTTGGGGTACCAGTTTTGCCTATCCACTGATACCTATCCTCCAGGCTGCACAAGTGTAGAATGTTTCCGTGCCGCCGATTGAACGGACTCAGACGAAAGTGCTTGTCAAATTTACTGTATATGGTCCCCTGGATTCCTTCACAAGGATTTATTTGTAAATAAATTTATCAGGTTAAAACTAGAGAGATGAAGATTGACATTTGTTCATACTTGCTATATAGAGAATATAATGGAGAAGACGAAGACGAGATAACAACGTAAATGATACGAGAAAACTGAAGAACGCTCCAGCAGTTATGAGATAGACGCTAAGATCATTGGTGTCATTCTCCTGAGAGATAAAGCGACATTATATTTAATGTAGCGAGTTTAGTATGAGAAAGTAGTCCCTGCATTCCATAAAAAGGAGAAACAAAATCAAATTGAAGCTCAGGCCGGCCATTCTAGTTGGAACGAAAATGACCAGAAATAGCTACGGCCAGCCAGTCCTCGCTGCCCAAACGGGAGTCATTAGCTGTGCGTGGCCACACTTGTTCAAGGATCTACTCCCTTAGCATTGACAAGGTTTTGCATTCTGATGACACTTTCCCAATTCAGCTGGCCTTTTATTTCTTCCCTCCCTTACACATCTTTGCTCTGTCTGTCTCTCTCTCTCTCTCTCTCTCTCTCTCTCTCTCTCTCTCTCTCTCTCTCTCTCTCTCTCTCTCTAAATATATATATATAAAATCTTCTTATCCCTTTCTATAGTTCCATCAAAACAGTGGACTTCCTTTTAAAAAGCATACCGTTTTTGCAGTGCTGGCTTTTGTAGCAATTTTGTTTTACGCGATGAGGTTTGCGGCCTCACGTACAACCGTCTTTAGTTCTCTTCTATGACATGCTTTGAAGGTTGCAGTAAATCTGTTTTTTTTTTGGTTCTCCGTGCACCATTCGGAGGGATATATATAAAATGATCATATTCCTGTCAGCTCAGATGGGAGTGTATATGTCAAACGCTATATTTGGTTGGTTTACCGGCTGTTTAGGGAAACCAGTAATTTCTAATGCGATTGCAATTATCAATAGTTTTTACATTGTGAGGTTGACAGCCCTATGTAAAACTCTTCGTAGTCACTACTTGTGACATGCTTGAAAGGAAACAGTGGCCATGTTTTGTTTACCCTGACGACCATTATAGCTAAAAATTAATTTCATTGCATCGCCCCACGTGCAGCTCTCCTCTTTGTAGAAACCATCACTCGCCTGCAGTGATCGCTTCTATAGCAATGGTTTACATGATACTATTGCTAGCCCCGTGCACAATCTTCGTTTGTCGCCTTTTTGACATGCTTGTAAGGTTGCAGTGGCCCTATTAATTTCACCCCGGGTTCCGTCATGGCGATAACTAAATCAGGCTTAACATTCTAAACAATTCCTGGCAACGGAAGGGAGTCTTGCGGTCTTACATAGAACAACTATTGCTTTATAACGTCAGTACCGGACAGTCAGTCAAAACACAAAGAAATCACTAGCAACAGAAATGGGGTCCCTGTGAAAATACTTTCTATCGCTTGGATGGCTAGCGAATCTAATGCAGATATTTTACAATAATGCTTCTTCTTTCGTTCCTAATTTCCCGTGTTAGCAAAATAAGTGCATGTGTAACCGTGGGTCGGCTTGACCGCTTTCCACTCATCGCAAAGCTGACATTCTATGTTTCAACTAAGCGACGCACCGTTGTCTATCTAGATATACATGAAGCAATGTAGCCAGGGTAGGAAACTGGTTCGTGCGGCCACGCAGAAGCTTATTTCTTGTACTTTAAAGTATGTAACACTTCATCATCACCTATAGTAACCGTCGGACTACCATTTTCTTTCTCGTATGAATAACGAGATCCATAATTTGGATTCAGTAAGGCGTGCGAGCTGATTGGTGGAGGATAAGGTCAGAAAAAAATGTGTATTGACAATAGTAGATCAACCCCACTCAGTGGCTGAATGTAGACGAAGATCCGTAGAGGTTAAACAAACAGGCACGGGTTAGACCTGTATTGAGCTAAGCTAGCTAGTGCACGACTCATTCTAATGGACACGGATTCAGTCTGGTTTTATACTAAAATAAATTAGAACAAAAAAAAAACCCCAAAAAAACCAGTCACAACTTAAACCCAAAGCATTATTTATGACACTTGTTAACATCTATCTGAGATAAAAAGTACTTTTTTTATACAAAACATATTTTTGAACATTCTGATCACAGATATGAACTCCCGAATCAGCTCTGTTGGTGGGGGGGGGGGGGCGGGGGGGGGGCTGCATCTGGAGTCCAATACGTAGAGCGTATGATTCCGATGGGGCGGATACCATTGGATAACACAATCTATAATAGTTATTGCAACCACATTTCCTTCTTGTTGTCACTTGCATTCTGCTAGTTTCGGAGTACGTCCAATATACTTCATGAATGTGTGAGCAGTACATAATGCTTCTGCTTTATTTGCGGACAATTGTCGTTGCTATCACAAAGGTCATCCATAACACTGATGATAAAGAAAAGTTAGTCTTTAATTGTGTTGTGAGATTGGTGACCATGACCGTATTGGGTCCCACACATGTTGTCAATCACGTGCAACAATAATGCACGCTGATTGAATTGAAACGGGCGATCGATATGCTTTACAGTTTGGGGGAAAGGGGGGCAGGGACATATGAACCATCTTAATGATTGTTACTTTTTCATGACCTCTCCAAGTTAAGGTATTTCTAAGAAGAAAAAGCGGCTTTTGACGTACCCAAATATTCCTTCGGATATGCGCCAAGTGCCTCACTGGGAAGGAAGTCCTGTGTCGGACCTACGATATTCTAATATTCCCAATGATGAAGTAAGTCTATTGCACACCCATCACATATGAAAACAGTTACGTCAAGAGATCCTGATGTCCTGCCTGTTGAAGAATCTGCCACAGCCGCATCAAATTACAGAGTGGAGTGATCTAGTGAGATATCTGGAATTGTTGGGGTTTATACTTCAGTAATGGACTCTTCTAGAAGAAATTGTGCATGTATCTAATGTTTAGCGGTTGGTAAACCTTTCCTTCTCGCGCCCGCCCAAAATGATTATAATGGAAGCAATGCCACGCTGTTTTTTTTTTAAAAGCCTGACACTATTTATTCACAATGTATCACATTCGCACACAGCAACTGTTTGTTTCCTTTACTCATGCTATTTTTTCACATAATTTTCATCCTCTTCTACTACGATCTTACGCAGGCGCAAAACAAGGGCTTGCATATCTTTCCTTGTACCATCTTGTTTCCCGTTTACGTAGCCATGTTCCTTGGACATCTGTGGTTCTGAGACTTTGAGGAATCCACCTTGCACATACCTTAAAATATCCAAAAACGTAGAAAATTGTCATCTGTCTGAAAGCTGGAATTTCAATTGTTGACTTGTGATGCAACGATCTTCATTAATACTTGCATCGCGCTCTGCAGCAGTGTCTGGACTAGTAGATGGAGAAGTCCGACACGAACTTTGCTGATCACGCCGCTACGTCTCTACACTTCCTGAAAGTTTGAATTTCGAAACCTAGCATCCAATGGTGCGCCTATCTGCTGCACAACTTCCATACACGGCACACATATATTTGTGATTGTTCCTCAAACTTTCTTTCTCTGTCACCAATAATTCAATTACAATTCAATTGTTAATAACGCGTGTCGCGCACATACACCATTTTAATTTACTCTGTCGGAAGACTGAAATTATACACACGAATTATCACCGTTGCAAATTGTCAATTTGAACTTTGCTATCTTTATTCCCGGATTAAAAAGAAAATGTATGACAGTACTTCCTGATCAAACTTCGTACTTCCATTTGTCAAAATAATAGATAGTTTGAGTTTGGGGGTCTGATGGTAGCACTACAAGGACGACGATTGGAAACTTGGTCCAAGTTGAGCTTAAAAGCTGTACTGCTCCATAATGGTGACATTTTACCATCTGTTTCTCGAGTATGCAGAAATAAACATAGAACAAGGAGATGCAACTGTTAAAAGCTATCAGCTATGACAAATATCAGCGGCAGATTTGTAGTGTCATTTTGGTGGGGTGCAGGGTTACACAAAGTTTTGCTATTTTCTCTGACTCTGGGGCATGAAAAAAGATTGACAACCACGACAATGACTTGAACGGGGGAAAATGAATGTACTGGACAATGACTTGAACGGGGGAAAATGAATGTACTTTAACAATGGTTCACTTGTAGAAACCAGTAGGATCTTGATCCCTCCTCTCCAAACCAAACTTGATCTAATGATGAATTTTGTAAAGGTCATGGGTCGAAATTGGGCAGGTACAAAAGTACCTATGTGAAACATTTCCAAGACTTCAGGCCAAAATCGAGAAACATATTTGTCGGTCCACAGGTACGTCAGCTCTTCTGAGATACGTGTTTTGATGATATCCTCACAGGTGATAACAAGTCAGCTGTACAGCAAGTGGCCAAAAACTTGTAGGTAAACAATAAGCCGGACAATCATCGGGAGTTTCTAGAAACCCTCTGGCAACTCAACAGGAGATTAGGGCGCAACATGTCATTGAAAGTACACTTTCTGCCGTCTCATCTCGATTTGTTCCTGGCTAACTGTGGCGCTCTCAGTGACGAGGAACTATTTCATCAGGACATCTCTACTCTCGAAGAACGGAACCAATTGAAACAGAATACAGCAATGCTAGCTAACTATTGTGGACCATTGTGAGAGATGTTCCAGAAACTCATTACGACAGACATGCTAAGAACATGCTTTTACCTCTTAATAACATGGTGTCATCACACCTTGTATGAAGCTGGAGGGAGTAACATAATATAGGAGCCTGTGCACTGCTACATAATATAGGAGCCTGTGCACTGCTACATAATATAGGAGCCTGTGCACTGCTACATAATATAGGAGCCTGTGCACTGCTACATAATATAGGAGCCTGTGCACTGCTACATAATATAGGAGCCTGTGCACTGCTACATAATATATGAGTCTGTGCACTGCTACATAATATAGGAGCCTGTGCACTGCTACATAATATAGGAGCTTGTGCACTGCTACATAATATAGGAGCCTGTGCACTGCTACATAATATAGGAGCCTGTGCACTGCTACATAATATAGGAGTCTGTTCACTGCTACATAATATAGGAGCCTGTGCACTGCTACATAATATAGGAGCTTGTGCACTGCTACATAATATAGGAGTCTGTGCACTGCTACATAATATAGGAGCCTGTGCACTGCTACATAATATAGGAGCCTGTGCACTGCTACATAATATAGGAGCCTATGCACTGCTACATAATATAGGAGCCTGTGATCTGCTACATAATATAGGGGAGCATGTGGCTGCTACATGATATAGGGGAGCATGTGGCTGCTACATGATATAGGGGAGCATGTGGCTGCTACATGATATAGGGGAGCATGTGGCTGCTACATGATATAGGGGAGCATGTGGCTGCTACATAATATAGGGGAGCATGTGGCTGCTACATAATATAGGGGAGCCTTTTCACTGCTACATAATATATGGGGGCCTGTGCAGTGGTGTTGCCAGTTGATGGTGTCATACCCAACGCTAGTCACAGTGTACGATACGAATCTTAGGCCTGTCTGTTCAATTGTTCCTCGTCAACAAAGAGGCCAAGGGAATATACTGCGGCTCATGTATTTTAATGTCTTCTTTTCGCTCCAAGTGAATCATAGGGACACCACAACCCAATACAGAAATACTATCCGAGCTTCAGCAGTGGAATTTCGACGGCACTGCTTTTGCATGATGAGGTTGCTAGACCGAAACACAATCTTATTTAGCCACCTTTTACGCCTTACTCTGAAAGTAATATAGGTTCTGTTCTTTCCACACATAGTTCCACTCTAGGGAAGCAGTAAATGTATTTAAAGGCAGTAGTTGGTCGGTGTCTGCGCTAGCAATGTTCTGTGGCTCCACGCGTACTTAATACTTGCTAGGTTGTTATGACAGTTTTATTTTAGCTTTCTGGCTGTGTACAGCCAAGCAGGAACAAGAACTGGGCTTAAGTGCCAGAAGGAAAACATAACTAATGCCAGGTAGATAAGCACGGTTATTGGTGTTAGTCGACTAGCTTCAACTACAAGAGCACTGAAAATATGACACGTGAAAGTCGAGCATGCACTAGTTCAGGTATAGATAGCTAACGTGTGTTTTATTGATGGAGCCAAGAGTTTCTATACAGTACTATTATAGTAGCATACAATGTATTACATAGAATACTGTTGCTTGGATACTGGAAAGCTGTCCGGATGTTGTGGGTTCATTGGCTATAGTTCGCTTTATTCTGGATTAGTGTCTTTGCCTAGTCACTCGCTTCTCTTCTATCTTGTAGTGTAGGGGTCTTATTTTATTTTTCTTGTGGCTACTAGATGAAACAGTCGATCCCCATGCAAACCCCTTCTTGGTCTCCTCTTACGGCATATCTGGAATTAAAATTCTACTAATCAGCGAAACTTGGTGCAACAGACGGGCCATGTGAGATACCGGAAGATACACCTTTACATGATTGACTGATGTGCCTTTTCGTTCCGCGTGAAACGGGGCTTTCTTTTTATTTACACCAAGCATGCGTCCGATCATTTAAAGTGGCGGGTTCGTATCATTTGTTTTACAAGATGAGGTTCTTAGCTACATGAACACCCCTCTTTAGTCACTTTTTACGACGTTATTATGAGATAACAGCAGTCATGTTCTATTCAACTCCCGGAACCTGATATGAGGCCGCGCATAATTATTATGTCGGCATCAACCACTTCACGTGAGGAGATCTGACCACTGCCTAACCACCACCTGAGCATTTACCTACCAATAACACATGGCAGTCTCAGCTTTGCATACTTTTCTTAACACACCACGCAGTGCCAGCTGTGTATACTTGACTAACACACCACAAAGTGTCAGCTGTGTATACTTGACTTACACACCAAATAGTGTCAGCTGTGTATACTTGACTTACACACCAAATAGTGTCAGCTGTGTATACTTGATTAACACACCAAATAGTGTCAGCGCCTCGTCTGTCACATCGTATAGGCCTTCTGTTCATCCTCTTGTGGTTTTTAGTTTTTACAATGGCCAACCCAATGCCCATCGTTCTTCAGCCGCCATACCTGGCTTTACTTTCTTGTTCTTTTTTTCACTCCAGCCACCACTAGAGTTGACCTCTTGAATCAAATCACTCTGTGTGCTCTTGCAGTGGAGGTTTCTGTAAAAAATTGTTTTACACAACCAAGCATTTGCTTCGATCACAGCTCTCTTTGTCTTTTACCACATGCGTACAGTTGCCTTATTCTTTCCTCCACAGTACGGGATCGACTCGGGGAGGGGTAGGTTACAGTCTCGCTATTCTTTTTACTGGAGACTGTTTATATAGCTGTATGAATCCGTAAACCAGCACCACTTTCAGTGTCCATCATTTGTTGATATTAGAAAGACTTCTCCTGCCGAGGCCAGACGGCAGGGACTACTCGGACAGGACAGATCACCTTTAACACACCATACGTACTGGAATACATGTGTGGCCAATGTATATGCAGATGATAAATAACTGACAGGAGAGCAGGAAAATAAGAATATATTCTGTATATTCAATGTACAAAACGGAAACCAAGTCTGAAAAACTTGCGCGCGTGCACCGCTGAGAGGGGAATTGGCTTCACAGCGTTGTCCTCATTAGAGGTTCAGATAACAAGCTTTTAATGTTTGGTTAAGCGAGACGAGAGGCAAGGGGAAACAAGTCCACAACAAAAGATGCGCAATTTTTGGCTTTTAACGATGTACAAAGTGTGCACACTAGATGTTGATGTAAGGGTGCTGGTGGTACGGATTCAGTCCAACATTTTCAAGCCCACTGTCTTTGTGGTTTTTAATTATGTCGATCTCTCAATCCTGACCCGCACATTTTTTCCATTATGCCAAATCACAAGTTGCCGATCACTTTGTTTTCTAGTAACGAGTTAGTTTTATTCGTACATTACAGTATGTGAAATGTGTACATGACGCGCGCTTTTTTCAAATGGCCAGAGTTGAGATATATAGAGGGGCTGTGAAATGGGTGCATGTTTGGGCAATAACGCCACGCCAAAATATTTTTGACGTATAATTTATGAAATCATCTCTTCATTAACCTATATCTTTCTCTCGCATCGGTTTTTTCTCTTTCTAAAGCACATGTGCCCGTTCTCAGTGTGGTTTAATTTGTCTCATGTTTATTGGAACTGAGTAACAAAACAACACATTCAGCTGTAAAGACATTACTTAATGGCGCCAGCAATAAATAAACAGTGTTTTGCACTTACGCCGGACATATTCCACTTTAGTTGGTTGGTAATCATACAACCATATTTTTTTGGGCAGGGAGATGCACTTTAGTTAACTATATTCCATAAGTATTGCATCTTGTAGCCGTCCCTTTATCTCTATCTGTTCATATATTTCTCTTTATCTCACTTTCTGTCGTTATTTCTCACTTCCTGTATTTATACGTCTCGTTTCCTCTCAACTGTAGCCATTATAACTACCAACAAGTCAGGTACCGACCTATATGATACTGCACTGCACGTACAAACCTAACTGGCAAACATCAAATGTTCTTCTACTTCTTCGTTCGTTCTCCATCTCCCGCTACCAAACCCTGAAAGGGTAAGTAGCAGAATGTAGTCCAGAGAACGGAATGCGTTGTATTGTAGTTTACAGCTTGGCTGCGATATTTGCACCTTGCGATCCAACACATCTGACTTCAGCAAGCATTTTTTGTGAGTACCAGGTTAGCATTCCCTCTTCGATCCCTTCTCCTTAGCCAGTCTGCCCTGCTGCAGCCTGTTATCCAGGATCACCGCGTGGAGGTGTAGAAGGGTCTTGGCAGCTATTGGTCGCTGGCCCTAACGCTAGCAGTCAGCTATGGGTCGCTGACCACTGCAGCTCATGTGCTGCTCAGCATCTTGATCCCCATCAAATGATCAACAACCTGTCGTTTGGTTAACGGAAACGACATGTGGTCGATGTGATTCAGCGAATGTCAAAATAAAAGACATTTGACTAGAAAATTGTGGCACAACCCCTACATCTAATACATTCACTCTTTTACTGTGTACACAGTTTATCCCTTTCTCTCTATATTCCCTCCTCCGCTGCCTCCCCCGAAATGCTGCTTCTCTGATTATGTATAAGGCTTCCTCTGCTTCAGGGCATTGTCGTTAATATAATAAGCTGGCAAGGATAATCGCAGCATTGTTTTGTAGTGGAACCAGAGCTTAACTTTGTTATATTTCGCTGTGGCTTTATGAAAGCAGAGACCTTGATTACCATATTAGGGAAAGTTGAGTCTTTTCGTTTCTCCAGTTCATTATAATTGGTTATGGGTAAGTTAACATAACCGAACATCATTATTTTCAGGGTAAGTTAACATAACCGAACATCATTATTTTCAGGGTAAGTTAACATAACCGAACATCATTACTTGGTGCAGTAATCTTTTCATGTGGCTTATAGTTTCCACAAGATCAGGTAGCTGATCCTATGATTAAACCGCCTCAGTCACCTGTTATGACATGTCTAGCAAGTTACAATCTGACTATCCTTTGCTCCCCTTTCGGACCCGGTAACGCACACATCTTCGTCATCGTATTTGCATGTCAGATAATGTTGCGAAAACGTCGTGTCTACTGTTCATAATAGGCCACATGAGAACATCCGCCATGCGTCTGGGGGAGTTATGTCACATGCAGCAACTGTTTCGTGAGATACATTAGAAGACTGACACCAAAGCCTTAGAGTATTTCCAGTACTTAATGCTATCACCCTCTCCATCGAGGACGGATGTAATCCTGCCGTGTCTCAGGAAATGACTGGCTAGCAACTTCAGAACCCACATTTAGTGCCTCGCAGCGAAGATAAGCAGGAGGGGTACGAAAATGAAAGGCTTCCATAAACTATATATATCAATACAGCTGTCATAATGGCGAGAGATAGATGGAGTTGTGGAATAGGAAAGTGTTATGGATGTGGTGGACAAATTCAGCCAAAACAATGTGGGACTGTGAAGACAAGCAAATGTAGGGTCGCTAAATATTCTCCGCATTAAAGAAACACTCAATGTTGGACTTCGAATAACACATTTTAAAATTGCGATACAATTTCGAAACACCGTACTGTTTTCGTATACGTTGCAGTATCGCTGCTAAAGACTTCAAGAGCGTCTTGCAGGTGCAGACTAGCCACATTACGTCATAGTAACCGTTTAAAGATGACCACGTGACTAGTCACGTGCATGAACGAGGGATATCGTTCTGTTATCCGTTTGAGCATTGAAGGGGTAAAACTTATCTAAATTAATCAGTCAATGAAAGTTCAGTACAGTAATGCATGCCTGTCACTCTAGCAAGTGTACAAGTGGAGTATGACATTTTGTAACGGCGTGAGTGCTGTGGAAGGCTGTTCACGGTCGAGTTAGACACACCAAGCAGTGAGTGACTGAATGAAATAGAAGCGTTTTTAGAGATAAGACAAGGTTCAGAACACCATATCGTTCATGATGTTCTAGAGATCAGACAAGGTTCAGCACACTATATCGTTCATGATGTTCTAAAATACGGTGTGGCTACCAGTTATATCTTATCTGCTTATGTATCTGACGTGCTCTGTTCTAAATTAGAAGATTATGCAGTTTGTTGAGGTTGCCAATATATTTGCTTGGTGTGTTATTTCCTTATGCATGACACGTCCGGTAGACCCTTCCATCCATCGGTTCAGCCATTCCTCTTTAAAGTATATATATTGCTGTCTGCATGTTGGCTGGTGTGTTTATGTGAACCGTGGTTTCTCCTAGTTTTGTTAACCTGTTTGCTTTCTTATTCATGGAAATCACGTGTGTATTGTTTGAATGTATTCAATCTTATCAGTCAGCCTTGTATCTTCTTTGTTGTTAGTTTGTATGTATGTTTTAGCGCTTCCAGCGTTGTTCTTAATTAGGTGAAAACTACACTATAGGATGGTTATTGCTTTCCGTCCTCGAACTTCTTGAGCATATTATGTAAGACATCATGTCTGCTATTATAAATATGTTTGTGTGGTCTTCTGCGTTAACGATATGAAGGTATTGCCCTGTCCGCAAAACACCGACATGGACTACTTTAAATCATGTAAAGGTATTGCAACTTGCAAAACAGAACACTTGAAATACACATAAACTAGTAATGAAGCTGCAGTTTGTGGATGGATTAAAGCTACACAAATACATTATCCTGGAGAACGCTGCCACTCTTACCAAAGTCAGCAGGATACCCTACTTAATGTTCAAGGAATATTATTATGAAAAATATAGCAAAGGACCACGCTTCTGTTCAGGGTGTGATAAGAATGTATTGACCGAATACTGACCCCTTCCTTATCTCTCATTTTACAAGGAGAAATCAGTAAGTAGGCCACAGACCGATATGGGATAGCTGCAAAATATATTTGGTTGTTTCTAGAGATGGTAGAAACAGCTCATAGGGAGCTGTTGCGCGTTTTTTTGGGGTGGGGAAAAATGAATTCCTGTAAAGGATATTCATAATGAAAAACATCCCTAGATAACAGGACAGCAAGAGTGCAAGTCCTAGGACACCTCAGCAAAGAGATGAAAATGGAACAAGGAGCTCCTTAAAGTGGAATACTCTCACCCATGCTGTTCCTTATATACATCAATGATATAATCACAGAAATCCATAAACAAGTACACAGTGCACTATATGCAGATGACTTGGCACCGTGGACATCCGAAGAGTCTGCACTTGTAGCTAGAAACCAATTGCAAGAGGCCCTAATTACAATAGAGACATGGACAACAAAATGGCAAATCCCTATAAACGAAACCAAAACAACGTACACGATCTTCTCCCAAGCCCCAAGAAGTGATCTTGAAAGTAAATGGCCAGACACTTCCCCCTTGACATAAGTCCAACTTATCTGGAAATAACAATGGTTGACATGGAAAAAACCAGATAGAAAAAAGCCACCAACAAAGCTAAGAACAGAATGGCCATAATAGAAAGATATTAGGCTCAACATGGGGAGCTGACACGGACACCCTAAAGAAACTGTACACAGACTATGTGAGACCAATGCTAGGATACGGGATAGCAGCATCGTCCACAGCAACAAAGAATACTTTTCAAAAATAAATACAACCCAAAACCAAGTTATATGGTATCATCACTGGAGCTATTAGAACAACACCATTAAATGCAATGGAGAACATCACACGAATCGAAAGTATGGAGACGCGCAGAGGAAAAAAAACAACTCCAGCAGTGGTAGAAGTTCAAACGAATGCTTGATCACCCAATATATGTATGGATAAATCGCATAGGAAGAAGATTAAAGAGAAACCACTTCATAGCATAAACAAATGAACAAGAGCAGACCAAATCATAAAACAGGCAGTGGTTAGAGATCTGAAACTAACATCTCAAATCCTACCAGCTAAAAAAGCAAAGTCCCCTATTTCCCTATATGATGCCTATTCTCTCAGCCAGTCTACACTAGCACATTCGTTTCAAGGGCCTCCGCTTGGAGGCGGAATAGGGTCTTGGTCAGCACTGGTTTGCTCACTTTGGTGCTAGCTGAGTCGATGGGTGCTGTCAGCCTATTCATTGTGCTGCACCTTGTGCCCCCGTCGTTCTGTTCAAATTGCGACAGAGGCATCTGTGTTAGCAACTGCAGTAGGGTGTTCGCATGGTTTATCCTGCAGCATAATGCCTGATAAATCACATTTCTGGAAAGTGTGGTGACGGTGGGTGCCCAAACAACTTACGAACTTAAAATGAACTGCAATCAATGTTTTGAGAATTATTTTGAGAAGTAAGGGACAATGTAAGTGTAATAATAAATGGTTTTCAAGTTCGTATATCATCAATTTAAAAAAAATTGCCGTTTATGAGCTATTTACAGACTTGCACCTTTGAAATAACCACATCAATGACATACCTACGTTTTCGAACCCAACCCAAATAACTACATTCCAGGTAAGGACGACTTCAACATGTGCCTCCCATATTTGTCAATAGAAGTAAGAAAGAGTCAGTCCTGCAATAGGGAAATATTATCGCAGTCAATTAAGAGATCACAACGATTTGATTTGACAAAAGAATGTATACAGTCTTGTAGACAGCTTTTCCAATACCCATAATCATGTTCCGCACTATCACTCTGTTCAAGCTGCGTCACATTTACTGGCTAGTGTTACACTTGCCACAGCTTGAGCGGACAGCAGTCATTGAATGCACTGCTTGTGGCACTGACCAGGTGTCATAGCCATGATTACACTTCATTAATATCATGTAGCATGTC
This sequence comes from Ariolimax columbianus, assembly GCA_036924085.1. NCBI lineage: Eukaryota > Metazoa > Mollusca > Gastropoda > Stylommatophora > Arionidae > Ariolimax > Ariolimax columbianus. The sequence goes on from JAVGWX010000003.1 coordinate 22,779,073, forward strand.
CTTTGCAGAACGTCGATCTAACAACAGCCGATCTGCAAGACTCCCGATCTCCAGCCAGAACTTCCGTCCCTGTCGCTGGCATCTTCAGGACCTCCGTGATGTCTTATGTCCATCTTCTACTTAGTCTGCCTCTGCCCCACTTTCCAGGCACTATGCCCTCCAGTATCGATCTCTCCATGCCATTATTGCGTTTGATGTGGCCAAACTATTTTAGTTTTCTAGATAAGATATTGTTGACTAACACATTTTCCTCGTTATTCAGTTCTTTTAGGATATCTGCATTTTTCCTTTTCGCTATCCCTGGTATTTTGAACACCCTTCTGTAGCATTTTAGTTCAAAAGATTCAATTCTTTTCTTAAGTGTTTGTGTGAAGAATCACGTTTCACATTCGTACGTTGCCGCAGAGAAGATGCAAGTTCGCATGATTTTTATGTTCGTCATTAGAGTTTTGTCATACGTTAATATTTTATTCAACCTTGTCATTGCCAGAGCCATTCTCCGTCTGACTTCCTTCAGGCAATCTCTAGCGTTGCTTATAATTGAGCCGAAGTACTCAAAACTTGTGATTACGCATATTAAAGTGAATCTAGTTATCCATCTGTTTTGACTTTCAATAAGATGCTGCATAAGGTAATTGCCAATATTGCAGCTCTTAAATCTCTTTTCTTCAGTTATAATTGTTGTAACTGTCGCTTGTCCATTTATGTCATTCATAGCCAATTTTAGTTTGACATATCCGTTGGTGGGCTGAGTTGACCGCTTCCTCCGTTTGCCCTTTACGAAGCATATGGGCCAATATTACATCTGTCCTGTCGCAAATCACTGTTGTGCGTTTGCTCCGTTTGCCCCTTACTAAGCATATGGGCTAATATTGCATCTGCCCTGTCGCAAATCACTGTTGTGGTATCTAGGAATTTATTCTATGTCATCAGATGTCTCCACAGCCGTTTGTATGGCCTTGGTTTTATTCGTTGCTGCCAAGGATAGCCACGAGTGACATTTATTCTACGTTCAGTAATTATATTTGACTTTTCGGTGCTTGCGGAACACAGAGCTGCAAGTGAAGTCATAACTGCTCAAGTCAATTTCTCAATCTTTTCACACTGTTACTATCCGTCGCTCCTCTACTAAAGATCTGCGGTTCTAAGTTGTAATTATTCATCTGTCCCCATTTCTTGTTCTTAACCACCAGTACCCTCGTCACTACGTTGGGCAACATTCAGGTACTATACTACCAAATTCTTTGGCTCTTACTCACTTGTCTAGCAGCCTGTTCTCTACTGTTCCCCCAAGACGTGAGCTGTCTGCAGTTATGTTTAACAAACTTTCATTTCCTTTACGCTGAAACGGTTTGTCAATTCAAACGGCCTTCTCATTTAAGATATGTCTAATCTTGTGATTGTCACTGAACGTTTTACATGCCATTCCCTCGTGTATACCTTTTTAGTAATTCCATCCTACCCGGCTGTAAATGGGTACCTACAGTTACGCATTCAGTTGCGGTGGCGGGGGGGGGGGGGGGAGAGAGACTAATATCTGGTCAGGTAAAATATACTGATCGAACATGTTAGTCAGAGTCAGACAACATACTGATCGAACATGTTAGTCAGCGTGAGATAAAACATACTGGCTAAGATTACCACCTCGGCTTCCTAGTAGCCCTCCTTGGAAATGGATTGTTTTCATAGCAGCCTGGCTAACGACGGGAGGGATCGACGTGGTCCACCTTCATCAACGCGCTCGGGATGTGAGGAAAGCTACTGAAACCCATCAGTTAATGTCCTTTTCAGGGCGCACAAAAGATTGACCTACTCATTGTGGGCATTCGCAAACAACAACGTTGCAGGGAACTGTTCAAACGACTCATGATATATCGTACAAAGAAGCTTGTAACAGTCCATCTCATAGTCTGTATCTGTTATGAGACCATTATTACTCCATACTTACTCTGAATGTATTTTCACTAACAACAACTGATGACTTCAGCGGTTGGTATATAGTTTTAAGACATGAATGGACCAGCTTGCTTTGCGTGATCAGTGGTGCCCATGCTCCTGCAACTAGAGACTTGACCTGATACTGAAATTTATTCCAAGAAATAATTCTTACGGACTGTAGTATCATGCCTGGGGGTGGGGGTGTGTTTGGAGGGCTGGAGAATAAATGTCGCCTGTTCTGCAGTTACCGCTCATTGTAGAGGAAAGTTAAAAACAATATCATTTACGATAGAAACAAATGTATATATTGCCAGGATTTTGAACACGAGAACTGCCCAAATTTGTCGACAGCAACCTTCTCCCAGTGAAACACCGGCTTTCAATTGGCTCATCTCTCTGCCATAACATAGAAATTGAAATCTTATTGGTTTATTCGATCCAAGTTTAGCATAGGGACATCGCTACAGCTGACCCCTTTCTACACCGGTTGCAGTGACATTACCCATGCGTGCCGTAAATTTCGACTGACGAGAGCTGTACATGAGCGTTGAGGATACACAAGCAAGCACTGTCAGAGCACGTAGAGTGCTCTGTTCTAGACTTCCTATGTGAATGTCAACTCGAGAAGTGTCACCATGGTCACGTTGAAGCAAGAAAGGATAACCCGTGTAGACAAGCAGATTGTCCAACTTTGCAGGGCTGTACACGCACGGTTCACACGGATAACTAACAAACTTGCCGGGCGTGGAAATGAATTTTAAAGAAAGCACTAGAAACAACACATCGCACATTTGAACTAAGATAATAATAAGTTTCCATCGCAGGCGAGGATGGGAACGGTGTCAGAAATGATAGTATGGTTGTACAGTCCCATCCCAGCTATACAAACTCTACCTTACGTGGGACGGGACACACGTGGACAGCGTCCTTAACTGAGCCGTCATGCATTTAGTCCTTTGGTGCAGCGATGATTTGCATCCTAACTGAGTGCTAACGCCGTGTATGATGGCATGGCGCTAAGCTCAGCGATTTGATGCGATCAGCTCCTAGGAGGCGACACCAATGGGGATATGATGCAGGAACAAGAGTCATTTGATTCTGTTTTCCTAGGGATAGAAAGGAGGAGAACAACAAATGATGTTTGAAGCAACTAGTGAGTTGAGTAACTCTTGATCACGTCTCTTTGGTAGCGGGTTATAGTGACTCGTATTACAAAACGAGACGTACTTGAGAAATGGGCCAGGGACCTCTTGGCTGTAGTGCAATGCTAGACACCCCAGTAAGCTCGCCACAATGGGGATTGCTGTGTTGACCTCCACCTAGTTGGCCAGACTGCTGTGACAAAGCTGCTTTCCTGGAGTACGAATGAGGACGTGAAGTCGGGGTCTTTATCAGCAAATTTCAACTGATCCTGATTACTCTTCGCTCTCAGAAGAAGAAGAGAGCCGCTTAGAAAGGATGTTGAAGTTAATACCATGTATACTGGTTCATCATCTAATCCATGAACTATGTCGTGTGTTGTGACCGTCTCTGTTACACTGTTATATTACCTTTGTATAGCATCGTTATTCAGGTATGCTTGATCATACCCTGGAGGTCTGACAAAGAGCACATTACTTGTAGTTGGATAGATAGTCAAATGGATGGGAATATTCTATTGGGGAAACTACTATATAGCCATATATGTTCTAGATTGTAAACCACAGTAGTAGAGAAGAGTGCGTATGTCAAAGAACATATGGCCAATAATAGTGGCGTAGGATGTCCGAAGTTTCTTTGGCGGGGCTCCAGAAAACGAATGCATGGAGGGTGCCGGTTGTATCTCTATGCTTCAACTAGAACCAAAAGTAATGTCAGATACTACTTTATTGTATCCACAATACTGCTACGTTGTTATATCCACAACACTGGTAATTTGGTATATCCACAACACTGCTACCTTGTTATATACACAACACTGCTACTTTGTTATATACACAACACTGCTACTTCGTTGTATCCACAACACTGCTACTTTGTTGTATCCACAACACTGCTACTTTGTTATATACACAACACTGCTACTTTGTTATTAACACAACACTGCTCATGTGTTTAATGCACAATATGCCGATTATCAATAACATGCTATTCTTGTCAACCATTACAGGAAACAAAGCATCATCTAACCATACAAATTGAAAGGTTTATGTTTCATTTATACTGATTACATTTGACGGATCTAAAGTCTTGTGTTACAGAGAATAAAGAGAACAAAATGTAATGGCTAGAACCGTGCTCCTCCCTACCTCCGTTAATTTATAGTGTCGAATTCTTTTATGTCTTTGAAGACCGGTTGTGGCTTGTAGGCATTTAATCAGTTGAATCCTGTCGTTTATTTATGAGTCCCCTGTTTCACCGGCCGTACTCGATTGCCGCCTTTCACGTTTCTGAGAGAGATCCTGAACAACGCCTATTTGATTCCGCATAGCAAGAGTTAGCTGATCGGCGTTAGCATCGACTTGTCTAAACTAATTACTTTACCAGGCCATATTTTTCTACCAGGTACCCGCTTTGATCTTCTTAGGTGCCGCCTACTTTAGAGATTGTCTCTCTTTTCCTCTACCCTCTCCTTGTGTAGTTCATTCTTTGATATTTATCCTAAGCTGTTCCTTTGTAGGATGCCTCTTTCTTGACTATCGCTCGCCCGATCGTGTTTTGTAAGTAATCTGCTAGTGGGGCTATACATCGGGAGATGACACATTTGTTTAGGAGCTAAGTAAAAAATGTAGGAGCAGGGCATACTGCTGGATGAAAAGGATGTACCGCGATGGGAAAAATTGTGCGAGTAGATACGAGATTGCTCCGAACATGTTCGGCGCCACAGCAACATTTCTAGGCGACCCATCGTGCCATGTTATACATCATTATCTAGGTCGTACTATTGATCTGAAGCCAACTACTCCTCTTCTTGTCATGCTCGGGATGATAGCTACTTAATGAAAAGCAATTGCTCATGACAGCAGCATGGTTTGAAAACATGCACAGCTGCCTCAAGCCTGCATATACCATGGGCGTAACTGTCCTGGTTACGTTGCTGTGGACGATGCATGACAGAGTTGATGTACTAGTTCATATGTCAAATGGCAGGGCTGTTATAAGAGGGGAATACCGAACCGTCCCGGCTGCTTTTGATGGGGATAAAGGAAGTTATTCAAGTGCGAGTTCTGAGTTGGCAGGAATTTTGAATCGAACACGCGGCGAGGGACGTATAAGACACCGGGTCAGTGTGTTTGATCATTTAGTTACATCGACCACCAGCATACATTCCTTCCGTCATCTGCTGAATGAAATAGGGCACATATGAGCCTGCTTGCAGTTCGTTGTTATAGGTTAGAGCAACGCATGACAGCTGATATGATTTCAATCTGACTACTTGTAGCGTATTTAGTTGATACAGAAACATTTTAATAATTTTTAATTTAAATAACCGTTAAAGATATCTATCAGAATGCCACCTTCAGAATTGTGCACAAAGGCGAACTGGCAGATGCGCCATAGAGATTAGCAACTGAAGAGAAAGCCCAGGCATTCATGAAGTCATGTACTAAGCTAAAGAACAAAGCACAGAACATGAATTCCAGATCCCTGTCGGACCGAAAGGTGCAAATATCGCAGTCAAGCTGTAAACTAGCGACACAACGCATCCCGTTCTCCGGACTACATCCTGCTACTTGCAAAGCTTTATTCAGGGCTCGGTAGCGGGAGATTGAGAACGAACGAAGAAGAAGAATTCCAGGTCTGCTTTCTACCGAGGATAAAGAGGATGCATTATAATGATGATGTAGTGGGTGCGCGATATGAACTTTTTGTGATTTCCGTCTATGTTCCATGTGTAAACACTTTAAGTTCTCGTATGTATATCACCTTAAACCAGTCAGTGGCCATGTCTGGTATTGTGTAGCAAAGCATTTATATTAATTTGGCGTAAGTAATGCTTGCTTTTGTGTGTGTGTATATATATATATATATATATAAATATGTGTATATATATAAATAATGTTAATGTACCAGATAGATTTGATGGAGCTATGTCTCAGACGACAAATGGGTCTGCTCTATTCTATTGCATTCTACATTCTAACAAATTCAATTAACACTATATATAAACACAATACCACAGATTAAATAACACTGCCAACTATAAACTCTCTAACAACTTAAATTCTTTCTCTCACACGCTTTTCTAAAACACTCCTACCGCTAAAACTTATCCTTATCGATACTGTTATGTCCCGGTTCTTTCTCCTCTGCTAATCTGGTAGGCTGCCACCGAACTTGGTTGCGAATTCAAGTCTTCAATGCTTGAAGTCGTCTTTTCTCTCCGACGTGTGCTCTCAACTGAGCGTCTCTTTCGAATGTCTTCTCAAGTAATCTAGTTCTCAACTTAAAATCTGCCTATATCGTCTGCTCTCCACTGAGCGTTTCCTTCGAAAGTGTTCTCCTGTAATGCATCAACTGCTTGTTTCCGTGGGTCTTCTCTAAAGTCCTACGTCAACCGCTCTCAACTGCCTATCTCTTTCGAATTCGTCCCTGTCGTCAAGTCTTTTCTCTCTGCCGCCTGCTCGCAACTGAGCGTATCTTTCGAATGTCTATTCAAGTAATGCAATCACGTCTCTGTCGGGATTTATATTCGATCTACATCACCGGATTTCTAAAACGGCCCTCGTTTTTGTCCTTCTGCTTGCCATTAGCCCCCACACTGTTCGTGTGGTTTCCATACGACGCGGGTTTATCGGCGGCAACAAGTCTACCACCACAATCTTTCCAAGTGTGGACATTTGGCCTGAAACTTACGTATGTTTACCAAAACTCCCACCTGGGTGGTTCGAGACAAAGCGTACGTGGTTCGATTTGGTTTCTCAAATTCTGGCGGGACTGAGTTCAGCTGCACTGACTCAAATCCCACGAAGAGGGGACGGCGTGGCGTAGTGGTTAAGTAGCACGGCTCACAATCCGAAGGTGCTGGGTTCGATCCCCATCACAGCACCGGCCATTAACCCGGGGAAGCAAACCCTTAAAAAATGCAGGAGGAAGCAGACCCTTACATAAAATGCATGCTGAAGTCGGATGGCCCTGGGCCGACGGGCGCAAAATAAAAACCACAGTGCAACGCACACCCGCCTTGGGAAATAGAGAAATAAGGCGAACACAAAAAAAAAAATACCACAAAGAAGACAGAAAAAATATGGTTCTCTAAGTTCTTTCCATCTTCCTCCCAACTCTTACATGTTAAAACATGTCTAAGATCCTACCTATATATTGTCTATACAGCTAAGATCTGTTACACACACACACATATATACGCGCACAATACTTCTTCGCTGAACACTTTGGAGTGTACATGCTATCAACCAGTTTTCTCCAAGTAGACCAGTCCTGTGATGTTTTTCTGGTTCTTTTCAGCTTCTCCAAGGTTTTTATACAAATCTACTTCTACGTCTTTTCTGCGTGTATTATTTACGCTTCCTTAGCGAATTTTTTCCCTGTGGGTTCCATGACAGAGATTACCTGGTGATTCTGGCTTGAAACGTCCGCAGTGTGTGGCCTATCCAGCGCCACCTTGTTCTCAAGATTTCCTGTTCCATTTGTCTTTGAGAGAGCAGCAAAGATGACGTATAACAGGCCAAGCTTGGCAAAAACTTTCTGCTTTCGTGTTTTAGTCGTTTATTAATGCCGCCAGGCCACGAATTTGACTGAGATTCACACCAGTTGACGACTTAAACTTGTGTTCACTTAAACGTGTTGCGGCTTTTCATTTGGATGATTTAGTTAGTTCATTTTGTGGTGTTTTTCCCTTCTGCCTTTGACATTGCCTATTTTAAATAGCATTTCGACTAACCTGTGTAGTATTTCCACGGCCCAGTGTACACGGCTGAACTTCACGAGATTGGCGCCCTTCAGCTGGTTTGCTGAAAACGTATGGACCAATGATGACCTAACAACATCGTCTGAGAGAGATCGGGCCCTTCCCGGTTAGCAACATTTCTAAAACACACTGCTCACACACTAAGTGATGCCTTTAATTCTTGCGGCCACTGTCCCAAGGCAGCAGAGTACTCGACTCTCCTAAAAGTGTCCACATGGACCTCGGTTGACACACTTACCATCAAACCATAAGGTACTATAACTTCATCCCCAGATATTGGAAGTTCAATGAAAATTGCAACTTCAAGTGTTCTTGTTTGCAGTACGTGGTCATTGTAGTGGTCGATCGACGCAATAGGCCACTTGTGTCTGAGCGAACATTATTATTTGTAATGTATTTCACATGTATTGCACGGCTAAACAAAATCTCGCAAGATAAACGGTTAGCACTAAGCACGAAAATCAGATTAATGCGTACACTGGTCCTGTCAATATTCCTCTATGCTTGTGAGACATGGACAGTTACAGCTGACCTTCAACGAAGAATACAGGCTTTGGAGATGAGATGTTTCCGAAAACTTTTAAACGTCACGTACAAAGATCGAGTTACAAACGAGGAAATACGAGATAGAATTACAACAGCAATAGGGCCTTTCGAAGATCTCTTGGCAACTGTCAAAAGAAGGAAACTCACTTGGTACGGTCACATATCGAGATCAAGTGGTCTTGCAAACACAGTCCTCCACAGGAAAGTGCATGGCAGACGACGAAGAGGCCGGCCCAAAAAGAGATGGGAGGACAACATAAAAGAATGGACCAGTCTCCGACCAGAAGAGTCACGAGCAGCGGCATCTGACAGAGAGGGATGGCGTGGAGTTGTGAGGATGTCTTCATGTGTGCCCCAACGACCTCACCGGTTACGGGATGACCTGACCTGACCTGATTTCACAAAACGTCTCTAATTTGTCCTAGACCTCTGTTCACAAAATTCATATAGCCTCCTCTCCCTGTCCACAAAATTCACATAGCCTCCTCTCCCATACACCTTCACAAAACATCTCCCAGACCTCTAATCACAAAACCCATCTAGCCTCGTCTCCCAGACCTCTATTCACAAAACCCTGATAGCCTCTTCTTCCAGACCTCTAATCACAAAACCCGTCTAGCCTCTTCTTCCAGACCTCTAATCACAATACCCTGATATCCTCTTCTTTCAGACCTCTATTCACAAAACTGTGATAACCTCTTCTCCCAGACTCTATTCACAAAACCCTGATAACCTCTTCTCCTAGACTCTATTCACAAAACTCTGATAACCTCTTCTCCTAGACTCTATTCACACAACTCTGATAACCTCTTCTCACAGACTCTATTCACAAAACTCTGATAACCTCTTCTCCCAGACTCTATTCACAAAACTCTGACAACCTCTTCTCTCAGACTCTATTCACAAAACTCTGATAGCATCTTCTCTCAGACTCTTTTCACAAAACCCTGTTAGCATCTTCTCCCAGACTCTATTAACAAAACCCTGTTAGCATCTTCTCCCAGACTCTATTCACAAAACCCTGTTAGCATCTTCTCTCTGACTCTATTCACAAAACCCTGATAGCATCTTCTCTTAGACTCTATTTACAAAACCCTGTTAGCATCTTCTCTCAGACTCTATTCACAAAACCCTGTTAGCATCTTCTCTCAGACTCTATTCACAAAACTCTGTTAGCATCTTCTCCCAGACTCTATTCACAAAACCCTGTTAGCATCTTCTCCCAGACTCTATTCACAAAACCCTGTTAGCATCTTCTCTCTGACTCTATTCACAAAACCCTGATAGCATCTTCTCTCAGACTCTATTCACAAAACCTTGTTAGCATCTTCTCTCAGACTCTATTCACAAAACCCTGTTAGCATCTTCTCTCAGACTCTATTCACAAAACTCTGTTAGCATCTTCTCCCAGACTCTATTCACAAAACCCTGATAGCCTCGTCACACAGAACTCCATTCGCGAAACCACTCTAGCCTGTTCTCTCAGACCGCTAGTTAGAAAATCTCTCTAATCTCATTAGAACGTCCTCACTCCTAACCAAGTCTGTCGCCCTGTCGTATCAACATTGGAACCGAAAGAATCTGGGCCACGTCTGGTCGATAAGAGACACCAAACCCCTGTTATCCACTACTATTTTAGCTCTACCGAAGTAAATGCCGGCACCTCACCCCTATTTTTTGTTTTAAACCATGATCGTAAGTCACATGACTTAACCAGTTACAATCTTTTAACTTGGGCTAAGTCACATAAATCACAACTAATTTGTCTAGACACATTAATGTCTCTTTTTTTTTAATCTATCACTTTCGGTAGGATGTTTCTCTCTCTCTGTCTCCTTCTCTTGCTCATTCACTTACTCTTATTACCAAATTGGAACTGAGCTACTAACAGCCGTCTCTCATGTCTATTTAGTATGTTGGCGAAAGAATAAATCCGTTGTTCAGACACGTAGGGTGGTGGTTGAGAAGGCTAAGTAGACGGATTTAACATCGTATTCCGTTAACGGCTGTAGAGAAGTTATGACCATCCTGTGTAATGAAGTATCGCCGGAATAATTTGCTGGTGTTCTTCTAGTGTTGAAAACAAGTTCGTTGCTTTGCTGCTCGTGATTTTTCGCGCTGATAGCGATTTATTTTAGCAACACGTTTGACCACACAAGGCACATTTTCCATTTCTTCAGTTTTGCTGTAATCATGCCAAGACCTTGTCGACAAGCCGATTAGTTTTATACACTAAACTGTTTTGTACATAAGCAAGTTTTCTTACATCTCCAGAAAGGTTATTCCGTCATTATCATATTTAATAAGACGACTCTTATTTCCGTTGTTTGAAAATGTCACCGACGTATCATTGCTAAGTAAAATAATGAACAGGCATCAGGTTGTCGTACGTAGTCAAATACAGAGAAACCTGAGCTGGTAGTATAAAAACAGATCACATTGTATCTAGAGATTAGCAACAGAAGAGAAAGCCCAGGCTGTGTCTGTATTTTTGTTGTTTTTTGTTTAAAAGTTTGCCTTTCCAGATTCATCAGGTGAAAACAGATCAATTCGGGTCTGTTTTTTTTTCTTGTTTAAAAATTTGCCTTTCTGGATTAAACTGCTGTAAACAGATCAGATTGTGTAGTTGAAATTGTGTCTATTTTTGTGTTTTGTTTAAATGTTTGCCTTTCTGGATTCAACTAGCGAAGGAATGCTTACTTTCAACCTCCGACCGTAGTCTGTTAGGTTATATCAGGACGTGTAGGCCAGTATGTGGACGCGTGTGTTTATCTATCTGTAGTGTGTTGTGGGTGTTCCACTATGGCAATTTTGCAGTGCAGCAGTTTTACCAATCCTTTCTGTACGTGGAGAAGTAGTCATACCGAGAAAAATCCCTCACATGCACAGTCAATTTATAGCTGGCTGCTTGGATCAGTGATCCATAACTGACCAAGACACTATTGCACTTCCTAGTGGTGGTCCTGGAAACAAACTGCAACCAAACCAAGTAGCCTGGTAAAGAGATTAGGGATCGAAGATAGAAGGCAAACCTGGTCCCTAAAATACCGTGCTGAGTTCGGATGTATCAATTCGAAAGGCGCATAAATCACAGCCTATCTGTAAACTACGACACATCGCCACAAATATTTGTTTCAGGACGAACACCGAAGAAGAACTTCAATATCAGAGTAGATGAATTGCCGTTTCTTCACTGAAGGCTAGTAGTATATGTACTTCCAACAGTGGTTCTCAACCTGGCATTCACAAAAAGGCATATTAAGATCCGCCAACCAAATCTCGATGCCGCTTAAAGTTGTTCAATGTAGAGTATTTATTATAATTGGTGTTCGGGATCTGACAACGGGCGAGAACCGCTTATCTACATTTTAGTCTCCTGTCTCGGTCGGATATCCACTTGGACAGACTTTCTTGTGCTGCTTTCTCGGTTGTTGTTTCCCACTGGCATAGCTTCAATCTACTGAAGCTGTACCTCTCTACAGATTGCATCGTGCTGTCATCTTGTGTAAGTCATTACATAATTTACCGCGCATCACGAATAAGCGGCATGACATTTCTATACCCGATTCACTAATGTCAGCATTCCCACTTCTTGTATCTGCATTCTTTCAGAATCTCAGTGCACTTCATGTATTTTCTCTCGAAATTGCTTTGAATAATTGGCCGCATTTTCTGCCTAAACATTTATTAGCACCGACGTTTTTATTCATCTGATACAGTAATAGATTAGATACACTCCACAAAACTGCGCGATGTTCTTCGATGTCCTTGTAAGCTCACTTGTATCTTAAGTATACTGTCAATAGCAAAAGTTATACATCAAGGACATATGACTGAAATAGCAGACTTGAGACTTGCGTGTCCGAATGCAGTGTCTAGAGGCTGGTTTCTCTCAGTCGGTGTTTCGCGGAAGCGAAAAGTGTAAGATGTTCCGGGGTCCTACAAGAGATTATGGTTGAACAAATTAAAGCACTTTGGTTAAATAAACACACATACACAATACCTCGCAGTTTGATGTACAGAGACCAAGTAGCTGTTTATCTGCAGTGCTCAATGGATGAGATCTGTTCAACATGGGACATTTTAAAATTGTTTCCTTCGTTTTTCTGTTGTGATTTTTTTATCGTCGTTGTGGTTGATCGTTTACGTGCTTGTATATTGGGTTGCGTTTCTCCAGATGTCTATGCTTCATGAGCATCAAATCAACATCACGTTTTACTTCAAGCTCAGGAATACTCTCACGGAGACTCATGAAATACTAAAACACGTTTCTGGGTATTAGCTCATGAACCGGAACCGAAGAGTGACCGAAGCAGTATTGAACTGACAGCAGTCAGGGACTCGTATCTGACTGCTTGCATTAATGTCAGTGACTCAAAGTTGATCAAGACCTTATTCCACCTCCAAGTGACGGCCTTGGACACAGACTACAACCATGCATTCTGGCAAATAGATTAACGATCGAAGAAAGAAGGCAAACTCTTTCCAAAAAAATGCCGTACTGAAATCGGATTTGTCAGACCGCCAGGTGCAGATATCACAGTTTTGCTGTGTAAACTACGACACAAAAGTCCTTTCATCACGAACTCTGAAGACGTTCATCAGCCATACGCGCTGTTGCCACAGGTTTGAATCACTACCACAACGGGAGCTATTCCTACCATTAATTGTTTAAGCCATTTACGTATGGTTGGCAGTCAACAGATGACGGATCCCGTTCGGATCAGTTAGCAGTCAACAGATGACGACTCCCGTTCGGATCAGTTGGCAGTCAACAGATGACGGCTCCCGTTCGGGTCAGTTAGCAGTCAACAGATGACGGCTCCCGCTTGGGTCAGTTGGCAGTCAACAGATGACGACTCCTGTTCGGGTTAGTTGGCAGTCAACAGATGATGGCTCCCGTTCGGGTCAGTTGGCAGTCAACATCTGATGCAGCTCATGTTTCCCAGGTTCATGTGAAGCGTTCTAATCGCGTGACAGTTCGAGAAAAAGCAGAATACAACATCCCCGTTGGATCGTGCGATGACGTTGTAACAGAGAAACGTCCGGAGACAGACCTGAGTTGGGCAGCAACAACTCCTGGCTGCTCCAACCTGACAATGATCCAGGCCAAACATCACTGCTCGATCGACAATTGTTGGCAGTAACTAAGGCAAATATGCTTCCTCGCACACCCTACTGGCCTGACACAAGAAGACTCCTCTCACCCCCCAACCTCTATTTCCCAAACTAAAATCAAGCTTGAAAAGGACGACGATTTCAGATCATTTAAAACATTAAGTGAAACTCACAGACAGATATACACATGGTTTCTCCATAAACGTCCATGAATGGCAGCGATGTGTTAGTAGGAACGAATTTCGAAGGAGACGATGCCGACTAGGTTCCAGGTAGCCAGAAAGTAATTTTTGAAAAAGTTCGAGAACTCTTTGAACAAGCGCAGTATAGACTTCCCAGTCATACAAATTATCAAACAAGGCCGTGTGCTTGCTTCAACAATCTTTACCATGATATATGTAAACACAGTGTATGATGCTATACACGACACTACCTATTTCCTACATATCAAGAGACAGGGTGAATGGGAAGCTATTGAATATGAGACGCTTACAGTCCATCACTAATGTCACAGAAACAATCACAGTAGATCTCTTTGTTGATGATTGCGACTTTAACATTTGCTCAGAACATGATATGCACACCATGTCCGATATGTCTTCAGCTGCGCTCAATAATTTTGGGGTTACCGTTAACGCGAAAAAAAATGAAAGTAATGTAGCAATCTGCTCCCCCATAAACCACAGCCTACTTTAGATACATACCTTATGACTCACGAAAAAATGCCGTGGAAACGTCACATTCCACGGCTGACTAAATAATGGAACTTGCATATGTCAACTATCAGTGCAACTATAATAGCGTATTCGGGAAACAGAGATGGAAATGCAGTTGGTTTTAGGACATGATTCTGTGAAAGGAACACACTCAACGGTGATTTTGTTGTTGTTGGTACCGTGTATTTGTTGCATTTCAATGTATGAAGCATGGATTGATTATAAACATTGGCACAATATGAGTTTCGTTATTTAGACGGCGGTGGAATGTGACGTTTCAAGGAATTTTTACGGTCAGTCAGACGGCCAATCTAAAGTAGACCATACAGCAGACCGTAACCTGATACAAACATCAATGTACATAATCAACGTCCCCAATCAGTTGATAGCTTTACCTACTTATCCAGCACCGTCGCTATGGAAACGAATATTGACTCCCAGATCCTCAATAAAATTGCCAATTCAAGTAGGATTTTGTAAGACTCTGAGCACTATATAAAGGTGAAAGTCTATTGCTTTGTTTGTGTGTTTCTTATATCATTCTAAACCGTCCCATTGGTTTGAACCAAATACTGTTCCGTCACCTTTTTGTACCCTTTGGACATTACTGACTACATGGCATTTGGACACCCCGCCCTATCCCTGAATTTCATCCCCTCGACAGACGAGACAGTTGCATACATTTGGACACGATTTAGTTTCGAAATATTGACAAAGACAACATAGAGATATATGAATTGTGACTATAACACAATTGGAAGTGTGACACGCATGCATACGATGAGAGGGAATGAGTGGGTTAAGATGGCAAACGATTGGCGAGATTATGGACGTGGTGGTTGGTGTAATGTGGGACAGAAGAAACAACCGGTTAAATGGGAAGGCGATAAGGAACGAGGGAATATGAGTTGATTGGGTAAGGGGGGGGGGGGTTACTGGGGAAGAAACGGGCAAGTTGAAGAACAGAGAGGCAGTGTAATGGGGATGTAAAGGAAAAGAGGAGTATGGGAAGAGTGTTTATAAAATAACCCTCATAATTATCCCAGGCAGCTCCGGACACTCCTGCTAGTTACATTAAATGCACAACTTTATGATCACAACGTACCATGAGCAGTGTATAGAGTAAGTGCTATACCCCGGCTCTCCCTGAGACCTGAACATTGTTCTCATGGTTCCTCCATAAACAAGGGTGGTCTCAAGTGAACAGGCGCTGTCATTGAATGAGATGGCGGGTTCTTTCAGCACCGGCACTGGAGGACAAGTAGGAGGCTGGACTGTCTCTGTTGAAGTTATATGTTGCGCATGATTTGGAGTAGTCCATTTTGAATGGAGAGCTCGTGCTTGTCAAACATAAACAATCAAAATGCGTGCTATGTGACAAACGAATATCTGGAAGGGAATCCCCTTTTAGGACACCTGTATCATAGCGCTTACGTGTACTTTTATAGTGCTGTAGTCATTTGTTTTCAAAATTCGTGCGCAGTGGGACATCAAGCTGGGGTTTTTCGGCTAGAGTGAGAGGAGAGGTCGTTGCTGAGCGCAGTAGGGATACATGTCAACAACCTCCATTATGAGAATGGACACGGAAGCAGTGACCTCAGCACTGAAATGGATATCTGAGACTTCTATAACAAGGGCAGTCATCGTGACAGACGCGCGAGCCGTACGTTAGAAAGTACAGAATGGATGGCTTAGGTACGAGTGGATAGCAGCCGTTGAGGCCTCAAACTTCCAGGGGTTGACATGGACCTACTGTTATACTCATGCCTTGGTTCAGGGCAATGAAAGAGCTGACATCATGGCTTCACAAGCTCTTATCATGGGCACATTAGTGATGGACAGAAGTGACATTTTGAAATCAATCAATGACCGCGATAGATGAAGCAGCAATCCACAGACTGCAAAGTTTCGATATTAAACGAGGTTCAAGCGGAGTGGAGGCACACGAGAGGACGGAGCAGGAGAGTGTACAACCAGCGAGCTACAGAGACCATCAGCATCCATACCTTACGCCATTTGATGAGTGAGACTGAGCACCTATGGGTATGCCCAGATGCACTGACGTCAATTCTTAGAAACAGAAACATAAGTTTCTACTGTGTCTGCCTTGAGGATAGTCTTGAATTTTAACCAGAAAGCTTCTAGATCCTGGTTGGTTCCTACAGCTGTGGATATATACCCTTGATATGTGGTCCTAACTTATGGCTCTCTTAGCTTGTAGGCCTTTATTCTTGCTTCTCCCTCTCTGGTGTTGGGTTTCTTACTTGACTGTGGATGTTATTGTGGTGGGCTTACCTTTCAGTTGTTCTCTTTATTGTCACGAGGTAGTGGTCACTTTAGATGTCTTGTCCTCTCCAGGGTCTGCCATCTCTCATATACTTCCCTAAGATGTCATAGTCAATAATGGATTTCTCTTTCCTTCTCAGTTCACGTCCAGTGTATGTATATATGCGGTTGTGAAGATACGTCGTGTTTGAGATGACTTCATTTTGCTCGCTACAGAACCTCAGGAGTCACCATTCATTGTTATTTATAATATCTTCACCTTATCTCCCAAACACTTCTTCCAATCTATAATTATCTCTTAACTGGCATTGAAATCTAAAAGAATCATTTTCGTCATGGTAATAGTCCAATGTCTTTTTCGTCATGGTAATAGTCCAATGTCTTTTTCGTCATGGTAATAGTCCAATGTCTTTTTCGTCATGGTAATAGTCCAATGTCTTTTTCGTCATGGTAATAGTCCAATGTCTTTTTCGTCATGGTAATAGTCCAATGTCTTTTTCGTCATGGTAATAGTCCAATGTCTTTTTCGTCATGGTAATAGTCCAATGTCTTTTTCGTCATGGTAATAGTCCAATGTCTTTTTCGTCATGGTAATAGTCCAATGTCTTTTTCGTCATGGTAATAGTCCAATGTCTTTTTCGTCATGGTAATAGTCCAATGTCTTTTTCGTCATGGTAATAGTCCAATGTCTTTTCGTCATGGTAATAGTCCAATGTCTTTTCTTCATGGTAATAGTCCAATGTCTTTTCAAGCATCTGCTATATCCTCTTCATTCGGGGCACAAACAATGGCGATGTTGACTGACTTGCATTCTTCTCTCCACTCCCGCTACCGGCAGCTTCGTCTAACCAGCTGTAAATGGAGAAGGGAAAAGGCAGAGAGGAAGGGAACTAGCCATGCCACCTCACAAAACTGTGACTTAGACCACGAAAGTTCTAACACTTCATTCCCGACAGCAGTGTCTCTCTCCTACAGGACGATCCTTTACCTTACCTTCTTTGAGGTCCAGTACCACAGCTCGCTCGGAGACAAATTTCAATCCATTAAAATGCAGCCCATTCTTCATTTGGCTCTGTCAGTAGTGGGAACTCCGGTGTAGAGAAATATATTACCCTCAAGATCTATGACCTTATATTCATTTTCTCTTAATTCCCGCGAGAGCTAGGATTTCCAATTTAATTACTTCATTTCTGTCATGAGCTCATTCTGTCTTCCGTTTATGCTTCTAATGTTCCATGTTTAAAAAAAATCGAGGTCCGTAATTTACGCCAGTTCGTCATCTTTAATGTAGGTGTAGTTATCTTCCTTTGTTGACTTGTAGTCAGGTGGGTTGGGGAACAGGTGATTGACCTGTTGTGTCTTTGAATGATGAAGGGGATGCCTCCTTTTGGGATCTATGCAGGCCATGGTTTCTTGTTCACGGTTGTTTATTTGGTATTTACAGCTAACCTCGAAATAAAGAGGTCATTCATCTACCCACAACCTACCTGACGTGCCTGGCTGGAGGCCCCGCTCCTCCCCCAGGCTCGTTGGATATGTTGATTGATATTTTTGGTAGCAAGAATGTTTTTGTAAAAGAGGGGAGGGGTGTAACTGACTCCACCCTAACCGTCATACTTGTTTGTCCAGACCCGGGACCAGCTGTCAGTATAGTAACGCGAACATGAAACAGTATCACTTGATATTGCGCAACTTTTGTTTCAGTGATATTCTCTGAGAAACGAGTTTGCTATTTTGCTGGGTGACGTATTGCTTCCTGTTGTAGTATTGATTTACTCACATTATCTCCACTATCCTATTAAACAAAGATATCATGTATATAAATACAATTATCTCTGCAATGGGTAGGAAAAGTGTGTGAATATCGCATCCAAATATGTCCGTGTTCAATGTGTAGCATCATCGTTGTTGTTTGTTGTTTGTTGTGGGGGGGAAGGGTTGATTTACTTATATCTTTTCATCCTCATAGACCATTTGGATTGACATTAAAACAACATAAGCACTTTTAGCTGGTTCACACTTTTACTGTTTGAATTCTTCCATCATTTCCCTCCCACCTCGCCTGGATCAACATTGCCTTTTTGTGTTCGGATCGATTCCTATAATGTTGCTATCTTTTCCAAATCGATATTGTCTCAGTAAATTACTTAGAATGTTCCTCCCTTGATGTTTTGTCACCCCGGCCTAACGTCACCTCCTGTTTCAATCTCGTATAACGTGTCCTTAGGTTTTACAAATCCTCTTAGTATTTCCTCATCTTGTGTATAATTATTGTCATGTCACAGCTTAACCGTGGCAAATTTTAACTATATTTCACATACCCACTCGTCTACATCATCTAGTTTAGCTGGAGAATGAAAAGAGAAAGGGAAGATGAATCGGACACATCTTCAGTTAGAAGCTTAACAATATAACTATATGTTTGGTGGATTTGAACTCACAGGGGATGAAGATGCTGAGCAGTACATGAGCTTCCGTGGTCAGCGACCCATAGCTGGCTACTCTAGCGTCTGGGCCAGCGAACCAGAGCTGTCAAAACCCTTATACACCTCAAAGACAGTGATCCTGGATAAAAGGTTGCAACAGAGCAGACTGGCTAAGTAGAAGGGGTCGAAGAGGGAAGACTAACCCGGTATTAAAAAATTCCTGCTGAAGTCGGATGTGTCGGATCGAGAAGTGCAAATATCTCAGTCAAGCTATAAACTACGACACAACGCATTCCGTTCTCTGGACAGCATCCTGTTACTTGCAAAGCCCTATTCAGGTCTTGGTGGCGGGAGTTTAAGATTGAACGAAGAAGAGGAACCCACAGAAGTGTGGGAAAGGCGAAAAACGAGAGAAACGGAGGTTAGAACAGCTGGAGCGGGATTGTCGGATCATCTATCCAAGATATGAACCCACAGAGAGCACCTGTAGGAGCTCAATCGTGTTATATGTGGAGCCAGAAGGGTGTAAGAAGTTCAAGATGGCGCCTTATCGGCTGCGAGTCTGATTTGCTCTGGTGTTGGTCCTCTGGGCTGACGCCAAGACACGAATTTGACTGGGATTTATGTTTGGATGACGACTTCTGTCTGTTGCTAGTTAGTTTTGTGGTATCTTCCATTGGAGTATTCTGACAAAGTCATCGCTCAGCTGTTCGAGATAGGGTTTGGTTACCATGTGACTGTGTTGTTTCTTATCGGCCCAGTGCACCCGTCTGAACTTCACGTGTTTGGATCCCTTGACCTTGTTTGAAATCAGTGCCGGTATAAATGACATGAATATTGTTGGAAACAGTACAATTGGAACAGCCGGTCAGTTTGGCTGAAACTACTCGAAATTACACATGTGCTGGCCTACTTACACTATGGCTGAAGTAACCTACCACATCTCCGGTAACATGGAAGGTCAAGAGTAGGCTTGCATACCTCCATATTCTGAAAATGCAGTGTGTCATGAACGAGAGGAATTGGAAATGAATGTAGAGGAAGAAAAGCCAGATTTAATGGAGTTAACAGAACTTGAACATACAAGGGCCTTGTCATAAGTCTTTACCCTGGTCATGAAGGAGTAGGAGGAGAACGTTGAAATTTGGCACAGTGCTTATTCCTTCTCAATGTAGCCACCACCTGAATTTATACATTTCTACCATCTCTGAGTGACCGTAAAAGACCTTCAGAATAAAGTAACCTATTTTTCGAACTAAGCCAGTATGACATTTTCGTCACTGTCAAAATGAATTCCTTTCAGCTGTTTTTTAAGGTTTTGGATAAGAAAAAAGTCTTATGGAGCTAAATCCGGAGAATATGGTGGGTTTGAAAGAATTTCAATATTCAAATCGTTGGCTGTTTGCAGCACAAGCATTGCTTTATGGGAGGGCGATTGTCTTGAAGCAAAGGCAGAATTTTAGTGCGCGCTATCCCTCGTTTTCTGGTCACAGATTTTGGAAGATCAGCAACATGGGAACGGCCACACTTAAACTGCCTACACCAGTGCACACAAAGGGCAGAATTCCTCCCTGTGTATTTTTGTAGGTGTTTTTTCCTGCAAAATCAAAAATGTTATCACAGTTCTGGCCTCTGGTTTCTCCATTGTTCTGACAAACCGTTTAGGTAGAAGATCTGGTCAATAAGGTGTGTTGCGCCATGCACCATACCCGGTAAACCCGTCCTGAAAGGGCATTCATACTTTTCAAGTCCAGTACAAATTGAATGAGCTACATATGTGCCAAATTTCAACTTTTTCCTCCTACTCTTTCAGTCAGGGTACAGACTTATGACAAGCCCCTTGTATGAGGACATTGCAGATAGTGAACTAGCGTTAGAGGATTATACAATATTTAAGAGGCATCGAATAGTTGGAGACAAGGTTAAGGGAGGGGGTGATTTATTATACTGTAATAACTCTGCTACCATAAGCATCAAAGATGGCATACCTTCTGGAATCAATATTGAAAGTGTATGGGGAGAAATCATATGCGGGGGTGGAAAAATGTTGGTTGGAGTATGCTACCGGACTTGTAAAAATGATGGTAAAGATATCTGTCAAGCTATAGAGATATCCAGTGCAGAATAATTATTATTAATGGGGGATTTTAACTTTCCAGAAATTAATTGGCAGAAGATGGAAGCACGTGTGGAATCCTATCCATTTATTAAATGCAAAGCTAAAAATGTTTTATTTCAACATGTTGCGGACTGTACTAGAGGCAGAAATACACTGGGCTAAATATTTTCTTCAGAGAAAAATATGATTGCAAATGTTATAGTTGGTGAACTTTTCGGCTCAAGTGACCATCAAGTTGTCAGTTAGGATCTTGTAGCTATGACAGATGATATAATATGTCCACTAACTTACGACTACTCTAGAACAGATGTACAACAGTTTATGGATGCAACAAGCCACATAGTCTGGATATATATTTTCATTGGCGTAGATATGCAGAAAGATTGGGATAAATTCAAGTCTGTACTTGATCACCTGAAAAATGAATTTGTTCCAAGTGGGAGATTGAATCCCAAAAGGGAAAAAATGGATAACTCGATCTGTGGTTAAGTGTAGAAGAGCTAAGAATAAAGCTTGGAAAAAATATGCAGATGATGGAAAGTCTAATGAAACATATTTAAAATATTTGGAAATGCAACAAAAATCTTATAAAGTAAATAGATCTACAAAGATTGTCTTTGAAAAAAAACTTAATGGAAGAATAAAAACTGATAGCAAGAGTTTTTTTCTCCCTATGTTAGACATAAACATAGAACAAAAGGCACCGTAGGCCCACTCCAAGATAGTACAAGGAATATAATAAGAGAAAACGTTAAAGCTGCAAATCTACTTAATCTTTACTTCAACTCAGTCTTCACTAAAGAAGACTGCTTCAAGATCCCAAAGCCCTTAGACATTTTTCAAATGGACATACACAGAGGGATTACACTCAATCTATATTACTGAGGTAATAGTTTTTAAAAAATTGGAATGTTTGAAAGGGGATAAAAGTCCTGGTTATGATGGTGTTAACCAAAATTGCTATTTGATCTCAGATGCTTGCTGGCAAAACCATTGTCCAGATGTTATTCTCAAACTATTGAGAAGGGGATTATTCCACGGGATTGGAAAGATGCAGGTGTGGTCCCCTTGATCAAAAAGGGCACAAAAATTAAATCCAGGCAATTACAGTGAGATTTAACAAGTATACTCTGCAACATTTTAGAGGTTTTTATTAAAGACAACATAACTATGCATTTGGACAAGTTTAATCTCACCAAGATGAGTCAGCATGGTTTTACATAGGAGGGAGATCGTGATTAACAAATCTATTAGAATTCACTGAAGAGGTTACCAAAATGTTGGATGTTGGAGATCCAGTAGATGTTATTTATCTGGATTTTGCTGTGGATATAGACATGATAGAAAGGATACAAAGAAAAGTTCTACAAAAATGATCCTGGGATTCCAGAATTAGTTATGAGAAGAGACTTGGAAAAACGTGTCTGCAGTGTCTAGAAAAGAGACGAATTCGAAGTGACTTTATACAGGTTTATAAATGAATCAATGGAAAGGATCAATTATACTATAAAAATAGACTTCAACCGACTACAAGACCTAGAGGGCATAGCTTTAAATTATTTAAAGCACGGTCCAGATCGGATATTAGGAAACATTATTTCAGTCAGAGAGTGCTGAATGCTTGGAATGCATTGCCACAGGATGTGGTGAAGGCAGGGTCAGTTAATGCATTCAAGAATATACTGGATGATCACAGTCATTTTTAAAGTCCAATATAATGGTTGTATACAGACTATGTAGAGTCTTGTAAACCAGTATGATGAAGTTAAGTTAGAATGATATGATACCAAATATGATATCACTTCATTGACTTAATTTGCGTAACGATATGTTGACGATATCATACGGCACATCTCCTGCAAAGAAACAAATAATGACATCTTGGAAAAATTAGGCGTGCAAAGAGATTTGATAACGAAATCAGAAACAACAGGATATTTAGGAAGATTAACTCAAAAGATCAGAAAGGAAACTCCTGGCAGATAGCACAATAAAGGCAAGAGACATATGACGTTGGAAAACCATTGCATCACTCCTTCCATGTGGAGATGACACCTGAACCTAACCATAACAATCATTTCTTACGACCATCAACGTTATTCGTGCAACCAATGACATTCGTGCGAACAACGAGATTATTCCTGCGACCAACGACATTATTCCTCCGACCAACGACATTATTCGTGCGAACAATGACATTATTCGTGCGAACAACGACATTATTCGTGCGAACAACGACATTATTCCTGCGACCAACGACATTATTCCTGCGACCAACGACATTATTCGTGCAACCAACGACATTATTCCTCCGACCAACGACATTATTCGTGCGAACAACGACATTATTCGTGCGACCAACGAGATTATTCGTGCGAACAACGACATTATTCCTGCGACCAACGACATTATTCGTGCAAACAACGACATTATTCCTGCAACCAACGACATTATTCGTGCAACCAACGAGATTATTCGTGCAACCAACGACATTATTCCTGCGACCAACGAGATTATTCGTGCGAAGAACGACATTATTCCTCCGACCAACGAGATTATTCGTGCAAACAACGACATTATTCCTGCAACCAACGACATTATTCGTGCAACCAACATTATTCGTGCAACCAACGACATTATTCCTGCGACCAACGAGATTATTCGTGCAACCAACGAGATTATTCGTGCAACCAAAGACATTATTCCTGCGACCAACGAGATTATTCGTGCGAAGAACGACATTATTCCTCCGACCAACGAGATTATTCGTGCAAACAACGACATTATTCCTGCAACCAACGACATTATTCGTGCAACCAACATTATTCGTGCATCCAACGAGATTATTCGTGCCACCAACAAGATTATTCCTGCGACCAACGAGATTATTCCTGCGACCGAGATTATTCGTGCAACCAACGACATTATTCGTGCAACCAACATTATTTGTGCCACCAACGACATTATTCCTGTGACCAACGAGATTATTCGTGCAATCAACGACATTATTCGTGCAACCAACATTATTTGTGCCACCAACGACATTATTCCTGTGACCAACGAGATTATTCCTGCGACCGAGATTATTCCTCCGACCAACGACATTATTCGTGCAACCAACATTATTTGTGCCACTAACGACATTATTCCTGTGACCAACGAGATTATTCCTGTGACCAACGAGATTATTCCTGCGACCAACGAGATTATTCGTGCAACCAACATTATTTGTGCCACCAACGACATTATTCCTGCGACCAACGAGATTATTCCTGCGACCGACATTATTCCTGCGACCAACGACATTATTCCTGGGACCAACGACATTATTCCTGCGACCAACGACATTATTCGTGCGACCAACGACATTATTCCTGCGACCAACGAAATTATTCGTGCGACCAACGAAATTATTCGTGCGACCAAAGAAATTATTCGTGCAACTAACAACATTATTCATGAGACCAACGACATTAATCTGGCAACTTCTGTCAGGAGCAAATACATTTTTTCCCGAAAAGATAAACTCGATGAATGGTTTTCCTGCTCGTAAAGCTGCCGTTTCCGCAACCAATTACCGCAGACAAACGACGTACTGCCATGTTTATGATCTTGTTTCTGCCTTAGTGCATTTTGTCAGTCCACTTTCTTCATGATTTCCCTCGACCTCACTATTCTTGTGCATCCCTCGTGTCATTTTCTTACTCTTCCTTTACTCAGACTTTCTCAGCTCTTTCACTCTGTTAGTGTCTCCAATCGCCACTCTTAGTTCTTCTCTGTGCGCCCTGCCCCCACTCCCCTTTCAGCCAGTCCGTTACGCATATACCCTTAACAGTTCCCATTCCTACCTCACTTCCCTCTCTTATTGTCACTTCTCCTATCGTGTCTTTCATTGATAATTCTTATCCCAACCCTTTAACCTCACCTCCCTATCTCCCCTTATCTCCTCCAATCACGCCCCTCTTCCCCCTTTTCCTCTGACTATATCTTATCTCCGCCCCTGTAGCCCCCGGTTCCGACGCTCCCCCTGTTCACCGTATTACGCGCTTTCCTCTTTCTTACGTGACAATTGATTATCCCCAGAGATAATATCGCCGACAAACGCTTATCTTGCCGCCTAACGACCAAAAGATTATTCTCCTAAATCACTTGAACCCTGCCTCCAGGAAACGCTCCGGCGGTTGATGCAACAGCGCAAGGGCAGGCCATTATCTCCCGGACTGCCTGCTGGTGGAATGTAGAAGGTGGATCAATAGCGACCGGATCCTGGCCTTTCAGTGATCACGGCCAGAATGGCTATTTAAGGAAACGCTGATCATATAAACTCCACCGGCTTACTCAGCAATTCGGCGCGGCATGTGGTGAGAAATATGGTAAAGCCTTACGGAAAGAAAACTTGGAAATGCATGTACTGTCTTAATAAAGAATAATACAGACCATGGAATCAATTAGCAATGAATGTCAGAGAAGACATCTCTTATGGATCGAAATAATGCGCAGTTGCGATACCGCTTAACCTCAAAGACTGCCGCAGTCAGTAACAAAGCTATAGCCACGTTTTCATTGACAAAGCGAAGGTAGTCCTATAGCAGACACTGCTGTCGAGGATGGAGTGTTAGAGACTTCAGCTTTTGAAAGCTGTGGTGGCCAGTTCATTTACTCGTAGTCGCTTCTTCCTGAATGGTAAGTCAGGATACTACCTGGACCGTGTCGATTACATGTATCGAGAAACGAGCACTTGCTATTCATGCACTCACGTTCATATAATCGATGCCAAAAATTGGCCGCCTTCTTCCAATCCGTGTAACCTTTTCTATCCATCTGACGTATGCATCAAAGAGCTTAGGGGCACAATTGTAGTGACAGTTAATTTAGTAACTCGTTTTACATGATGAGATTGCTGGTTCCATGCACAACCTAGTTAGTCGCATTTGATATGCATGGAAGGTTACAGTGTCCTCTGTTGTGCTAGTACCACTTAGGTTAAAGTTGAATTTGCGATGCTATACAGTATTTGAGGAAACGGTCATCTGCCATTCTAGTGGTTCAGACTTAACAACTGTTTGAAAATACAATTATTTTATGGTTTCTGAAAGACATTTTTTTTTTAGTGTGTTTTTTAAATCGCAGTTAACAGAATCAGTGGGTTCTGAATATTTACCTACGCGAAACGCGGAGATACTTGCCTATCCATGTAAGTTGTACTTCCAGTGTAAGAATATCCATGTTGTATGTGCAGAGAAGAGAAACAACTATCATTAACTAGTTGCGGATGAAACGTGAAAGCCTGTTAGAACGTGTAATTAAGTATCGGAATACAGACCCAAGAGTCTCCGCTGGTGCATAGTTTATATAACACTGATATTCGTACAATCATACCATGTACAAGTTTATATTTATGTAATCATAACTTGTAAAAGTTTATGTTTATGTAATAATACCATGTGAAAGCTGATATTTGGGCTATAATACCACGTGAAAGCTGATATTTGTGCGGTCATACCACGTGAAGGCTTTGTTTGATCATGCCATGTGAAAGTTGATATTTGTGCAATAAAACACAACGATGATATTTGTGCGATCATACCATATAGAAGCTGATGTTTATTTAATACTATCACGTGAAAGCTGATATTTGTGCAATAGTGCCACGTGAAAGGTGATATTTGTGCGACAGTACCCGTTAGAAGCTGAAAATTGATCTGATGAATTTGTTACTCTGAATATTTAAATAACGTGAAACTGCACCGTGAAACATGTTCGCTGTCCTGCCGACCTGAGACTTCGAGGTAGTCGACTTGACATGACACGTGAAGATTTATAACTTGACTTAAGTCATGGTAATGATAACTTGACTTAAGTCATGGTAATGATGACTTGACAGACTTGGAAATAATTACCAGAAAACATGACTATTGATTCGGGTTAGGATATACGCTTTTCTTGGAATGGAAGATCGAGTTGAGGACGTGCAAGAGAAGAGGACAGGGTCGGAAAATGTCAGGATTTATCCGGCCAAAACAATTTGACTTTACTAACACGTGGACAGGGCAGGCGGTTCTCCCGAACACTAAGACATGAGATATTTTGGTCAATGAAAATGAAATATTCATACTGGTCTCAGCGAATGCACGCCGCCACTGGTTTTAGAATAATTGTATGGGGGTGTGATGGATGACCGAGAAACTCCAGGGATTGTTAGAAAGGAAACGTGTGGCGTGCAAGAAATCTCCTCTGTGGACATCAACAGCAGCATGGTGGGGACAGTTACGTTGTTAGTAACATAGTGTGTACATCGTTAATGTCTTGTTACGTGTGGCATAATGTAAACACCTGTCATATTCTCTATGTCATGACGTATGCACATTTCATGTGGCATAGATTGAACATCTGTCATATTCATTGTCATGGTGCAAACATCTGTCATTATCCATGCTCCACGGTGTAAACATCTGTCATATTCCATGTGTCATGGTGTAAACATCTTTCATGATCCATGTGACATGGTGTAAATATCTGTCATTATCCATGTGGCATGGTGTAAACATCTTCCATGTGTCATGGTGTAAACATCTGTCATTATCCATGTGACATGGTGTAAACATCTGTCATTATCCATGTGACATGGTGTAAACATCTATCATGATCCACGTGTTATGGTGTAAACATCTGCCATGTGTCATGGTGTAAACATCTGTCATGATCCATGTGTCATGGTGTAAACATCTGTCATGATCCATGTGTCATGGTGTAAACATCTTCCATGTGTCATGGTGTAAACATCTGCCATGTTCCATGTGACATGGTGTAAACATCGTCCATGTGTCATGGTGTAAACATCTGCCATGTTCCATGTGTCATAGTGTAAACATCTGCCATGTTCCATGTGACATGGTGTAAACATCTGTCATGTTTCATAGTGTAAATATCTGCTATATTCCATGTGTCATGGTGTAAACATCTGCCATGCTCCATGTGTCATGGTGTAAACATCTGTCATGTTCCATATTTCATAGTGTAAACATCTATCATGTTTCATAGTGTAAACATCTGTCATGTTCCATGGGACAAAGTGTAAACATCTGTCATGTTATTTGTTATATAGAGTTCTTTGTGACAGTATAATCATGATGTTTGTGACAGTATAAACACTAGTTATACTGTTTGTGACAGCATACACACCTGTCGTGCTGTTTGTGACAGTATGAACACTAGTTATGCTGTTTGTAGCATCATATGACTTGTCATATCCTTGTGTTATTTGTTCTAAACGTGTCATCTTCTGTGGTGTATATTGCATACAATAATGTCTGGTATGAAAAGTCAGGTGGCATTTTATGTGATCTTCAGTATCTTGTATACAATATTGTGTGAAATAAAAAGTGGTTGCATGTGGCATATTATGATATACGTTGCATGCAATATCAAAATATGGTATGAAAAGGGACTCCATGTGGCATATTATTTGTAAAATATCCATTTTAAGTACTCTGGGATAGATAATTTAGCCACGAATCAAGTTTTGGTAAAGAGTAATTTAGACATCTTTCGTCTGCTTTTAAAAATAAAAAAATATTAAGATGTCTTTTTATTCGGATTTGCTCTCTCCAGTCTCTAGCTGCCATTAGACTACATGCAAGGCAACAGCTGACTTCAATTCAAAGTGTTCCTTCTCCGAAATGAAAAAGCACTTATGGTTTGCTAGTTTCATACATCAAGATAATTCTGGTTTTAGGGCGCCTGAGACGTGCCATCTCGCCCCTCCTATTTGATGGAGCACCGACATCGAACATGTCCAGCCCTGACCTTGTATGTTACATAAGTGGATGGCGATTATGTGCCAGAATCTGACCATACAGTCACCGTCGCACTTACCAGAGAGTTGCAACGCAACGTGACTGACTGCTGTTGTCACCATCGTTCGTGATGGATGGCTATTATTAGTAAGGAGCACTCCCGACATAAAAGGCCAGGCTTTTGCTGTATAGTTCATGACTTGGCAGGAGTAATCACATGTAGTTGAGAGTTGAACCTAAAAACCACTGCCACGATATGGCGTACCTTCACTCAGGACCAGGTAGCTCTCATGTTTTCCTGTCTGGCATATAATCGAGAGAGCATTCATTTTCTTGATAACGTAAACTTATTGATTGATTATATACTTTTCAATAAAAAAATACACCAATCGATGCTATGGTGGTACTGAAGATCGTTAAATGCATCTAGGTAAAGGTTCGGAGACTGTACAGTGACAGAAACTGAACGAAGCCTTGACAGAAACTGAACGAAGCCTTCGTTCCGGTCACAAAGGCATGTATACGCAGTCACGTCTGCCTACACAAATCTGAGGCTGTCGTCGCCATCTTCGTTTGCTACTACTGCTGCTGCACCCACCATCACTACCGTTTTTATCGACTTTTCAAAAGAGTAGAGTGTGTGTATGCGCGACCGCGCATTTTTTACATTTTCATTTACCCTTTTGCAAAAATGTGAACATTTGTCCCTTTTTTGTGTGTCTCATCTGTCTGCGTCAGTGTGTGTATTTAGTTGTTGTTCGAAGCTACTCGTATTGAATTCTTCACTTGACCAATTTTCTCTGGTGGCAGGTCTGCTGTGGGTTATTATTATATCCCAGGTCTACTGAAAAATGTGAATCTGAGTTTTGGCTGTAGGGCTTCTTGGCAGACTCTCCCACACTGAGATGAGTGTCCGTCCCCATCTAGTTGGCTGTTTCCAGGTGCACAGCATGAGCATGAGTTGTGACGGCTCGTCAGTATGGTGCATCTGACATGGGCGTTCATGTTTGCAACCTGTGTGTTTAGTTCGAGTCTTCTAATCGGGACGTGAGCACAATATAGGACGAGACTTGTTGACTTGTACGTCGGGTCTTGGGGCAGGCAGTTGGAGTTGGCATTTACTCAAGTTCTACTCTGATCTCTTCTAATACTGGTCGTCTGTCTCTGTGAAGAACATGTTTAGCTCCTCCAAACTCCACCGCTAATACTGCAGATGTGGGTGGGTTGGCTCTGCTAACAGCTTTTCAAAAAGTATCTATCTCGCCCAGCATGACATTTAAGAGCATGCAATGCTTGCTTTATAATCTTCTCTCTATCGGCTGGTGTACACCTCTGCCAAACATGTACTTAACTATTCTTGAGCAATTTGACAGTGTAGGTACTGAGTCGGTACATTCACTGGATCAACTACATCGTCTATTGATTTCAGACTTTAAATTGTTTACACTTAGTTTAGTCAATATCTCTCTGTTGTGCATTAAAAACATTCTTGATAAAGATGGATTGGTCTAAACGTCGGTTCTATCTGTTATTGTGCGCACATACAACTTGCTAATAATAATATTTGATCTATATATGCATACTTTACTGGACGAGAACGGCGTGTTACACACACGCGGTCTTGTTTTTCCTTTGCTCTTTAACACACATCCCATAAAAACGCACGCTAATACTTGCAAACCCGTCTTCAATAATATCTGTACAGATTGCACCTTTGTTGAGCAAATGCCTTTCTTCTTTGTAAACGCCATTAGACGTTGCACGAATGTAGCAGATTCTGTTGATGAAATCTGGCACTTATCTCGAACTCTTATCT
This sequence comes from Ariolimax columbianus, assembly GCA_036924085.1. Classification (NCBI taxonomy): domain Eukaryota; kingdom Metazoa; phylum Mollusca; class Gastropoda; order Stylommatophora; family Arionidae; genus Ariolimax; species Ariolimax columbianus. The sequence goes on from JAVGWX010000003.1 coordinate 22,809,742, forward strand.
TCTTCGTTGCCTTCGCCTGCCGTCACATGTTCAGTCATAACAAAACACATTTGAGGGTTTGACCCCAGAAATTGTACATAAAACGTCAAGACGGAGAACTCGCTCATCACACCAAACATAACAGAGACAAAGGAGAAGATAAACACGCTGTCATAACTGGCTTTCTTGGAAGACTTCCGTGCCTCTCAGAAATCTTTGGGCATCCGGTGTAGCCACTTGTATGAAGCCATGTGACAACCATCTGTTTACGAGCTCAAGTCATAGATCAAACAGGCAATTCTCCCATTATTTCCCTTTCATTATTTCTCTCTCACTTATTTCCCTCTCACTATTTCGCTCTCATTATTTCTCTCTCACTATTTCTCTCACTATTTCGCTCTCATTATTTTGCTCTCATTATTTCTCTCTCACTATTTCCCTCTCACTATGCCACTCATTATTTCTCTCTCACTATTTCGCTCTCATTATTTCGCTCTCATTATTTCTCTCTCACTATTTCCCTCTCACTATTTCGCTCTCATTATTTCGCTCATTATTTCTCTCTCACTATTTTCCTCTCATTGTTTCTCTCTCACTATTTTCCTCTCATTATTTCTCTCTCACTATGCCACTCATTATTTCTCTCTCACTATTTCGCTCTCATTATTTCGCTCTCACTATTTCGCTCTCATTATTTCGCTCTCACTATTTCGCTCTCATTATTTCGCTCTCATTATTTCTCTCTCACTATTTCCCTCTCACTATTTCGCTCTCATTATTTCGCTCTCATTATTTCTCTCACTATTTTCCTCTCATTATTTCTCTCTCACTATTTTCCTCTCATTATTTCTCTCTCACTATTTTCCTCTCATTATTTCTCTCTCACTATTTCTCTCATTATTTCCCTCTCTTACTATTTCTCTGTTACTATTTCTCTCTCACGTTCTTTCCCTCTCAATTTTTTTTCCTCTCGCATTCTTTCATTCCCGTTGTTTCCCTTTCTTACGCTCTTTGTCCCTGGCCGTCGTCAACTATTATACCATATCATATTATTTCATTGTCACACATTTTCCATCTCTCTTTCTCTTTCTCTTATTCTCTTTCTTTCTAATACGTTTAATTTTCACACACTTTTACTCTCACGCTTTCACCTTCACACTCTTTTCCTCTCACACTTTTCCTTTCACGCTTTTACTCTCACGTTTTCCCTCTCTTTACCTGACACCGTTTCCTTTCATACCGTTTCCCTACCTCACTCGTTCCCACTTAAACTCTGACATTCTTCCATGGATATTTTCCGTGGCACATCTTGAAAGTAAATGTGCTTGTATGCGAACCTGTTGTATGTTTGTTTACAAGCAGACCAGCTGGTGGTGAAGATTTCAGGGACACACAAAAAAGGGGCTGGTTTTTAACTGTGTTCAGGAAGTATAACCGATACTCGAATTTTGATTTGTGTGTGAAGTCAGCCCAGCGAAATGAACATGTTGAACGGATGCCAGAAATGATGAGCAGATTGTTGAGCAAACAAGCACTTATAATAATCTGATGCTCGTTTCTTTCTACATTGTCGCTACAACCACGAGTATTTTTCTAAGCACTGGGAAAACATATGCTGAATGCTTAGAAACAAATATTGTATGTGCCAGTGTTAATTAATCAGGGGTGTGAACGGGAAGCTTCCCTTGTGGTGCGAGAAGTTGTAAATGGGGATGCGAGAAGTTGTATCTGGGGATGCGAGAAGTTGTAACTGGGGATGCGAGAAGTTGTACATGGGGATGTGAGAAGTTGTACCTGGGGATGCGAGAAGTTGTAACTGGGGATGCGAGAAGTTGTACCTGGGAATGCGAGAAGTTGTAACTGGGAATGCGAGAAGTTGTAACTGGGGATGCGAGAAGTTGTACATGTGGATGTGAGAAGTTGTAACTGGGGATGTGAGAAGTTGTAACTGGGGATGCGAGAAGTTGTACCTGGTAAGCGAGAAGTTGTACCTGGTAAGCGAGAAGTTGTACCTGGGGATGCGAGAAGTTGTACCTGGGGATGCGAGAAGTTGTACCTGGGGATGCGAGAAGTTGTACCTGGGGATGCGAGAAGTTGTATCTGGGGATGCGAGAAGTTGTATCTGGGGATGCGAGAAGTTGTATCTGGGGATGCGAGAAGTTGTACCTGGGGATGCGAGAAGTTGTGCCTGGGGATGCGAGAAGTTGTACCTGGGGATGCGAGAAGTTGTATCTGGGGATGTGAGAAGTTGTACCTAGGTATGCGAGAAGTTGCTCTTTGGGGTGGGAGATGAAAAAAAATAATGGAACATCTTTCACAATTTCCACAGCGCTCAAATGAACTTTGTTTGCCATATTGTAATATTATGATTCGAAATCTGACTAAGTTAATATTGCAGCAACATATTTATCAAGAACAAACATGATTATATTTATATGCGCTTAGTCGTGGAGGTAAACATACATTCGCAGTAATTAAATTGTCTAAAATAAAAAAGGTATGCATTTAGAACAATATTATTTAAAGAAGTGACATAATTTATATATAGACACGGGATCCAAATGGGGCAGTGATTACGGAATACAAGACGTATATGTCTCATAGCCTCACTTACACGTTGGTGGATCCTGTTAAACCCAGTAATCTTGCCAAAGGTTGGGTGTTAACCCCAGCAGGAGGTAAGACGAGACTGCAAACGAGGTTAAGACGAAGCCAGAGCCCACAGTGAGATGGGGGAGGTGGAGCACACTCTACCACAGAACAGATGCTGAAGACAGATGTACCAGGCAATACAAAACATGGTGCACAAATGTAGTCCAGAATACCAAAAAACCATATAAAACAGATCACTCTGGAACTGGACCTCCTCAACTTCTACTGCCGCAGCGACATACCACTAAACGTAACAAGTATAGATGTCCCTAGTGGAAACTTCCTAGCGGCGAGAGACTTCAACAGTCACTCCCAAAGCTGGGGATATAGTCAACTAGACAGAAGGGGAGAAGAGTTAGAAAACTGGCAAGATAACAACAATCTAACCCTATTAAACAAACCTAACGACCACCCAACATTCTACTCCAGAAGATGGCACCAGTACCTCTACCCAAGACTTGGCATTTTGCAAACCGGATCTGTCAGGAATAGCAGAAAGTGAAATAGGAAAACAACTGGGTGGAAGCGATCATCGTCCTGTATTCATAAAAATTAGCAGAACAATCAATATTAATCCAGTGCAGCCAAGATGGAATTATAAAAACGCAAACTGGTGCACATACCAGCATATAGTAAGCCTGTTGACAAAGGATATTAGGGTACTAGACAGAGATATTAATAGTGTTAGCAGGGAGTTTAATAAGGGAGTGCTTTAAGCAGCAAAAGAGACAATACCAAGAGGTATGTGTACCATATTGGACTAAAACTTTACAAAAATGACATGAAGTGATGAATGAGGCAAGATATATTGCAGAGTTGCAACCAACACAACAGAATCACATTACGTTGCAAAGGACCAAAGCAAAATTCATCAACAGCAAACTAGAAGCCCAGAGGACAAGCTGGAAAGAGAAAACCCATGAATTAAACTCTGAGAAGAGAGGCAGAAAGTTGTGGAAACTAACTAAACAACTAAGTGACGATAATAATTCTCAGAGCGACAAACAACCACACTAGAAGAGTCAGGTAAGATATATACCGACAAACAAGCAGCCAATATATTTGTGGAATCCTACCGGAATGAGAGCAACATCACTGTAAACCCATGCAGGCAAAGAGACACTCGACAAGACATAACCCACTCACAAAAAAAAACAAACGAACAGCGAAAACAGTCCGGATGTAATGTCAAAACCTTTTACTACGTAAGAGCTAAAAACACCCTTATGGAAACTGAAAGACAAGAAATCACCAGGTCCAGATGGCATAACCAACGAAATGCTCAAACGCCTTGTACATGCAGCAATGAACAAACTGATGCAATTATACAATTATAGCTGGATGACAGGCAATGTACCGCAGATATGGAGAGAGGCACATATGCGTCTCATTATAAAGAAAAGAAAAGATCAGAAAAAGGCCACCAGTTACAGACCAATAGGCTTATCCAGCTGTGTCTGTAAGACAATGGAGAAGATGGTCAACAGAAGACTGAAATAGTACCTAGAAAAAGAAAAATAATAATACCAGAACAAGCAGAGTTTAGACAAGCAGCCCTGAAGACCAGATCACTTACATCCTAAATTGTTGAAGACGTGTTCCAAGAAAAGAAAAAGGTCCTTACACTATGGATAGATTTCCAGAAAGCCTTTGATAAGCTATAGAAAGATGGACTGATGGCAAAACTACAAAGGAAGGACATCAAGGATAACATGAGAAAATAGATCAAGCCATTCCTGCACAACCTGAATGCTAGAATTACCATGGATGGTCATAACAGCAAAAACATTATCCCAAAAGAGTTCCTCAAGGTTCAGTACTGTCTCCCACTTTGTTCCTCGTGTTTATCAATGATCTCACCCACGATCTGTCACAAAGGGTGAGAGCTGCTCTATACACTGACGACTTGGTGGTGTGGTATGTATAAGAACACCTAACAATTGTAAATAAGCGAATACAAGGAGCAGCAGACACTATAGCAGCATGGGCTGAGAAATGGATGGTACAGATCAACGCTGATAAATCTGCAACAACACTCTTCACACTCTCAAACAAAGAAAAAGTTGGAACAAATAGGACTTGCAAATATACAAGTCCAAATAGATGATGAGTCAGTATATCTGGGCATCACATTTGATAAGTGAAGGACGAGGAGGCCTCACATTAAAAAACTAAGCCAAAATCAAGAGTAAAACTCGCAATATTGAGGAAAATAACAGGGTCAAATTGGGGATCGAATGTAACAACGCTTTTGAATATCTATAATGGGGTAATAAGACCAATACTAGACTATGGATCAGCAGCATAGTCCACAGCAGCCAAACCACACCAACAAACCTTAGATAAGGTACAAAACCAAACGCTTAGGGTGATCACGGGTGCCATGAAATCAACTCCAATAAATGAAATGGGAAAAAAGAAATCACACGCATCACACCTTTATCCTATAGACGAGATACCAAGACCATGATACAAGCAGAAAAATTACAAAAACATCTCAGCACACCCAATGAAGACCAGATTCGAAGATCTTGCCAGTGGACAATTGAAGATAAGTAGGTCTATACATCGGTCCAAAAAAATTTAATGAGAACATATAAAGATGAATTACCAGACACAGCTAAGGAGGTAAATTCAATACTCCTTCCAACCCCATAGGAACAACACCGAAACATCAGCATAAAAACATTCATTACTGACACCTACCCCACGGGAGACCAAAGTGCTCTCCAAACGAAAGCAGTAATATGCTACATGATCGGTAACCTGTGCCCCAGAGAAGCATGGATCCATGTATATACTGATGGATCAGCAACAAGAGCAGTGAAAAATGGAGGCGCAGGAATCTACGTTGTCTATCTACCCAGATAAAGAAAATGAAACCACTAGTTCACCCACTGGAAAATACTGTTCAAACTACTTGGCTCAAGTACGGGCACATATAGTTGCTGCAGAAATGATTTGCAACACACAAGTCAATGTCAGCAGTTTGTATTCCTTACAGATGCAATGTCAGTTCTGCAAGCCCTCAAAAATGATAAACTGCCAGAGCTTAAGAAAGCCTTGGACGAACTAAAAGCCGAAAGAAGGGTAGTTCTACAGTGCATACCACCTCACTGTGGTATACCAGGACATGATACAGCAGACAGGTTGGCAAAGGAGGCAACACAAGAACAAAACGAACAAACAATCACCTTCCAAGAAAAGAAGACACTTATCCAGGCAATAAGGAAAGTTGACCAAACGAAAGACAGCTATCACAGTCTTGATTGAGCAGAACAAGTGATCCTGTTCCGCTTGACAATGGGGCATAACAGATTTAATAGCCATTTGCACCGGCTACAATTGCCTCCATCGCGAATGTGTATGTGTGGGCAGGCAGCACAGACATCCGAACATATTCTGCAAGACTGTTACATGCTTAGTCAATTGCGTACTGATCACTGGCCCACTGAGACAGCCACAAAAAGCTTTTTGGAAGCCCCGAAGAACTTTCCACTACGGCAGCCTTTCAGCCATTATCCAGAGAACTGGGCTTCACGTGTAGAGGTAACAGGAAACAGCATGACGAACGAGAAGAATAAGAAGGCGATAAATAGACACGTATCTTAATTTCAGACAATACATCAATGAAACCTATTGTTAAATATATTGCATTTCTACTTCCGACATGTAGCAATTGACATTCCTCATAGTGAATAAAGATGAGATCATTTGTTATCTTGTGAAGGCAAAGCCACATTTTGAACATTTATGACACTGTTGCCACTTGACCTAGATATTTTAAGCTGAGAATATCTTCAAAAATGGCTACGATCGGCTAAATTGTTAACAATTACATCTACATTGATGGCTAAAGAAAAATCTAAAATTTTGTTGTTTATTACTGATCTATGGGGAACTGAGGCGCTAGTCCGGTACAATATACTGACCAGGATGTCGCGTCAGGACCAGGTACAATACACTGACCAAGACCACGATCTGTCTTCATGTAGCGGTCCCTGGGAGCAGCCTGGATGACGAGATGGGGATCGTTGTGATCCTCGTAGTAGTGAGCGCCACGCAGATCAAGTCAAACATAGCACAACCGCATGTAAGAACGCGTTCGAGATGTAAGGAAAGCTACTACAACCCGCCACTAAACGTCCTTTTCAGTGCGCACAAAAGAGTAAACGTGCTCATTGTGAGCATTCAACAACAACATGCACTGATCTATATTATGTTATTTACAAATACAATTTCAAAATATTAAACAAAACAAATTTATAATATGCTGTTTATGCAAAAAACTTATCAATAAACGTTTTGCGCACGCGGGAGATATCTATCTTATATCTGCGTAACTTGTCAAATGAAGACATTCAAGTCATAGCGAACAGCGACTGGAGAGATAACTGTGTCCAGTAAATGCCGCACTTTGTACAAGTGAGAATTGAGATGGGAGATAAACGAACCAATACGACTGGAAGCCTTACGATTTTAATAAGACAATACAGGTCAAATCAGTTGTTATCAAGAATAATCCATATTACAATTTTACATAGAAATTTAACACCAAATCACTCTTGCAAAAGTTCTTTCCTGATATCTACCTATCTCTACTTATGACGTCAAGATGATTCAACAATTCCATTCAATTTCTTTTTCTTCAAATCTACACACGTTAGTGGCTTGAAGCCAAATATTCATGAATATCTTAAGAAAGTAAATCTACTGTAGCAGTAGGAAGTAGAAATATATTTTATGGGCAGTGTAAAACCATTAAGAAACTAGACTTGATCAGATATAGCTGATTCAAACAATTGATTGAGTCGTGGAACTTGAAAAGGGGGGGGGGGGAAGATAGGTTCTTAACATCATAATACATAAAACATTTGTGCAGTATAGAACTCTCTAGCTCTCATAGTATCTCATGAATTCTCAACTCTATTCAGTGAGTTATTATCCTTCTAACTACAGGTTCTTGACATCATAATACATAAAACATGTGTGCAGTATAGAACTCTCTAGCTCTCATAGTATCTCATGAATTCTCAACTCTATTCAGTGAGTTATTATCCTTCTAACTACAGGTTCCAATGGATAACCATCTGGGCATTGAATCACTTAGAATGTTCAGTGATTCCACGCCTTCATTGATAACAACGAAAACTGAATAGCTGAACAGCATGTTGCTGCGAGATCTCGTAGACTGTAAAGTTCAATGCAGACTCTGCCCCACTTGGGGCACATTTGTCGACTGCGGGGCTTTCGTGCATTATTTGTTAACAGTTAGCTTTCTCTGAGCTTCATTGATCTGAGCACCTTTGTGATCCTACTGCCAAAGACGCAACGTTGTCGACTATGTAATTAGAACACTGCAGAGCTGTGAAGATTCATTTTATCGGTAACTTATTTTCGTGTTCTTTTTATCTTATTTATTTGGCTTTTCATGATTATCATCTTGTGTATATGTAACGGCTGGCCAAGGTCTTCAACAAAAAAAAAAAAAAATCCTATAATTATTTATAACATATCTTTCTTTCTACATGCACATATTGTCTGTCTGCAAAAGAAGTAGGATATGTAACCAGTATCAACACACACGGCTGTACATGGTTATATGGCTTGTAGGTATAGACGAGGAAGGAAACGCGTCAGCACGTGTCGTTTAAAAGCCCAGACCAATTACAATGAAGTTTCTAACATTTCTCCGCTACTGCAGTATTTTATATAGGGATGTCTTTACCTTTTACCTCCAAATCGTGGTTTACCTTCTCAATCAGAGAATCGACCATCATAAAGACCACTAACATTGCAGATATCTCTATCTCCAGTTTAGTTTAAACATTTTGTGAAATAGTTTCACTAGTTATCATATGCAGGTGACCTATTCATACATATTGTGAATACTTGTTGTTATCTGGTACTACAGAAACACACATAGTTCAGAATAAGTGGTGCAGGCTTTCATTGTTTCTAGAGTCCTCGCGAGAATATTTGAATTCTGAGACTCCATTTAATTTATTTTAAATTGATTTTGTCCCAGAAAGTGCATTGCCCCATGACACGTGAATCCCAGGGGTGGCCATCTAATACTATTATTTCTTCCAATACTTGTCAGCGTCACAGTCTATTCTGTGAAATTGTTTCTTTGTCCACGTAGTTTGTTTGTCAGTCGGCACAGTTCATGTCAAGAGTAGTTTGTAAGTCATCTGATTGATTTATGATAACTTTTGAGTAACTCTATTTGATCCGTACTCGATTTTGTTGTTCCAAGTCATGATTGTTTCTCATAGAGGTTAATGAAGCGTTCCTACTTCCAGCTCGTGTGCCCGGTCAGTCCCAGAGAGATGGTTTAGCTAGCCTGTAGCCAAACGAATATATGAAGTATGATCACTTTCAAGTGAGGGAGGCAGTGGGAGTCCATGATCTGCAGTCTGGCCATTCTCCTGTAAGTTTTGGTGCCTCTTGCTTAATGGGTGGATTTATCTTCATTCGCGATTGAGAGTCAGCTTATGCGTGCCTTTCGTTAGTATATTGTTCCCTTACCTGATACTTTCACTATTTGATGTTGTATAACGGTTTCAATTCTCCATGTCTTTTCAGCATTGTCTGCGTAGTCAATCACGTGTTCTTTTAGCCTTTTATGTTGTACTCACTGTTCAGCTTCCATTATAACTTGTTCAGTTTTGAAGATTCAAAATATACTTATTGTTTGGCTGTAACTTCTGTCTTGTGAATGCTGGTAATTGATTTCATTGTGTAACAATCTCATGATACCCCACCGGCGTAACTATCCTCAGTGGTATCTCATGAAAGTGGGTTGATAGAAACTTTCTTCTAGACTCCAAATTAATAACAATATCAGCATATGTGCGATTCAGTAAATGTGGAATGAGTGAGTTCAGTACATGTATGGTCCACTTTTTAGATTATAAGATAATATGTGCCTTACTTAGATTGATAAGTGGTATTACAACTCAGTGTAGATTTGATAGATACGCAGGGGGGGGGGGGCGGGGAGAAGAAGACATGTATTCGGTTAACGGTTAATTAGAATCCTCTTCATACGTCCACCTTCGCAGTTGAGCGCTTTGGAAATCCTCAGTGCTTATTTGAGAGTTCCTATTCGGCTTGTTTGGTGGTGCATATCATGTTGATTGATCCAGTTACACAAAAACGACGCATATTACCAGTTGAACAGAAGAGAGCAGGTTGTGGTCTTCAGACTTCGCACAGGCCACAATAGACTGAGGTACCACCTATTCAATAAATTAAAGATAGGTGGCACTGACGAATGCTCGTGTGGTACCGGGAAAATGACCGCTGAACATTTGCTGCAAAACTGCCCGACATACGAGGATAAGAGAAAGCAGATGTGGCCATCACCAGTGGCAACACAAGACAAGCTCTATGACAGTGTCGACAGCCTCAGGATGACCGCTGCTTTTTTCAAAAAAATATAGGTTGACGTCTGATAGCATAAGAAGAAGAAGATTGATCCAGTCACACCATCGACTCATCGAATTCTTGGTATACCTAGAGGCTATATTTTCGACAAGTATATTTTACACAACTGAATCACATTATAATATAATGCAACCTAATTAACTACCACATACAACACTTAGATCACCAGATGTTAATACAACCTGATTAACTACCATATACAACACTTAGATCACCAGATGTTAATACAATCTGATTAACTACCACATACAACACTTAGATCATCTCATGTTAATACAATCTGGTTAACTACCATATACAGCAATTAGATCATCTGATGTTAATACAATCTGGTTAACTACCATATAAGACACTTAGATCACCAGATGTTAATACAATCTGGTTAACTACCATATACAACACTCAGATCACCAGATGTTAATACAACCTGATTAACTACCACATACAACACTTAGATCATCTGATGTTAATACAATCTGGTTAACTACCATATACAGCAATTAGATCATCTGATGTTAATACAATCTGGTTAACTACCATATACAACACTTAGATCATCTGATTTTAATACAGCCTGATTACGACCATTTAAGACACTTAGATCATCTGGTGATAATACGACCTGATTAACTACCACTGTACACATATAACACAGACTGATTAGGTTACAAGACACGAGCAAGGCTATGTGGCAGGTGAATATATATCAGAACAGAAACACCACGGGTTTGCAACACACTTATCACAGAAACGAGACTTCATCTCCCCACGGCGCTTAGTGACCACACAAGTTAACGGAGCAAGTAAAGTAAGCAAGTAGGATATGGGACTATCAACACAATATAACTATTCTAACCTCTTTGTTGAATGGGACGGGCTTGGCACAACTTTGTGGCACATCTCGCAGTATTTCGCTATATAAACCAGTATGGCCACACGAATACATTAATGTTATGTACTGCTGTCGATTCTCTTTACAGTACCAGCATTTCTCAACATTGTTATAGTGAAAGAACCATTGAAATAATTTTCAGGTCCCTCGAGGCCCGGCGTACAAATTGTTATATCTACAGAGTAAGATTCAACACATTACAAACAGATACACAAACGCATCCTTACACTGGTCAATACCCCAAAAGACTATGGTCTGGGGTTGAAAGAGCCGTTCCTTCTCCAGTAGAATAAAGAAAGGCGACACATTAACCAAAAACCAATTTAAAAAAATACTCCGCCATGAGAACTCAGAAAGGTAAAACCATTAACAAACAACAGTAGTTTGATCAGTAACTTGTAATTATAGTCTCTCAGCAATATTAACTAGAATCATCCAGAGCATATCGCGCATGGAAGCTGATTTATAATTCAAATAATAGTCATAATAAGAGGAAGAATAAGGGCCGTCAATACAGTTAGCCTCTTTTAGAAAAAACTATACCGAAGCACTGCTTGCTTTTTCATTGGTGGTTTCTGTAGCATTTTGTTTGGCTTGGCTTCGTTCGTTCTCAATCTCCCGCTACCAAACCCTTAAAGGACTTGAGTAGCAGAATGTAGTCCAGATAACGGAATGCGTTGTGTTGTAGTTTACAGCTTGACTGCGATATTTGCACCTTTTAGTCCAAAACATCAAACTTCAGCAAGTATTTTTTGAGTACCGGGTTAGCATTCCCTCTTCGATCCCTTCTCCTTAGCCGGTCTGCCTGCTGCAGCCTGTTATCCAGGATTACCGTGTGGAGGTGTAGAAGGGTCTTGGCAAATCTGGTTCGCTGGCCCTGACGCTAGCCGTCAGCTATGGGTCGCTGACCACTGCAGCTCATGCGTTGCTCAGCATCTTGATCCCAGCATTTTGTTTAACACGATGAGGTTGCTAGACTTAACGACATGAGTTAGTGGTGCAGGGATCATATAGTACTCTAATAACAATTGTCTATGATCTATCGATTTATTGTGTTGTATTATATATACCACACAAAATGTATTGACAGTTATGAGTTGTAGAAAGGTCACAAATAATTTTACTCTCAAACAGAATGAATAGTAAAACTGGAACAAATAATCTTACTCCCAAACAGAATGAATAGTAAAACTGGAACAAATAATCTTACTCTCAAACAGAATGAATATTAAAACTGGAACAAATAATCTTACTCTCAAACAGAATGAATAGTAAAACTGGAACAAATAATCTTACTCCCAAACAGAATGAATAGTAAAACTGGAACAAATAATCTTACTCTCAAACAGAATGAATAGTAAAACTGGAACAAATAATCTTACTCTCAGACAGAATGAATAGTAAAACTGGAACAAATAATCTTACTCTCAAACAGAATGAATAGTAAAACTGGAACAAATAATCTTACTCTCAAACAGTATGAATAGTAAAACTGGAACAAATAATCTTACTCCCAAACAGAATGAATAGTAAAACTGGAACAAATAATCTTACTCCCAAACAGAATGAATAGTAAAACTGGAACAAATAATCTTACTCTCAAACAGTATGAATAGTAAAACTGGAACAAATAATGTTACTCTCAAACAGAATGAATAGTAAAACTGGAACAAATAATCTTACTCTCAAACAGTATGAATAGTAAAACTGGAACAAATAATCTTACTCTCAAACACTATTATTAGTAAAACTGGAACAAATAATCTTACCCCCAAACAGTAGGAATAGTAAATGTGCCATATTAATCATACAATGCCATACAGGATAACCCCGTATCTACCTTCGAACCAGCTAATTACTTTGATGTTATTCAGCCAAGATCTCCGACGTAACGGAACATCTGCAGATCAGACCTTTCGATAAGCCGATTGTTCGGCTAAACGTCCTCATCTATACATTGGATATGTACTTGTTCATGACCATTGAGGATAAAGCAGACCATGTGATAATCGAAATGCCTGTGATTCTATATATATAGTGAAAATAAGTTGGAGGAAATGTGCAAGGTAGCTAGCTTTTTTGAGAATTCCGCAGACTAGTCTGATTAAAAGAAAAAAAATGTGTCCCATAGTAAATACTGCCGTCGGGGATGAAGTGTTAGAGACGTCATTGTACTTAGATTACAGTGTGTGGGAGGTGGTGTGGCCAGTGTCCTTCCTAGCTGCCTTTCCTTTCAAAACGGTAAGTCGGGTACTAATTTACCAATAATCCCGTTTACAGAGGTGTCAGCTGGGGCGTGTTGGTAGCGGGGGTTGAGTATCATACATTTGCCGTGAGAAGCGAGTGCTCTACCACTACACTAATCGGACGCCCATGATCTGATAATGCTATCTAAGTGAACACGTGGGACTATGAGGCTAACGTCTGGTCAGGCAAAACACACTGATCAAACAATGTTAGCCAGAGTCACGAGAAATATACTGGCCATGACCCTCACCTGACCTCGACCCCCTCGTTGGACAACAGTCTGGTTAACAAGATGTTTGATGTGATCCCAGTAGTAGTGAGTGACACGCAGATGACGCCAATCATTGCACAGCCGCCTGGAGTACCCCGATCCACTTTATCAGCACGCTGGGGATGTCAGGAAAGCTGCTACATTCTGTAGTACACATGTTCCGTCCTTTTCAGTGCGCAAAAAAGGGTTACCAACCGATTGTGGGCATTAGCAACCAACCAACCAAATCAACACGTAAGCCTTTCGGAGAGCTCACGAGAGAAGGAGACCCCCATAGATGATGAAGTGTTAGTCGTCATTTTAATACATCTAAACATTTTCTGTGGTGGGGATGACACGTATCCTTCCTTGCATTTCCTTAATTGTAAATCATGTATCAGTTTACAGCTGCATATACTGAATCCTGTCGATATCGGAGATTGAACCCGGTTCTTCTATACTTCACAGGCACTATGTATATAGTTTGCAAACATTGAATGTTTAGAGTGCAGAGACAACAAAACCCCAGTTTGATCCCGTACACAACAGAATCCGTACACAACAGAAATCAACTTTGTTACTTCTGTTGAATGATCAATTTAATTTGTGGAGCCTCACATTTGAGTATTAAGTGAACGGATAATGGGTTTGGTCAAGGCGAGAAAAATGTAGATAAAGATATAGGACACATCTCTATTTCTGAGCTCAGTTTAGTATTCTGTACTCTTAGGTCTTAGAGTTTGGTATTAAGCCAGTTAATGGTCGTGACACGTCTGAGCCCTCGTGTCTTCCTATCTGAAATGTCACGAGTACAGGCCCGCTAAGCCGTGTTGTAATAGAATGAGCCCCCGCAAAGGTCTCACCAGAAAAGGACACAAGGAGTCTCAAGAACACTGAAGTACCTATTAGGGTGATTGCCTAATATGATAAGGGTCTTTCTTCCCCGCTCCAGGACGCCGCTAGCTTTATTGATTTGTCCAATGAGATAAGTTAGATCGAAGACGGGTGGCACAGGAAAGAGGCTAATGGTGTCCTGAGTGACTTTTGTGTTATCGCTGGTTGACCTTCATCTAAAAATAGATACATCTCATCGTTAACGGTAAACGACAAAATGAGAATTGTACATTTAACTGAACTTTGCTGTTCTGCCTCCTCTAGCTTTGGGTGTAGCTCTCTTCTATCCATTTCCTGTTGCTAATAGTTTCTAAAGCATGGGATAGATGGCCGAACCTTCCCTTGTTTTCTCTTAAGCAGACATATGGTTACAGTGTCTCAACACACCAGTCTATGCAGAGGTAAATGAGTATAAAGGACTGACTGTCCTGGAAGTTAATGCAGTGAGGCTGGGCACTAATCGCTCCACCTCAGAAAAAAAAAAGACGTGGTAGAATAGTTTCCAACACATATTACGGGCGGCAGCGTCAGCTCTGAGGGGCACCTTTATTTTGTTTAAAGAAGGCCGTGTGGTGACTGTGGTAACACCGTTTGTTTAAAAGAAGGCCGTGTGGTGACTGTGGTAACACCGTTTGTTTAAAAGAAGACCGTGTGATGACTGTGGTAACACCGTTTGTTTAAAAGATGGCCGCGTGGTGACTGTGGGAGCACCTTTTGTTTTAAAAAAATCCGTGTGGTGACTGTGGGAGCACCTTTTGTTTAAAAGAACTCCGTGTGGTGACTGTGGGAGCACCTTTTGTTTAAAAGAACTCCGTGTGGTGACTGTGGGAGCACCTTTTGTTTTAAAGAACTCCGTGTGGTGACTGTGGGATCACTTTTTGTTTAAAAGAACTCCGTGTGGTGACTGTGGGATCACTTTTTGTTTAAAAGAACTCAGTGTGGTGACTGTGGGATCACTTTTTGTTTAAAAGAACTCCGTGTGGTGACTGTGGGATCACTTTTTGTTTAAAAGAACTCCGTTTGGTGACTGTGGGAGCACCTTTTGTTTAAAAGAACTCCGTATGGTGACTGTGGGGGCACCTTTTTTGTTATTAGACAGACCGTTTGATTACTGGAAACACCTTTTTTGTTATTAGACAGACCGTTTGATTACTGGAAACACCTTTTTTGTTATTAGACAGACCGTTTGATTACTGGAAACACCTTTTTTGTTATTAGACAGACCGTTTGATTACTGGAAACACCTTTTTTGTTATTAGACAGACCGTTTGATTAATGGAAACACCTTTTTATTGCTAAAAAAGCAAATGGGATGACTGGGTTCACATTTTTTTTTCTGAAATGCCCATGAGATGATGGCTCGAGTTCACATTTTTTCTAAAAAGCTGTGTAATGGCTGTTTGTCATAGCAGGTAATGCTACCGAATGGTATCTTATGTTTTGAAACTATGGGAGTTTGGCTACAGACAACCGTATAGACCGTTCCCGTGCTATAGACAACCGTATAGACCGTTCCCGTGTTGCCCGCTTAAACAAACGGTTACTTGGTGCATACCTAAGAGACTGCTATACGGACTTATGTAGGCGTCTCCCCTGCAAAGGTAAGGTTTTTCAGGAAATGTATTTCTCTCTCTCTCTCTCTCTCTCTCTCTCTCTCTCTCTCTCTCTCTCTGTCTCTCTCCCTCCCTCCCTCCCTCTCATAACTCACATACACACGCAAATTATATTTACTGCATGCTCGGTTGATTGTTGCGAGTATAAATGCACGTTTATGTGTCTCCGCGGCAACGATTATGCTTATCTCTCATTCTCTCTCTCTCTATATATATATATATCCCTCTCTCTCTATCCCTCTTTATCACACTCACACGCACACATTCTATACCATAAAGAGTTTAAGACATATACCTGTACTGGATAACTTCCTACTATTATCAGCTTGCGTGTCCAATGGCGGCTAATCTTATATGTTTATCATTAGCAGCTTCAATTACGTCATCGAAATATATGGTCAATGATATCGTGTCTTTTATTAGAACATCAAAAGCTTGACTGTCAGATGAATCCTGTCAGGCTTATTGCAAGATAAAGTGTATATGTGGATGAAACATGTTTCTCATCGCAGATACTTGCATGTATTAGCATGGATGAGACTATCTATCTATCTATCTATCTATCTTTCTATCTATCTATCTATCTATCTATCTATCTATCTATCTATCTATCTATCTATCTATCTATCTATCTATCTATCTATCTATCTATCTATCTATCTATCTATCTATCTATCTATCTATCTATCTATCTATCTATCTATCTATCTATCTATCTATCTATCTATCTATCTATCTATCTATCTGTCTGTCTGTCTGTCTGTCTGTCTGTCTGTCTGTCTGTCTGTCTGTCTGTCTGTCTGTCTGTCTGTCTGTCTGTCTGTCTGTCTGTCTGTCTGTCTGTCTGTCTGTCTGTCTGTCTGTCTGTCTGTCTGTCTGTCTGTCTGTCTGTCTGTCTGTCTGTCTGTCTGTCTGTCTGTCTGTCTGTCTGTCTGTCTGTCTGTCTGTCTGTCTGTCTGTCTGTCTGTCTGTCTGTCTGTCTGTCTGTCTGTCTGTCTGTCTGTCTGTCTGTCTGTCTGTCTGTCTGTCTGTCTGTCTGTCTGTCTGTCTGTCTGTCTGTCTGTCTGTCTGTCTGTCTGTCTGTCTGTCTGTCTGTCTGTCTGTCTGTCTGTCTGTCTGTCTGTCTGTCTGTCTGTCTGTCTGTCTGTCTGTCTGTCTGTCTGTCTGTCTGTCTGTCTGTCTGTCTGTCTGTCTGTCTGTCTGTCTGTCTGTCTGTCTGTCTGTCTGTCTGTCTGTCTGTCTGTCTGTCTGTCTGTCTGTCTGTCTGTCTGTCTGTCTGTCTGTCTGTCTGTCTGTCTGTCTGTCTGTCTGTCTGTCTGTCTGTCTGTCTGTCTGTCTGTCTGTCTGTCTGTCTGTCTGTCTGTCTGTCTGTCTGTCTGTCTGTCTGTCTGTCTGTCTGTCTGTCTGTCTGTCTGTCTGTCTGTCTGTCTGTCTGTCTGTCTGTCTGTCTGTCTGTCTGTCTGTCTGTCTGTCTGTCTGTCTGTCTGTCTGTCTGTCTGTCTGTCTGTCTGTCTGTCTGTCTGTCTGTCTGTCTGTCTGTCTGTCTGTCTGTCTGTCTGTCTGTCTGTCTGTCTGTCTGTCTGTCTGTCTGTCTGTCTGTCTGTCTGTCTGTCTGTCTGTCTGTCTGTCTGTCTGTCTGTCTGTCTGTCTGTCTGTCTGTCTGTCTGTCTGTCTGTCTGTCTGTCTGTCTGTCTGTCTGTCTGTCTGTCTGTCTGTCTGTCTGTCTGTCTGTCTGTCTGTCTGTCTGTCTGTCTGTCTGTCTGTCTGTCTGTCTGTCTGTCTGTCTGTCTGTCTGTCTGTCTGTCTGTCTGTCTGTCTGTCTGTCTGTCTGTCTGTCTGTCTGTCTGTCTGTCTGTCTGTCTGTCTGTCTGTCTGTCTGTCTGTCTGTCTGTCTGTCTGTCTGTCTGTCTGTCTGTCTGTCTGTCTGTCTGTCTGTCTGTCTGTCTGTCTGTCTGTCTGTCTGTCTGTCTGTCTGTCTGTCTGTCTGTCTGTCTGTCTGTCTGTCTGTCTGTCTGTCTGTCTGTCTGTCTGTCTGTCTGTCTGTCTGTCTGTCTGTCTGTCTGTCTGTCTGTCTGTCTGTCTGTCTGTCTGTCTGTCTGTCTGTCTGTCTGTCTGTCTGTCTGTCTGTCTGTCTGTCTGTCTGTCTGTCTGTCTGTCTGTCTGTCTGTCTGTCTGTCTGTCTGTCTGTCTGTCTGTCTGTCTGTCTGTCTGTCTGTCTGTCTGTCTGTCTGTCTGTCTGTCTGTCTGTCTGTCTGTCTGTCTGTCTGTCTGTCTGTCTGTCTGTCTGTCTGTCTGTCTGTCTGTCTGTCTGTCTGTCTGTCTGTCTGTCTGTCTGTCTGTCTGTCTGTCTGTCTGTCTGTCTGTCTGTCTGTCTGTCTGTCTGTCTGTCTGTCTGTCTGTCTGTCTGTCTGTCTGTCTGTCTGTCTGTCTGTCTGTCTGTCTGTCTGTCTGTCTGTCTGTCTGTCTGTCTGTCTGTCTGTCTGTCTGTCTGTCTGTCTGTCTGTCTGTCTGTCTGTCTGTCTGTCTGTCTGTCTGTCTGTCTGTCTGTCTGTCTGTCTGTCTGTCTGTCTGTCTGTCTGTCTGTCTGTCTGTCTGTCTGTCTGTCTGTCTGTCTGTCTGTCTGTCTGTCTGTCTGTCTGTCTGTCTGTCTGTCTGTCTGTCTGTCTGTCTGTCTGTCTGTCTGTCTGTCTGTCTGTCTGTCTGTCTGTCTGTCTGTCTGTCTGTCTGTCTGTCTGTCTGTCTGTCTGTCTGTCTGTCTGTCTGTCTGTCTGTCTGTCTGTCTGTCTGTCTGTCTGTCTGTCTGTCTGTCTGTCTGTCTGTCTGTCTGTCTGTCTGTCTGTCTGTCTGTCTGTCTGTCTGTCTGTCTGTCTGTCTGTCTGTCTGTCTGTCTGTCTGTCTGTCTGTCTGTCTGTCTGTCTGTCTGTCTGTCTGTCTGTCTGTCTGTCTGTCTGTCTGTCTGTCTGTCTGTCTGTCTGTCTGTCTGTCTGTCTGTCTGTCTGTCTGTCTGTCTGTCTGTCTGTCTGTCTGTCTGTCTGTCTGTCTGTCTGTCTGTCTGTCTGTCTGTCTGTCTGTCTGTCTGTCTGTCTGTCTGTCTGTCTGTCTGTCTGTCTGTCTGTCTGTCTGTCTGTCTGTCTGTCTGTCTGTCTGTCTGTCTGTCTGTCTGTCTGTCTGTCTGTCTGTCTGTCTGTCTGTCTGTCTGTCTGTCTGTATGTCTGTCTATGTCTGTCTATCTATGTCTGTCTATGTCTGTCTATCTATGTCTATGTCTGTCTGTCTGTCTGTGTCTATGTCTGTCTGTCTGTCTATGTCTGTCTGTGTCTATGTCTGTCTGTGTCTATGTCTGTCTGTGTCTATGTCTGTCTGTGTCTATGTCTGTCTGTCTGTCTATGTCTGTCTGTCTGTCTATGTCTGTCTGTGTCTATGTCTGTCTGTGTCTATGTCTGTCTGTGTCTATGTCTGTCTGTGTCTATGTCTGTCTGTGTCTATGTCTGTCTGTGTCTATGTCTGTCTGTGTCTATGTCTGTCTGTGTCTATGTCTGTCTGTGTCTATGTCTGTCTATGTCTGTCTATGTCTGTCTATGTCTGTCTATGTCTGTCTATGTCTGTCTATGTCTGTCTATGTCTGTCTATGTCTGTCTATGTCTGTCTATGTCTGTCTATGTCTGTCTATGTCTGTCTATGTCTGTCTATGTCTGTCTATGTCTGTCTATGTCTGTCTGTCTATGTCTGTCTATGTCTGTCTATGTCTGTCTATGTCTGTCTATGTCTGTCTATGTCTGTCTATGTCTGTCTATGTCTGTCTATGTCTGTCTATGTCTGTCTATGTCTGTCTGTCTGTCTATGTCTGTCTGTCTGTCTATGTCTGTCTGTCTGTCTATGTCTGTCTATGTCTGTCTGTCTGTCTATGTCTGTCTGTCTGTCTATGTCTGTCTGTCTATGTCTGTCTGTCTATGTCTGTCTGTCTGTCTATGTCTGTCTATGTCTGTCTATGTCTGTCTGTCTGTCTGTCTGTCTATGTCTGTCTATGTCTGTCTGTCTGAAATTAACTCCTTACCTCGCTTTTAACTGCGTAAATCAGCACGCTCTAGTCTACCGAGCTGAAAATTGGTATCTGACTTACGGTTGGTGAGGCAAGATGCAGCGTGGGAGGGAACTGGCCATCCCGCCTCACATCGGCTGTGGCTGAGTATACTGAAGTTTTAACACTTTATTCCCGACTCGCGGTTATGTCTGCTGAAGGACTCCTTTATATATATTATTTGTTATATTAATGATATTACAATTAATGATCAATGATTGTGATGTTTCCTCCAACATACATCGTCACCCTCTTGTCCATTTACCTTCACCACTTCCAACTTGTAATGTCTTTAATAAAGTGTTATGTTTTGATATTTCTACAATATTTAATTAAATGAAGAATGTTTGATAAAAGATGCCAATTCGCTAAAAGTGCTCTAGAAATGCCCCTTATGAACTTCATTCGCTACATCAGCCGATGGAGAAGCGTAAGAAATTTGCCCCGGTATATTCCCACCCACCGTTTCATCCACACATGCACCTAATTATCTACAACTATCACATTTCCACTTCCAAACAGATTGCTTCAAACAGATGTACTTCCTCTGGCTGCTGGCCTGCTCAATTATTTACCATAACACACATCTTCTGAACGTAGCTATGTTTTTGATAGCTCTTAACGGCGTGTGACCAAAGCATTTCCCGATATTATTACGACCTAGCTAACGATCCTTGCGTTACTGTAACGTATCTGTGTTTTACAGATTTCTCCCCTCAGATTCGTTGAAAGTTCACATTTCTATCATGATTAGCATTCTTAACTTAACCTTCTGATCCTCGCCAAACGAGTTTTTTTAAAATAAACAGCATGTGTCTTATATAAGGTATTGTTTCCAGCTTTAAAAAAAAAAATCCCAGAATGCTACTTCCAAACTTTTGGTCTGTGTACATTGTAACATGTATGATAGTGTTCTGGGCTTGAGGAGTACGTCACACTGTTAGGTAGGTCGGTAGCTTGCTTAGTAGAAAAGGACCCGTGGTTTCACCCGCCGTTAGCACGATGAGTGTCAAGTCCAAATATGGTCAAAAGGCGACGGTTTAACACGAAGAGTGTGCTCTCACATCGTTAACCGCCTCTTATGGCTAGCTTTCAATGTGGCAGTTGTTCAATTCTCGCGCCTCTATCAAGCACAGGACATTCAAATAAACCAAATGGAATCTTCTTATTAGCACATGTTGGTGGCATTTAAAACCATACAGCCCTTTTGTTAATATCATGAGTATTCGTCATACAATATAAATTGCACCCAGGCCTGAACTCTTCAGCAGCGCTAAAATAGCCATGGCTGGGGCTGAACTGTGAGCTATGATTGTTAGGAAAAGATTTTGTTATCGTGATGTTGAGAGCTGTTGCTACTTGTTCTGGTGACATTACTTGTTAATAGTGCTTGAGTTGATGACACTAAATTCTCGAAGTCGGTCTAATCAGCTTAGAGTATACGTATATAAAAGTTTATTTCTGTATTGAAACTCCGTGATGCACAAATATTAATAGATTGCACGACCTCATCGAAAACTGTAGATCGATCATATAATCAGTATTAATAGACCTAATGATTTTCCTACACTGATATCGCTTATAATTGTGGGAGGATAAGATTGCGTACTTATTTGGATACACTGTATTGTCCATATTCGGCAGGACTAAATATGATTTTTTTTTAATTACCTGCCGAAGATGGATGTGTCTAATCGAAAAGTGCAAATATCGCATGAAGCTGTAAACTAGCGACACAACACATTCCGCAGAATGCATTCTGCTACTTGCAACGCTTTGTTCAGGGATTGGTAGCGGGAAATTGAGAACGAACGCAGAAGAAGGAGGAGAGCATTATTTTATGCCATGCCCCGCAATGTAAACGAACTTCGAAACTCTATTTCAGTAGTTAGGTGGTTGAAATAACATCGAAATTGCCCCGCAATGTAAACGAACTTCGAAACTCTATTTCAGTAGTTAGGTGGTTGAAATAGCATCGAAATTGCCCCGCAATGTAAACGAACTTCGAAACTCTATTTCAGTAGTTTGGTGGTTGAAATAACATCGTCATAGTGGTAGTTGAGTGGTGGGAATAGCAGCTGCATGGTTAGGTGAAACATAGCGACCAAGTACACGGCGTGCATCTAGATACAGGTTGTACTGCAGTATCCAGATCTTTGAAGTTTGATAAGCTTTACACAGCTCTGCCGCGATAGGACCCATGTCCGCCTTCTTCAATATGCCAGGAGATATCAGAAGTTCCACTATAAACTCGCCATCAAAGACGATTCATCGAGATTGAAATACTCGGTGCGAGAATCTTCGAAAAGAACACGATCGCAGTAACCAGTCATACACACAAACGCACGCGCAAGCAAACGCGTACGCGCGCGTGCATACACGCATACGCAAGCAAGCACATACACACTTTCTCCATTCCACATTGAACGTATCGCTATTGCGAGGAAGTAAGTTTGTGTGTGCGTGCTTGCGTGTGTTGTGAATACCCAAATAAATCAGGCGTTGAGAAAATAACACCGCTAACCCCTTAAAGCCGCTAAAAGGTCTGCTGTATAAATAAGACACCAAAGCTGCAGAGGAAAGTAAAAAAAAAAAATATCCGGTTTTTTTTCGGTTTGTGCGTGAAGTGAAATGATTGAGTGAGATATTTGGTCGCCGTCGGCATAATGGCTACATAACCATAACTGAATATCTTTCACCTCTCTTTCTACTTGTACTTGTCCAAGTCCACGAAAATTGCCAATGTCTAATCGTGTCCATACTGTTGTGGATATTACCAAAATAAACAGTATAATAATCTGGGCAAGTGGGGCTCTGATAACACCTCAGAACGAAGACGTCAACGTTATGACTATAATGCCTTAATCAGAGACTAACAAGACAAATGAAAACGACTTACAATAACGATATACACAGATTGCCACTGACCCCAATAGGTTTGCATGAATAGGGAACTGTGGAAGTAACTAGGATGACCTGGAATATTTTACCGCTATGCCAGATATCTGTGTACCACGTACAATTCTAGCACTGGTGTGTCAGAGTTTGTGCAAGAATAATGTGGGGATAGACTGACTGATATCATCTAGTCGGACAATAAGTTGACCTCATATGTAGGTAGTGTATACCATTTATCAAGCTGGATGTCAATATCGAGTACAAATAATTATCAAACCAACAGCAAAGTTAGTCACACCGCTTCTACCATCGGATGAGGTCTTATTTTCGTTTTCTTCGACATATAGTTTCTACAGGATGGGTTAGCCGAAATGTCCAACCCCTCTTTGGTCGCGCCTTACCACATACCTCTGTTCCCATTTCGGGCCCCGACAACACACGGGGAGAATAATTATCATAAGACCTAATAAAGAACGAGTTTCGACTCATTTCCTTTGAAAAACATAGTCAACATACAAACATCTTCTCTTCTCAATCTGCTCAGTTGATACAAACATCCATCAGGAAGAGATACAAACATCCACCAGAAAGAGATACAAACATCGATCAGGAAGAGATACAAACATCCATCAGAAAGATATACAAACATCCATCAGTAAGAGATACAAACATCCATCAGTAAGAGATACAAACATCCATCAGTAAGAGATACAAACATCCATCAGGAAGAGATACAAACATCCATCAGGAAGAGATACAAACATCCATCAGGAAGAGATACAAACATCCATCAGAAAGATATACACGCATCCATCAGGAAGATATACAAACATCCATCAGTAAGAGATACAAACATCCATCAGTAAGAGATACAAACATCCACCAGGAAGAGATACAAACATCCATTAGTAAGAGTTACAAACATCATCAGGAAGAGATACAAACATTCATCAGGAAGAAATACAAACATCCATCAGGAAGAGATACAAACATCCATCAGGAAGAGATACAAACATCGATCAGGAAGAGATACAAACATCCATCAGAAAGATATACAAAACTCCATCAGGAAGAGATAAAAACATCCATCAGGAAGAGATACAACCATCCATCAGGAAGAGATACAAACATCCATCAGGAAGAGATACAAACATCCATCAGGAAGAGATACAAACATCCATCAGGAAGAGATACAAACATCCATCAGGAAGAGATACAAACATCCATCGGGAAGAGATACAAACATCCACCAGGAAGAGATACAAACATCCATCAGGAAGAGATACAAACATCCATCAGAAAGATATACAAACATCCATCAGTAAGAGATACAAACATCCATCAGTAAGAGATACAAACATCCATCAGTAAGAGATACAAACATCCACCAGAAAGAGATACAAACATCCATCAGGAAGAGATACAAACATCCATCAGAAAGATATACACGCATCCATCAGGAAGATATACAAACATCCATCAGTAAGAGATACAAACATCCATCAGGAAGAGATACAAACATCCACCAGGAAGAGATACAAACATCCATCAGGAAGAGTTACAAACATCCATCAGGAAGAGATACAAACATCCATCAGGAAGAGATACAAACATCCACCAGGAAGAGATACAAACATCCATCAGTAAGAGATATAAACATTCACCAGGAAGAGATACAAACATCCATCAGAAAGAGATACAAACATCCATCAGTAAGAGTTACAAACATCCATCAGGAAGAGATACAAACATCCATCAGGAAGAGATATAAACATTCACCAGGAAGAGATATAAATATTCACCAGGAAGAGATACAAACATCCATCAGGAAGAGATACAAACATCCATAGAAAATGGCACATAGAACGTACTTGATCCCCACTTGGGCATCACCAAATGTGCTTACATTGTTGAAAGTGTCGGCGACAGAGTACGAACTCTGCAGCTACGAAAATGTCCCCCTTGACTTCGTCAGGTACCAATTTGCAGCTGAGTTGACAGGGAGAAGCTATCATAACATGAAAAAACCCACCGACATGCCCTTTGTATCAAACCGAGCGCGACCATGTGAGTTAGGACCAAGTTCCCAATCTACAGGTCACACGCTCTGTCAGGGAGAGACATTCGAGCGGTATCGAGCCACATAAACCATCAGCTGACATACCCGTCTCTCTCCATGTACTACACACTCAAGCATTTCATGTCAAAACTATCTTTCTGGCATTCCAGGACGTCAGTCTACATTTAGCCATCTTGACCTGTCATCTCCTTACTTCCAACTTTGCCTTCTCCGGTCTGCTTATTGACCCTGGATTCCACGCGCTGCCACAAGGTATTCTAGACCCGCCTTTCCAGATATGTTGTCAATGAATTTTTGTTCTGTCTCCCGTTTGATTTTTCTAAAAGCTGGATCATGGTGTTTTATTTTCTAGCATTTGCTTATTTTATGTGTTATTTTATGTGTTTGTTAGTTGGCCAGAGGTAATGGAAAATATAGATATGTGGGAAAGAGTATGGCAACAACCAATACAGCGGGAAATTGAGTATGCAAAGTGGGAATAGATAAGACACACCCTCAGAAAGAAGCCAGAAAGCAAAGCCAGACATGCAATGGATTGGAGCCTATAGGGAAAGAGACGAGTGGTAAGGTCAAGAAGCACTGGGGACGAGAAATCGACACAGAATAGGAACAGACGAAGAGCATATATAGCGGCCCTATTTCAGATTAACCAGGTGGATAACTAACGATGGTGTTTGTTTTTGTGCACCTGAGAGGAAAGTAAACGTCCACTGTAATCTCCCAAATACGTTGTAAACGTTGACTAAGGAGGGTTCTGTGTGGAGCTACCTCATCATGGGAAACACATTTCTGCAGAAACCGACACTGCAATACATTGAAAGAGGCTTCATGTAAAGGGTCATTCAGCTGCTGTGGTTGCTCTATGCTTAATATGGGATAACAAGGAGACCGTGTTTATCTAGCCCAAGGGGGAGGAGACTAACGTCTGGTCAGGCAAAACATACTGGTCCGTCATGTTAGTCAGGGTCAGACAAAATATACTGGTCAGACATGTTAGTCAGGGTCAGACAAAATATACTGGTCAGACATGTCAGTCAGGGTCAGACAAAATCTACTGGTCAGACATGTTAGTCAGGGTCAGACAAAATCTACTGGTCAGACATGTTAGTCAGGGTCAGACAAAATATACTGGTCAGACATGTTAGTCAGGGTCAGACAAAATATACTGGTCAGACATGTCAGTCAGGGTCAGACAAAATCTACTGGTCTGACATGTTAGTCAGGGTCAGACAAAATATACTGGTCAGACATGTTAGTCAGGGTCAGACAAAATGTACTGGTCAGGCATGTCAGTCAGGGTCAGACAAAATGTACTGGTCAGACATGTTAGTCAGGGTCAGACAAAACATACTGGTCAGACATGTCAGTCAGGATCATACATGTTAGTCAGGGTCAGACAAAATATACTGATCAGACATATTATTCAGGGTCAGGCAAAACATACTGATCAGACATGTTAGTTAGGGTCAGACAAAACATACTGCTCAGACATGTCAGTCAGGGTCAGACAAAATGTACTGGTCAGACATGTTAGTCAGGGTCAGACAAAATGTACAGCAATTTCAGAGCGGAGGCAGAGGCACTGAGGGCGTCAGTGGAAGAAATGGTGACAGGTAAAAGGAATGAAAGCCACATAGTCCTGCTTACCGATGCCTTGCACTAAAAAGCCAGAAAAATACTGAACTTAATGATCTAAGAGCAGTACTCTGTCAACTATGCCAGCACTCCGCACCAAAAAGGGTAGTGGTGCAGTGGGTTCCATCCCACTGCAACATCCAAGGCAATGAGGAGGCAGACAGATTGGCAACAGAAGGTGCAAGACTACCACAACCAGATACTAGTATGACATACGAAGAGTCAAAACGGCTTATTAGAGCTAGATACATGACCAAATGGGAAACCGAACATACTGGCTACACAAAAAAACGATGCCTATTACCAGTTGAACAGAAGAGAGCAGGTCGTGGTCTTCAGACTTCGCACAGGCCACAATAGACTTAGGTACCACCTATTCAACAAATTGAAGATAGGTGGCACTGACGAATGCCCGTGTGGTACCGGGAAAATGACCGCTGAGCATTTGCTGCAAAACTGCCCGACAAACGAGGATCAGAGTGGCAACACTAGACAAGCTCTATGGCAGTGTCGACAGCCTCAGGATGACCGCTGCTTTTTTCCACCACGGCTCCCTCACAGTCCTCCCTGGAAATGGGCCGTTCTTGTTGTCAGCCTGCCTAACTTGGTGGGAAATTGACGTGGTCCTCGTAGTAGTGAGCGACACGTAGATGAAGTCAATCATAGCACAACCGCCTGGATGACCCCTGCTCGCTCGGGATGTAAGGACTGTTACTGCTCTTTAACCCGCCACAACGGCTTTTTCAGGGCGCACACGTGAGTAAATTGATTCATTATGTACATTCACAATATGGGCGAGAGTGAGCATTGCAGACGTGTGATTCATATGGAATCGACACGAAAATGGGTGCTTGCTGGCGTTTGTGTCTTTGATTAAAGTACAAGTAAAACAACAGAGGTGGTTGGACCATGTCCAAACTTGTCAGCATCCTTGGTATGGTGAGAGTAGCTGGTAAAGGTTAAGGTCAGTCCCATGGCAACAATTGCCGTCGAGGATGAAGATAGCTCTCCATGTACTAGGCCGCAGCTATGTGAGGTGGGGCGGACAGTCTCATTTCTTGCTGTTTTTACCATCCCCAACTCATATGTCAAGTACTCATTTACAGCTGGGTGGATTGGAGGAGCGGTTGTACCTGGCACGAACCACGGACCGGATTTTTTTCCTGTCCGTCCGTGATTTCCAACTGTAATCCCAGTCTAGCAATCCAGCAGACTGTCGACTAGGATTCACGCTCGTGCTAGGATAGACTATATAAATATGGATATTGGAGGTGACCGTTGCGGCATAGATAATTTGTGGTGCTTAGACGTACATCCCATTGCTTCCCTCTTTCTTGATACTTATTATTGTTTTGGATTCTGTTTCCCAGGAACTTGAGCAGTAACCAGATTACTATCATTGAACCAGGCACATTTGATGGACTACAGAGTCTGAAGAAATTGTAAGTCCTTCATGTTATTATCTGTGATTTTCCACATTCTTTTGATTATTGGTGTGAATATAATAATTGTTAGAGCCATTTTCTGGTGTAAGGGATTTGCGGGTCCATATATTGTCTACAAGGGACTTCTTATCTGTCACCTTAGGGCACGATGAATATGAAGATTATTTACAAGTGACATTTTGTCTGTTACATTAGCGCACTATGAATGTGATGATTATTTACAAGTTACCTTTTGTCTGTTACATTAGGACACGAGGGATATGGGGATTATTTACAAATGACCTTTTGCCTGTCACATTAGAACACGAGGGATATGGAGATTATTTCCAAGTGACCTTTTGTCTGTTACATTAGAACACGAGGGATATGAAGATTATTTACAAATGACATTTTGTTTGTTACATTAGCCCACGAGGGATATGGAGATTATTTACAAATGACCTTTTGTCTGTTACATTAGCGCACGAGGGATGTGGAGATTATTTACAAGTGACCTTTTATCTGTTACATTAGAACACGAGAGATATGAAGATTATTTACAAATGACCTTTTTTCTGTTACATTAGCGCATGATGAATCTGAAGATTATTTACAAGTGACCTTTTGCCTGTTACATTAGCACACGATGAATGTGAAGATTATTTACAAGTGATCTTTTGTCTGTTACATTAGAACACGATGAATGTGAAGATTATTTACAAATGACCTTTTGTCTGTTACATTAGCGCACGATGAATGTGAAGATTATTTACAAGTGATCTTTTGTCTGTTACATTAGAACACGATGAATGTGAAGATTGTTTACAAATGACCATTTGTCTGTTGCATTAGCGCACGATGAATATGAAGATTATTTACAAGTGATCTTTTGTCTGTTACATTAGAACACGATGAATGTGAAGATTGTTTACAAATGACCATTTGTCTGTTACATTAGTGCACGATGAATATGAAGATTATTTCCAAGTGATCTTTTGACTGTTACATTAGAACACGATGAATGTGAAGATTATTTCCAAGTGTCGTCTCTCCAACCTGAGGCTCATGTATCAGTATTCGGCAGCTCGCTGTTTCATTGATGCCAAATGAATAAGCTCTTGATTTATAGGACAAAACAAGAGACATTACAATCAGTGAAATCCCTTCATAACGGACAGAGTACAGTCAATAACAGATATCTAGAACAAGATCACACAAGCCAAACAAGAAATATAGTAAGAAACAAGGATTCAAGAAGAGACTTAACTTCAGATAGATAGGAAATGTACAAACAAATGACGTCACGAAGTACAAATGAAACTCAAATCTCATTCGCGTCCAGAACTGAAATTCTCGGTTTCATAAAAGCTTCGCCCACATTCTTTCACCTTATACTCGATTTCTCATCACCCCTCCTTACAACAGCCCTCGTGTTTTTCACGGTATCGTTAGTTTTATACGTAGTTTTAATCTATGCTTTCTTTGAAATGTTGTTTGTTAGTAACAAATTCTCGGAACTAAATGGTTCTATTCTTGCAAATCACTGAATAAACACCCTCCCCCAACACACTGGTCGTTATGTTATTATGTTAGCTGTTAATACTAGTAAGAGATGTAACCATTCACTCTGAAAGTGATGCCATTGTTTCATTTCTAACGGTTAGTCGATATCGTTTGAAGAAATACGGATAAATATGACAAAATTCCGTCATAAAACTAATTTGGTAACAAAATTATCCAAAATAAATGGGAGAATGTGTTTTCTTGCTGCAAAGTTTAAGGACATAAGTGAATATCTAATTTGTCTTAAATAATATGTGTGCTGAAAGAGTTTCATATTGGTTACCACTACAATACAACTTATGATACTATTACTGGACAATCAGAGAGGAAATATTTCACTTTCCGAAACAAAAATTTGTCACGCCACGACATATTTTGTTAAAACATTGACCACATACAATATGTGGTGTCATAGCAATTTCCTAGATTACGAGCAAGTAGGGAAATGCACGATTTACTGTGGTGAAGATGTCATCCCTATCAAGGTCATCCAAGCGTGTAAGCATACACGAGTGCTGTGGCTAAAACGAATATTTACATTATCGTGGGGGGAACGAAGGGTCCCAGATGACTGGCAGCGGGTCACAATAGCACTCGAATGAAAAGGAAAGGGCTCGAATGGGAACTGCGACACCTATATTGGCATTTCACTATTGAGTCATACGGGAAAGATTTATTGTTTGCAAAACTTCTCGAACAGAGGGTGCGACCGATTGCTGAACCTCAACAAAGCCGAGTTAGGTTTGCGCAAAGGCAATGATTGCACCGATGCTTTATTTAACGTAAAACAGATGTGCGAGAACACTATTGAATACAGCGTTCATCTCAACTTAGTATTTATCGATTAACAGAAAACGTTTGACGTGATTGACAAGAATAGACTCTGGGCAGTGATGGAGGACTACGGAAGACGAGGTCAGTTACTTCGGGGAAACGAGAGTGTGGCGTACTGACAACGGTGCCAATAGTCAAGGGTGTACGTCAGGGATGTGTGTTGTCCCCACTGCTATTTAATAGTTGTATGAAGACAATTGTTTGAGAAAACTATCAGACTGTGACACACGATCCAGATCATATATGAACTATTATTCACAGACGACTAATGTCTCGCATATACAGACGAACAGAAACTCCAAAGTAGCTTGGCCGTGTTGGTTCTAACCAGTGATAACTGTTGTATGCCTATTAGCATTATCATGACAAAGACGACAACTCTGAGGCTGGGCAGAACACAAGAGGTGCGCTTAACTTCTGGATTCAGAACCTGCCTCTCCAGCAGGGCTAGGAGGTCAAGATATCAGGGCAGCATTTTCTCGTAAGACAGAAATTAAAACCAGGAGAAATTAAGACCAGATAAAAAAAAGAAAAACAGGAAGAGTGAATTATGTACTGGCGCCACTGCTGAAATATGCCGCGTTAGTCGGGCAATGAAGCAGCAATTGATTCACATAATTTTCCTACCAACCTTATGTTACCATAGCCAAACATGGGCCATGTGCAAGGAATGAGAAGCAACATCTCCCTCTGCGAAATAAGATGTCTGCGAATGACCACAGACGCCTTCAGGAAAGACAGATCAAGGAGCGAGAACATTCATTCGCAAAAGGATTGGTTCCATCCCAGATGTCGAATACATGTTCAAACAACACGTGATGGTTCGGTCATCTCATGAATATGCTCCATGATCGACTTTCTCGTTTCTCTGCTAAATCATGATATCTTCAGTAGCATCAAATGCCCCACTATGGTTTAAATCTCCCCATCACTTGGATTGCACAGATTGCTCAGCGTACAGTAGTTCACTTTGAAAGTGAGCTTCAAGAATATTCGTATACATCGAGTAAAAGAATGGATAAATTGCTTTTCCAAGGGTTTAGAAGAAGAGGATTCCTCAATACTCTAACGTATATTTAGTTCAAGACTATACATCAAGGGTCTTAAGGGAACTCTAATAATGCTCATATGTTGAAAACCCATTAGTGTTCCTGACATTTCTGCTGCAAATTTGATTTGATCTGAAGTTAATTTTTGTTCATTATATTTCAATCTTTTCCACAGAGATCTCTCCAATAATCTTATTGGGACAATAAATAGTAACATGTTCTCTGGTTTGCCAAGTCTAGAAAAATTGTAAGCAAGTATTTGTTAGCAAAGGAAAAAACGCTTTCCACAGTGTGTGTTATGTTTTCTTAAATGGCTGATGTAAGCTGTCCTCTCTGTGATTTCTATGTTCTTGTAATAATGGTTCTGTGTCTAGCCACTATATTATTTGTTATGTTAATTGTCTCTCAACATACTACAAACATGACTCCACAATATACTGCTAACATGAATCCACAACACACTGCTAACATGACTCCATAACATACTGCTAACATGCCTCAAACTACTAACATGATACCACAACATACTGCTGACATGCCTCAAATTGCTAACATGGCTCTACAACATCCTGTTGACAGGACTGCACAACATCCTGCTGACATGACTCAACATCCTGCTGACATGATTCCACAACATCCTGCTGACATGACTCCACAACGTCCTGCTGACATGACTCTACATACTGCTAAAATGACTCCAGAACATCCTGTAACATGACTCCACAACATACTGCTAACATGACTCCACAACATACTGCTAACATGACTCTGCAACATACTGCATACATGACTCAACATGCTGCTAAATGACTCACATTGCTAACATGACTCCATAACATACTGCTAACATGATTCAATCAACAAAACTGGTGCTGGCACTATTTATATGACATATTATATATATATGATTGTTTCCGCTGTTCTACATATTTCATCGTTATACAATACGACTGATTTAGTACAGTGATTTTCAAAGTTTTTATTTTTTACATATTATTTTACCATGTTTTAGAAATGTTCATTACTTTTTCAAAACAAATAATCATCTTTTCCTTATTATTTTTATTTTGATATCAGTTCTCATCATCCAAATGTTTCTTGGAGTCAAGACATTTGTGTGTCAGATATTTGTTTGGAGTCAAGACATTTGTATGTTAAATATTTCTTGAAGTCAAGATATTTTGATTGTCAAGTATTTGTTGGAGCCAAGACATTTTTATATCAAGTATTTCTTGGAGCCAAGCCACTTGTATGTCATATTTGTTGGAGCCAAGACAGTTAAAGGTTATGAAACACAATCTGGCTACTGTTTACAACATTTATTCTCGTGATTTTTTTCTGTTGGTGAGCTATAAGTAAACAAAAACACATTTTTGGCTAACGTGAGATATTGAAAATGAAAAATTTTATTTTTGCATTTCTCTGTTAACGAAGACAGAAAGGTGAACAAAGGATAGTAAAACTGTGACCTGCCGAGCATGTAACAGGAGACCACCAAGGTTGGTTGCACATGGGGCAGTTACCCCATCCTGAAGAAACTGTATGCTACGAGAAAATAAAAGTCCTCTACACCTTATGGTCAAAAAGGAGTAACTAAGTCAAGTCAGGCACTCTGTTTTCCAGTTGTTCACGTATCAGATCTCAGGCTCTTAAATGAGACCTAAAAGAGAAGAGCAACTCATTCAATATAAGAAATGCAAACTCATTCCATATGAGAATGGGAAACTCCTAAAAAGGGCAAACTCATTCCATATGAGAATGGCAAACTCATTCCATACAAGGACAAACTCACTCCATATGAGAATGGTAAACTCATTCCATACAAGGACAAACTCACTCCATATGAGAATGGCAAACTCATTCCATACAAGGACAAACTCACTCCATATGAGAATGGTAAACTCATTCCATACAAGGACAAACTCATTACATGTGAGAAAGGTAAACTCATTTCATACAATGACAAACTCATTCAATATAAGGACAAATTTGTTCCATATGAGAATGGTAAACTCATTACATGTGAGAAGAACTCACCATGAGTTCGAAATGAAGAGTTAGAACTTCTTGAATGGAAGACCTCAGATATCACATGGAAGAAAATGGAACAAGTTTTCTGCAACTTTTCTGAAATGGAATATCCCATTATTTCCTATCTGTTGCTTACTAATTACTGAGAAGAATGATTTAGTGCTATATTATTTGTACACCTCTATAAGGATCCCGGTAATTTACAGAATAGGACCAATCTACCCTGCTGCTATTGGGGATGAAGTGTTAGAGACTTCATTGCATTAGGGCTCAGCATTTTTTTAGGTGGAAAGTGACCATTTTCCATCCTCATTGCCTTGTCTTCCCTAACTAAGTCGGGTATCCATTTACATCTTGCAGATCAAAACCCGGCATTGAACCTGGCACATTTATCATAAGAAGAAATAGGAGACGGCGTGGCCTAGTGGTTAAGTGGCACGGCTCACAACCAGAAGGTGCTGAGTTCGATCCCCATCACAGCACCGGCCGTTACCCCGGGGAAGCAAACCCTTAGAAAATGCAGGAGGAAGCAGACCCTTACATAAAATGCATCCCGAAGTCGGATGCACTGGGCCGACAGGCGCAAAATAAAAACGCAGTGCAACGCACACCGCCTTGTGGATTAGAGAAATAAGGCGAACGCAAAAAAAAAAAAATAAAAAATAAAAAAAGAGGAGAAATTGCTCTTATTAATTCCGATACATATTCGTTTAAGAAAGTGCACAAATAAATAAATAAATACAGCCAACCCCTCGACCGGCAGGTTGTTGTTGAACACAATACACCAAAGCAAGTTTCTTAATGAAGCATTTAATATTATATATTGTTATCATTAAAAAAGTTGATGAATGAACTAACCCTTATTGTGCTGCCTCAGTTTCTACATTTTTTGTTTCTCTCTAGGTTTTTATCTGACAACCGTATTTCTGTAATCCCAGACGGCACATTTAACGATCTTAGATCCCTGAAGCGCATGTGAGTGAATGTAATGCAATATTGGCTGGCTGCCTGGCTAAACAGATAATTACATTACTTTTTGCTATTTCTGAAGATTTTCAAACCATTAATGTTATTTAATGTAGACCTAGAACCTTAAAGAATGAATATTACCTTTTTTCATGGGTTAAAGTGTGTACTTTGTTGTTATTACAAGAACCTTCATCACATGTTTTGAGAGTTTGCTGGAGTTTTCTTGACATGATTATTTTATTAGAAATATTAGATTAACAGTTTTTGTGGATAGAATGTAGGGATGTCATGAAAACAAATAATGTACATGTTCTATAGAAGACGCAGTTAATGAAAATCATGAAAAATAACTTCACAAATATAGATATATTTTTGTTAATTAATTTAGTTATTTGTTTATTGCATTTATAGTTCTCTCTTAGTTCTTCAGTCGACTTGCACTTCCATGGGGGCAGATGCACCTGTACTGGTCCCAGCTCTGGTAGGAGCTGGATATAGCAGGGAATGAGGATTTCCTGCTTAGCGCGCTAGGTTTGAGCAGCTTATTACTTCGCTGTGTTGGAACAGGTGCAGCGCAGGGTGGTTAACCGATGTGCAAGTCTTTCTTAATAGACTTAAACACTAGAGCAAAGTAGACCCGCAGCCTATTATGCGCCATCTATGCTGCTCTTAACAAACCACCTAACCATGTTACGCCATCTCATACAGTTAGTCACCTCTTATGCCATGCTCACGGTGGGGCAGTGGTGCTATTCTTGTCCTTGTCATACACAAAGATTCCGTGGACAACTTGGAACTGTAATCACACGATTTCACCAATTTAGACTCAATCACATTCTCAATCTGTGTCCACATGTAATCTTTATCGCTCATGAATGCCACAGGGGCCTTTTCGCCTAGTGGTCCTTTATCTTTCCTGCCAGGTCATATCTGCGTTCTCGGCTACTGTATTTGTCTTGAGGAACAGATCAGTGTCTGGCTGGCGAGTTATGCCGCAGGTTAGTCTCATACAATTAGTCACCTCTTATGACATGCTGTCTGGGGGGGGGGGGGGGGGGGGGGCAGTGGTTCTATTCTTGTCCTCGCCATACACAAAGACCCAGACGGACCAGCAGCATTAATAGTTTTTTTGACAAATATGGAACTATTATTTGTACAGATAAGGAAACTTTTTTTTTCTTCATTTTTTTTCTCTTAAATAAAACTTTTTAAAAATTGTAATATTTTATCATTATACAAATTAATTGTATTATATAGAGACTTCAGTATAGTAATATCATTTTATTATGAAGAGACTGAAGAAAAAATGCATTGTATTTAGCAAACATATTGTAAGACTTATCATTGACATAATATAAAACTGACATTTTCTTGTGTTTCAGTGAGTTCAACTCTGATTATCTCCGGTGTGACTGTCATTTAAAATGGATTCTGAAATGGACTAAAGCGCGGCATGTGCGTATATCTGGGTCTACTGTCTGTGCTCTGCCAACTAAAATGAAAGGCCAGCCACTGTCAGAGTTGCGGCGCAAGGATTTACATTGTGGTGAGTGAACTTTTGTCCCTCAGTCATAAAAAACATGTGCATGTTAGAGATGTTGCTGTTTTCAAGGCTACTCATACTCAGTTCATCACTCCTGATAATAGTGGCCGTTGCAGTATTTCTTCCTAGATCCTGGGTTTTACTGAAGAAGGCAGACCTAGATCATCCTTGCAGTATTGCAAAGCAATAGTTCCTAACTGACTTACCACCATGGAGATCACAGTGCTGATTTCCTCCTCATTGACCAGGCTGCTGTAACAATGTCTGTATCAAGGTGCACGGTGTGGACATAAGTGGTCTTAGTATGTTTCACCCGACCTTGATGTTAGCATTCGCAATAGTATGTTAGAGATAAACAATAATTGATAATAAACCATACTTGTCACCTTGCACGGGTTGAAAGTATTTGATGATTTTCACATGTCTACAGCCATACAGTTTTCTTGTGAAGCTTTCAGTCATTTTAACTAGTGTGATGCCATAAAGTGTCTTGTTGGGTTTTTCATTCCAGCCATTATTTTAATTTTGTAAATACCAGAGACCGGTTTTTTTAAATTGTATATTAAAGGGAAATGAGATAGTAGGAAGAGGCAGAAGTGTTTTTTAAATAGAATAGCAGAAGTGTTTTAAAACAAAAATACCATTCATCTGTAATTTTTTAATTAATACCAGCAGTCTTCTGTAATGAATGCCAACAGTCTTCTGTAATGAATACCGGCAGTCTTCTGTAATGAATGCCAACAGTCTTCTGTAATGAATATCGGCAGTCTTCTGTAATGAATGCCAGCAGTCTTCTGTAATTCTATAATGAATACCAGCAGTCTTCTGTAATGAATGCCAACAGTCTTCCGTAATGAATACCGGCAGTCTTCTGTAATGAATGCCAACAGTCTTCTGCAATGAATACCGGCAGTCTTCTGTAATTAATGCCAACAGTCTTCTGTAATGAATGCCAGCAGTCTTCTGTAATGAATGCCAACAGTCTTCTGTAATGAATGCCAACAGTCTTAATTCTATAATGAATACCAGCAGTCTTCTGTAATGAATGCCAGCAGTCTTCTGTAATGAAAACCGGCAGTCTTCTGTAATTCTATAATGAATGCCAGCAGTCTTCTGTAATGAATACCGGCAGTCTTCTGTAATTCTATAATGAATGCCAACAGTCTTCTGTAATGAATGCCAGCAGTCTTCTGTAATTCTATAATGAATACCAGCAGTCTTCTGTAATGAATACCAGCAGTCTTCTGTAATGAATACCGGCAGTCTTCTGTAATGAATACCGGCAGTCTTCTGTAATGAATGCCAGCAGTCTTCTGTAATTCTATAATGAATACCAGCAGTCTTCTGTAATTTTATAATGAATGCCAGCAGTCTTCTGCAACTCTATAATGAATACCAGCAGTCTTCTGTAATTCTATAATGAATACCAGCAGTCTTCTGTAATTTTATAATGAATGCCAGCAGTCTTCTGCAACTCTAAAATGAATACCAGCGGTCTTCTGTAATTTTATAATGAATACCAGCAGTCTTCTGTAATTCTATAATGAATACCAGCAGTCTTCTGTAATTCTTTAATGAACGGCAGCATTTTACGTTTGAATAGATTGACCACTAGGCAACTGTGTTTAAAAAAAGTGTAAATACCAGTCTGTATTATTTTTAATGTGTTAAATACTACATGGCTGTGTTGGTTTTTCTTTAAATTGCAGGAGGTTTGGCTTTATTAAATTGAAAATCAGGAATCTGGGTTGTTTCCTTCCAGAAAAGTCTATTTCTTTAACACATAGTTGTGAATGTTTGCTTTTGTTGACCACTCTACCTGCTTTACAGGTGATTAGGGTCTAGAAAAGTTGGCTTCATCAGTATAAATCACACCTATACACATTTCTTACAGCTCATCTAGACTAATGAAAAAGAATCCAATAAAAAGAAGCAAAGGAATAATGTAGGTCAATTAAAATTATGTACGGTATTAAGACCAATAAGCTGTCACAATCAGTTAATTTTGAAACAATTAATTTGACCTCGTTTTGAGAATCGGATGGCTGGCCAAGTGATTTGAGTGTAATTCTTCTCATTATGAGGACATGTGTTGAAAACCTCATTCTGCAAGACAAGCTCTATGGCAGTGGCGACAGCCTCAGGATGACCGCCGCTTTTTTTGAAAAAATAATGGTTACTGTCTGACTGCCTACGAAGAAGAAGAAGAAAACCTCATTTATTTATTTTTTTAATCAGAGGTCAAATAAATACTTAATCTCTTCAGTGTAGGGAGACTTTATTTTCTGGGCTGTATCTACCTTCCCTGTTGACTTCAGAAAGAAAATAAATACCATACTATCAGGTATAAGTAGGCTTGAAAAAGCAAGTTAACTTGGGACATTTGTTGATCTATATTATATAATGTTAGAATGGTTTGTGTGTCAAGGAAAACCCTTTAAGTTACATCTATTATTATGTTTTATCATGAATACAGATCATAAGCTACAGTTGCCCATATTTGACATTCGTCCATCTGAGAGCCAGCTAGTATTTCAAGGTGACAAGCTGCCTTTTGAGTGTCATGCTTCTGTCACTCCTGGGAAAATGGACATTGCCTGGTTTCGTGGTGGAGAGCTGGTGACCACCAACAAGACTATTGGTGTGTTTGTCCATACATCACATAATCTGGACCGCACTGTCATGAATCATAGACTTGTGGTGGAGAGTTTAGACCTGTCACATGCTGGTGAATGGAGCTGTGTGGTAACAACATCCACTGGGAACCTCACGAAAACTGTAAGTCTTTCATTAATGTCTTTGTTCTCACAGTAATTACTCTGTTCTCACAGTAATTACTCTGTTCTCACAGTAATTACTCTGTTCTCACAATAATTACTATGTTTTCACAATAATTACTCTGTTCTCACAATAATTATTTTGTTTTCACATTAATTATTTTGTCTCCTCATAAAGCATAGACCTTCAGTTGACCCATTACTGAAGTCTGTTCTAAAGTAGTTGAAACACTACTGTAGTAGTGCCTTCTTTAGCAAACTATTTTACATGATGTGGCTGCTAGTCACATGCAGAGCTCTGTTAATTTTATTTTTAAGACATGCATTGAAGATTGGTGATTCTATTCATTATTCATGATATAATACTTGGTTTCATTGTTGTGTCCTCTTTGTCACAATCTTAGAGATGTGGTTTTTACAGCAGAATATTGCCAGTCCCAGAAGATGTACCAATAGACAAAGCACCCAAGTAAGCGCATTATGTGTAGCAACAGGAGAACGAATACTAATGTCTGGTCAGGCACAACATACTGATCAGAATGTGAGTCGGGGTCAGGAAAAATTTACTAGCCAAGACCCTCACCTCGGCTTCCTCGCAACCGTTCCTAGAAACAGGCTGTTCTTCTTGGTAGTCTGGCTAACGAGGTGGGGGATCAACGCGATCTCCATAGTAGTGAGCGACAGGCAGATGAGACTAAGCATAGCAAAACCGCCTGGAGGACCTGGGTCTACCTTCATCAACACGCTTGGTATGTGAGGAAAACCACTGAAACCTGCCACTAAATAGACTAATTTCAGGACGCACGAAAGAGTAAACTTACTCATTGTGAGCATTAACAACAACATGTGTAGCAACAGAATGAAGCAAAACTAATTTTTGTGTGGACATTTGATGAAATTAAGAGGATTAAAATCCTACACAAAATAATGCAGAAATTGAAGGGAAAAGAAACAGGACAACAGAGAGAGAAGATACTGGACAGTTTAATATAATAGCTTGACAGAAAGTCAGCAACATCATTTATATACATGTGCAGCAGATATGTTTGGAAAATAATAATCAAAATGCCTCACCACTGTGTAAGCTACTTACATTTTTTGTTTCAAAGAACTATCACCAATTGTAAAATATAAAACATTTAAACATACAGGTAATTTTTATTTCTTTCTAATTACCTGAATTTTGATTTTGTATTTTTTTTTAGGTTAAAATTTCAGATTTGGAAATATAGTTTATAATGCTCTATAGTTTTGTCTAAGCATTGAGATCCCTCGTATATTATACTGTGTGACACTGATCACATTTTGGACCACAGATCATGACCGCATGAGGTCTGTGAGCCACATTATGTCATTCAGAATGACACATCCAAATTTTACGATGTATGATACCTCATTTGTAACTTGGCAGAAAATTATTTTTTTTCACCTGGTATGTTCTATAAAGTCCTTGATAAATGTAGAACATTACTAAATTATGTTTTTGATTGGAAATTACTTAAAGTCATCAACATTATTTGTTTGAATAATTATTTTCTGGCTAAGATTTATATATTTCTTCTTCTTCTTCTTTAGCATTTCTCCTGAAAAGGACTTTGTGATGTTGTGTCGTGGTTTACAGCAAGGCTGCAATATGTGTCTTTAGGTCTACCACATCTAATTTCGGCTGGCTTTTTTGAGTACAGGGATTGTCTTCCAACTGTGATCCCTATCCCTTGGCCAGACTATACTAGTGACTGGTGCAGCCTGTTTCTAGGGCCGTCATCTGAAGGCAGAATAGGGTCTTGGTCAGCTATGGTTTGTTGACCCTGATGCAAGCAGCCAGTTATCAGTCACTGGCTACTGTCAGTTCATTCACGGTTGCCTATTGGTCCCTTATATATTTCTTTCTCTCCCTCCCCCAAACAACTATCTGTGTTTCCTTGAGTCTCTCACTCTCTCCCCCTCACTCTGTCACTCTCCAAGCCTGTCATATGTAAGCTATGATTAATCTAAACAAACATGTTCTTCTTAGTCTCTCTCTCTCATTCTTTCCCTCTCTCTCTTTCCCTCTCTTTCTCTCCCTCTCTCTCTCTCTCTCTCTCTCTCTCTCTCTCTCTCTCTCTCTCACTCTTCAAGCCTATCACCTGCTGTAAGCTATCAATGACTAGCTAAATATCTGGGCTTCCTTGAGTCTGTTCTCTCTCTCTCTCTCTCTCTCTCTCTCTCTCTCTCTCTCTCTCTCTCTCTCTCGCGCGCACACACACACACACACACGCGCCTCTTTTTAAAATATTTGCTTGGTCAGTCTTTCTAAAGAGACCAAATTTACAGATTTCTTCATGATACCAAAATAAACTCGCGTCTTGTGCACATTACCTGCCTGCATGATATTACCCTATAAAGGACTCATATTTCTGCTTTTAGTATTATACTGTAGTTTTTCTTACTTGATTTTGACACGTCTGAGTACATTTTATTATTTATCCTTTGTGCTCTGAAGGTGCATGTTGATGTGCGTACACCTGAAGTTATCCTGGAGTGTCCATCTGTGACAAATCGCACAGCTAAAGGTACATACACATGGGATAAGTCCATGGCTGGCCTTTTGGTTTCCCAGTCCTGCCAAAGGGGAGAAAAAGGAGCCATGGCTACTTACAGATGTGGTTTTGATGGCAGATGGAAAAGTTTGAATAGTTCTTCGTGCAGCTTCATCAAGGATATCACTCGCAAACTTTCCAGATTTTCAAAGGTAGGGCTATTGTATCCTATCTGGCATTTTGTAGAAATTGTGTTTGATATCTGTGTTTGATTACATTTAATTAGCAGCTATAATAACAATTGTTAGACCTTCATGTTGGACCTTCATGTTAGACCTTTATGTTAGACCTCCTTGTTAGACCTTCATGTTAGACCTTCATGTTAGACCTTCATGTTAGACCTTCATGTTGGACCTTCATGTTAGACCTTTATGTTAGACTTACTTTCATGTTTCAAGTTTGGTCCAAATCAATGGTGTGTTTGTTTTTATGAAGCAGTTTCATTCATGCTGTTACCCTTATCCATCCTCCTCATTCACCTTTTGGAGCATGCACACAAAGATACAGCGGGCCTCTCTTGCCTTCACTGTAATGGCTCTCAGGATCCCCATGAGGCTATTAATCACTTTCAATGTAGGCTAATCACAGTTGGTGAGTAAGTCTAACATAAATTCTCTCTCAGCCATACAGCTCCATGTTCTTTGAATTCATCCATAAGCAGAAGGACTTTCATTACTTCTCATTGTCTCACATAGATTTACTGACAAGGTTGGAACTATTTATACTTTTCCCTCTCTTATAGCAGCATGGGTCCACCACTACAATTTAACCTCCTCATAGGAAGCATGCACTAGAGTATTTATGTGCTTTTTCAGTTTCCACTGCAGCAATTTATTTTACATGATGAGGTTGCCAACCCTATGCAGAAACTTCTGCAGTGTTATGTTATGTACGTTATACTGCACATATGTCCTATCATTGCCATTCTAGTACTTGGATTTGTACCATTAAATTGTCATAGTGAGTATCTTTAATTTTTGAAAGTGAGGAATATTTAATAAACAAAATAGTGAAATATTTATTGCTACTGACATTTACTGGAGCTTGAGATTATCATTTGATATCTGCAGGATGACCCAGACCCAGTGGACATTCCTACACTAACCTACGATATAAACAAGGCTCTGTCAACAGTGGCAGAAAGTGGCGAGGTGATGGACCACTTTGATATAATGTACATGTCTAAGCTCATGGACAAGCTACTGCCGCAGGCTGTCCGTGACCCTGGAGTGAGTTTTGCTTTCTCATTTATTTTTATTAATATTAGTATGGTATTAGTGAGGAATTACAATTTGTTAATAAAGTTAAAAGTATAAGTATATATATAAGTATATAAATATATTTTGCCTGACCAGACATTAGTAATATACTTGCTTGCACACTGTGTGCCGATTACAGTGGCAGACCACATTTGTTCATCAGCTCCATAAATCCTACCCCTAGACTTCAACAGACAAAAACATTTTTGTAATTATAGTTATATATAAGAAATATAAAGTACGAGACATGTTCAAATGAAACCGGACCAAACAGCAACAAGTGACATACAAGAGTTAACGAAAGATCTTCTGAGACCAGGTCAGGCACATATTGTTGCATTAATTCACACCCTTCTTTAAACCTCATTGTTTAGTTCTTCACTGTTGTCTATGACACACTTTTGTAACCATACACTGCTTGCATTCTGCGATGAATGTCAACTGGTCGACATCCTTCAGCTGTTAGAAACCGAATCACTGCTCGCTGATCAACTCTTGACAAATTCCGTATCGCATTCGACATGTTTTCAACGGTCTGCTGAGGAAACTTTGAGTCAAGAGTTATAATGAAATTTTTCAAACTTCACAGTTGGTATGCACAGTTTACACCAGAAATAATGTCGTCATGAGCATCATATGTATGTTCACTTGCTACAGTTTGGTCCGGTTCATTTGAACACGCCTCGTATAACATAATGTTGGTATGCGTGTATCAGTAGATCTCAGTCCATGAAAATAACTTGTGGTAAAATATTTGCTTCCCTTTATATACAGTTTCTTGCTTCCTAAACAACAGTCCTGTATATGATTTTCTGTGTTACTCTTAACTTCTATTACTAGTATTTGTTTGAGGTATGATATTGGCTGAAAATGATTTATGTATGTCACGTTAAATCAGTTTTTTTATGATTGTTGCTAGTTGGCGTCCCTGTTTGTCAACTTGGTTAGCAATGTGAGTTCTCTGTCTCAACAAGTGGTGAAACAGGCACAACAAGAGACCAGATCACCTATCAGGTCAGTGTCGTTTTCAATTGATAGTTTTTATGATTTAAGATCAGTACTCGGTCAACTATGCCAGTAGTCCACACCCAAAAGAGTGGGCTCCATCCCACTGTAGCATTCGAGGATGACAGACTGAAAAAAGAAGGTGGAAGGTTACCACAACCAGATTCTAGTGTGACCTACAAAGAGTCCAAAAAGGTTTATTAGGGCCAGATACATGGCCAAATGGGAAACAGAGCATACTGGCAACACAAAAAATGATGCTTATTATCAGTTGAACAGAAAAGAGCAGGTGGTGGTCTTCAGACTCCGCACAGGCCACAAGACTGAGGTACCACCTATTCAATAAACTGAAGATAGGTGGCACTGACGAATGCACTAGTGGCACAGGGAAAAATGATCTCTGAACATCTGCTGTTAAATTACCCGATATACGAGGACCAGAGAAAGCACATGTGGCCATCACCAGTGCCAACATTAGACAAGCTCTATGGCAGTGTTGACAGCCAACATTAGACAAGCTCTATGGCAGTGCCAACATTAGACAAGCTCTATGGCAGTGCCAACATTAGACAAGCTCTATGGCAGTGCCAACACTAGACAAGCTCTATGGCAGTGCCAACATTAGACAAGCTCTATGGCAGTGCCAACACTAGACAAGCTCTATGGCAGTGCCAACACTAGACAAGCTCTATGGCAGTGCCAACACTAGACAAGCTCTATGGCAGTGCCAACACTAGACAAGCTCTATGGCAGTGCCAACACTAGACAAGCTCAATGACAGTGTCGACAGCCTGAGGATGAA
Source organism: Ariolimax columbianus (assembly GCA_036924085.1). NCBI lineage: Eukaryota > Metazoa > Mollusca > Gastropoda > Stylommatophora > Arionidae > Ariolimax > Ariolimax columbianus. The sequence goes on from JAVGWX010000003.1 coordinate 22,854,247, forward strand.
TGCTGCTTTCTTCAAACTATTCAAGTTGACGTCTGACATGATCGACAGTGTATGAAGAAGAAGACGTGATAGTTTTTAGAACACTGACTTGACAATGTAAAACACTTGTTAGCATGTTATTTTTGCATTATGCAAATGTACAAATTCTGTCAATAAAATTACAAATATTTCATAGAACAATATAGTAGGCAGCTGTGCCAGTGTGGTAGAACATTGATTGGAACTGCAATTACATCAGAAACTATAGTAGTCCGATCAATGATAGATAACTGACATTATGATAGAATATAAGTATCACAGACACTCTGAACATGTACACTTCACTCTGAACATGTACACTTCACTTTGACATGTGCACTTCACCATTCATTCAAGAAAAAAAGACGATCGAGTCTTGAGTATTCGGGGTGAAAACGAAGCGACAACAGACCTATATTTCTTATTATAACTATCATCTTCATTATCACATCGCTGTATTTTCTACTTTGTGGTATTTTTCTTCATTTTCTATATTTGTCAACCGCGTTTGTTTGATGCTCTCGAGTTTCACTATAGTTTAACGCGCTCATCTCTCAAGAAACGAACAAATAAAACAGCAAAACGATGGGTATTTGAATCATGCACATATCAAGCATCCTCCTAGTCCTATTGAAGACGGACAAACTTGGAGGTCCTGTGTACACGGCGTGGACAAGAAAGAACCCCTTGGCAGCTGAAAATCGAAAAGAGCAAGCCACTTTCTGGGCAAAAATGCTAAAGATAATGAAATGATATCAAATGTGACCTCCATGTACAGCAAAAAAGGAGCCGGAAACTCCATCATGCAAAGTCAGAACAGGTGAATGACCTGCTTGTCTGCACACTCACTTGATTGCAAGTATAAAGAGTCTATACACACAAGGGTAAAAGAGGAATGACTAAGGCATGAGACATTATTTTCATGTGGGCATTCCATATTATTTGTTTGTTTTTGATGTTATTTATTTTGCTCATTCTCAGGATGGTCACTATGTTGGAACAAATTAGTGGGCAAATGAACTCTGAGAACGAGAACCTGCAGTGGACAGGATTTTCAGAAAATGTTGCTGTAGTGGTCTTTGACCGCCAGCAGGCACTACATAGTGGAATAACTTGTGTTCTTCATGGCAGCAGGGATTATTTGCAGCATGAGATTACTGAAACTAACTTCTACTGCAGCAGCGTTGTTCCTGAGATGGTGAGTTCATTCTGTCTGTATTGTAAGCATTCTGAGCAATCCAGGTTCTGTGCATTGTCTACTTCTTCTTTGGCGTCATTCTCAGACTCCCGCTACCAAGCCCTGAAAAAGGCTTTGCAAGCAGCAGGATGTAGTTCAGAGAACGGAATGCTTTATGATGTGGTTTACAGCTTGACTGCGATATTTGCACCTTTCGGTCCAACACATCTGATTTCAACAGGCATTTTTGGGTCAGCCTGTTATCCAGGATCATCATGGGGAGGTGAAGAAGGGTCTTGGCATCTCTAGTTTGCTGGCCTTGATGCTGAGAGTCAGCTTTGGATCACTGACTGCTACAACTCATGCACTGCTCAGTGTCTTGATCCTGGCTGCTGGTTCGAATCCAGCTTGTGGGAATTGGGGAACTTTTCTTCTTTTTAAGTTGTATCATAAAACCTTTGCAATTTTGTAGTTTCAGTTTGAAAGCCATTATTGAAGGCGTACAAAAAGTTGCTGATGACAGTACATACTCTTATTGCTCCTGGAGTGTATGGTTTATATATGAAGAACTAAGTGAGAGCAGTTTACCATTTAGCATGCGACATCACCAGTGGTTTTAGAATTTTCAATGCTGATCAGTAAGGCGCAAGAACCATTATTTAATTATGTAGGAGTTTATTTTCCTTTCCAAACCTGTTTTAGAATAGAATCAGCTCTATATCGCTCTCACACGAGGAATAAATAATGAAACATGGAAGTTTTTGTTATTGATTTTAAAAAATGCACTCGCTTTAACAACAAATTTTGTCATCAAAGGGATTTTTAACTTTACTTAGCAGAATATTTTCTAAATATATTTTATCATTTGAATTTACCTCCATCATTATTGACAGATTATAGCTTATAGTCAAATAAATAAATGAGTGCACACCTTAGTGATTAGCGCAGACCGGAGTGATTAGTGCATAACTGAGTGATTAATACATACCTGAGTGATTAGTGCACATCTGAGTGATTAGTGCACACCTGAGTGATTAGTGCACACCTGATTGATTAGTGCACATCTGAGTGATTAGTGCACACCTGAGTGATTAGTGCACACCTGAGTGATTAGTGCACATCTGAGTGATTAGTGCACATCTGAGTGATTAGTGCACACCTGATTGATTAGTGCACACCTGAGTGATTAGTGCACATCTGAGTGATTAGTGCACATCTGAGTGATTAGTGCAAACATGATTGATTAGTGCACATCTGAGTGATTGGTGCAAACCTGAGTGATTAGTGCACACCTGAGTGATTAGTGCACATCTGAGTGATTAGTGCAAACCTGAGTGATTAGTGCACATCTGAGTGATTAGTGCAAACCTGATTGATTAGTGCACATCTGAGTGATTAGTGCACATCTGAGTGATTAGTGCAAACCTGATTGATTAGTGCACATCTGAGTGATTAGTGCACACCTGATTGATTAGTGCACATCTGAGTGTTTAGTGCACATCTGAGTGATTAGTGCAAACCTGATTGATTAGTGCACATCTGATTGATTAGTGCACATCTGAGTGATTAGTGCAAACCTGATTGATTAGTGCACACCTGAGTGATTAGTGCAAACCTGATTGATTAGTGCACACCTGAGTGATTAGTGCAAACCTGAGTGATTAGTGCAAACCTGATTGATTAGTGCACATCTGAGTGATTAGTGCACATCTGAGTGATTAGTGCAAACCTGATTGATTAGTGCACATCTGAGTGATTAGTGCAAACCTGATTGATTAGTGCACATCTGAGTGATTAGTGCACATCTGAGTGATTAGTGCACATCTGAGTGAATAGTGCACACCTGAGTGATTAGTGCACAGTTGAGTGGTGCCAGGATTAAAAAAGAATATGACCCCTGTGACTTTTCCATCTTGCCATAAATGGCAACTTTCAACACGAGGCTAGCAATCTCATCATGTAAAACCATTACTTTTAAAACCACTGCTGCAAATACTTTGACACAGGCTTCCTGTAAAGGGACCAGCTGTAGTAGTGACCCTATGCTTCACATGGAGCAGAAAGTAAATATCATATCAGGTGAATGTCTAAAAGCGCAGCCCTGCTGTATATTGCAGGAAACCTAAATCTTCAATGTAAGACAATGAAAATGATATCTTCTTCATCTTCTTCATGTGGAATGCTGGCTGTCATAGACAATCAAGGATCTACTCATCATCCTGTCCTCAGTGATTTTTATCAGTTCTGTTGTTGACTTGCTTGCAGGCCATCATTTTAAAATGTTGGTGTATCTTATCATCTTTCCTTTATATTGCTTCTTTTCCCCTCAGCAATTTTTCTGTGTTTCATATAATAATAATAATGAAAGGAAAAACTTGCCATTCTGTAAGCCGAAATTAAGGAAGAGTCCATCTTGTGAAGGTATTCCCAAATTTCAATGAGAACTTCATTTTGTAACTGAAACAAGTTCTCTTATCTACTTTCTTTCTCATAACTCTAATTAGAACACTCCAACGACTATTGGAACTGCAGCAAAAACAAATCAATGATTTATTTTATATACGCAATCGTATCATAACAATAATACCAGCACTTTAAAACTATAGCTACTGTATATCAAGAGGTTTGTGCAAGTAGCACAGGTCTTTCTCTTGTAATAATCTACCCAAGAGTTTTATCACTTTGATCAATTCTAGCTAATGTTCCTACTACTTTAACACAGTCCTAACTAAAGTTGATACAAACTAGCTAGCTATTTCTTGTCCGCTGTCAGTCTTCGACCATTTGGTGGCCCTCTATTCCTGTTTCGTCTAGGTCTTCTAATTGACCGGAATTCTCGTCTTCAAGCCAGGAACTCTGCGACAAATACAGCATGGTTCTCCAATCAAGAGCAACCCCTTTGATGTCACGGGTGTGTTCTTGTGTCAACGACTGTGGCTTTTAATACCGTTGGTCTCAGGCTAAGAGCAACCCCTTTGTTACAACAGGTTTTCAGGGCGACAATTTAAATGTTTAAGAAAAACATGTCTCTATTTGATTTTTATGTAGTCAATAGCCACTCCAGGACTCAACATCACTTGTGACAAGGTTTCAGCAACAATTAACTACTACAAAACCCAGTCAAAGTTTACGTTGGAGGACAAGTGCTGTAATGTAAAACTGGTACTAGGGAGTACACATATATTTGTAAATGTAGGAATGTTTGAGCTGGAGAAAATGATATGTATATGAATGATAATTGTTCAAACAGTTATATCAGCTCAGCGACATTGTAGGAAAGTTTATATCGCTCAATGGGGTGAGTCAGTTAAACCTTGCATCACTTTATGGAGTGAGTCAGTTAAACCTTGCATCACTTTATGGAGTGAGTCAGTTAAACCTTGCATCACTTTATGGAGTGAGTCAGTTAAACCTTGCAGGAGCTTATGAAGTGAGTCACTTAAACCATGCATGAATTTATGAAATAAGTCACTTAAACCATGCATCAGTTTACAGAATGAGCCAGTTAAACCACGCATCAGTTTATGGAGCCAGTCAGTTAAACCATGCATCAGTTTATGGAGCCAGTCAGTTAAACCATGCATCAGTTTATGGCATGAGCCACTTAAACCATGCATGAGTTTATGGAGTGAGTCACTTAAACCATGCATGAGTTTAGGGAGTGAGTCAGTTAAACCATGCATCAGTTTACAGAATGAGCCAGTTAAACCACGCATCAGTTTATGGATTTATGGAGTGACTCACTTAAACCATGCATGAGTTTATGAAGTGAGTCACTTAAACCATGCATGAGTTAATGAAGTGAGTCACTTAAACCATGCATGAGTTTATGGATCCAGTCAGTTAAACCATGCATCAGTTTATGGATTTATGGAGCCATATGGATTTATGGAGCCAGTCAGTTAAACCATGCATCAGTTTATGGAGCCAGTCAGTTAAACCATGCATCAGTTTATCGAGCCATTCACTTAAACCATGCATGAGTTTATGAAGTGAGTCACTTAAACCATGCATGAGTTTATGGAGTGTGTCAGTTAAACCATGCATCAGTTTATGGATTTATGGAGCCAGTCAGTTAAACCATGCATCAGTTTATGGAGCCAGTCAGTTAAACCATGCATCAGTTTATCGAGCCAGTCATTTAAATCATGCATGATTTTATGAAGTGAGTCACTTAAACCATGCATGAGTTTATGAAGTGAGTCAGTTAAACCATATATCAGTTTATGGGGTTAGCCAGCTAAACCTTGCCTTAGTTTATGGAGTGAGTCAGTTAAACCATGTATCAGTTTATCTATGGAGTGAGTCAGTTAAACCATGTATCAGTTTATTAATGGAGTGAGTCAGTTACACCATGCATGAGTTTATGGAGTGAGTCAGTTAAACCATGCATGAGTTTATGGACTGAATCAGTTAAAACATGCATCAGTTTATGGAGTGAGTTAAACCATGCATCAATATATGGAGTGAGTCAGTTAAACAATGTGTCATTTATAGAATTAGTCAGTTAAACCATGTATCAGTTTATCTATGGAGTGAGTCAGTTAAACCATTCATCAGTTTATGGAGTGAGTTTAACCGTACATCAGTTTATCTATGCATTGGATCAGTTAAACAATACATCAGTTTATCTTCAGCTAGAGAGTGAAAGCTAAAAATAGTGTTTCATCTTCCAAAGTGTTTGAAATCTGAGCAGCAGACGTGCTTGGCATGACGTCACTTGCGAGGCAGAGTATGAACACTGGTTATCCCGTGAAACACTGACCAATCTGAACACACAACCGGCGCGCGTCGGTGCGTGCGTGTGTATTTTTGTTAGTTAGTACCATAACTGACACGGCTGTAATGGATGAAGTGTAAGAGACTTGATTTGACTAAGTCTCAGGTGTTTGTAGGACGGGATGAGCAGTTTCCTTCGCGATTTTTCTTAATCTAACAGTATGTCATGTACTAATTTTACAACTGGGCCGATTTGAGCGCTTCGATAACAGGTACACAACGCGTTACCTATCTGCCGCAGTCCTAGCATGCAGAGGTCGAGTCATTACGATAGACACAGAATATGTCATGATAAACTACAACTACAGAAAAATGTTAAAATTACAGAAACCGACACTGCATGAGCACACAAAACTTTGGCGCAGGGTTCATGGAAGGAGGTCGATCGCATTGATGACCACATGCTCATATTGGATCTAATAATGAAGGAGATTGGAGGAATGTGATATTCAACTTACATACGGGTCTTGTAGACGGGACGTGTATGTGTACTTACCTCTTTGATTTGGTACATTACAGCCTTGTCCACCATTGCGATGGGTTTTCCTAAAGAATTTATTTGCACGAGGAATACAAAAAAACATTTCATACTTGCAGTCACCACGTAGTGTGCAGACTAGATTTTTATTTCACCACTACCTCGATCGAAATACCTAAGATTCGACTAGGTAAGGCTTAAGCATTAAATCAATATGCGGCGCCATGAAAACATATCAACGCCAACATCAGACCTCTAAACCCTAGTCTGGTTAGTTCGACGTGTTCCCCTAGTAGTGAGCGACACGCAGATGAAGTCAAGTATAGCACAACCGCCAGGAGGGCCCAGGTTCACCTTCATCAGCACGCTCGGGATATGTGGAAAGCTATTTCAACCCGCCACTTAACGTCCTTTTCAAGGCGCACAAAAAGTCAACATACTGACTGTGGCCATTCCACAAGAAGGCGAGAACAATCAGTTGTGGAAACAGTGAACGATACATGAGAATAGACACTGCCCAGGAGAATAGAACAATGATTTAACGTTGGCACAGAAAGGATAGAATAAAAATTGACATCTTTCCTAAGAAATCCAAAAACAATAGCATTAAGAACCACCTACCAGATAGCAGAAGACTTATGGCAACCATCAACGATGAACCACCTTGCTGGCAAGTGACTACTGAGCTGTACTCTCTGACCCATCTACAAATAGGAACATCCTAGCGTCTTTGCTCATAACTATCGCCTTGGAAACTGTATTTTATATCCACCAAACACCATCCATGTATACACAGATGGATCTGCTATCAGGACTACCACAAACTCTGGATATGGACGTGCAATAATGAAATACCTGCATCAAGAAGACCACCAATGCATCTACGGCCCTAGCGGAGAGACCTGTTCCGGCTATGATGCAGACATAATAGCGATAGAAAAAGCTGTGTGCCGAATAATCTGATTTTGAAAGTAGCATCGTACAACCTGAGGAAATCGTTATATTCTCAGACTCAAATCTGAGCTTCAAGCCTTGAAAAATAGAAAGGTCTCCTGATGTTCATAACATCTCCAATTTTATTGACTAACTGTCCACCTCCTTTGGAGCAGAAGTGTTGCTCCAGTGAATACCTGGCCATGTGGTGGTCCCAGGAAATGAGAAGGTTGATGAGCTGGCCAGAAGTGGAGCCACAGCCACTACCTAATATCACACGACAGACCTGCAGGCAGATCCTAAGAAACATCTTTCAACAGAAATGGCTAAATTAGTGGGCTACATCCCAGACAGACCGAGTATATTTTCGACACTAATCAAAACCAGATCTCCATGACTAACCCAAGAAATTGAAAATAAGAGACCAGATGTTGATCTTTCATTCAAGCTGAGAACTTGTCATGCCCTTCTCATAAATCAACAGATCATGCCCCGCTCATCAATCAACAGATCATGCCCCGCTCATCAATCAACAGGTCATACCCCTCTCATCAATCAACAGATCATGCCCCGCTCATCAATCAACAGGTCATACCCCTCTCATCAATCAACAGATCATGCCCCTTTCACCAACAGGTCAGGCCCCTCTCATCAATCAACAGGTCATGCCCCTCTCATCAACAGGTCATGCCCCTCTCATCAACAGGTCATGCTCCTCTTATCAATCAACAGTTCATGCCCCTCTCATCAACAGGTCATGTCCCTCTCATCAATCAAATTAGTCATGCCCCTCTCATCAATCAACAGGTCACGCCCCGCTCATCAATCAAATTAGTCACGCCCCGCTCATCAATCAAATTAGTCATGCCCCGCTCATCAATCAACAGGTCACGCCCCGCTCATCAATCAAATTAGTCATGCCCCTCTCATCAATCAACAGGTCACGCCCCGCTCATCAATCAAATTAGTCATGCCCCTCTCATCAATCAATAGGTCACGCCCCGCTCATCAATCAAATTAGTCATGCCCCGCTCATCAATCAACAGGTCACGCCCCGCTCATCAATCAAAGTAGTCATGCCCCTCTCATCAATCAACAGGTCACGCCCCGCTCATCAATCAACAGGTCACGTCCCGCTCATCAATCAACAGGTCACGCCCCGCTCATCAATCAAATTAGTCATGCCCCGCTCATCAATCAACAGGTCACGCCCCGCTCATCAATCAAATTAGTCATGCCCCGCTCATCAATCAACAGGTCATGTCCCTCTCATCAACAGGTCATGCCCCTCTCATCAACAGGTCATGCCCCTCTCATCAACAGGTCATGCCCCTCTCATCAACAGGTCACGCTCCTCTTATCAATCAACAGTTCATGCCCCTCTCATCAACAGGTCATGTCCCTCTCATCAACAGGTCATGCCCCTCTCATCAATCAACAGGACTTGCCCCTCTCATCAACAGGTCATGCCCCTCTCATCAACAGGTCATGCCCCTCTCATCAATCAACAGGTCATGTCCCTCTCATCAACAGGTCATGTCCCTCTCATCAACAGGTCATGCCCCTCTCATCAACAGGTCATGTCCCTCTCATCAACAGGTCATGCCCCTCTAATCAACAGGTCATGCCCCTCTCATCAATCAACAGTTCATGCCCCTCTCATCAATCAACAGTTCATGTCCCTCTCATCAATCAAATTAGTCATGCCCCTCTCATCAATCAAATTAGTCATGCCCCGCTCATCAATCAACAGGTCACGCCCCGCTCATCAATCAAATTAGTCATACCCCTCTCATCAATCAACAGGTCACGCCCCGCTCATCAATCAAATTAGTCATACCCCTCTCATCAATCAACAGGTCACGCCCCGCTCATCAATCAAATTAGTCATACCCCTCTCATCAATCAATAGGTCACGCCCCGCTCATCAATCAAATTAGTCATGCCCCTCTCATCAATCAACAGGTCACGCCCCGCTCATCAATCAACAGGTCACGCCCCGCTCATCAATCAAATTAGTCATGCCCCGCTCATCAATCAACAGGTCACGCCCCGCTCATCAATCAAATTAGTCATGCCCCGCTCATCAATCAACAGGTCACGCCCCGCTCATCAATCAACAGGTCACGCCCCGCTCATCAATCAAATTAGTCATGCCCCTCTCATCAATCAACAGGTCACGCCCCGCTCATCAATCAACAGGTCACGCCCCGCTCATCAATCAAATTAGTCATGCCCCTCTCATCAATCAACAGGTCACGCCCCGCTCATCAATCAAATTAGTCATGCCCCGCTCATCAATCAACAGGTCACGCCCCGCTCATCAATCAAATTAGTCATGCCCCTCTCATCAATCAACAGGTCACGCCCCGCTCATCAATCAAATTAGTCATGCCCCTCTCATCAATCAATAGGTCACGCCCCGCTCATCAATCAAATTAGTCATGCCCCGCTCATCAATCAACAGGTCACGCCCCGCTCATCAATCAAATTAGTCATGCCCCTCTCATCAATCAACAGGTCACGCCCCGCTCATCAATCAACAGGTCACGTCCCGCTCATCAATCAACAGGTCACGCCCCGCTCATCAATCAAATTAGTCATGCCCCGCTCATCAATCAACAGGTCACGCCCCGCTCATCAATCAAATTAGTCATGCCCCGCTCATCAATCAACAGGTCATGTCCCTCTCATCAACAGGTCATGCCCCTCTCATCAACAGGTCATGCCCCTCTCATCAACAGGTCATGCCCCTCTCATCAACAGGTCACGCTCCTCTTATCAATCAACAGTTCATGCCCCTCTCATCAACAGGTCATGTCCCTCTCATCAATCAACAGGTCATGTCCCTCTCATCAATCAACAGGTCATGCCCCTCTCATCAACAGGTCATGCCCCTCTCATCAACAGGTCATGCCCCTCTCATCAATCAACAGGTCATGTCCCTCTCATCAACAGGTCATGCCCCTCTCATCAACAGGTCATGCCCCTCTCATCAACAGGTCATGCCCCTCTCATCAACAGGTCATGCCCCTCTAATCAACAGGTCATGCCCCTCTCATCAATCAACAGTTCATGCCCCTCTCATCAATCAACAGTTCATGTCCCTCTCATCAATCAAATTAGTCATGCCCCTCTCATCAATCAAATTAGTCATGCCCCTCTCATCAATCAAATTAGTCATGCCCCGCTCATCAATCAAATTAGTCATACCCCTCTCATCAATCAATAGGTCACGCCCCGCTCATCAATCAAATTAGTCATACCCCTCTCATCAATCAACAGGTCACACCCCGCTCATCAATCAAATTAGTCATGCCCCTCTCATCAATCAACAGGTCACGCCCCGCTCATCAATCAACAGGTCACGCCCCGCTCATCAATCAAATTAGTCATGCCCCGCTCATCAATCAACAGGTCACGCCCCGCTCATCAATCAACAGGTCACGCCCCGCTCATCAATCAAATTAGTCATGCCCCTCTCATCAATCAACAGTTCATGATCCTCTTATCAATCAACATGTCATGCTCCTCTCATCAACAGGTCATGTCCCTCTCATCAATCAACATGTCACGCCCCGCTCATCAATCAAATTAGTCATGCCCCTCTCATCAATCAATAGGTCACGCCCCGCTCATCAATCAACAGGTCACGCCCCGCTCATCAATCAACAGGTCACGCCCCGCTCATCAATCAACAGGTCACGCCCCGCTCATCAATCAAATTAGTCATGCCCCGCTCATCAATCAACAGGTCACGCCCCGCTCATCAATCAACAGGTCACGCCCCGCTCATCAATCAACAGGTCACGCCCCGCTCATCAATCAAATTAGTCATGCCCCTCTCATCAATCAACAGTTCATGATCCTCTTATCAATCAACATGTCATGCTCCTCTCATCAACAGGTCATGTCCCTCTCATCAATCAACATGTCACGCCCCGCTCATCAATCAAATTAGTCATGCCCCGCTCATCAATCAACAGGTCACGCCCCACTCATCAATCAAATTAGTCATGCCCCTCTCATCAATCATGGCATAGAATTGACCAACATCGTGTGGTAAGGAAGACTGTCTGGTCAGACATAACATACTGATCAGACATGTTAGTCAGGGTCAGACAAAATGTACTGTCCAAGACCCTCCCCCGGGTTTCCGCGTATTCCTTCCTGACAACGGGCTGTTTTTTTTTTGGCAGTCTGTCCAACAAGGTGAGGTATCGACGTGATCTCCGTAGTAGTGAGCGACATGCAGATGAAGTCAAGCAGAGCACAACCGACTTGTTGGCCCCTGTCCACCTTCATCAGCACGCTCGGGATGTGAGAAAAGCTACGACATCCCGCCACTTAACGTCTTATTTAGGGCGCACAAAAGAGTAATCCTACTCATTGTGGGCATCCAACAACAACCGACATCGTGAACCAAACGAGATTCTGTCGCCACCAAGAGAAATCAGTCGAGCACCTCCTGACCCTGTGCCCAAAAACTAACCGACCTGAGAAACTAGCTGCTCCCACCTCAACCCACTATTCACAACACACTCTCCAAATCATCACAACTGAAAAAAGAGATGTTTTTTTTTCCGAGAGGCATTGGGATGTCAAGAGCTACCAGCTTACAGCCAAAGGGATTATATTATTATCATTAAGTCAATACAAATACGCGTCAATGAAGTCGGTACAGATATTCGCAGTGCAGGAATACATACCTGAGCTCCGCGTGGAGTTGAAGGGTTTGGATGGAATGTTACACACAATAAAGTGTGCACACACGGCCAGTACTGTGAGCTAAGTTCGTGCCGTTCTGACTTTCTAGCACATCTTTTAAATCGACAATGTTTGCATCGACCCTCCTCAACCGAATGTTATCATCGACCCTCCCCAACCGAATGTTATCATTAGCTCCATTCTTGATCACTTTCCCCCGTTCTGGCACCTTCTAACGGTTAATTTCATCGGCTGACATACGCTTGAATTAAACGCCGCATTCGTGCGCGAATGTCAGCTACATTTCTCTTGGCAGGCCAATCCTAGTTCTTAAGCTGGAGTACTTACCTTTATCTTCGGCCTCACCAGAGTCGGATAACATACGTAGACAGTTGAACTTAACCAAGCCAACTGAAGACTACTTCAACATTATGATGGTGTCTCCTTACACCATGGATGAGTCTGACGAAACGACACTTTTTGTTGGTGCACCTTGCACTGTCTGAACTTGAGTGTGTGTCGTTGTTTAACCCTCCTCCAAAAATCTCTTTATTGCACGTGTTTACACTAAACCAATACACTGATAGCACATTTCAATCAACATTTATGTGAAGTCAGGTGAGTTTTTGCCCGTGAGATAAAATATGTGACGTCGGGCGTTACATTTTGTAAAGTGAATCATGATGTGAGGTGATTCTAATATAATTTATAGAATAAAGGGCGCCCCAGATTGTAGCAAGGAAAGATAGTCATAATGGATTTTAATATCTAGATCAGTTCTGATTTTATAAACCATAGAATTACGGTTACCAGATGGAAACCATAAAAATGATAATCTATTCCGAAATCATGAAATGAAGGACATTTGAAAATGATCACATAATTTCAGATATAAACTTTTATTACGAAACAAAAACATTAGCCGTCAATGTGAAAATAATATAGCATATTGTCGATACTACCAGATTAGACTTACATTTCAGAGCTGCCTGTTTTTGACAAACATTCTTCGTTTCTTAAGAGATAAATTTACTCATACATGCAGGTCATATCCTTAAACGTGTATTTTGTGAGTGAGTATTAGGACCTTCATTGATCTCACATTAATACTGTTCTGCTCCTTGGTTCACAGATCATTCATCTACGGAACAAACTAACATTTACACATTTTAAGTAGTTCAGAAAAGCAGTCAATATTGGGGCAAGATGTAACCAAAAAAATACCTACATTGTTCATGTAGCATATGCTCTTCAACGACCTTATATCTCCTTTCAGTTCGTAGGAATGGAATCAGGTTGCTAGATTGGTTGTATTGGTTTACTTTATCTATGATAATACCTCTTTTATTTTTATTCAAAAACAAAATACGTCAAATCAAATCCGCATATTTTTTGTAACTTTTCGTATTTTGTGTGAACCGTCAATCCAATTCTACTCGCTTCTATTATTATGAATATTTCATCCTTTGAAAATTTTACAAATTTATCATAGATGCACTTGGTTTTTTTCTTTCGACCCATTTGCTTCGCAAAAAATATTCTTGGAGAACAGGAAATAACTTCCAGCGGTTTCTCAGCTGCTGGAGTTGGTAACAAACTTAGTCATCTTGTTTTTGCTGGGATTAAGTAAAGGCTGCTAGTTAATGTCGACGTCGACACAAAATCGTATAGAGCTTCGGTTCTCACTGTGTAAATAGAAACATGATTTGGTATAATTGACTCTATATATCTACTCTACTTAAATTGACACCATGATGAAGACTGCTTTGTATAATGCGGACAGATCGACGAACTCGATAAGATTGTTATTCTGAGGATTTGGTTTGGATAGTATCAACATTAAGGCCGGGATTTCTATGAACTCTCAACAAATGGTATTACCGATATTATCCATAGAGGTTTAGCTAGGTCGGTAAGTGGATGACCTATTTCAAATAGCAAAAGTTACCATATCGTTTTATTCACATCTACTCCGAGTAGAAGAATGATGATTAAGTAAACGGTTTTATTTGACTTCAGTTGTCCTCTCTCGCTCGCTCTCTCTCTCTCTCTCTCTATATATATATATATATATATAAGGCTTGACACATTTTAAAGTGGGTTACTAATCAGTCTAAAATGTCACCAGTCAGCATGGTCGGACTACAAACATGCAATTTACGTAAACAAATTTAAACTAGGCACCAATTCACCTTTATTTCTACATAACAATGTGTACCAAACCAAAATATATTGTATTTCTTACACAGTATTAGCTTATTTCTTCTTAACAAACAATGCACTACTGTCAGGGCCATGGCGTGTGTGTTCTTGAACATTCTTGATAGTTTTAGCACTGTACCATATATCGATCGCTTTAGTAAGCTTAAATTGTGGCAGTGGAGGTCCGTTAAGATTCACCGCCATAAACTAGCTTATGTACAATCTATTCAAACCATAACTTCATTAATAATCATGTGAGAGCCGTTATGTAGTAACGATTAAAAACTGATTTGTTTTAACTCGTTAAGGAAACATTTTTACTCGTCACAGACGAACACTTTTGGCTTTTGTCAAGCCCTGTATATATATATATATATATATATATATATATATATATATATATATATATATATATATATATATATATATATATCCTTTCTTTCTCCCCCCCCCTCCCTTTCAACCACTATGTATTCCATTCGGTGCTAAAGAAAGATGTAGCAATGAATGAGCTGACAGCATCCAGCTAATCATGGCTGCCTGCTTGCATCAGGGTCAGTAACTCATAACTGACCAAGACTCTATTCCACCTCCAAGTGGCTCCCTGGAAGCAGAGCACAACAATTCAGCCTCGCATAGAAATTCGGGATCAAAGAGGAAAGGCAAATCCGGTTTTTAAAAGGTCGTACTGAAATCTGATGAATTGGGCCGAAAAGTGCAGATATCTTAGCCTCGCTGCCATTTGAGCACAACGTCGCAAACGTCTTTTTCTGGAGAGGTCCTCGGTTCAAATCTGAGCTGCCAGTTACGGGACTATCGTTTCTGTTGCCCGTTATGTATTCCAAGTGCATAAAGCAGAATTGCCTTTGTGATTGCTGTCGGTACAATCTGACTGTATAATCATCCGTTGTAGACAACGGGGAAATTGTTCTCCCGCGTGCTACAGTTCTCCAGGCCTTATGAGGTCTTGTGAATATTGCTGTGCTAACTGGAAGGTTTTATGAGAGCTCGAGAAGAGTTTGAGCCATACCTATTTATGGGAGCCCTTTATACGAGGTGTGTTCAAATGAAACCGGATCCAACTGCACCAAGTGAACATACGTGCGATGCGCATTGCAAAATTGTATTATCCTCCGACTCATAGTTTCCTCAGCAGACCGTTGAAAACACACTGGCGTGATACGGAATCCGTTTAGAGTTGATCAGCGAGCGGTGATTCGGTTTCTAACAGCAGAAGGATGTCGACCAGTTGATATTCACCGCAGACAACAGTGATAAACTGGACAAGGATGTTTAAGGAAGAACGTGAACTAATGAAAGATCTTCCGAGACCAGGTCAGGCGCATATTGTTGCGTCAGAAGATGCCATCGCCAGAATTGATGCAGCAATTTGAGTGGACCGTCGCCGGAGCTTACGTTCGCCACACTTTTGTCACCATACACTGCCTGCATTCTGCGATGAATGCCAACTGGTCGACATCCTTCAGCTGTTAGAAACCGAATCACCGCTCGCTGATCAACTCTGGACGGATTTCGTATAGCACCCGCCATGTTTTGAACGGTCTGCTGAAAAAAAACTATTGAGTCTGAGGATAATGCGATTTTGCAAACTTGACGGTCGGTATGTGCTGTTTATATCAGAAGTGACGCCATCATGCGTATCCTACATATTATCGCTTGGTGCAGTTAGGTCCGGTTTCATTTTAACACGCCTCGTACATTGAGCGTCTTGCCTGACAGATCAGCTTTTCGTTTGTCTCTACGACAAAGAGACAAGGCTCAATCCACATTCTCGACATGCTTCAGTGTACCTAGATGTAAATAGATACCTGATTTACAGTTAGGAAAGACAAGGCAGCCAAACATGGAACAAATAAGAAACAACTACAGTGTTAGTTTTTAACGATAATGATTTGTGTCTTGTGAAATCATAAACACTAGATACACAGCCAACAGTGTAAACCTGGATTTCTCAGTGAATGTCAAAGACCATATTTATCAGCCTTATACAGGCTAAAGAAAGAGGTTGGAAGAAGCCACATGAAAGCTGCTCTCTGCTTCTCACATAACAAGCATGACAATTATATATTCACTACGAACCAATGTAGTAGACTCAATTAGCAAACAACGGTAACTTGATATGAAAAGAATGCTAGCTTGATATGAAAAGAAAGCTAGCTTGATATGAAAGCAATGCTAGCTTGATATGAAAACAATGCTAGCTTGATATGAAAACAATGCTAGCTTGATATGAAAAGAATGCTAGCTTGATATGAAAAGAATGCTAGCTTGATATGAAAACATTGCTAGCTTGATATGAAAACATTGCTAGCTTGATATGAAAACAATGCTAGCTTGATATGAAAAGAATGCTAGCTTGATATGAAAAGAATGCTAGCTTGATTTGAAAACAGTGCTAGCTTGATATGAAAAGAATGCTAGCTTGATATGAAAACAATGCTAGCTTGAGATGAAACTTCTTCTTCTCTCATCGTTCGCTCTCAAATAATGACATGTGCTTCCCTATTAAACCTGGCAGTCCGTCTCAGACTTCTTTTTTCGCCATACAATTTATTCTGCAATTGGTATGGCAGAGGGCCATATTATTACTTTGCTCTTCTGGTGGAGCCAGCATATCTGGAGAACATGTTCACCTTTTGTTTGTTGTGCCACCATGGATACATGTCTGTGCGTTTAATTTGTTGAACATACGATTTTTCATTCTGCAGTGGAATGTTCGTACTCTGAATATTGTCATTGAATCTCTTATTGGCAAGATGTATCCTGCTTCTGCTATATCAGATTGTGGTTATTTTTTTTCTGGGATCAAGATGCTGAGCAGCGCATGAGCTGCAGTGGTCAGCGATCCATAGCTGACTGCTAGCGTCAAGGCCAGCGAACCAGAGCTGCTAAGACCCTTCTACACCTCCACGCGGTGATCCTGGATAACAGGCTGCAACATAGCAGACTGGCTAAGGAGAAGGGATTGAAGAGGGAATGCTAACCCGGTACTCAAAAAATGCTTGCTGAAGTCGGGTGTGTTGGACCGAAAGGTGCAAATATCGCAGTCAAGCTGTAAACTACGACACAACGCATTCCGTTCTCTGGACTACATTCTGCTACTTAAGCCCTTTTAGGGTTTGGAAGCGGGAGATTGAGAACGAACGAAGCCAAGCCAGATTGTGGTTTTTCTCTGTACCATTTGTCTTTGAAATAATGATCATTTTCATGATTTCTTCATATGTATCCATGTCTTCAGTTTGTGTTTGGCTTCCTCACCCTTTCCTAGCCCTACTCACAACCTTCTGGTCAGCGTGATGACATACATACTTGGAAGGTTATGTTGGTCCATTCATCTTAACCCAGGAACTACGATGCTATTTCAAACTGAGACTGACGGAAAATGCCCTAAATTACACGCAGTACCTGAATGCTACTTGTAAGCGGAACAACTCTTTGTGATAATTATTTCCCGTTTTTAAAGCTGTTTGAGTCAAATTAAAATTGACGTTGTCCTAGTTAAAATAGAAGTGCCTGCTCGCCGCTCTTCCAGACATCGACTCAAATACGCATGGTTTCATGTGGGCGTGGCTGTGAGCAGCAAGGCCTTAAGCGATATAACCTTAGCGGAGCCTCGTTGTGACGGAATATTGCTTGTGTAGACACTTGATAAACTCACTGTGAAATCATCTTGCCGTTTCGTTTCAGATGTAATACTTAGTAACAAAAACAAACAAAAAACTACCTGGAACATTTGTGTGAAATGGCAAAAATATAGTTAAGTCTGACATGAAGAACGACTCTTAAACACTGAATATAACAATAACTGGAATAATAATCATGTGTATTGATGTATATTCACTTTTACAACACCTGCGATTGTGCTTATGTAAGTTTCCATGTCTACGCGTTGAGTATCAAGTGTAATGCATATGTGCCATGTGTTTACTTTACTTACTTTTTTTCAAAGAGTAATTGAAGTAGTATGTGTGTGCCATGCCTACTTTTAGAGTAACTGAGTCATTACATATGTGTCATGTCCGCTTCTAGAGTTCAGTTCATATGTGCCATGCACACTTCAAGAGTTCAGTTCATATGTGCCATGTCCGCTTTTAGAGTAATGCAAATCAGTACATATGTGCCATGTCTGCTTTTAGAGTTCAGTTCATATGTGCCATGTCCACTTTTAGAGTAATGCAATCATTACATATGTGTCATGTCCACTTTTATAGTTCAGTTCATATGTGCCATGTCCACTTTTAGAGTAATGCAATCATTACATATGTGTCATGTCCACTTTTATAGTTCAGTTCATATGTGCCATGTCCACTTTTAGAGTAATGCAATCATTACATATGTGCCATATCCGCTTTTAGAGTTCAGTTTATATTTGCCATGTCCACTTTTAGAGTAACTTGATAAAACATACGTGCCATGTTTACATTTAGAGTAGTTGAAGCAAAACATGACATTTAGAGTAATTAATGTAAAACATGACATTTAGAGTAATTAATGTAAAACATTACATTTAGAGTAATTGAAGTAAAACATACGTGTTATGTTTACATTTAGAGTAATTGAAGTAATATGTGCTTGCCATATGGTTACTTTTGTTATAGTAACTGAATTGTGTACATGCCACGAGCGTAACTCGAGCAGACAGGCGTGCGCCTTTGTTTACCTGTAGTGTAATTGCCACCTCAGAACAAGCGTGTCACGTGGATACTTCTAGACACACCGTCAGTACCACTCACGTCCAAGGTTTTATGTGGGTTAAAAATACGTTTCACCGCAACACTTGTCAAAGCAATGAGTTTCACGTGTCCCAGTAGGACTTTCTGTTTCTCGTCATACAAGAACTATTTCTTAATATTTCCATGCCAGAGTATTCTCTCAGTGGTTGGGGACACATTCTCTCAGCGGTTAGGGACACATTCTCTCAGCGGTTGGGGACACATTCTCTCAGCGGTTGGGGACACATTCTCTCAGCGGTGGGGGGCACATTCTCTCAGCGGTTGGGGACACATTCTCTCAGCGGTGGGGGGCACATTCTCTCAGCGGTGGGGGGCACATTCTCTCAGCGGTGGGGGACACATTCTCGCAGCGGTTGGGGACACATTCTCTCAGCGGTTGGGGACACATTCTCTCAGCGGTTGGGGACACATTCTCTCAGCGGTGGGGGGCACATTATCTCAGCGGTGGGGGGCACATTCTCTCAGCGGTGGGGGGCACATTCTCTCAGCGGTTGGGGCACATTCTCTCAGCGGTTGGGGGGACATTTTCTCAGCGGTTGGGGGCACAGTCTCTCAGTTGTTAGGGGCACATTCTCTCAGCGGTGGGGGGCACATTCTCTCAGCGGTGGGGGGCACATTCTCTCAGCGGTGGGGGGCACATTCTCTCAGCGGTTGGGGCACATTCTCTCAGCGGTTGGGGGGACATTTTCTCAGCGGTTGGGGGCACAGTCTCTCAGTTGTTGGGGGCACATTCTTTCAGTGGTTGGGGGCACATTCTTTCAGTGGTTGGGGGCACATTCTCTCAGCGGTTGGGAGCACATTCTCTCAGCGGTTGGGAGCACATTCTCTCGTCAGTTGGGGTCACATTGTCTCGTCTGTTGGGGTCACAATTTCAAATAGTCTTTGACATTTCCTCAGTATTTGCCACTCCACTCTAGAAGGTTAGCTTTGGGTCGTCTTAAATGAGGCAGCTTTGTACAGCTCTTAGAAGACAGCACCAATCAGATCTACCCATGAAGACACCATCTACGAAGCCCACGCTATACGCAATACCATGGGAAGAAGACAACGAAACCATACAGATAAATACACCAGTCACTGGACTCACGACTACATCGAGCTGCAAAAGCGAACTGCTACACCGAGTATGATCGAAGAAAACAATCGTGGATACATGCCTACACAGATGGATCAGCAACAAATGCTGGTAAGAATAGAGGCGCTGGTATCTTTATAACATACCCTGAGGACTATTATGAAACAAGGAGTTTTCCCACTGATACATTCTGCTCCAACTTTACAGCTGAGGTTCCAGCTCTCAAACAGGCTGCCAACATGATCCAGAACAGCAATTCTGATTGCCACCAAGTAGTCATCTTCACGGACACATTATGTGTGCAACAAGCTCTTAAGGGTGGTAAACTCTCGCTTCTGAGAAGTGAACTTGGCAGGGTAGCTGCTGGAAAGCGAACTATACTCCAATCGCTGCCATCCCACCGTGGCTTGTCAGGAAATGAGAGGCCAGATGGGCTTGCAAAAAAAGGGGAGGAGAATGTGAACAAGAAGACAGCGAAATCACATACTTGGAGAAAAAGAGAGTTGTCCAGGCTGTCAGAAGAGAACAGAAGCAATCCAACGATGACTACCACACCCTTGACCGGCAAGGACAGACTATCATTCTTCGCCTCAGGACTGGGCACAATATACTGAATGAACACATGTAAAGCCTTTGTCTGTCAGCTTCGCCACTGTGTACATGTGGGACAGGAAAACAAACTGACGAGCATGTTTTGCAGGACTGTTCTCTGTATGGTCAGTAAGGAGGATGCACTGGCCACATGATTCGACACTACATCAAAGCTCTATGAAGCTAAAGAGCAACTGCATTCCACGGTCGAGTTCATCGCGGAAACTCGACTGATGGTGTAAACATCTATGATGCGATCATAAGAAGTAGTACATCACTTACAGACTTGAATGTGTCTCATCTTTCAGTACATCACTTAAAGACTTGAATGTGTCTCATCTTTCAGTACATCACTTACAGATTTGAATGTGTCTCATCTTTCAGTACATCACTTAAAGACTTGAATGTGTCTCATCTTTCAGTACATCACTTACAGATTTGAATGGGTCTCATCTTTCAGTACATCACTTACAGATTTGAATGTGTCTCATCTTTCAGTACATCACTTACAGACTTGAATGTGTCTCATCTTTCAGTACATCACTTACAGACTTGAATGTGTCTCATCTTTCAGTACATCACTTAAAGACTTGAATGTGTCTCATCTTTCAGTACATTACTTACAGACTTGAATGTGTCTCATCTTTCAGTACATTACTTACAGACTTGAATGTGTCTCATCTTTCAGTACATCACTTACAGATTTGAATGTGTCTCATCATTCAGTACATCACTTACAGACTCTAATCACATCATCCAATAGAATTATAAAAATATGTGACTATAATGTGGCTCTGTCTTACGTCATGGATAGTCTTGAACTTGTCTGTTATCATCTCATAATGTAGTTTATGTAAGTCTTATATTAACTCTGTGTAGCGCAGATCAGGAGTGCTTGGATGCTCTTCTTTTCCAGGCATTCCCAGAGTCTGATCCGGGGAACCTTATCGAATGCCTTTTCCAGGTCCAAAACATGGGTGTATTGCATCATGATACTCCAGACCTTTTCTCTATCATTTGCCTAAGTATGGGGATAAGATATTGAGTTCGCTCTGAAACCCGAATTGGGCCTCACTCATCTGTGACAGCCAGTAGTCTTATTCTCCGCTCCAGTACCCTAGTGTAGGCTTGTCCGGGGAGGGTAAGGAGAAGTATGTCTAAATGGTTTTTGCACCGTCAATTGTCATCCTTTTTGATGTCCGTGTAATGATGACTTCTTCTAATCCTTTGGTGTAGCCTTGTTGCGCCATGATGCTCAGAGCGTCATCAGGAATACCTGACCACCTACACTTTCAATGTGCTATACTAAAACGGCACTGAAGGATTTTTCTTATTCTGCGTTCATTTTAAATCTCCCGCTACCAAGTCCTGAACAGGGCTTTGCAAGTAACAGGATATAGTCCAGAGAACGGAATGCGTTATCTTGCTAGTTTACAGTTTGACTGCGATATTTGCACCTTTCGGTCAACCACATCAGCCTTCGACAGCACTGAAGAATTATCTTTCCATCTATCCATCATCCCCCCTGGGGGTAGATTGTTTGTCTTTACAAATTTCAGTGTGCACTCTTTTTCATTCCTTGTGTTCTTTAGGTTTTTATAGAACAGTTCCCGGTTTTCTCCCACATTCTTTTCTAGCCTTCTTGTTCTCTCATGTCTATTGGTTTGCTGTTAGCTCTGTTTTCTTGGTTTGCGTTCAGTGTTACACTCCGTTTTTCTTGCTATATCCTTGACATACACATATTGTTTCCAGGCCTTTTTCTGTTACCTTATTATTATTTTGACTTAGTCTATCCACCAGGGTATTCTCTTTATATCTTTCTTCCCACAGCTGTGGATACAAACCCTTGATATGTGGTCTTAACTTCTGGCTCTCTTAGCTTGTAGGCCTTTATTTCTTGCTTCTCGTTCTCTGGTTGTTGGGTTTCTTACTTGATTGCGTATGTTCTTTTAGTTCTTTTTTTTTAAATTTTTTAAAATATTTTTTTAAACCTGTTTTATTGTCACGATGTAATTAGTGGTCATCTTGGGGACGGCGTGGCCTAGTGGTTAAGTGGCACGGCTCACAACCGCAAGGTGCTGGGTTCGATTCCCATCACAGCACCGGCCGTTACCCCGGGGAAGCAAACCCTTAGAAAATGCAGGAGGAAGCAGACCCTTACATAAAATGCATGCTGAAGTCGGATGCACTGGGCCGACAGGCGCAAATAAAAACCACAGTGTAACGCACACACGCCTTGGGGAATAGAGAAATAAGGCGAATGCAAAACAAAACAAAACACAAAAAAATGGTCATCTTCGATTTCTGGTCCTATCCAGACTGGCATATCTCACATACTTGAATGAATCTTTCCTCACGGTGACAAAATTAATGATGGATTTCTCATTCCCTGGCAGCTCACAATCAGTGTATGTGTATGCGCTTGCCAGGAAACGTTGTGTTTGTGATGAACAGGTTTTGATACTTCTAATGTTCCATTCAGTTGATACTTCTAATGTTCCATTCAGTTGATACTTCTAATGTTCTATTCAGTTGATACTTCTAATGTTCTATTCAGTTGATACTTCTAATGTTCTATTCAGTTGATACTTCTAATGTTCCATTCAGTTGATACTTCTAATGTTCCATTCAGTTGATACTTCTAATGTTCCATTCAGTTGATACTTCTAATATTCCATTCAGTTGATACTTCTAATGTTCTATTCAGTTGATACTTCTAATGTTCTATTCAGTTGATACTTCTAATGTTCCATTCAGTTGATACTTCTAATGTTCTATTCAGTTGATACTTCTAATATTCTATTCAGTTGATACTTCTAATGTTCTATATTCCAAAAATCGTTGTCCGTAACGAAAATATCGATTTTGACAATATGAATGTGACTATAAAATCAAAAGCGAACCGAAATCATATCCTGTGGTAGCCACTTTGATTAAAACTGCGGTTGCACTTTGCGTGTTTGAAATATCCAATCAACATTGCGTGTGTCGTCTCCACGAGATACGCAAAGTGACAGCACGACACT
This sequence comes from Ariolimax columbianus, assembly GCA_036924085.1. Lineage (NCBI taxonomy): Eukaryota > Metazoa > Mollusca > Gastropoda > Stylommatophora > Arionidae > Ariolimax > Ariolimax columbianus. The sequence continues at coordinate 22,877,987 of JAVGWX010000003.1, forward strand.
CTACAACCTAGTTGAGTTATATACTGAATGGTAGCGAGAAAAACATTAGACAAACAAAACGACAATGAGTGAAGGAAATGGATGTGGTTATTTGAGAACAAATACCGAAGCAGAAAGGTCTATGAACATATTTTCTGCAGATAGGCTCTTCTTGGTGCTCCATAAAATGTGCTTGCTGAATTTGTCCGTCAATGAATATGTCTGAATATTAAGTTAAAAATACAAGCTTCAGTTTTGTTTACGTGTGAACCTATTTTGTACATACAAATGATATATTCTGAACATAAATGTAATGAGAACTTGTAGAGAGTCTTGAGAACTAGGCCACTTTAGTATTTGCTTACAAGACCCCACCCAGATACAAACAGACCCCATAATTCAGAACCAGCAGACACACCCCCCAATTCAGAACCAGCAGACACACCCCCAATTCAGAACCAGCAGACACACCCCCAACTCAAAAACAGCAGCAACACACCCCCCAACTCAGGAACAGCAGACACACCCCCCAACTCAGAAACAGCAGACACCTCCTCATCCCACACAAAAAAGGAAATAGAATGCATTATGTATCACTAAAGCCAAGTAACTAAATACAAATGAGCTTACAGTGAAATGTATAGTTACGATACTGCATAATGGCCGATCCGGCAACGTCCGACCGCATATACGTCGTGTTTCCATAAGGTTATAATCAGTTCAGAAATGTCAACACGAGAACGTCTCCTGCAGACGTAACCAGACGTAGCGAAGGTAACAGTTTCCTTTGTTCACACGCGTCTTGCATGTCTCATGTAACAGTAGTATGTAATTGCACTGCCAGTTATATATTGTTACAGTACATAGGCAACCTATACTACAACACATTTATCTTGCTAGTCATAATAAACACCTTTGTCCATGGTATATATAAAGGCAGAAGACGATGATTGCATAATTTATTTTGCTAGCGAAATTTTTTAGTAAGGATTAACTGCGCCACTTTTTATCCTCACTCTATCATCTCGAGCCGCCCGACCCGAGTGATAAGTCAAGGACAAGACGACTAGGGGGCGATTACGAGATGCAGGGGACTCCGCATCAAGCACCCATGAAAAAGACGCCGGAGTCGAACCCACACCACCTGATTACGAGGCCGACGGCTTAACCACTTCCCAATATATATATAAATATTTTTATTGTTTTTCATTCATGTGAACTTGTCCTCACAAATAAAAGGTTTACTGTAAACAGTGCATGCTTCGAAGCCTATGGCACATTATCAAAGCATGTGTACTGCGCATCTCCTAAGTGCTGTAGCGTTATCTTTGTGTAATGTTAGCACACAATGCAAATCGCAAAAACGTCATGTTTCACAGAACGTATAGTTGACGCTAATACAACCTGTACAATAGTCTTACAGTGAACAAAATCGTACTTTAAAAAAAAATGTCATTCTTGACCATTGTTGTAATAGGTATGTGTCTACCTTACGGACTACACATGCTTTGCTGACTAAATGTTATAACTTTTGCATTTCTTGTAAATCGAGAACCGTATGGTTGTTCTTTGTTAGCTTTATCACTACGCTTCGGTGCCATTATGAATATATTATATATAGGCAGATATATCAAGATACACAGCGCAGAATTTCTAAGAGATCCACTCTGAACGACTTTTGAAAATATACTGATCGAAAAAGATTTTGTTGTCGGTGGCGGAACATGACAAAATAATGAACCACATGACGAGTAAGTAGCAAAACGGTTATAAGTGACCAAACACGAGCGATGGCTGTATAAAAAAAAGAGCCATACATGAAGTTGTCATGACAAGAACATCATATATTTTTGTTCGCATGTGTACATTTATACAGAAATTGGTTATCTGATCAATATGTGGGTTTTTTTCCTTTGTTTATTTCTGGTGGGATGTTACTTCTGTTGTTAGTCTAGGCTAGACTTAGCTTTCTGGACCGGTGTTCCCATGAACCCTAGGGTTCTGCTAAAAGTATCTCATGGTTTTACTGGAGGTCGGGATTTAATCAAATAATTGTTTTGAAAACAGCTTCATTTACAGTTGTGGGTAAAGACCTAGCAGCACGATACCATCTGTCAACGAAAACCTTTTCAGTTCCGAATGGAGCACAGGTATTCAACAAATTAATTCCAATTCCTCCTGTCGTGAGCCATCCGCTCTATCTTGAATGCTTGAATTGTTTTTTTTTATTTGATTCATGTGTCCATTTGGACTAGCTATTTTGTATCTTAAAGTTTCTACACGATGGTATAACCAGCCCCATGCCCAACCTCCCAGTCTCTTACGACATACTTGGATGGTTTATAGTGTATCTGTTCTGTGGACCCCAGTAACACTCCACCATCTCTGTACGTTAGTGTGCGCAATCAATAGGCTATATTTTCTAGTCAAACTGATTTGACTTATGAATGTTATAGGCTTTACTATTGAACATTGCCAGCAGATGTGTATGTTGTAGGAGGGACTGGTCACATGTCTTGACCCTGACCATGAAGGGAAAGATGTCTTGACCCTGACCATGAAGGGAAAGTAATAGAGAGCTGACATGTTGCACGGCGTTTATTCCTTTTCAATATCGTCAGCACGTGAAGTGACAACACTTATGCCGACTCTACGTGGCCTTGAATAGACCTTGACAACAGAACACCCAGTTTTCGCATGAAACCAGTTATCACAATCCAGTATTACTTCATCATCACTGTTAAAATGATTTCTGTTGAGCTGGGGTTTTTTAAAAAGATTTTTGGAAAAGAAAGGTCATAATCAAATTTGGAGACTAGGGCAGGTGTGAAGTAATTTGAAAATTCTAATATTTGACTGCTTACTGCGCAAGACACGCTTTGTGAGAGGATGTGTTATCTTGATGCAAAGGAAGATTTTGAGCGTGTTAGTTACCCCTTGTGTTCTGGTCACAGCTTTTCTCATATGGTATCTCACATTGTATCGCCACAAACTCATCATTTCTAAATGCTTTTATCATCAGGATCTAGTATGTCCTTTGCAGAACGTCGCTATCGTTACAAGGTAACACGCATTATAAGACTCGATTTTTAGCCAGTTCTCCTGCCTCAAGAGTCAGTCATCTTCAGAACATATTGTCTATCTTCTCCTTCTCTGCCTCGCTGTCCATGTACCATTCCTTCCAGTCTAGTTTTCCCCGGTCTGTTCTGGATCAAAGAACACTATGCGCGTGAACAAAGTTTTTTCGTGTCGCTGTACATGGTATTCTGAGAATTTTTTGGGTAGAATTTTAGCTCGAACGATTCAATTTTTGTGGGTAGTGTTTGAGTGATGACTTATGTTTCGCTTCCGTAGGTTGCCAAATGTTATATAATGATGGTAATATATGATGTGCTTTAAAAAACAAATAGATTGCTACTATCAGTAAAATGTGTCAGTAGTTCGTGTATTTGGTTGTTTCTAATAAAGAACCTTTTCGATATTTGTGCATTCGATTGAGTATCTCAGATTCCCAACATCAACTGATACAATACACGTACCTACTTACAATTTTCGGGTGAATTGTGAAACGGTTATAGCGCTTTTTCTCTGGTTCTCTGCACATAAGAGCATGTACACGTCAACCTGTTAATGAAGCAAATCAGCGAAGACAGGATCTGGTCAGCCCATCTCACACAGCAAGACGGGACATCATACGTTCAGTTCTAACACTTTATACGTGCAGTTCTAACACATCATACGTGCAGTTCTAACACTTCATACGTGCAGTTCTAACACATCATACGTGCAGTTCTAACACATCATACGTGCAGTTCTAACACTTCATACGTGCAGTTCTAACACATCATACGTGCAGTTCTAACACATCATACGTGCAGTTCTAACACATCATACCCGACTCATGGATCAAGATGCTAGGTAGCGCACGAGCTGCATCGGTCAGCGACCCATAGCTGACTGCTAGCGTCAAGACCAGTAAACTAGAGCTGCCAAGACCCCCTTCTACACCTCCACGCGGTGATCCTGGCTAACAGGCTGCAACAAGGCAGACTGGCTAAGGAGAAGGGATTGAAAAGGGAAGGCTAACCAGGTACTTAAAAATGTCGGACCGAAAGGCGCACATATCGCAGTCAAGCTGTAAACTACGACACAACTCATGCCGTTCTCCGGAAATCATCCTCCTTTTTGCAAATCCCTTCAGGGCTTTAGTAGCGGGAAATTGAGAACAAACGAAGAATAAGATGCACGACTCATGTGTCTGATATCGTCTATACCTTTACTCTACTATGTAGTATCTTGATTATTCTATCGCTATTTTCATCTATTTCACACATTCTGTTCTATGTCGACCTCCCTTATCACTCTCAGAAGATTACCAAATTCTTATCTTTCAGTACCTATTGTATTGCCTACGTTATCAATCTTTAAAGTGCAAAGACGTCTACAGTTTTACGATATAGATGAAAGAAGCATATATCATCGCCAGGACATTCCCTTCATAGTTTACACATCTTGCGTCTCGCGTGTAATGACGTTCGTGCACATTCGTCTCACGCAGGTTTTACATTTTTCATATGATTGATCTAGCTATGTTTTATTCCTTTGTAGGATTAGTTCCTGTCAAAATGGGACGACAACTTCAAGACAGAGTGTATTTGTTGAACATTCACTTATTATCTCAGTGCATGGTATATTAACAAACAAAACAAATGTTCAATTTAAAGTCTTCAGATTGTGTCATGAGGAAGAAGATAAGGTATTATTTATGCCCACTAATAGTTCAACATGCTGGTTCTGGTGATCGTTAATCTAATGAAAGCGAGAAAAAGTTGAGTCACTGAGAAGAATTGAGTCGGGCACGGGGAAGAGTTGAGTCGCGTTATTACACGGAGAAGAGGTGAGTCAGGCACGGGGATGAGTTGAGTCGCGTGAGTACACAGAGAAGAGGTGAGTCAGGCACAGGGATGAGTTAAGTCGCGTGAGTACACAGAGAAGAGGTGAGTCAGGCACAGGGATGAGTTGAGTCGCGTGAGTACACAGAGAAGAGGTGAGTCAGGCACAGGGATGAGTTGAGTCGCGTGAGTACACAGAGAAGAGGTGAGTCAGGCACAGGGATGAGTTGAGTCGCGTGAGTACACAGAGAAGAGGTGAGTCAGGCACAGGGATGAGTTGAGTCGCGTGAGTACACAGAGAAGAGGTGAGTTAGGCACAGGGATGAGTTGAGTCGCGTGAGTACACAGAGAAGAGGTGAGTCAGGCACAGGGATGAGTTGAGTCGCGTGAGTACACAGAGAAGAGGTGAGTCAGGCACAGGGATGAGTTGAGTCGCGTGAGTACACAGAGAAGAGGTGAGTCAGGCACAGGGATGAGTTGAGTCGCGCGAATACATGGAGATGAGTTGCATGTGTATAACATTCCAGAACCATTGTAGTATTTACTCTTTGCACAACTTTCCCAATAGGACCTTCATGTCCTACCTGGCTCCTAAACAGATGTGTTATCTCCTGCAATAACACGTCAGTAATCACAGACTTCTTCAATGCAAATAAAATGTCACGATTAAAAAGGCTTTATCATACAACTTTGAAAGAAAACACAATTCTGGATGCAAACCAGCGACCTAAGGATTTCAAAATTTTACACAGCGAGAATTGTGGGTATTGATGGCATTAGTGGATATTGAAGGTCATGTGGTACTTTAACAGATAACAGTCATAATAATGATATTGGATGTGTATGGGTATTGGAGACCTTCATGAGCGCTGTGTACTGATGTGCACCAGTGCACTGTCCACCCCAGATGGCAAAAATGCACATGAGTCTATCCACAAACGACGTTTACAGGATAAAAGTAGTGCTGAGTATATCAAAAGTAGACATTCAATCGAGACACCACGTGGCCACTCTTAGTCACATACAAATCTATTAAGGGTAACTTAACATAACATCGTTATACTTGTTTAGAAGATTGTATACAACCAGTTTCTTTAGCATTACTTAATCTAAAAACTATGCACATTCAAACTATTCTTGAATGCATTAATTTTCCCTGCCATCACTACTTCCTGTGACAATGCATTCCAAGCATTCACCACTATATGACTAAAAAAATGTTTCCTTATATCTAATCTGGACTTTTCTTTAATTAATTTACGTGTTTGATCTATTATAACCCCTAGGTCTTTTTCCTTTTCTATCTTTCTAATACTGTTCTCTCCCAATCTGTAATTATGTTCCATATTTGATCTAGCCATGTAAACTCCATTTGTCAGCTCCAAGACCATTCCCGAATGTGATCTAAATTCGGCCTCAGTATACCCACCTCTGCTTTAGATGAGACAGTAATGTGTAGTTCTGTGTCATGCACGAATGTTACAATCATGGATCCTGTATCACTTTTTAAATTGATTATGTATATAAAGAAAAGAAAATCTGGCCCCCAAAGTATGTCTTGTGGCACTCTACTTTTGACCTCACACCACTCAGAGTACTCCTTATTTATTTATGCCCGCTCTCTGCCTTCTTCCAGGTCAGGTCAGACTGTAATCAGTAAGGTCGTTAGAGCACACATGAAAACATCCTCACAACCCCACGCCACCCTTCTCTGTCAGCAGCTGCTGCCTGTACCTCTTCTGGTTGGAGATTGGTCCATTCTTTTATGTTGTCCTCCCACCTCTTTTTGGGGACGGACTTTTTCGTCGTCTGCCTTGCATCTTTCCGTGCAGAATTGTATTTGCAAGAGCATTTGATCTCGATATATGACCGTACCAAGCGAGTTTCCTTCTTTTGACAGTTGCCAAGAAGTCTTCAAAAGGCTCTATTGCTGTTGTAATTCAATCTCGTATTTCCCCATTTGTAACTCGATCTTTGTATGTGACGTTTAAAGGTCTTTGGAAACAACTCCATCTCCAAGGCCTGTATCCTTCGCTGAAGGTCAACTGTAACTATCCATGTCTCACAAGCATATATGAATATTGACAAGACCAATGTACGTATTAATCTGATTTTCGGGCATTGTGCTTACCGTTTATCTTGCCTACCGTTTATCTTGCCAGATTTTGTTACGCCGTGCAAGCACCGCTATTATCTGTGCTACTCTGGCCAACACCTCACATTTTGATCGTTCAACCCTGACAATCGAACCCGGATATTTAAAACGATCAACGACTTCAAGTTCCTGTCCATTAGCTTTTATCCTACTGTAGAAGCCCTCGGAGTTTTTGGTCATTATTTTGATCTTTCCAGCGTTTATGTCCATACTAAAATCAAGAGCTGTTTCATCGAGCCTTCTGATCCATTCCTGGAGTTCTGCTTCTGAGCCCGCCAACTCGTCGATGTCATCTGCAAAACGATGGTTCAATCCAAAAGGTTCTTCCAACTAACTAATTTTCTCATCCATTTGGCAACTTTACCACCGATTCTACTCCATGTGATTTTAACTTCCTAAACAATCTTTAATGAGATACTCTATCAAAGATCTTTGCAAAATCTAGATAAATAACATACCCTGACTTCCCTCTATCTATCATTTTAGTAACATCCATGAATTCTAATATATTTGTTAAGCACGATCTCCCTTTAGTAAACCCATGCTGACTATTTCTGATTAGATTAAAATGCATTATAATGTTTTCTTTAATTATTGACTCATTTTCCAGACTGCTTGTTAAACTCACTGGTCTATAATTTGCTGGATCTGATTTGTTTCCCTTATTGAGCAAGTTGATCACTCCTGCATCTTTCCAATCCCCTGGAACAATCCCTTTTGCAAGGGATTGAGAACATAATATAGTTACGGTTTTGCTAGCAGGTCTCTAATTTAAAACAGCAATTTTAGATGAATACCATCTTGAACCCGGACATCTATCCACTCTCAACCCCTCCAATTGTTTAAAAACCACTTCCTCTGAAATGCAGAGATATCTCAATCCCTCTGTATCCATGTCCTGGCCAGAGATATCTTAATCCCTCTGTATCCATGTCCTGGCCAGAGATATCTTAATCCCTCTGTATCCATGTCCTGGCCAGAGATATCTTAATCCCTCTGTATCCATGTCCTGGCCAGAGATATCTTAATCCCTCTGTGTCCATGTCCTGGCCAGAGATATCTTAATCCCTCTGTATCCATGTCCTGGCTAGAGATATCTTAATCCCTCTGTATCCATGTCCTGGCCAGAGGTAAGACAGCTTCTCATGCTTCTTAACCCAACCATTTAAAACAGCCATTATGACAGACCCGAACAACTGATCAGAACTGCACAGTTTCACATTATGTCACAAACATCACCAAGAGCTGACACTCATTGATGGTGGATCAAGACAATCTAAGACAATAACAGCAGCATTGTAAATGTTTTCTTTCACAAGTCTATATACTTCTGGTATTTTACAGTAATTTCTGTCATGCATACTTTCTTGACAAAATTTATAATTATTTTGTTTTGTTTGTGAACAGAATGCTCAAGTTTATGTCCACATCCCAGCATTGCAGCCTAAGAAGTCACAGCACAGTGTTGTTTCACTATCATCACACGATGACCACCTCAAGTTGAATGCAGGAGAAAATAACTCTGGGAATAGCAGCTACTTCAACAGTTCTCTTACCTACAATGAGACATTTACTGTATCTACATTATTTGATTCATTAACTCTCACATCTGGGGCAGAGCATATCAGTCCAGTTGTGTCACACTCATTCTCCGAGTTAGCCTTCACTTCAGCTGGAAGCACAGACAGCAGCAGTAGCCAGTCTCCCACCTCCCCATCATTTCATTTAACAACAAGCCAGCAGGATGTTCTGAATATTTCATCTCACCAATTCACCAAGCTTTCCAAACCAGTCAATAGATCTTCAAAGAGCTTGTTCAACATCCCATCTTCCTTTGATATCTCAGCCAACCGCCTGTTGCCCTTTGTTAAAAGACCAGATGCCGCAGCTGTCAGATCTCATCCAGTAGCCTCTCCACATTACCAGACCAATGCATACATCATCCTGTACAGAAATGGAAAGCTGTTTCCAGTGATTCAGTCTGAGTTTGGCGATGATGCTTTCAGACAAGGAAACTGGGCAGTGGTAACACCTGTCATTACTCTGTCTCTTGGTAAGCTTTTCATAAATCAATTATCCTTTTTCTATCGAATGATGAATAAACATTTTTTTAAAACTATAAATAGCTGTTTACGCAAATAACAAAAGTAAATAATGATATAAATAAGTTTGTGTCAATTTGACATGGCAACAAATACAAAAATAATGACAAAAGTTCTTTGTTGGGGATCAAGAGCAACTCAAATGAAATAAATATGTTGCGCCCCGCTCCCCCTCCACCTCCCCCCACCACCAATTTTTGTTTGTTGCATTTGCCATTTCCTAAGGAAGTGCATGGTGTTTTGTGCTGCCCAGTGCATAAACATTAGCATTTTAAAAATCCGTTTACCCCCGCTGTCCAAACTCTGCAAGTTTAGGTTGTGAGCTGTGTCACTAACAATGGAACCCACAGAAAGAGATGATTTCTGATTCAAGCTGGAGAGAAGAGACTAACGTCTGGTCAGGCAAAGCATACTGATCAGACAATGTTAGTCAGGGTCAGGTGAAAAATACTGACCAAGAACCACTACCTCACATTTCTCAGTTCTCCCTAGAAACAGGCTAATGAGATTGGGGATCAACATCATCTTCGTAGTAGTGAGCGACGCGCGGATAAAGACTAGCACAAGCGACTGGAAGATCTTGGACCACCTGCAGCAACTCGCCACTTAACGCTCATTTCAGGGTGCATAAAAGAATAAACTTACTCATTGTGGACATTCAACAACTTATTCAAGCTAATCTCTACCATCTTCTTCTTCTTCTGCGTTCGTTCTCAATCTCCCGCAACCAAACCCTAAAAGGACTTAAGTAGCAGAATGTAGTCCAGAGAACGAAATGCGTTGTGTTGTAGTTTACAGCTTGACTGCGATATTTGCACCTTTTAGTCCAACACATCCTACTTCAGCAAGCATTTTTGAGTACCGGGTTAGCATTCCCTCTTCGATCCCTTCTCCTTAGCCAGTCTGCCCTGCTGCAGGCTGTTATCCAGGATCACTGCGTGGAGGTGTAGAAGGGTCTTGGCAGCTCTGTTTTGCTGGCCCTGGCGCTAGCAGTCAGCTATGGGTCGCTGACCACTGCAGCTCATGTGCTGCCGTCCTTGGGTGGGATGTCATATGACTTAATGCCTCTTTTGCATACGTCCTTGAATCGCGGTGTAAGACGGTCGATTCTTCTAACTCCAATGGCCAACTATCCAGAGGATATCCTTTGGCAGCCTCTCATCTTCCATGCAGTAAATATGCCCCAACCATCGAAGACGTCGCTGGCTCAACAGTGAGTGCATGCTGTGAGTGTTTGCTCGCTGTAAAATCACATTATGTGGCATTCTCTTGCCACTCAATCCCTAATATACGCCGTAGACACCTCATGTGAAAGGTGTTAAGCCGCTGTTCCTACTTAGTGTAAGTGCTCCAAGTCTCGCTTTCATACATGAGATTGCCAAGAATGCAGATCTGATAGACCCGAACCTTGGTGTAGTGAAACAGCGCAGTGTTCTCCCAGACTCTCTTCATCAGGTGGGCCATTACGGTACTCGCCCTGTGCCGCAGTAATCTGAATGTATATTGTGTCTTCCTGGTGTGGGATATTGTCGTGTTTATTAACTAGTGTACCTGCAAATCTGACCATGTCGTGTAGGTTTCACCAAAGTTGTTGTTGAGATGCACACCCACATCCTCAATGAAGGCCCTGTTGATATGGTGGCAAATGTTTGATTTATTAAATTGCTCAGATTTGTACAATGAGCAAACACTATTGAAGAATAAGACAACTCTAGCAGACAGTTATTGAACCACTTCTAAACATAAAGATACTATGACATTACCTTAGCTGTGATAAACACAATTTTTGTCTTTATTATTGTTAAATTTGGTGTGTTTAAATTACAGCATGTTAAAATTCTTTATTATATAATGCAACATTTTTGTCCTATTTACAGGTGGACAAGTGCAAAATCTCTCCAACCCAGTTGTGATTACATTTGAGGTTTCAGATACTACAAGACCACTGAGAGCTGCATATTATGATTTTGAACTTCTTAGTAAGGAAATGTTTGTTTATTTATTTGTCTTTTCATTGTGTCATTAAACATATTCTTTTTCTTCGATCAACTGATGATATGCTTCTAGCCCAGTGAGGTTCACAGCTTTTCGAGCATGGTCCCTCCCCCAGGCCAGACTATTTCTCTTTGGTCTTTATAAGTGGGGAAAGTCCTACAGGATATGTTCTAGTGTTTACGGAGGGGGGAGGGAGACTTCACAATCCCATGTATTTACGGGGGGGGGGGGGGGGGGGAGACTTCGCAATCCCATGTATTTACGGGGGGGGGGGGGGGGGGGGGAGACTTCGCAATCCCATGTATTTACGAAGGGGGGAGGGAGACTTCGCAATCCCATGTATTTATGGACGGGGAAGGGAGACTTCGCAATCCCATGTATTTACGGAGGGGGGAGGGAGACTTCGCAATCCCATGTATTTACGGAGGGGGGAGGGAGACTTCGCAATCCCATGTATTTATGGTGGGGGGAGGGAGACTTCGCAATCCCATGTATTTACGGAGGGGGGAGGGAGACTTCGCAATCCCATGTATTTACGGAGGGGGGAGGGAGACTTCGCAATCCCATGTATTTACGGAGGGGGGAGGGAGACTTTGCAATCCCATGTGGTAGTATCTCTAAGACCCAATCTGTGAAAGCGGGTATGCAAAGTCCCATTCTGAGTTTGAAGATATTTGTCTGGCCAAGTTTGTTTGTACTGTAATTTTGTGGCTTGTTTTTTGTGTGTGTTGGTCTCTCTTTTCTGTCCTCATGTTATGAAACAAAATTGCTGTTGTTGAAACAATATAGAAGATACATGTACAAAACACCTAAGCAGTGAAAGTGCACGATATTTACAAATGTGAAATAGATACCTTCGTCCAAATATATTAAGGTGGTTGATTTTTGTAGTAGTCAGTTATTAATTCTTTCCAGCCTGTGCTAATTTTGCAGATTTGTGTCTCATTCACATACTGACTTCACTTTTTCATTCACATTTGGCATTACGAGTCGTGGGGAGCTTAAGTTGTCTTTCTTGGGCTAAGAGTATTGTGTCGGTTATTGTAGACTGTGTTATCATAGTGTTGTTGTACCGTCTGTCCATCTGCTGAAATATGCACATAGACCCCGCGAGTGTCACCCTGCAGCAACTACACACAACAGTCTGGTCCACTGGACAGGTTCCTGCTAAATGGCCGGACAGAATCATCTCCCCCCCTATACATAAGTATCAATGTAGTAGCTACGCCGCCATCTCATTGCTGTCTGTCCTTGGAAAAGTCTTAGCCCACATACTTCTCTCCCACATTAATTCTCTGCTGAAATGAAATCAGCGCCCCCAACAATCTGGCTTCACTGCCTACCCTTCCACAATCGATGCCATTCTGGCTTTTTGTCTACTCATGGAAATACACAGAGAATTCATTTGCCCCGTCCATGCTGCTTACATCGACCTCTAGGACAGATCTGCCCCGTTAAATGCCTTAAAACAAGTGGGAGGTCCTTAGGACACTGCAATGGCAAATTGAGAAAAAAAACATGAAAAAAACTAGTAAAAGTTGATTAAGGTTGAGCTTAATCAAAATTTATAAATGGGTATGGAACACTGCAACACCGGAGCAAGAGTTTGTCTTGGTCATAATTTCTCCACATCATCCGGTGTCCAGCAGGGATATGTCCTCACCCTGTCATTGTTTTGCCATGACATGAACTGGATACTCAGTCAGTTGTTGATGTACAACCCAGGCGTCACCCAACAGACAGATGACGTAGTCATACCAGTCTCCCGCCCTCAGGCACTGATAAAAACCCAGAGTACCTCGAAGACCTTGCATCTAGATCATGTCTCACATCTCATGGGCAAAAACATGACACAAAACCTTGGCTGCATCCCAACAGCGACAGAAATTATTGTTGATGGAATTGTCAACTTCACTGAGTATTTCATTTTGCCTGGACAGTAAACAAAACTCTGATGGATGAAATTACCATAGACATCATTTGAAGAATCAGTTTGGCAGAGTGATCATAACTGCATTGAAGCCATCCACATGTGCAGCCAGAGACACATTCTCATGATCTACTGGTATTTCAAACGACGAAGTCACCTGACAGATAGGTGTTGAAAGTACATTTACCATGTGCTAAACAGTTACCATCTACCCTATTTGGTCATGTCAATGCCAAGGATGTTCCCGTCCCACCAGCTCTAAAAACTGGTCATGGCCATCAAGAATGGGAAACGACCCTCTCCAAGGTAGTCTCACGCCTCCGGCTGTCAATGCACCACCTGGTTAGGTCAAATCAGAAAAGTCATCATCCTCATTGCACGCAGACTAGGACTCAACCACTCGTCATGCTCATGGGTGGTTGGTGTACAGGCCCTTGTCGCCAAAGCAGACTACCTACCTAGTTATGTGCTGTGGGATCATCCTCATGCCTTGTGACCAGATATTCTTGTGTAATATGCCTAGTGTGATAGTTTAGCAGTTTTCATTCTCATGAGATAACAGAACCATTTTATTTTCTAGCTTTATATTTAGCATAAGTAGCAGTTCTCACAATATTTCTAATATCATTTCTAATTCTATCTCAAATAGAGAACATACCTTTCTATAGCGATCATATATTTTAAATAAATGTTCGGGGACGGTGTGGCCTAGTGGTTAAGTGGCACGGCTCACAACCGGAAGGTGCTGGGTTCGATCCCCATCACAGCACTGGCCGTTACCCCGGGAAAGCAAACCCTTAGAAAATGCAGGAGGAAGCAGACCCTTACATAAAATGCGTGCTGAAGTTGGATGCACTGGGCCGACAGGCGCAAAATAAAAACCACAGTGCAACGCACACAGCCTTGGGGATAAGAGAAATAAGGCGAACGCAAAAAAAAAAAAATGTTTTTATTGTTAATATGTAGATTACATCCAATTGTAGCAATTTTATTATTTGTTTTATGCTATAAGTTAAACCATTATTTAAATCCAGTATTCTTTTAGAATTGTAGTCAGAAGCAGAATGGGTTAAGTCTTGTATGACCTGATAAACAAAATTGGTAGCCCATGCCTGGTCTAATGTCACTTATTCCTTTTACAGGTGGTTATAGGAGCTGGAGGTCTGACGGGTGTGAGATAGTACAACGTAATGGCAGCATTGTTACAGTGCGTGTACAGCGGCTGTCAAACTTTGCACTATTACAAGTAAGTCACTATGGCATTCTTAGCATCATATCTTTTAAAAAACAAGAAATATTGTAAAGACCTGTTTTATGCTTGGACAAAGACATTGAGAACTGTTTTCTATATGAACATAAACATTGTATAAATCACCAAGCGTGAGCTGGTCATTCAGGGTATATCTCCACTTGGATCGGTCTGCAGGTTCATCTTCCCAGGATGTCAGGGCTTTCATATCACACTTACACACATCTTTGTACCTCAACTGTGGTCGGCCGACTGTTCTTTTGTCATCCGCCAACAGTCCATAGAGGTTATCTTTTGGAATGCGACCATCTTCCATGTGACGAACATGACCAAGCCATCGTAGTCTTCACTGCTTAAGGAGAGTGTACATGCTTGGGAGACCAGTGCGAGAGTGGACCTCAGCGCTTGTCGCAGGCGCCTTAGATGAAAGGTGCAAAGCCTGTGCTTGTTTGGCATAAGTTGTCCAAATCTCGCATCCATATAGGTGTGCTCACGAAACATGCATTGTACACCATGAGGTTTTAATTGTCAGTTTCTGGTTTTTTCAAACACGTGTTGGGAGGCTAGCAGATGTAGCAGCAGCTTGGCCAATGTGACTGTCTATTTCTAGGTCTAGAGAGAGCTTGTCATTGATTAGGGATCCCAGGTCTGTGAGGTCTATTTCAATGTTTTGAGAGAGCTTATCATTGATTAGGGATCCCAGGTATGTGAGATCTATTTCTGGGTCTAGAGAGAGCTTGTCATTGATTAGGGATCCCAGGTATGTGAGGTCTATTTCTGGGTCTAGAGAGAGCTTGTCATTGATTAGGGATCCCAGGTATGTGAGGTCTATTTCTGGATCTAGAGAGAGCTTGTCATTGATTAGGGATCCCAGGTCTGTGAGGTCTATTTCTGGGTCTAGAGAGAGCTTGTCATTGATTAGGGATCCCAGGTATGTGAGGTCTATTTCTAGGTCTAGAGAGAGCTTGTCATTGATTAGGGATCCCAGGTATGTGAGGTCTATTTCTAGGTCTAGAGAGAGCTTGTCATTGATTAGGGATCCCAGGTATGTGAGGTCTATTTCTAGGTCTAGAGAGAGCTTGTCATTGATTAGGGATCCCAGGTATGTAAGGTCTATTTCTAGGTCTAGAGAGAGCTTGTCATTGATTAGGGATCCCATGTATGTGAGGTCTATTTCTGGGTCTAGAGAGAGCTTGTCATTGATTAGGGATCCCAGGTATGTGAGGTCTATTTCTAGGTCTAGAGAGAGTTTGTCATTGATTAGGGATCCCAGGTATGTGAATTGATGCACAGCTGCCAGTTCATAATTATCGCTAAGACTTGACGTGCATCTACTTCCTGTCCCAGCACATTTGTTTTGTTGAGACTTATTGTGAGACCAAAATCTTTTGCAAGCCTGGGAGAAGCGAACTATCAACCTCTGAAGTTCCTGCTGACTGTGGGTGACATTTGCAACATCATCATCAGCGAAATGCAAGTTCCTGATGGTGATTCAGTAACAGAGCAAAGAAGATTCTGAACAGTGTCAGGGCCAGAACACAGCCCTGCTTAACACCACTTCGAATACCAAATTGTTGTGATATGCTACCATCAAATTGGACTGTTCCTGTCATGCCCTCATAGAACGATATTATAAGTCATAACAGTTTGTTTTGGCAGCCTATTTTAGATAGGATTTTGAAGAGTTCATCTCTACTAATCAAACCAATGCCTTTGTCAGGTCAAGGAAGGCGACATAAAAGGGCTGGTTCTGCTCATGTGACTTTTCTTGAAGTTGTCGAAAAGAGAAGATCATGTCGATCGTTGATCTTCCAGACCTGAATCCACACTGTGACTCCAGATACACACGCTCAGCCAATTTCTGTAGCCTTAATAAGATTACTCTGGCGAAGAATTTGCCTACAACACTAGCAGAGAGACACCTCAATAGTTGTTGCAGTATCACCTTTGTTTTTGTAAAATGTTACAATCTTTGCATCTCTCATATCTTGAGATATAATGGCCTCTTTCCAGCACTGACATAACATCATTTATAGTGTTTACAAAAGTGTATCGTTACAGCGTTTGATCAAATCATGTGCAATCCCATCACTGGCTGGTGTTTTGCCCAGGGCCAAGCTGTCAGCAGCTTTATTCAGATCTTCTATAGATGGTTCCATGCCAAGCTCGTCCATACTGGGATAGCTCATGACAGTGTCAAATGCTGTGGGAATAACTATATTGTTACTTGAGTAGAGCTTAGAACAGTGCTTAACCCATCGCTCCATCTGCTTTCCTTTATCTGTTATTTTCTCGCCAGTGATGGATTTCAGGGGTGCAGTTTTCCTACTCGTAGGACCGATAGCTTTCTTTATACCAATGTACATTTGTCTGATGTTCCCATTTTGTGCTGCAGTCTGCATGTTTTCACTAAGCTGTAGCCAATACTTATTTGCACATCGACAAGCTGTTTGTTGTACCTAGATTCTGGTGGACTTAAAGTTGTGCAGAGTACCTGCATTTGGAAGCTGCTTGTATTTAGTCAGAGTACCAGACTTGGCCTCAATGACAGGTGTAATTTCCTCCACTTTTGCTTCAAACCAGTCATCTGATTTAACAGTTCTTCTTCCAAATGTAGCAAGTGCAGTGCTATGAGATGTTGCCAAGTCTCTGTAACAGTGGTGTCATGATGTTGGATATATAGATTTTCCTCCAAAGCATTGTTAAATCTCTTGATCAGTGCAGGGTCCGACATTCTACTTGTCTCAATGCATGCTTACCTTTGCTTTTGGTGTGATGGAACTTCTTTGGCTGCAATTTTATTTTACAGTGAACAAAAAACTTATCAGTTACAGTCTGTACTATGGTAAGTGCGCATCAGGAGCACATACTCAAGGAGAGATCTTCTGACAAGAATTAGATCCAGCTGATGCTAGTTCTTTGATCGTGGGTGCATCCACAATACCTCATGTTGGGGGTTTGGTTTGAAAATAAGAGTTGGTCACACAAAGTTCATCATAGGGACAAAGTTCTAAGAGCAGCTGGCCATTTTCATTAATTTTTCCAAATCCCAAACTTCCCAAGACATGAGTCGTGTTCAGCACCTACTCTAGCATTGAAGTCACCTAGTAGAACAAGCTGTTCTTGACTATGAATACTTCTAATGATGCTGATAAATCATCATAGAACTCATCTTTGACTTCAGGTGTGGAGCACAAGGTTGGTGCATATACACTGACACTACTGTGGTATGAAGACGAAGTGTAAGCAGGCGTTCTGAACCATTTTCACCTGGTTCAACCAAGTATATTAGAGACTTTTTTTATTGCAAAGCCTACACTATGCTCTCTCTTTTCATTGGGGTCTTTCCCTTGCTAATAGAATATGTAGTCTTTCTCACTCATTGAACCCGAACCCGCTAACCGAGTTTCTTGTATAAGATTTCATTATGTAAAACATGCGATTGTTATGATTTTGTAATTAGCTCATTTAGGAATGATGATATTGTGATTGCTTGTGATACCTTTTATTCTTGCTTTTCAGGACATCTCATATGTATCCAGACTTGCATCATTTGCCATGGAGCCTGTCATTTATGTGGGAAGTGGGCTCTGCATGGTTTGCTTACTAATTGTTATCATTACCTTCATTGCTACTTTTAGGTAAGTTGTTCAGGCTTGTTTATTTTTTAGGTGACTTATTGTGTTTTTTTCCCTTTTTCATCTTCTTTCTGAAAAGGATGTTTTATTGCATTGTGTTGTAGTTTACAGCAGATAGTTTTGGGATCGGGCTTGCTTTCCCTCTTTTATCTTTATTCTCTTAGCCAGACTGTGCGGAAGCAGCCTGTTTCCAGAGATGCCACTTGGAGGCGGAATAGGGTCTTGGTCAGCTATGTTTCACTGACCTTGATTCAAGCAGTCGGCTTATTCATTGCCGCAACTTCTGCCTCACTTGTAATTTGGCATAAAGTAAAAACACACGGTTGAAAAAATTGACATAGTGTATATACTGTTGTAAAATCATTGGGAGATGTGGGTGAAGGTCATGAAGAACAACTACGCAAAGTGTCTACATATATTAATTAACAGACTGATTCATTCAGTACCAAGCGCTTTTCAACACTGCTCAAGAAATCAAACTTATATACTCACTATTATGGTTAAATGGCCACTAGACTAATATAGCTAGAAGGATTGTTTGTCACCTCTACACCTCACTGTAGAAGAGGAGCGACTAAGTAAGTAAGTAAGTAGGATTGTTTGTCTGTGACTTGATGGTTGTGCTGTGACTCGATGGTCGTACGCACTTCTTGTCACTGTGGCATTTTAAAATTATGAAAATATTTTTTAAGGGTATATACACTGTATATGTTATTAAAGTGTAAATATTGATAAGTTTGTATATTCTTGGGCTTTCTTTCCTTGTTATTGGATACTCTATCTGATTATGTCAAAGTGAAAGGCATTCAATGCATTGAAATATCAGAATTTAACTAAGTTGGCAAATTAAAACAATTTTTTGTCTGTAAATCATTTCATATTCACCATAAAATGTATCATAACATAGAAATATATCAAACATGTAGCTCATTTAACAAAACATTCAATTATCTGTAAAATGACATATAATTCATTAGAATCTGTTCACAATTAAGAAAACTACAGCTAATTTGTACTGACCTCAAGGTGAAAACATAAAAATGTATTACACCACAGCATGTTTTCTGTTTCAGTAGTTGATGTGCTAATAATATTTATACTGTGTAAACAGTTTCTTTAATTTCTTTTTTTGTTGTTGTCTCCACCAGATCCATTGGGATTCCTAAAAAGATCAAGCATGCAGTTGTGAATATTTGCTTCAGTACTTTGATACTGATGGCTGCGTTTATATTTGGTATCAACCGTACAGGCACTGAGTTGCTGTGTCAGATTGTAGGCATCTGCATCCACTACCTCACGTTGTGTGCAGTCTTTTGGATTACAGTTACATCCAAGTATGTCAGTCACAGCAATCTGGTGTACATGTCTAGATCAAGATATCTCAACCAGCGTTCTGTGGGTTATTATAGGGTTCCACGCATGGTTTCACATTGAATCAAATAAATGTCCTTTAAAGAAATCCACACAAGAACTGTTAGCTCACAGTTGTGGGCACAGACCAAGCAGTCCTGTATGTCAGTTGTGGGTACAGACCAAGCAGTCCTGTAAGTCAGTTGTGGGTACAGACCAAGCAGTCCTGTATGTCAGTTGTGGGTACAGACCAAGCAGTCCTGTATGTCAGTTATGGGCACAGACCAAGCAGTCCTGTATGTCAGTTATGGGCACAGACTGAGCAGTCCTGTATATCAGTTGTGGGCACAGACCGAGCAGTCCTATATATCAGTTGTGGGCACAGATCGAGCAGTCCTGTATGTCAGTTATCTCACAGACTAAGCACTCCTGAATGTCAGTTATCTCACAGACCAAGCACTCCTGTATGTCAGTTATCTCACAGACCAAGCAGTCCTGTATATCAGTTGTGGGCACAGACCAAGCACTCCTGTATGTCAGTTATCTCACAGACCGAGCACCCCTCTATGTCAGTTATCTCACAGACCAAGCACTCCTGTATGTCAGTTATCTCACAGACCAAGCACTCCTGTATGTCAGTTATCTCACAGACCAAGCAGTCCTGCATATCAGTTGTGGGCACAGACCGAGCAGTCCTGTATATCAGTTATGTGCACAGACCGAGCAGTCCTGTATATCAGTTGTGGGCACAGACCAAGCAGTCCTGTATATCAGTTGTGGGCACAGACCGAGCAGTCCTGTATATCAGTTATGTGCACAGACCGAGCAGTCCTGTATATCAGTTGTGGGCACAGACCGAGCAGTCCTGTATATCAGTTGTGGGCACAGACCGAGCAGTCCTGTATATCAGTTGTGGGCACAGACCGAGCAGTCCTGTATATCAGTTATGGGCACAGACCGAGCAGTCCTGTATATCAGTTGTGGGCACAGACCGAGCAGTCCTGTATATCAGTTGTGGGCACAGACCGAGCAGTCCTGTATATCAGTTGTGGGCACAGACCGAGCAGTCCTGTATATCAGTTGTGGGCACAGACCGAGCAGTCCTGTATATCAGTTGTGGGCACAGACCGAGCAGTCCTGTATATCAGTTATGTGCACAGACCGAGCAGTCCTGTATATCAGTTGTGGGCACAGACCGAGCAGTCCTGTATATCAGTTGTGGGCACAGACCGAGCAGTCCTGTATATCAGTTATGGGCACAGACCGAGCAGTCCTGTATATCAGTTATGTGCACAGACCGAGCAGTCCTGTGTAGTCTACACTTTCTACCGATCCTGTTTTGATCTATGATTTCTAGTAACTTTATTGTTGAGCATTGCTAATAAGTTTTCATGTTGCCAAATAGATTAAATGAAAGCTACATATGTACATAACATCCAGTTATAATGTAAGTCTCCTAACTAAAGAGAGGTCGTTGCTCTGTAACAATGGCCAACACTAGTGTTTTGCTACCTATTGCGCCCATTCAAACTGACATTTTGTGCTTCACTTGATACTACTATAATGTACTGAAAATGGTTGTTGTGCTGAGTTGCCCTGAGACCTGACAATGTTCTTTGAATGAGTTCCTACATAATATAAAGGTTGAGAAAGGCTGATCTAGATTATTCTTCATGTCTTTCTCAATCAATAGGAAGAAAAGTTAGTGAAACATGTGTGCATTTATTATTTTTGGTGTGAAATGTTGTGCCATTTTTATGTATAGATGACAGTTTTCAACCTCATGGGCTGCAAGAATCATTTGTTGACCTAAGGGTAGAAGAATGAAATGTTTAGTTACCTAAGGGTAGAAGAATGAAATGTTTAGTTACCTAAGGTTCAACCTTAAATAAAAGCTTGCATATGTCCCTGATAGAGAGAGACATTTTAGTCATAAGAATGTTTCTGTTGTGGATACAAAGATTGAATGTAATACTTTCTGATTGGTGATAAGGCTGTCAACTCTTACATCATATGCCATGCTTAGTGTCGCTATCGATCAGTGCCTTTCAGAACTTTTCATAATTTCAACACAAATTGTCATCCTGTCCAAACTTTATTTCTTATCGCAACTAATGATACCAATAACATTGCAGACAAAAAGATATGTCTTTGCCCATGGGCAGTGTTTTTGAAACCTCAGATCTAGATTGTATTTGTCTCCTTTCTAATAATGGTGAAATTTTGTTTATGCAATGTTAATTCATTGAAGTATGCATACATTATGTTTATTTTATCAATTGTGTATGAAATAAATATGGAACAATGTACTAAATGAAAATCTTCATAATTCACCTCTCTCTCTCATATCTTCAGCATTATATACAAGAAGTTTATTAAAGCAAGTCGACCACCTGAACCCCCGCCAGAGCTCGTTCCGATGCCACTACCACCCAAGCCTATCCTGCAATTCTACTTTGTGGGATACGGAGTACCTGTCATTATTTGTGGAATAACAGCAGCGGTCAACCTCAACTTTTATGCTGGCTTACAATAGTAAGCCTATTGTTTGTATTGCAGTTAATGAGGCTTTATGTTAGACGAAGAGAACATCTTGTTGTCTTCTGATTCTTTAGTGTCTGAGTGGTAAAACAGTTGGAGTAATTGTCTCTCGGGGCACAGGTTGAATCCCTGGCCACGATATACTGCAGTTTAACCATCTGTAAATCGGATACTATACTTACAGTGAGGGAAGGGAACTTGGCACCACCTTAGAAGAAATTGAGACCTAGTACAACAAAGTCCACTATGAGATTATCCTTTCCTTT
The DNA here is from genome assembly GCA_036924085.1 of Ariolimax columbianus. NCBI lineage: Eukaryota > Metazoa > Mollusca > Gastropoda > Stylommatophora > Arionidae > Ariolimax > Ariolimax columbianus. The sequence continues at coordinate 22,900,084 of JAVGWX010000003.1, forward strand.
TTGAGATAGACCTGATCTTGTCAGTTCATTGTTCTCGATTCTTTGTCTTAAGGGAATTTACCAAATAATTTTGCTGTTACTTTTTTAAGTTCTGTTAACTGAGAAGAAAGGAGAAGGGTACCCTTAGTCTGAAGACAGTGGTTAAAAAATTAGGTAATGCTTAGATTTTGTTTCTCAATCTACTTACTTACTTAGTCGCTCCTCTTCTACTGTGAGGTGTAGAGGTGTTTCTCAATCTACTTACTTACTTAGTCGCTCCTCTTCTACTGTGAGGTGTAGAGGTGTTTCTCAATCTATAGTGAAATAAATACTTAGCCTGCTCACTGCATGCATCAAAATCAATGACTTTTATTCCCAAGCCCTATAAATCATTGCATAAATGTGAAAGACACAGTAATAGCTTTAGCTACTTATATGTATGTGATGTGCTATCAGTGGTATCCTTTGATCGTATTTATAAGTATGAGCTCTAAACCAGTTTGGCATTTTATTTTTAAACCTAATCTGTATGTTTCATCATATCAGTATTTGTAATGTTTGAAACTTTACATTTTTTCACTCACTTTCATACCTAAACTTTACATGTTTTATCACACACTTTCATACCTAAACTTTATATGTTTTATCACTAAACTTTACGTTTTGTCATACATTTTTTTAAAGAAACTTCAAATCTTCATATATTTTATCACACACTTTCACATCCTATATCTAAACTTTACATGTTTTATCACACTCACATCTTATACCTTAACTTTACATGTTTTATCAGATACTTTCACATCCTGTATCTAAACTGTACATGTTTTATAACATATTTTAAATTCTTATATCTAATCTTTACATGTGTTTAAACTCCATGCTTTCTTAACACTGTTTCATATATAGCATTTTATCTTCATCCTCAGCTGCTTCCTTGAATGGGAACCCAGTCTTGGTGCCTTCTATGCACCAGTTGCCCTGTTGGTAGCCTGGAACTTGGTGCTGTTCATGCGTATCTCCTGTGTTGTGAGATCAGTGTCTGAAGTTGACAGTGAGGCAGCCCATGAAAGTGACCATGAAGTTCACACCAATGAGATTGAACTGGTGCCATCACAGCCTGACACCACCACAACACACAACATCAACTCAGATAATGCTAACAACAACAACAACGGCAGCAGCAACACAGGCACTGGTTACCACAGGAGATACAGTAGAGCCAGCAGTGATGATGATGATGAGGAGGATTCTGTTTCTGTGAAAAGTATCCCCGACCAAGAGCGGAGACCTCTCACTCAGCTGAGATCCCTAGTAGCGATTCTGTTCCTGTTTATTGTCATGTGGATGTGTGGAGCATTGGCCACAGCCAAGCCATTTCACCTCATAATACCACATCAGGGGGTTGTCTTCAGTTATGTCTACGGTCTCATGAGCTCACTGTTTGGTATTTTCATGATCTGTTATTTCTGCATTACCCGGAAGGACTCTTGGATCAGTTGGAAGCGTGCAGGTGGTTGTACTCCACAAGAAGCCTACACTGTGTCCATGGAAGTCACAGAACCACAACCTGAACCCTCATCTTCACCTCAACCTCAGGCCAATGGCAGTGTTGTTAAATCTAACAGCAACTCTAATTTGTCAGTGTACTCACAGAAATCATCCAACATCACAAAAGCATACAACATGAAAAACAACAGTAATAGTAAATTGTCAAACATAAACCTCATCATACCAGATTCATCTGAGACTTCTTTTGCGCCCACACAAGATAATTTTCCAAATTTTTATAATCCTCGGCAAAATGGGGCTGCCAAGAAATTTTGGCAAAAGAACAGACATCATAGTAAAGTCATGAATAAAGATGTTAACAGGGATTTGAACAGCAGTTTCATGGATAATGCCTCTGCCATTGAACTTGATCAGCACAGGCTAAGCCATGACACCAGCAGTGAGGCCAACACACACCTCAGTATTGAAATTCAATTCCAGACTAAAGACAAACAGGGATCATTTTCTGGTCCCAAAGAAATTCCAGTTCATGTCAATAACTATCATCAGACCAGTTCACAGAACTGCTTGGGCTCATCCTTTGGGGCTGTGTCAGTAGAGCACAACAGCCGTACCTTGGAAAAGAGGTTGGTTGGTTCAGATGCAGGTCAGGCTGTCAACCCTAACAATCCACCAGCCAAAGTCGGTCCTGGTGGACTGAACTCAAACCTACCTCAACATCAACGATCACCCAGTGCCGGTGCTCATACCAGTGCGTTCACCCCTGTACAGCCACGCAGCAACTTCCTGCTTCATCTGGGCAAGTCTGTGGGAGATGTAGTCCAGCAAGTGCCTGTGACAAGGAATCAGTTAACTTCTTCACAGACTCATGAAATGGATGGGCAGAGCCAAGGCAGTGAAGCTGGACAAAGACCACCCAACCCAGGTGTATCTTGGAATCCTCTGCACTGTAATCTACCTCCAATGCCTAGTCACCCCGCTGGTTACCCATTCACTGCACCACCACTGTCTGCACACTCCCAGCAACATTACCCATTTGATTACGGAGGTCCCACCTCTGTGCCAGTTAACTCACATACTTTCAGTGTTAACCAAACTCGGCCTTTTGGCCTGTCATCATCACAATTTGGCCAACAACATGCTTATCTGACTCCTTTCAACATCCCTCCATCTCCTTACCTTATTCAGTCTCAAACCAGAGGGCCTGTCCAGTCCATGAGCCCTGGTTCTGGCAGCTCGCAGTCACAGTCTAATCGCAAGCAGCGCAGCACTGTCAATAGCTGGCGCCCTGTGTCTGGGGGAGACAGTTCCGACAGCAGCAGACCTCGACAACAGAAACGAACTCATCCTGGTGGTAGAACCGTTACATATGCCCTTCACAGCCCTGTCATGTCAGACAGCCAAGCCTATGAGTCACGATATATGACAAATAAAAATAGTAAACAGGGAACAAACAAAGCCAGGTCTTTGGATTCTGAACACCACTCTGACCCCACACATAGAAAGAAACATCATAGATCTGACAGACATTCTAGAAACAAACTCACAAACAAACAGATCACTAGGTTGGGATGAACAGTTCAGAGGTCGACCATCAAAGGCTAACTATGTTTACGTTAACCACATGTACAGAGACAAGGTCATGCATAAGCTGATCAAGCAAGCCAGTGAAAGCGATGATTTGGCTAAGAAAGCCTTTTGGCTTCCCAGATCCGCCAGTGAATATGAACGTCTCACAAAAAAAGGGTTCTGTAACATGACCGATGACAGCAGCTCAACCTCAGTTGATGATGATAGTTTAGATGACAATGTGTGGCTTAGACAGAGTTCAGAGTCAGACTTCCATAAGAAGGAGACCAGTGTGTAGGTATGGCTTATTTAAATATGATATGATTTATACTTGTTAGATCAAACACTTAATTTTGAAGCTTATCTGTAGCACACTTCTCAGGCTTTAATAAGGAAACTGCAGTAAACTGGAAAAGATGGGGACCAAGGAAGATACACATGCTCTGAGAACTGAGGAAGAAGAATATACTTGAAGTTGAACTTGCATTCAAGGGGAAGTCATAGTTGTTGAATGATTTATTGGCGCTCAGTAGATTAGGCTCACAGAACCTTAATTAGAGAAACAACTTGGTCAATGTGAAGGAACACATGGAATATGTACAGAGTTCTTGTGTTTTCTTTTGACCAAGGCCAGTGGATGGAAATAACATCTTAAACTAGCAAATGATAGAAATTTTCATTTTTCTACTAAATTCATTTCACTTTTATTATGTTTTGTGAAGAAGAAAATTATGGCAGCCATAATTAAGGGAACATATTTGGGTTGACAAGTAGAAAAATGACAGGACAGTTTAACAATATGGATAGCCAGAAATCAATATCAGAGTTGATAAACAACAAGACTATGACTTATGGAGAAACATAACCACATACTCTAGTTCGTATGGCACTTAAAGAAAGAAGAACAGTATTTACTCTAAATTTAGAGCACAAATAAAATGGCTAATTAGCTGATACCTCCATAAAATATTTCTACTCAACTGAACATACTGATGCAGTAGATTTGCCGATTTGTTTCTTTCCATCAAGGCCAAAATGCCGGAATTCCATGCGTTTCATTCAAAATAAAATTAATTAATATTGATTGAACAAACAGAGCTAAAATTATGATCTAAACATAATAAGACACATTATTAAACTATCTGACATGAAGTATTCATAATAATGGTTATATATTAGTATGAAACATTAAATTACATTAATGCACAGATGGAAATTGGAGAGGAAAAATGTTTTGGTGCTTAATACATGGTGTATTTAGCCGATATATCCATCAATTCCCTTACACACACCTTTTATATAATGTGTCGGGTGAATATTTAAAGCAACCCAGTTGCGTGATAATTGGACTGATCAAATAATAAATAATTTCTCAGGTCTTGAAGCCAAACTTTACTCACAAAAAATTATTTGATTGTCAAATATTGTAAATTTTGCTAATGTCTGTCTAACAGAAATAACCTTACAGTTAAACATCAATTACACATGTGTGGACGCAACCATCATATAGAGCCGTAAAAAAAATTAGATTCTTCAAACAAATCATGAAACGCATGTTTCAGAGGTCGGTTTTTATTGCAGTGCGTGACCAGTTTTAGGCAGCCGATTTCATCTCACACAACCTCGAAAGGGTTAAATGGGGGATGTTCCCAGAACCAATACCATTTCATCCATCACTAAAATTTGATATTATTGTTATACCTCAAAATTCCAAATCAAAATTTGTATTTCAGATGTCACTTTGTTTTTAATTATGGATGCTGCATTTGTTTAATCACAAGAGAATAATTAGCATATTATTAGGAGAATCAATTTGTGATAGACATATTACATTTAACATGTGTGGATGTTATAATTGCTGTTGATTTGGCCTTGTAGACAAACATCTGTGTAGATGAACCAGGATCATAAGTAAAGTCATGCTATAACTATTACATACAATATGCTTGTTTTTGAAGGGATAGACAATTGTTTCATTTAGTATGTATTTGGAAAAAAAACTGTTTTGGCCTCTACCAGTCCGCTCTAATTTTGTCGAATTCTGTCTTTCAGCCCACAGTAAGTACCACAATTTCATATGTCAAATTGTTTTTTTTCTTCAGAATAAAATAAATTCATGTTTTTTCAAAATGAGCTGCAATTGTGATCTAAAGATCTTAAGACACGTAATTCCACTATCTGTAGCATGATGGATTCATACAAATATATATTAGTATGAAGAGGCATAAATGCAAAAGGAAAAATACAGCGACGGGGGGAAAAAGTATACATATAATGTCATAAGTACTTCAGCATTACCCTTGCTTTCATTACCAGTTCATTTCTTTAGTGTTAGTCTGAATCGGATGTGTGTTGAATATCCACATGGAAATCAAATGTGTGATCAAATGATAAGTCTTGTAATCTGATTTTCATCATAAAAAATGTGGCAAGTTTGAAAATTCAATATTTTGTAAATACAGGCCCATCGGTAATAAATCTACACTAAATGAGAGTTGCACATGTGCTAGATAGTCAACTTCAGTTTTGCAGATGATATACGTATGCTGTCACATCAGCCGCAGGACATACAAGAAAAGATAACATATAAAGCAGTAGCAGTGCGTTTGCAGATTATTGTGAGCAAAACTAAGGAGATTATAATACATAACATAGAGACTTCGTAAAGATTAATGATCAGATAATTGAAGAAGTGCACTATTTTACCTACTTGAAAAGGGACATTGATAAGGAAAAATAAACAAAACAAGAAGTTAAAACCAGGATTAACAAGGCTAGATTTGCTTTCAGCTCTCTTTGTCTATGAGAATAATACTAGGTTGTTTAACATGAATGTGAAGTCAGTCCTGCTACATGACTGAGACATGGCATCACATCCAGGCTGCAGACTGTATGCTTTCATTAGCAAATGCTTCTGTTACATACTTTGTGTTAGATAGTCAGAGGTAATGGCAAGCACAGATCTGTGGGAAAGAACACAGTAAAAACCAATACAGCAGAAAATTTGGGAGAGAAAGTGGGGATGGATAGGACATGTGCTGGATTGAAACCCACAGGGTAAGATACATCTGAATTATTTAGGAGACTTCTACTGCAGAAAATGAAACTAAATTGAAGACAAATTATTTCATCAGATCAGATATAAATATAGTGATTGTCTCAGAAAGAAGTAATCAGAGGAGAATAAAGGCATGGTTGAGTAATGTGAAATAATCAAAGTTATTCAATAAGTTATTCAAATGAAATCGTCAATCCCAGGGTACAATTAAGTTAAACTGAACCGACTGAAGATAGGAGCTAGAGGCAAATGTGACTGCCGTAACAACAACATGACTGCTGAATATCTGCTGTCGAACGCAGAGACAGTACATGGACAAAATATAGGAAGATGTGCACATATCTTCAGACTTTCTTAAATATATTCAGGTTGATGTCTGGTAGCATAAAAAGAAGAATAACCATCATCACACTATGGCCAGGCTCGTCCAGCTGATTGTCAAGAGTATGAATAATGATGTTTTAATAAAGTAGATCGCTTGTTTTTGCTGCATTCATTTTTCCTATTTCCAACAGCTGAAATTATCGATGACAGAGTACTTCTTCTTCTTCTTCATCGTACGCAGTCAGACATCAACCTTAATTTTTTCGAAAAAAGCAGCAGTCATCCTGAGGCTGTCGACACTGCCATAGAGCTTGTCTAGTGTTGCCACTGGTGATGGCCACATCTGCTCTCTCTGATCCTCGTATGTCGGGCAGTTTTGCAGCAAATGCTCAGCGGTCATTTTCCCGGTACCACACGGGCATTCGTCAGTGCCACCTATCTTCAATTTGTTGAATAGGTGGTACCTCAGTCTATTGTGGCCGGTGCGAAGTCTGAAGACCACGACCTGCTCTCTTCTGTTCAACTGGTAATAGGCATCGTTTTTTTGTGTAGATGACAGAGTACAATATCTGTTACTCACATTATGGCCTAGTTTCCGTGACTATGACACAGAGAGAGTAAGGGAATTCTCTGACAGTCAACCGAGAGAACAGTCACCCTGATAGTAAAGTGTTAGACGACACTGCAGAGCTTTGCATTTCAATAACTGTTCTTCTCCTGGTAGCAAAATAAATGGATCACATTAGTTACTGTTGTGGTAAGCTCTAGCATTGTAGCAGGTAAAGGAAGCCCCATAGTCAACACAATTGTCAGGGATGAAGAGTTACAGACTTTATTGTACGAGACCATATCTTGTTCATGAGGTGGGATGGCCAGTTCTTTTTTTTTTTTCTTTCTTTTTTTTTGCGTTCGCCTTATTGCTCTAATCCCCAAGGTGGTGTCGTTGCACTGTGGTTTTTATTTTGCGCCTGTCGGCCCAGTGCATCTGACCTCAGCATGCATTTTATGTAAGGGTCTGCATCTTCCTGCATTTTCTAAGGGTTTGCTTCCCCGGGGTAACAGCCGGTGCTGTGATGGGGATCAAACCCAGCACCTTCGGATTGTGAGCCGTGCCACTTATCCACTAGGCCACGCCAGTTCCCTGGCCAGTTCTCTTAAAAGCAACCTTTCTATCCCTAAGCCAGTTACCAATTTACAGCTTTAGTCTCCATAATGGAGGTTGTACCCCACACTTTGTTGTTGTGACAAGCTCTACCCACCACACTACCCAGATGCTTGTAACAGGTTATACATTTATTAGGACATTGTTTCCTTGGTAAACAATAGCTGATGCTGCTGTCATTGATGTTCAATTATTGTATTGTTGTCCCCTGTTGACCAGTTTGTTTGTAGTGTTTTTCTTCTTCGTTTATTTTCAATCTCCTGCTACCAAGCCCTAAAACGGGCTTTGCAAGTAGCAGGATGTTGTCCGGAGAACAGAATGCTTTGTGTCGTAGTTTACAGATTGACTGCGATATTTGCACCTTTTGGTCCAACACATCTGACTTCAGCAGGCATTTTTGAGTACCGGCTTAGCCTTCCCTCTTCAATCCCTTCTCCTCAGCCAGTCTGCTCTCTTGCAGCTCGTCATCCAGGATCACCACGTGGAGGTGTAGAAGTGCCTTGGCAGCTCTGGTTTGCTGGCCCTGACGCTAGCAGTCGCTGACCACTGCAGCTCATGCACTGCTCAACATCTTGATGCCGTTTGTCGTGTTCAATCAACCTAACTCGTATCAAATGTATACTTTTTTCAGTAATCTAGTAATGTCCTTATCTGTAATATTCATGTATGATAATGTACATAAAGACATCTATTTGGTTCCTTACAAAGCATACAGTCACACTATAGATACAAAGCATACAGTCACACTATAGATGACCCCTTAAAGATAGTCTATGTGAAAACACTTTGTGTACCCTTGTAGCTATGATTTCTGAAGCAGTTTGTTTTACATGATGAGGTTGCTGACTTCACTAGTTGCCTTTTATGACATGCATGGGGGTCTGTGGGCCTGTTCTTTTCTGCTACACAAGGAGGCTCTGGAACCACATAGAGAACATAGATTTAAGGCTTATCCTATTTTCTGCACCATGTTGTGTGATGTGAGGTGACAGGTAGATATTTTGCTGCTGCTGCATACTTGTATGCACCTGCATTTCTTATGACGTACTTTCATTAGGGGATATTCTTATAAACCATAGCACTACCACTTCCAGCTGGCACTGCTGTAAAGCTGAACAGGTGGAGATAATAATGCTGTAAAGCTGAACAGGTAGAGATAACACTGTTGTACTACTGAACAGGTGGAGATAACACTGTTGTACAACTGAACAAGTGGAGATAACACTGTTGTACAACTGAACAGGTGGAGATAACACTGTTGTACAACTCAACAAGTAGAAATGGCAAAGAAGTGGAATGTTTTGTCCATTTTTATTTAGATTTTTAAAATATTTTATTGTAAAAATTTTAACAATGGCAGAAAAGTCAGAAGTAAAAATATGTCAGTTGAACACTTTTATTCTGATATCTTGAACATATGAAGATTGACACAAAAAGATGAAGAATCTTTATCAGTTGGTGTTGAATTGCTTTTGTTGTTAATGCCCATGAGGAATAACTTAATCTTTTGTGCGTCCTGAAAAGATAGTTAGTCGGTGTGTTGTAGTAGCTTTCCTCACATTCTGAGTGTACTAGTGAAGGTGGACCAGGGTCCTCCATGCCGTTTTGTTATGCTTGATTGCATATGCATGATGCTAACTACCACAAGGATCACATCGATCCCTATCTCGTTACCTAGCATGTTATAAACAGCTTGTTTCCAGGGAGAACTGCATGGAAGTGAGGTTGGGTCTTGGTCAGTATGTTTACCTGACCCTGACTAACATTGTGTGATCAGTATGTTTACCTGACCCTGACTAACATTGTGTGATCAGTATGTTTACCTGACCCTGACTAACATTGTGTGATCAGTATGTTTACCTGACATTAGTCTTCTCTAACTGTAGAATTGCTGTAACTTCTTCTGCCTCCTTTGATTCCATTGGAAAAGAGAAATAAGCAAGAAAATCAAGATGATGTATACATCTTCCCCTGTGTTGCTGTCTTAACTTGTTAACAAAGACCCCGGCAGACCACTTAGTCCAAATATGTTAGCTTCACAAAAAGAACACAATAACTACGTAGCTCCCTCCAACCCATTTTACTGTAATAGTCGGACTTCCAGTTTGGTGACAAAATCAATGTATTTATTGCAGAGCTAGTGATGAATTAAAACACAAATACATGTGTATGCATATTTTTCATTTGCTGTTAGATTTTTTTTTGTGTACATCACAAACAATTTCATGTTTAAAAGAATTTTATTCAGAATAAAATATTGCTAAGGGATATTATATGAAAGATGTTGATTAATTTAACACTTTTCCTACAAATGGCAGGCATTATTGTTTATTTTTACATCAGAAGCCACAGTTACTAGGATCTTATTTTATTTATAACTTTACATTTCTTCATATTTCATTCTTTCTTGCATAACTATCATCGTACTAGTCATTTCAGACTTAATTCAGACAGCAACGTTTTTGTATGATACAAACATTTTATTTTCAACAATGTAACAGTTAATAGAGGTCACTTTATCTGAGAGTAGAAATCTGAAAAGAGTTTTCGTATTGCATTTAATTGTATACATTTTTTTAGAAATGAGTTACATTTCCAAAATTTTAATTGAATTATATTTTTAATATTTATGGCAGTTTGTTTAGTGATTGTTTCAAATTCATTCCCCATAAGTAGTTTACAAAATCAATTGATGTTATATTACTAGATGTATAATATACTTAGAGTCTTTACACTGCCAAATATAAATAAAAATAAATAATTGAACTTGAGATTGATAAAATGATCACCTACACAAAACACATACTTCTTTTCAGAGAACAGACACTAGTAACTAAAAATCACTGCAAACTAAATGATACAAATAGAGCCACAGGCACATGAAGGAAAGTCTAGAAGAAACACAAATACATAAATGAAGAAATGTTCTTTCTAGTCATTAGGGGCGGAGAAATCATTCAGAAGCATAAATACAGGAGCTAACAAAGCTAGATGGAATCATAGGTGGAGGAGGAAGTCTTGGAACATGAAAGTTGTAGCTGTATTCTATCAATGTTCTGGTGCTTATATTATGAAGACCTAGAACAAATGTCTATGTTGTTGGTCAATGTGTTTGTCTATGACCACTCACTGAACCATGTTAATGTTGTATTGTATATGAATGTAAAATAGCTTCCCTGCAATGTTTTCACTATATCACTTTATCATATTGGACATATTTTTAACCAATTCCCCCTTCCCATCAACAACCAGATCTTTTATTTTTATAACTTAAAATTACGGGTGAAAGAAACAAGTGTTTTATGACAATACTGTTGTACGTGATAATATTATCACAACATGACTATCTGTCTACATACCTGATAGTGTTTGACATTATTTCTCCTTGACCCATATAAGCATGATTGTACTTTATAACTGCAATGTCAATTGTTTGTAATGTATACACAATAGTACTTGATTGTTCTATTCATGGTCCTTCCCTTTGTGCTCTAGTAACAGCATATAGCAGCTAGCACTCCTCACAGGAGTCCTACCCCAAAGTGTTTATATCCTCTTGTGGTGGTGGTGATTTCTGTAGCACTTTGTTGTACATAATGATGTTGCTAATGTCTTGCACAACACCTGCTTCTCCATGTCACTACTTATGAAACATAGGGCCAGCATTGTAAATGGCTCCATACAGGACACCCCCCAAAATGACTTTGTCTCTTCTTGCAATGGCGGTTTCTCTGGCCATCTCTTTTACACAATGAGGTTATTAGCCTCAAGCAACAATCTATAGTCACAACTTTTACAACATGAATAGAGGTGCAGTGGTCTCAATAATCATTTCTCTCTACCTCCCCTCCCCATCAGAAGGGGTCATGGAACCTACACTGGAACTGGGGCTATGTGAGTTTTATTGTGAGAACTCGATCAGTTTACAAATAAAACTCTGCTTGTAAAAGTTCTGATGAAATGTCATTATGCTGTTGGAATTCAAGTATTTTTATACAAAATGTAGCAGAGAGGACGATAATTATTTATTTTAGTTTGCATAATGCAAGGGCAATGAAACATCTCCATAACAAAGGTACTTGTTGTTGGCTTTTAAAATATGCTCAGTCCTGTTGTGTGTTCACTTGACCTACAAACATTGTGTTTCTTCAATTAGCCAAATACCTCTGGAAGAACAGCAGTAGTAAAATGTTAACTTAATGTTTTTATACTTGTTTAAAAAACTCTGTAACCAGCTTCTTGGAGGGTGGTTTAACCGATGTGGGAGTCAATCTTAATAGACTCAAACACTACAGCTAAATAGACTCGCGGTCAGTTAGGCGCCATCTATATGTTGCTTTTAACAAACCACCTGGGGGAAAGTACAAATAACTTTTGGGTAGATTTTTAGCTAGAATTTTGTAATTGTGTCCGGCTAGTGGCCTTTAAGCCTATTCTTTTTGATTACCCAGAGATGAGGGAAATTTTTACCAGAATATTCACGTGAAAAAAATCCTGGTCTCCACCGTGATTCGAACCTGAGGCGGACACCTTACATCGAAACCACTGAGTCCCCCATTGTTGTATGTGAAATCAACATTGATGTGTTTGAGCAGTTCATATTTCAGTTGAGGTATTTTTCATTGTTTATTAAATGGAGACAAATTATTGTGACTTCATTAAAAACTTGTAAAAAATGTTTTCAAACATTTTAAAAGCTAAAATTTTGCAATTTATCCTCTGCAAATATACTTATTATGTGCATACAAAGATGGCCTGAAATAATCTTAAGATAGATAATAGAATATTACTTCTACACTACAAGGGGTATTATTAGATAGATAAGGGTGAAAATATTTAGAATAACGTGTTTTATTGTTGTGATTGTAGATAGCTATATTCTTACCCTGCTGAGTTTTTATTTTTTGTCATTGACTTTTTTGACTACATTGCACTTCATGACCAAGTTTTAAATACTTTACTTCCTTTTTATTTAGCAAATACTGGTGATGTATTAACAAAAATGATTGTTGAATGTGTGTAGTCTCTCTGTTAGGGAAAAGCATGGTTAACATTTGTAATGTACACTTAAGCACAAGGTCAACAGCTTTACATCATACAAACTACATAGAACAAAAGACAGGCTGGTCCTGGTTGGACAGAATGTTTTATATGCTAATGTAGATTGTACGAAGATCAGGATAAAAACAGTATGAATGACAGTTTACAACAGGACTAGAGAAATTGGCACTTACTAGTCCATATACTTTTATCAAACTGTCATGCATATCAATATGTATCTGAACTTTGTCATTATCATCATGACATTTATCTCTTGTGTATATTAAATGACTTTTACTGCAGCACAATTATTGATACCAAATCTACCTTTGAGTGCACACAGGTGTGTGAGTATGATGATGTGACATTCTTCTCATTTCTTGTTTGTTAGTTAATGATGTAACATGGGTCAAACAATAAACTTCATATGATAAATACTATTTATAAACAAATCTTAAGGGAGCTTGTCCACTCTCCCTGTGACCTGCCTGGTCATACAATACAAGTCATCCATCTCCTGCCTGTCTGGTCATACAATACAAGTCATCCATCGCCTGCCTGTCTGGTCATACAATACAAGTCATGCATCTCTTGCCTGTCTGGTCATACAATACAAGTCATCCATCTCCTGTCTGATCATACAATACAAGTCATCCATCTCCTGTCTGGTCATACAATACAAGTCATCCATCTCCTGTCTGATCATATAATACAAGTCATCTATCTCCTGCCTGTCTGGTCATACAATACAAGTCATCTATCTCCTGCCTGTCTGGTCATACAATACAAGTCAGCCATCTCCTGTCTGGTCATACAATACAAGTCATCCATCTCCTGTCTGGTCATACAATACAAGTCATCCATCTCCTGTCTGTCTGGTCATACAATACAAGTCATCCATCTCCTGTCTGGTCATACAATACAAGTCATCCATCTCCTGTCTGGTCATACAATACAAGTCATCCATCTCCTGTCTGGTCATACAATACAAGTCATCCATCTCGTCTGTCTGTCTGGTCATACAATACAAGTCATCCATCTCCTGTCTGTCTGGTCATACAATACAAGTCATCCATCTCCTGTCTGATCATATAATACAAGTAATCCATCTCCTGTCTGATCATACAATACAAGTTATTTATCTCCTGTCTGGTCATACAACACAAGTCATCCATCTCCTTTCTGGTCATACAACACAAGTCATCCATCTCCTGTCTGATCATACAATACAAGTAATCCATCTCCTGTCTGATCATACAATACAAGTCATCCATCTCCTTTCTGGTCATACAATACAAGTCATCCATCTCCTGTCTGGTCATACAATACAAGTCATCCATCTCCTGTCTGTCTGGTCATACAATACAAGTCATCCATCTCCTGTCTGGTCATACAATACAAGTCATCCATCTCCTGTCTGATCATACAATACAAGTCATCCATCTCCTTTCTGGTCATACAATACAAGTCATCCATCTCCTGTCTGGTCATGCAATACAAGTCATACAACTGCTGCCTGTCTGTCAATGAGTGATCTCAGGAAATGTCCAAATGT